>VKOC01000004.1:13694835-13777702 GCA_009364415.1 Spea multiplicata
ACTTGGGTACAACACTTGGGTTAAACACTACAAACACTTGGGTACAACACTTGGGTTAAACAGTTGGGATGCACCCACCATCCCTCAGCGCCGGACAAATACACCTGAAACAGTCACATGAACTGTACTAGTGCGTAGGTTTACTCACTAAAGAGAGACTAGTGTTATGCTGGAACTCGAGCAAACACCCATGCTGAAGATATCACTAGTCTCAGTTTGGTGAATAAACCTCCGCGGTGAACTCCGTTTCAAGAGATGAGAAAGCGCCTTACCTTGTGCTGCTCAGTGTGCTCTTCTTCTCCTGCTCCTCTCTCCTTAAGCGTAATTGTTCTTCAGCCATCATCATCTCCTCCTCCATGGCAGACGCTTCCTCCTTCGCACGGCGTTTGTTTTCCTGCAGGGTTGAGTCATGGTGAGGTGGATGCACAATATACATTGCTGCCACACTAATCAGATCCCATCACTTCACTTACCTGTCTGGATTTGCCTGCATGTTTAATGCTGTAGAACATCGGCCCCAGTTCAGCCAACCACTCTCCGTCCACTGATGTGACACACTGCATGTACTCCTATAGACCACACAGAAAACATGTCAGAGATTAAGATCAATGCAGCAAAGAAAAATGACATTAAATGTTTCAAAGATATCCAGATGAAGGCAAAAAAATCATTGTAAACACGTGGAAACATAGTGCCATTAAAATAAACATTGGATCAGTGTGCCCAACATTAAAAACAGTTCTAAAAAGCATTTACGATTGCCTCTTCTACAGCTTTCAAGGCCTTATGACTCCTCTACTCCAAATAAATGACCTTGAGTTCTGTATATATACATTTATGGGAAGAGGGGTTTCTAGTTCATCATGTGAAGGAAGATTACATTTAAAGGAAGTATACCTCACACCAAATATATAGGTGGAGTTACCTAAAGAGCCATTAATAGAAATAGTCTATTAACCCCTTAAGGACAATGGGCGGTCCCTAAACCCACTGAAAACAATGCATTTTGAGCACATATACTGCCTGACTGTAGCATACACCAAAGACCATGAGTGCCACGTTCTACAGGTTACTGGGGATATGTATGAACAGGAATCAGAAGATGGGCGCATTTACAGAAACGGTAAATTGTTTTCAAGGTACTAAACACAAAACACGGGTAAGATCCTTACCAGGTACTGCCTCAGGACAAAACATCATGGTTACATTTAAACAACAATACGGCTACTGGTGTTAAAAGTGGATAATTGGCAAAACACCCCAGTCGATAACTATTTGGCTCGCACAAGAATGACATACTGCCCAATGTATGCATCAAGCACTGGAGCACTTCGGGTTTATTAAAAGATGCAGAAACAGATCTACTTAACGATCCCTGGTGACACTACAGATAGGACTCCTTAGTACCAGTGATAGGGCAGGACTCAAACACTTAAAAGCACTTCCCCTCCCAGAGAGGCACAGTGAATAACAAAGATCACACATGAAACAAAACATAATGCAACAAGGTTATTCAAAGAAGGGAAGGAACAAATGTGTCACCAGGAATCGGCAGGGAAAAGAAGTTCCCTGCCATCCCAGGTGACACCACAGATAGATGTACTGAAGCTGAAGGGTGGGAAAGAGGAAGAAAAAAAACAGCATCAAAAACTTCCTGGTAGAAAAACAAGTCTTCCTCAGCCATACAATCAGGTTTGTAATGCTGGCCAAAGGTACAGAGACTTCCCCAGGCGGCAGTCCTACAGATCTTGTCAGAAGAGATGAGGAGGTGGATACTGCACGAGCAGACTGATGGCCAACACAATCCACTTGGCAATGGAGCGCTTAGAAATGCTAAGGATCAGATGAAGCCACAAACCGATGAGAGGACGAGGGGAAGGGTCCATTCCAGATAGATAGAGAGGCATTTCTTAAGGTCCAAAGAGTAATGTCTCTTCCTCAGTCAAATGAAAAAAGGTTGGTAATACAATCTCCGGGTTCCTGTGGAAGGCTGACGGAACTTTGAGAGTAAATTCAGGAGGCAGAGAAAGCACTACTTTATCCGGTTCCTTCATAGAGCCTAAAGCTCGCCACTGCGTCTAGCGGAAGTAATGGTCCCCAAAAATGCCGTCTTTAGGGACAACAAATGTAGGGAAGCTGGCTGAGTCTCCGAAGGTCAAGATTAAAGTCCCAGGGTACCATCTTTGTGACAGGACGAGGTCGTGTGGACGATGGCCTTAGCAAAATGCCTGACAACAGGTAAGGAGGTGAGTTCAAAAGCAAGCAAAGTACTGATGGCTGAAATCTGGACCTTGATAGTGGAAGGTTAAAGGTCAAGGTTGAAACCTTCCTGCAAAAGATCAAAGATCAATCTGGGGAGACAAGAAGAAGGGATGAAACCTCTTGAACCGCACCATGAACCAAACTTCTTCCAGATCTTCATGTATCTGAGGGAAGTAACCCTCTTCCTACTGGGAAGTAGGGTCTCAGTAACGTGAACAGAGAAACCCCTAGCTCTCATAATCTTCCGCTCAACATCCAGCTGGAAGATCTCGTGGTTTGGATGGAGAAAATGTCCCTGAAGAAGGTGGTCTCTCAGTGCAGGTAGTCTCAGGAGGGTCCTGGAGCCGAGGTTGATCAAATCCATATACCACGTGCGTTTTGGCAAGTTTAGAGCGGATCAGAATCACTGATGCACAGTTGTTCTTGATCTTCTGCAGAACTTTGCATATCAGAGGAAAGGGTGGGAAGACATAGACGAGCCCGCCAAAGGACGGTCCTCTGGATTGCGGGAAAATAAGGTCTAGACCTGAGCATTGCGTCTGGAAGCCATCAGGTCAATGTCGGGCAGCCCCCGTTCTCGGACGATGAACCTTAAGGCAGCTAGGATGTCCCTTTGAAGCCACCGGGTGAGGGATTCTCTTACATGAGAAGGGAGGCTGATGAACTTGTCCAGAGCGAGAAAGCTCCCACTCCAACGATACAAAAGAAAATTCTGGAGAATCCTCAGATGGGCCAGAGCCCAAGGGACTGCTTACCTTGTGGAGGCCATCCTGCCCAGTACTTATAGAGCTTTTGCGAGAAGAGAGCATCCGGCAGACAAGAGAACGAATGCTGTCTATCTTGGAAGGTGTAAGAAAAGCCTTCCCTGAGCGAGAATCCAGACATAGGTCCAGGAATGTGGCTTGCTGAGAGGGAATGGTGCTTGACTTGTCCCAATTCAGAATCCAACCTAACTCCTCCAAGGTGTTGACTACTCTTGTAAGGTGAGACTGGAGGACAGAAGCCAAATGGGCATGGATAAACCAGCCGTCGAGGTAAGGGGTGACTAAAATCCCCAGAAGCCTGAAGTGAGCCGCCACTACTGCCAGGAGTTTCGCGAAGACCCTGGGAGCTACTGACAGACCAAAAGGAAGGGCCTGAAACTGGTAATGTTGTATGCTTGAACACCAAGGGATGGCTATGCGTAGCAATTTTTGATGAATAGGAATGTGAAGATACACATCTTTCAGCTCTCTAGAGACCATGAAGTTGTGGAGTCCTAAGGTGTACAGAGTGGATTTTATAGTTTCCACCTTGAACCAGACACACCAGAGGTAACAGTTTAGGAAGGTCTATAATTAAACAGAATCCTCCCAAGGCTTTTGGCATCAGGAAGACTGAAAAATAAACCCCCAGTCCTTGCTCCGGAGGAGGGACAGGAACTAATGCCTGCAGTTCTCTCAACTGACCAACGGCAGACAACAAGAAAGCACGCCTCGTCTGGTCCTAAGGAAGGTAGTACATCAGGAAACGATCTGGAGGTCTGAAAAGGCACCGATACCCATGCGTTATGATGCATCTCGCCCATGGGTCTCGAGTGATGGTGAACCAGCCGTCCCTAAAGAACCCGAGCCTTCCATCCACAGGAATGCGATTGGTGTCATGCCGAGCCCTTAGGGTCCTGGGGCGCTTTAGTGACAGAGAATCTGTCCAATCTTCCTCTCTCTCAGGTCTGCCCCAGAAGCCTTGTTCCCGTGAAGAGTGAGGAAATCTGGAGCCATAACCTCTGCACTGCCCTGGAAGGTCTTGCCCAAAAGAAAGAAGAACTATTTTGGAATCTGGTCTTCGCTGTGGCATCCAGTGCTTGTCTCCTGTAGTTTTCTCCAACAGGGATTGAAGTTCTTTGCCGAACAGGGATTTGTCCTTAAAGGGAATACTAAGAAGTCTGCTCTTAGAGGCATCTCAAGCTTTTAGCCATAAGGCTCCTCTAGCAACAACTGGGAGAGCATAGGCCCTGGCTGTCATTCTGATGGACTCAATAGATGCGTCACATAGAAAATCCACAGTAGCAACGTTCTTGAGGATCACATCTCTGGAGGTTTTAGCAGTGATATCCTCCTCAATCTGGGAAAGCCAGACCTTAACTACCCTGGACACTGAGGCCAAGGCAATGCCTGATTTAAAACTGAAGCAGTGGCTTTCTTTTCCATAAGTCAGAGAAATGGGAACCGTCCTCAAGTGGCAATGTGTTTTTTCTGGAGATTCTCATAGCAGCTATATCCCCCATAGGAGTAGCACAGAACTAAGTCCTCATCAAAGAGAAACAGACGCTTAACACGCCTAGACAGGTTAAACCTTCGTTCCGGGTGATTCCATTCCTGCTTGATGATATCAGACGGAGCAGGATGAACTGGAAAAGGTGTATTACGTTTGGTATTAGAAAAGAAGAGGTCACACTTCTGGTCACATGCATTGCAGACCTCACAGCGGAGATAAGGGTATCTACTATCGCTTCCGCAGGAAAGAGAAAATAACTTTCTTCCCGGACTTCACCTTCTTCAGAAGAAACCTCCTCCACCTCTGGGTAACTGAACTCTGAATCCAAAAAGCTGAATCTGACAGCTAGCGAACCAAGAGAGTGGGATTATGCACAGCAGGGAGGAGAAACTTCAGGCAAGTGGGGTAAACCTTCTTTCTGGAGTCTTGCAAGCATCTATGGCAGTTTTCATTAGAGCTTTCTTGGGCTTGTCCTCAATAGAGGGGGGCTCAGCGTTATCAGGAGCAGACATGCTCAACCAGGATGCAACAGCACCATACAGAACCGAGAACGGCATTGTGTATGAACAAAATACAACAGTATCCTACTCACCCCGCCGCTGAAATAGCCAGAAATCAAGTTCCAAGGAGCAACAGTGGCGAAAAGGTGCTAACATTTTGCAAACTACCAGAAAACTAGGCATTCTGCGCTACCAGAAGTGCATATCACTCTCAACTGGAAGGAAGCGGATAATCACACAGGGCTCCAGGGGATGCAGGAGCATCCCCACAAAACACCTGCGCCGACTGAGAAGAGGCGCCCAATGGAGAAGCCCTCGAGGATGATGCCTCCGGTATGTGGCGTCAGGCAGCATAGCGGCAGCCTACAGGTTAAGGTGCAGACAGCATCCCTCGACCAAGGGAGCTTAGCCCTGGAAGCCGGCACAACCTAGAGCCGTTGAAAATAACAAAAGGGGCAACGAGTCCTCCCTATCTAATGTAAGGCAGAAGAAACACTGGGGCTCACTGGAAGGGGAGGGGCTTTAAGTGTACCCTCTCAGGTACAGAGAAGGAGTCCCATCTGTGGTGTCACCTGGGATGGCATGGAAAATAAATGGGCAATAACAGTAAAAGGAAATCAATTGAAACCTTTGAAATCGGATGCTGACATCTAGTGGTCATTTGCCTGAACAACAACATGTCCCGTTGCAAAAAACAAAAGAATCCGCTTACCTTTGTAGTCATCACTAGTTCGTGGTACACAATATAATCAGGTGTGTATCCCATCCCAAACAGAGAGCTAGTCGGGTGCAAGTGGCATGGCATCCCTGTGCGCACGTTCACATACTCGCCGATCCCCTGGAGGAAAAATCAGGAGTACATTTTAGCTCTAAGTTCACCACCCGCTCTGGTGTCCAACAAATACCCTGGACCACAGTGCAGGCTCTTTACCTTAAGTCTGGCAGCTTGGTGAAAATAAGCTGCACAGATGCACTTCCTCACAACATCCCAGTCTGAGCCGCAAGAGGAGAGGGGCATGCGCTGTGACACCATGATATCTTTCAGCTGGGCCCGAACTTCACGGACCTGCAAGCAAAGGGGTAGTTGATCAGGTCACATGCGCAACACAGAGAGAGCTGGGAATGCCCATACACCCCATTTAACTAAGTATTTCTTACTGGGACTTTGTTTCTTTACCACTGAGCGGCAGGAGTGTTAAGGGTAACAGTGTATTGTCACTCACCTTGCGCATGGCCTTGGCATGTATAAAGTGTTGGTTGCACCAGCCACTTGAATAGTTATTGTTTTTCCACTGAAGGAAGACATTTAAATATGTTAAGTGGTCGCTCTCTGGGACAGCAAATTTCTCTCGCACTTGGTCACTCTCCTCCTCTCGCCCCTATCAAACATTGAGAGAGAAAAAAAACATACAAATGAAGTACACATTTAAACAACGCCTGTCATTAAGTCAGTCCACATGCCACACAACTGTACCCCATACCTTAGGGCGATAGAATATGGCTGGCACAGAGAGCATAGACACCACCATCAGTATCTCAGAACTGCAGCCCATGTCACACGATACAATAAGCATCTTCGAGAGGGCAGGGTCTAAGGGGAACTCAACCATAAGTCGCCCAGTGGAGGTGAGAGAGCCTAGAGACATGGGAGAAACATTAGACCATTTTATCATACACAACAATGCAGCAGAAATACACTTGTTTCCAGTCCTAAGCACTTGCTTTTTTACCTGTGTTATCAAGGGCCCCTAGGATCCACAGCTGATACATAGAATTGAGCATATTGTCCTCTGGTGGTGGATCCATGAAATGAAAGAGAAGCAGATCCTGAACTCCCAGGGACTTAAGCAGCAGAACTACATTGGAGAGGTTTGTACGCTGGATTTCAGGGACCGTGGTGCACAGAAGTTCGTTTTTATAGGCGCTCTGTGTGTAAAGCCTGACAGGGAGAGCAATGACACCATTGTAAAGTCATAGACTAATAAAAAAAAAGGTTGTTGGGGCTTTAATAGCTTGTGACAAACTTACCTAAAGCACTGCCCTGGCCCAGTTCGGCCTGCTCTGCCGGAACGCTGGTTGGCGTTGGCCTGGCTAATAGGATAAATCTGCAAGGCATCCATGCCAATGCGGGGATTAAATACCTGAGGGAAATAACATTACATTTATATAAATAGCTCCAGCAGGTCCGTAGCACTGTTACAATGGGTGGAATAATTTAAAATCACATACACAATAACAAACTGGTACAAAAGGGCCCTGAGGGATAAGGAGTGATCTTTAACATCTGACATTGCGGTGGTTATACATCTAGAACCGGGAAACACTAACCTTTAACTTGCAGTAACCTGAATCCACAACAAACATGATGCCGTCCACAGTGAGAGAGGTCTCTGCAATGTTCGTGGCCACAATGCATTTTCTCACACCGTCCGGGGCCTGCAAAATCAGAGGGAAAATAATGAAACAGAAGCACCGATCACAAATGCTTATATAAACCCAAATAAAAATACAATACTTTTCTTTTCTGTGTTTGGTGAAACTGTGCAGATGTTCCTGCCGCCGCTGTACAAGGGTTTAACCCGGAATTATTTTTCCCCAGCTCAGAAAACTACCTAATTTCTAAACTATGACTCAGAGTACTTGGTTTTGTTGTCTGTGTATAAACTTGATGCCAGTCACACAGGTGACATATTCCATCTTTTACATAGGCAGTCGCAAGATGCTTTGCTTTCCACCAACACAACAAAGCAAAATGCAAGCTAATTAAAAGACTCACAGACTGTATCTTATTAATAATCACATTGGGGTGGTTATATTTCATTACCATTTGGGAACCTACAATATTCTCTGTTATAGGATATATTCTGCTACACACAGACACCAGTCTCATCCTGCGCAAATATATTTTTCACCAGATGCCTGTCTATGGCCAGAAAATGACTTACTTTTTGGAAAATCTTGGCCTGTAAATCAGATGGCAGCTGGGAATAAATTGGAAGGACAGCTAGGGGTGGAGCACTCTCCAACTCCCCCAAGCGTTCGATAATCTGATCAGATGTTACCTGTATGTGGACAATAAAGGTTTTATTAAATAAAGGATAAGGAGAGGAATATGAGAAAAGACTTCAAAAGCTGTTAATGTTCTTACCTCAATATCCTCCTGCCCTGGCATGAAGATCAGAATGTCACCTGCAGCTCCAGACAGGTGGATTTGCAAGGCTTGTTTCACAGCAGCTTCCACATAATCCTCCTGAGGCGTCTGCATAGAACACACAGATACATGTTAGGGGACACAAACCAACCAATGTACAGGCCAGTAAAACTTCAAACAATAAAGATAAACAAATGCTTGGATGACAGATGGCTTGGGCAGAGGACATGGGGAAAGTGAGAGGTGGAAGAACTGACTTGGATGCGCATGTCCCATAAAATGGTTGTCACGCCCAGTAGCTTAATTATATCTACAGACTGGTAGGGAGTAAGAAGAGAGAGGTACAGGTATAAAAAGTGATATGGATAATTGGTGGAGGTGTATAGCACGTAGGGCAACTGCACATGACATCACAAACAGAAAATGGTAAGATTAAATAAGACAAGACGCTTGTGACTTTGTATCTTCACCTTGCTGAACAGGATGTCTACAGGGAATGTCCGGCCGGGAATGTGGAAAATAGGAACATTTCCAAAGAATGAAGCAAACTTATCCGAATCCATTGTAGCCGAAGTAACGATCAATTTGAGATCCGAGCGACGAGCCACAACCTGGCAAATGGACAGTGTTAGATATATAGCGGTGGAGGGTAAAGTATAGGGTTCTGTCACAGACATAGAGATGCACATTCCTACCTCGCGTAGCAGCCCAAAAAGCACATCTGTGTTCAAGGAACGCTCATGGGCCTCATCCATGATAACAGCGCTATAATGATCCAGATCCGCCTCACGCAGAGATTCACGCAGGAGGATGCCATCCGTCATGTACTTAATAAGGGTTTTTTCAGAAGTGCAGTCCTCAAATCGGATAGCGTATCCCACCTCTTCTCCAAGGCCTACCTGCATTTCTTCACTGACACGCTTTGCCACAGACATGGCTGCCACCCTGCGGGGCTGAGTGCACGCAATCATACCATAATCTGTGTATCCGTCTTCATGCAGGTACTGAGTCAGCTGGGTAGTCTTCCCGCTGCCAGTTTCCCCTACCACGATGACGATGCTATTATCCCTGCAAGGAATAAGGGGCATGAGTGCAAACCTTTGCATTCCAGATGCTAATGCTTGTAAAAGACATGTGTGAGATAGACTGCTTACCTTATCACTGTGAGCAGCTCCTGCCGTACAGCAAATATTGGCAGGTACTGCCTCTGCTCCATCAGACTCTTCTTACGAGAAAATTCGCTGCTTGCCTCGCTGCGTTCTCGCATGTGGTCTGCAAATTTCTGTTCTGTTCTGATATATTAAAATATATGGGATATTGTCATGATTGTAAGCTTGTTTGAGCAGGGCCCTCCTCACACGTTGTTTCTGCAAGTCAAATTGTTATGCTATACACTACTTGTTATGTCCTGTCTACCCATTGTACAGCGCTACGGAATATAGTGCTATATAAAACAATAAGTAATAATAATGCACACAAATAGTACCAAATCAGTTGTTTTGCTAACATTTAACAAATTCTAGCCAAATCTTTCCTCTTCATGCCAGAATATCTGCAGTTAGTATGACTGTACCTGTAATCCACTGCTCCATCTTCAGTGCTTGGCTGTTCAGGATCATCCTCCTTCTTCTTGACACCCATGATGTCCCCTAGTTTGGTTCCAGCCAACTCCCAGTGCTTGTGCTGAGCCTGAAGCAATAAGTCACCGTTACAAATATGTCCCTATTGACATACCACTGTCCCAAACTGACACATCCCAATGATCCTCCTAATTGCAAACCTGCAAACAACTAAAGCTCAAGGCCTTACCTTTTTACGCTCCTTTTGCTCCCGGTGCTTGCGGACCAACTGACTGCCTTTGCGAGAGATGATAGCCATATCTGAGGTTGGATCCCGCACTGGGATCACTGGCTCAGGCTAAGGAGGAGAGGATTAACAGTTACAAAACATCTCAATAGTTGCATAGGTTCTTATCATTTCCCACTATCTCTATCTCCAAGAGGCACAGCATTTCCCTTCCCGTATCTGCGCGCTGCTCAGAAAGTCAGGCATTGTCATCTTACAAGGTATCCAGACATTTTACAAAACTTCTATGCACACCCCACCATTTCAGAGTAACGCTCACCTTGCAAACACATACACTCAAGTTCTGCTCATGAGACATATCTCGTACATCGCAAATCAGCACTGGCCATGCACCAACTACCATTTCTAATGCAAAAACATTGTACCTGCTTGGTAAACACAATACGGCCATCCAGAAATGGGGGCACCAGGTTGTGGACCAGAAGATGCACTTTAGCAGCATTATCCTCTTCAAAATCATCATCCACTTCTAGTCTTTGGACCACACCACTGGTCAGCATACGATTCGTTTCCCAGCGCTCATTATCCTGCACAAAAGGAAAGGTCACAATGAAAAGGTTTCAGGTGCTTTATGCTAAGATAACATCAAGGCATCTACATGATGTGCTTTGCAAATCAAATGCGCATCGCAACACTCATGAAGCCAACCCCACAACATCTTATAAACTGTGAAATAAAGTGGGTGAAGAAGGAAGTCTTTGAGAGAGTTGTCTAGGAAGGAGGTGTAATGGATGTTCTAGATTCTAGAGAAAGGTCAGGTTTGATGCGATCATTACCTCGTTGATTTGCCTCCTCTGGGCAGACACTCTCTTGTGATTCTGCTTCTGGAGAAGCTGTTCCCTCTTCTTCACATATTCCTGAGAGGTTGCGCTCAAGGCATTGTGATACTCATCAAATCCTTCATCCATCATGTACCAGTCTCGGTCTGCTTGCTGCAGGGGGAGAGCAAATTATGACCTCCAGCAGACAAAAGGAGATGCATAAAGACACACAATGGCTGGACAGGAATAAAGCACATTTTTTTTTTACTTACCCTCTGGTCCTCCTCCCATTGCCTTTTATCATCCTCCGACATAAAGTCAATGCTATCCTCATCTGTTCCATGCTTACCTGGTAATCAAACAGTTACACAGAATAGCAATTACACATGTGGAATTTGCATTTAGGGAAACAAGTGGCGAGGAGAGCCCTGGTCAACACACTTACTATCTACAAATGGTCCACGTGTTAATGGGAAAGGTTCAAAGATAACAGTAACTACTGTAATCCAAAAAGAAAAGTACTTCCAAACTCTGATGGCAGCTTTTCTTACCTTTGCCCAGTGAGAGTCGTGGGGTGGCACCTAGATGTCGTCGTTCTGAGGCCCATTCATTAAATTTGTAAGACGGCGTGGGGAGAGGGGTATCATCTGTGTACTGGAGCCTCACGGAGCTGCAAACATTACATACAGAAGTTTTAAAGAAGCGTTTGGGCATCATGTAGTTTGACAGGTCAACAAGCGAACATAAATTCCACAAAGACATTTGGATAACGTTCAGCATCAATTTAAAGTAACTGGTAAGTAAAATGAATATGTGTTTAAATTACTTTATTGCAGCAGACAATATGGTACAAACTAGCAAGCAGATAACTTTACTAATAAAGCATTTCACCTTCACCTTGGGCTTACTGTACGAGTGCAATGTATGAAATATAGCCTACAGAATCTAAGTAAAGTCTAAGCGCAAAACAAAATGGCACAGAGTTTCCTGCACAGCACATAGTTGAAGAGACAACTTAATGCTGGTACCCATACTATAGAAGAATGTATATTTAAATACTATGTTTATACTGTAATATATTACTACTGATAACACTGATTGGTTACTTGAAACAACCAATCAGTAGAAGCAGTTTTCACACATGAGCATAGGGGTCCGAGCAGACAACTGCCTACAACTTACACTGCGCCAGTGCTAGAGCTGATTGGAGGTGAATATATCATATGGAAGGGGAATTGTTCAACGGAACACATCTCCTACACAGCATTTAGCTTGCTATAATATGAAAATTATGAAAAAAAGGACCACACAGCTATCATATGCATGTGGTATTGCTCTCAAGTTTTCCCATGAGCAATTTTAATTTTTTCAGTACTCTTAGGACATATCGGTATGTCCTTAAACCTTCTGAAAAGAAGCCCATTAGGACATACAGATATGATGGAAGTTTGTTGCAGCGGCAGGAACATTTCCCACTGGCTTCCTACCAACTGAGAGTGTGTAATGGCTTAGTGTAAAGTTGTGCTAAGTGAATCACTCATGAAATAGCAAAAAAAAAAATTTATACAAAATAAAAGATTTCCTCACCGCTCTCTTCTAGAGCTCTCCCTGTCATTGCGATGGCTTCGATCGGAGTCTCTGCTTGATGGGGTAGGTGAAGGAGACTCCCAGTGAGAGCGCTGGGATCCTCCATACCCGCTTTCATCCTCTTCCCATCCAGAGCGCGAGGGTGTTGAGGAATCTAGAAACAAGACAACGAAAGGTTCAACCACACAATCTGAAGGGGAACTGTATGTAACAGGAAAACTGATGAACCAAATGGGTTATCTACCTCTAGGTCTGTGCCTTGGACTCTCGGGTTCCCCTCGCCTTGAACTTCTCTCAGAACCACTGTCCCTTTCTGACCTACTGTGCCTGCTACGATCATCTGTCAAATAAATTAGAATATAAAGTTATGAGGAGCAGAATAAAAATATTCCAAACACAAGCAATGTTCTGGTTTGGGCCTCGGACTACCTCGATCTCGACTGCTTCGCTCTTTTCTGCGTTGTCGATCATCTTTGGATGAGGCGTATACTCCATGTTCTCTTCTGTCGCGCTCTCTCTGACGGCTCCGGGCCAGGTACTCTTCGTTTACCCCACCAGTATAAGAAGGTGTTTCCACGCGTGGTTTTCTGTAATGCCTGAATGCCAACATACTAAAGGGTCAGAGACCAAATGATGTGCCAAAGAGCAGAGGCTTTGCCAGACTACATTCTGAAGCCTCAGAACTATTTATACATTTGTCACTGTATTTCTAGTAATGTTCTGACTTCCAAGTGTTGAGCTCACCTGTTTTCTTCTCTCACACACTAAAAATTGCTGGGACATATTGCCAAAGAGACAAAATAAAATAAGGGAGAACCCAGCCATCCATATCATGTATACATGGATGCTCCCCATTACATGATCAGTTGTAAAGCTCCGCTTTGATACATGATCATAAATGTTGTGAAATGATGTTTGTACAGAACAATGACCTACAATTTACATAGATTCTTACCATAGCATAATGTCTGTGTGGTCTGTCAAGACAGACACCAGAATTCAGTACTACTACAAGCTACTTTTATGTTAACGAAGACACATCTGATGCCTCCACAGTAACACAATTTCCATAGTACAAAACCTTGCTTATCAACCACCTTCTCTTACCTGTCCCCGTGACTCCCCCGGCTCAATCGGTCACCAGCTCTGTCTGAATTCCTATCTTTCTCTTCTAAATCTTTAGTGGTAACTTTTGGTTTCTTGTCTCCTTCTTGCCTCTCCTTCTCTTCTCGTTCTTTTCGTTTTTGTGCGGCCAGCAGATCCAACCCCAATAGGGAGGAACGTGGAGCTGGCATTTTAAACACATGCTGCTCACTACTTGAGCTCTTTTTCTTTAACACCAGCCCTCCTGTCTGTTCCGAGGGGTCACTGCCCTCCAGTCTGTGTAGTGATAAGTCGTCTTCCATGATAACGTTGGATATGAAGTCTGCTCCTCTAGCACCAGCCACGCTTTTAAAGCCAAGATTTCTGAAATAGTGCACAGAAATGTAACATCAGTCAATATACAAATTTAAAGACAATTAAAATCCATTAACTACCCGCTGCTCCAACCAGCACTATATGTTTAGCCAGGTCTTATTTGTAGCTGTATTTGCCAATTCCTTTACTGAGCTTCCCCTGCATGCCTGATAAGGAAATAAAAAATCTTGATATTTGAAAGGGCTGCAAAAATCAGTTCTGGACAATAGTGCTGTGTGGAGTAATTACAAGGAGATTCAAGTTCCTGGCGAGGTTTCTGTATATAACATTCCATGCTGTTAATAATTAAGTGTGTACATGATAATTACACTAGGATACTAAAAAAAAACTATCACTGAAAATATCGTATTTGGTCAATTATTTACACTTTCCTTATGAAAAATCTCCACTGTATCACTAAGCACAAACTCCTTAGCCGACACGTATTGGTCACTGAGAAAATACTCTGCATACCGTAGCTCCATAACAGACGACGTTATAGCATATTTCGTAAGCTCCCCTTCCCATCCTAATAACCCAGCACCATACAGTAGTAACGAGCCGTGCGTGGCCACCTGCTTATTCCCACAGCTACAAACAGCACACAGAATTACAATACAAAGCTCCCTACGTGTGTCACACGCGTGTCGTGTACACGAAAATCCAGCAACACGCTTACATTAAAGCCGGTCATCCGCACTGTAAATAGCTCAGCTGCAAACTATGGGCGCCGCCATTATCCCACAATCCCGCGACACTCTCAATAAACTTTATTGCTCAAACAGCATACTGTACTTCCGCCTGTGACAAACTTCCGCCCTCCGAGTGGCCGGGGGACATATTGTTATGGGGACAAAGGGTCAAAGAGCCTCAACCAAGGACAGAGACCCAAGAGCGCCAGCACAGCCAGGGAGAGGAGTTGGGAAGGAGGGTAACAGTGAGCTGGGGGTACGAAGTGGGGTAACACGGGAGCCACTTGCTGTATGTAGAACAAGTTGGAAAAATACATTATAAATATATATATTACATATACTGACAGCCAATGCGATACATGCAGACAAAAGAGCCACACTGTGCGTTTGTGTGAAAGGCCTTTCTTTAGATTTAGTTTTATATGATATTATCTAGTCTACTATACACAAAAAAAAATCTGGTGAGAATAGAGGGGAAAAATCTTTTACTCATCTACAAAAGCTAATGAAACAAACCTGCTAAATATATTCTATTTGTCCTGCACTTAAAAATACGCAAATGTTTTTTGCAAGTTATATGGCAATAACTATATAACATATTGCCATTTTAAAACCATTTTATTTAAAAACCGGTCATTCTGCCCCTATGTGCTATCTGAGACATCTTTGAAGACGGCCAATTCAATTTACCCCATCAAACCATATATTTTATATATTTTTAACCCTTTCCATGCACTAATACTATCACCAGCCTTTATCAAAGTTTGTGGTAGTATTTTGTTTTGGGGGGGGGTATTAAACACACATTGTGAATTTGAATTCATTCACAGCTTCTGGTATATGTCGCTGCCAAACAACCACCGAATGTGTTCAGCAACATCTCTTGAGTACAGTGATACCCCCCCCATGAATGGGTTTGCCAGGTTGTTTGGGGTCTAAAAGGTTACATTTGGGACATGCGCAATTCAGTTTTTCAAGTTGGAATTTTAAAATTTAGTCTTTCTGCACTTATTTCCTGTTTGGGACATCTTTGAAGCCGATGAATTCTCTTTACCCCAAGAAAGCCATATGTTTTTGAAAACCAGACCCCCAAAGTTGGTGTTTTAACCCTTTACATGCACTCATTCTGCCATCAGCCTTTGGCAAAGTTTGTGGTAGTAAATACATTATATAAAATTACTACCACAAACTTTTACAGAATGGAATTAATGAGAGAACCAGGAGCAAAAGGAAAAATGTTTGCACATATGCCTTTCACCCCTTTTCATGCCACCAATTCAACACACCTGTTATTTTTCATATAATATCTTAGACTGAGGCATTAGTGACCACACCACTGCTTCAGATTCTCCCACATGCATGACAGGGCTAGGCAATACAGGCCGTTTTGAGCGGCAGCTCACACAAACCTGCGCAAAGATGTCCCAAAAAGATAAAAAAGTGAGATGCATTCCCCAAAGTGGCTTTTTGGGACCCAAACGAACCTATACATGGGTATAATGTACTGGGATGTTGCCGAACACATATTGGGTGCTGTTTGACAGTGACATACACTTTCATACCTGAAGTGTGTAAAATAAATAGGACATGGCAGCAGGATGACCAGATTTATTGTAAAAAAATATGGTCTTGAATAGCAACATTTTGTAAATTGCCAAAAACAATTGGTATTTCTAAACTCAGGACACATATAAGAATCTATTTAGTGGGTTTTTATTAGCTTTTGTAGACGAGTAAAACACTTCTTGTAAATTAGATCATACGATCAAAATATAGAAAAAGATCCAATATAAAAGAGATTGGATGATCTCTGAGACTCTTTCCTTGCACGCTGGACCAGTCTGCACACAGCACAGACACACCACTCCTGCAACCTGTTTGTGGGCACAGACAGTCTATTCGGGGCACCGAAGCTGTGGGAAAAATGGGACGTTGACAACTGCTATAAAAAACTAGGTAAAAATAAAGTTTCAGACACAAATTATGTGATGTAATACAATATATTTAGCAAAAAAGGGAGGAGACTTTTGATACCGATAGCTTCTTCCCGAGCTCAATGTCAAAAGTCAAAATTCAAAGAGGTTTACAACATACATATAGCAGCACCGATTTAACTTTTAATAAAGGAACAAGTCACTTCCTGGTTTGAAAACATGGGTACCAAACCCCATTTCATCTCCATGAGCATTTTATTCCATGGTACTCAATTCATCCACAGACTGTGGCAAGAGTCCTTGTGTCCTATGCAGATGTACAGCTGTCGTTACTTCTTAGCTTTAGGTCTGTGATCAGCACCTACTGCATCCGAGACAGATGAAAATCCCTCGTCCCTGCAGGAAAGCGCGAGGGGAAAAGGTTATAGAACGTAAATAAAAATACAAAATCAACAACACATTGACACATGCATATCAGCTTTACAACTTACATGAGCAGGTTCCTCAATTCCCGTGTCACCTTTCCCACAACAGGTGGCCCCTGGTAGGTGAGTGCCGTATACAATTGCACCAGCGAGGCTCCTGCGCGGATCTTCTCTAGAGCGTCAACACCATTACTTACCCCTCCCACTCCAATTATAGGAATTTTCCCTAATCGGGAAAAGAAACATGATTGGAAAATGTTTGCCTGGGCGAGGGTGCGAGCAAGCAATGTTACATCCTCAGATCTCACCTGCCGTTAGAGCGTACATTTCTCTTACAGTTTCTGTCGCCATGTCACGTAAAGGAGGACCACTTAGTCCCCCAGCCTCACAGCTCAGAGGGTCCTGTAGGGTTTCTGGTCGGCTAATTGTAGTGTTGGTAACTATCATGCCATCAATGCCAAGCTGTAGAGAGAGTTTACAACAAAACATCCTTATACTTAAACCAGAACCACACATTTAAAATGGTGTTTTTAATTTAGTTACTCACAATCAGTAATCCCAATAGTCCGTGGAGTGCTGTGTGTTGCAGTGCCTGTGATGGTGCTTGCGATCAGTTCCGTCACAGGCACGGCAACACACAGCAGTGCACTTGAAGCAAGAATCAGCCGCACAAGTGAACACAAGAACATCTGATCTCAAGCAAAACACAGCACAGCTTGGCACAACAACACACAGCATGTTGTTCCTGTGCCTGTGACAGAGAGTGGCGTGTTGTTGCTGTGACTGGGAGTGCAGTGTTGCTGCCGTATCAAGGGTTGATGTGCGTTGCTGTGACGAGATGTGCATTGCTGTGATGGGGTGTGCTTGGCACGGCAACACACGGCACTCCCAGTCACAGGTATGGCGTGTGTTGCCGTGCCAATGTGTGATGTGCATTACTGTGATGGGGTGTACTGTGTGTTGTTGTGTAAAATATAGAAATCATTAGGATTATTGTTAACGATTCAGAAATTCTGCTGTATTTTCTGAGCTGGCAAATTGTATAATGTGACCATTGCCTCTTTAGAGTATAAAGAAAGACATATTACTAGCAACACTAGTAATATGTTAATAGAAGCTGTGGGGTGTGTTGCTATGTTTGTGATTGTGTTTAAATACGTCACAAGGTAAGTGTAAGTGGCTGTAGATGGTCAGGCTGCTGTGATGTAATACATAGGGAAGTACTTTGGAGGAAAGACAAGGCTCTTTCTAAGCAAATGTAGGAAAAAACAAGATATGTCTCACTATATGATACAACACTTATCTGGGGATATCTTATGTTGCCTCCAAAGTGGAACAGCACCTTTAACAGCTTCTTAAGACAATGTTCCTGAATAAAATACGCAAAATATTTTTCTAGCACCTAAATGGAAGTCACTTTCTTCCAAGTGGTTACTTATGAGTTAAAACGTGCTCTTTGTGCTGTGTCAGAATGTGGCTTGTGGATTGGGCAGGGTAGGGCATTACCTCTGTCACTACAATAGCAATGTCCTCTTTAGCAGCTTTTGTCAAGTCAGGTGCAATCTTCACAAGCAAAGCCGGACGATGTTCACACTTAAGAGCATCCCGGGCTTTTACTACCTATAAAAAATATATATATATAAGATGATCACACTGTGAGCGGTGCTCACACCTGCATAGAGGTAGACAGACAGTCACACACACAGTTTTGTGCAATACCTTGGCCAGGAGGTGACGAAGCTGGTCCTTGCCCTGCAGATATCTCAAGCCAGGGGTGTTGGGACTTGACACATTAATTACTAAGTAGTCAGCAAGCGGTCCAAGCTCTTGCACTCCCTTAATGTAATCAGCAGCTGAATCCTCAGATGTTTTGTTCTTTCCAAGGTTTATACCAAGTGGCATCCCTCCTGTCAACAGAGAAAGTTGCAGACTACAGCAAGCATACAAATTCAACAGGGGTATTTAATGGGGTTTACATACCGTGTGTGGGGGGGGGATAAAAAGCGCCATGAGTACAGGCGATTAATAAGAACTGACCTGCTGTTAGCGTCTTTTGCTTCTCTCTCCTTTCTACCAGACGCTGCCGCACAACTTCAATTCCATGGCTATTAAACCCATATCTGAAGAGTCAAGCAAGAAGTGAGCACTTATCTCAAGGGTGAACAACACATTATATTGTGTGTGTTTTTATTTACCTGTTAATTACAGCCCGGTCCTGCTGCAAGCGAAACACTCTTGGTTTGGGATTCCCGTCCTGGGGCATTGGAGTCACACTTCCAACTTCCACAAATCCAAAGCCCATTTTATAGAGTCCATCCACAGCCTCTCCATTCTTATCAAACCCAGCAGCTATACCTACTGGGTTCTTGAACCTGTGTCCTAAAACCCTCACCTCCTAGGAAATAAAACATGGGGCATAGAAGATATAGCACCGGATGTCCTATTACACTGCTTCATGTATCTTTTAATACAAGCTGTTAATAAGGTGAGCCGACAAGTAAGAAATTGCATACTAAAAGGTAGTTTAATTTTATTTTATTAAAGACACGCTACAGAAAATCGTGGGGTTACTCACAGATACCGGCACGTACAGGTTACAAGCATGTTTATTAAACGTCTGCGCAGGCTAAAGAGCTGCTGCAGAATCTGCAGGACTCTCGCTCTGCAGCAGACGCTAGTATAGTGAACAGGAATGCTACTTTAATTAGAACGTCCAAATACAACATGTTACAGGGAATGTAAGGTTACATTCAGTGACAGAAATGTAATCAGGTCACTCCACTTATGGAGAATACCTACCAATTCTTCAGAATTATGCTGATTAAGTTGGGGTACCAGCCCAAGAGCTAGCAGTCTTACAGACAAGGTATGCGCTAGCTCAGGTGGCACCAGGCGCTGCAATGTTGGCATCAGATACTTTTCATAAAAGTGCTCATCTCCCTTTATGGTCAGGAAGGACGTAAAAATTAATCCTCCCCCTCCCAGCACAATAAAGGCATCCTTCAGCCGGCGCTGCAAGAATAAATAACAGTGATGTGTATGTAGTGGAGAGGCAAAACAGTGAGTGCACCCAGGTTAATGGGCACAGTATGGTCAGTGGCAAGGGCAAAGAGAAACAGGGCAACACCACTTTAATGCAAAGAAGAATGCATACTGGCTCACAGAGGGCAGGTGGTGGCAAAGAAACATGTAGTCTGAAAAGTCAAGTGTTAAAATACCAAATATATAAATATACATATGTATATGTATGTATATGAAAATATACATATATTGCAAACTGGGAGATACTGAGGTGTAGGTTGTCGAGATGAGTTTCTATATCGATACAAAATCGGAAGATTTAAAAAAAAATAATGACCTGGTTCTGCAGCACAGAAACTTACCTTCACGTGTGCTGCTAGCATTGTTACTTCCGATGGCCGTGACGAGCACGCACCACGTCGGCTATAAACCCGATGTCGCCATTTTTAATTTGGGCAAAACTTAGCTTTTGCAGCAGAATCGCGACTGTATACCTTCCTCTTGATACACGATAAATACATGGTCTCTTAGGCAACGCATAGAGTAATGTGCATTCAGTAAAATATAGAAATCATTAGGATTATTGTTAACGATTCCGAAATCCTGCTGTATTTTCTGAGCTGGCAAATTGTATAATGTGACCATTGCCTCTTTAGAGTATAAAGAAAGACATAGTACTAGCAACACTAGTAATATGTAAATAGAAGCAGTAATATCCTGAAGCATATGCTTCACCTCTGCACCATCGTGGAATTGTATATTTGTAAAGATATTAACTTGGACCCCTGAGAGCTTCTACTGAGTTGCTGCTGAGTTCTATTAAGATTTTAAGATTAACGTTGATACATCATCTGGTCCATGGACAGACAATGTAAGTAGTCCTAAAGAGCTGTGACATGTGTTACCCAACTAAAATATTTAACATGTACAGCGATCCGGAATATGGTACTAAATAAAAAAAATCCACCAGCACATGATGGGTGTATGGATCCCCTGTCACAGGAAGCAGCCGGTATACCAGCTCGGGACCAGAACAGGCCAGGGTTTGGCATAGCTGTTAGTGGCAGGGCATTCACTTAAAAAGGCAAAGCATTTAAAACAAAATTCAAGTTTTGCTGCGCTGACATAGATGTATGTATGGATGTATGTATGTATGTATGCATGTATGTATGCATGTATGGATGTATGCATGTATGTATGTATGCATGTATGTACGTAGTTGTATTTTAGCGCTTTATAGTATGATAAACAGACAGACATTATAATCTAGGTACAGTCTAACTACAACAGAAAATTGCCTTGCCGACGCAGAGTTGGTTTGGAGGAATACAGAAATACAGAATGGGTAATTCACAGATTTCAATAATACGACGAAGAACTGCAGCGAGTAAAGGCTGGGTTAGGAGCTGTATTTATGTTTATTTGAAAAATATTACACAGAAATAAATACAATCTTAAACAATGCAACTTCCTGTTTTAATTAAGAAAAGCCTTTAGTAAACAAAGCATCTCTAACTGTATGTGAACATTTATGATTACTACAATAGTTACATCACCTTCTGAAAACATAAACACTTGAGTACCATATTTTATACTATGTAACAGCTCTATTAGGGCTATACTTCTTTTGGCAGATATCTGTGGGAATAGGTGGAGAGCTAACGATTGGCAACCCCCATACTGTACCCCCCAACACAGATTTATACATAAAATAAGAGCACCATCAATCATTATTATTGAAGCTAGAATTGGAATACTTTTTTTTTTACAATGTTATCACATCTAAGCCAAAGAAAGCATGACAAATGAATCATTTAAAACACATGTTCCTAACATAACTGTATATTTTATCAATACATCATTCGCTGACATGGCTGGTCATTAAAGCCTCAGCAATATGCCATATGCTTCAACAAATCCTCTTGCAAATGTGAAACCAATATTCAAATAACAGCAAACACAAAGCACAAACATACAACACACTAATGAGAACACAATGTGTGCTAAGCCCAGAGCAAACACACAGCACAAACATACAGCATACTAATGACAGCAGGCAGCATATAGCAGGCACGCACGGCAAACACGCTTCCAGCCAAGAGCAATTAAGACGTCAAAGCTCCTATTCTGCCTCTACCCCACGGCACAATCTGGCCTCTCTTACATACGTTTCCAAGGGTCATTGTGGTAATTTACTAGTCCTAGAGGTAACCAACCTTCATTATTTCCCATTTCTTTATAAGCCACTCACGTCAAAGTTTTGGTGCAAATAAATACATTTGTATAAAGTGTACATTACACTGGTTTCAGCAACTAATGCTCTTCATACATATCCTGGATTATAAAATCGTTTAAGCAGGACCCCCACTTTTTGCTTCAGAAAAGCCAAATTACTATTTGATGTCTGACGTGTTATGTCCTGTTTACCCATTGTAAAGCGCTGCGGAATATGATGTCACTATATAAAATCAGTAAAGATATAAGAATACACAATTCCATGGATTCTGATGCATGCGTGGCATGGCTCCAGATCTCTTCGGCAGATGGTTAGGCAACGGCTGGCAGCCCAGGGAAAGGCCAGACACCATGCTAGGTACAATTCTATCCAGTTCTGTTCAATACACATTCGATATCTTAAAGAGTCAATTAAAAAACGCCTTTCCATTCATGCTCACAGCTTCTGAAAGGCATAAACTTCAGGCCCCGCATACCTACCCTGTCTCAGTATTTATTACGAAATAAATCATTATGGGCTTGCTTTGGTCTGCAGAACTTTGCATCCTTGCAAAAGATTTATGGATATAGCCCTCCCCTGTTGCGTTTGGCCAGATCTTCTCATTTTCATATACACATTTGCTAGCTATCACATTTTTTGGGAGCTAACTTCCTTGTCACGGCTCCTCTGTGGGATTCCCTGGCCGTCACGTTCAGATAAGGATGGGCAGAGCACTAGCCCTGCTAACCTCTGTAGTTTTGTTATGGTCCCAGCATGGGGTATGTAGCCCGTCACTATGCCAGGGGCCCAAGTTCTCCTTTCTAGGGTCTTGTTACCAGTTCCTGCTGCATAGAACAAGTTACTGGGGTGCGAGAGACTCTTGTCTGGCATGTGGGGGGCAACTGGCTAATGTGTCTGGAGAGTTCGTGCTGGCTTTCCTGGCACAGCACTTGAACTATTCATCCACGTGGTGGGTCAGACAAGACACCAAAGGTAAGAGGCTAATTTCTTAGAAAAAAGGACAAAAAGGAATTTTGTGCAGAGCTGGTAGCAGGTGTTTCAGAGTTTCCTAGACTGATGGAATATAGATTTCTCAGTGGATGAAGGCATTCTACTTTTACTTGGACCTTCATGCATAGCTTATTATGTGATACATCTGATTCACCTATGGGGCAATCTGATGCTTATTTAATTTTTAATTCATTAGTTACATAATTAAAGAAGCCGTTATAGACACAATGTATAAAACTCATACAGCCTACAACATACAAAGTACCAAATATATAAAGATGGTTTCACCCCGGCCACAGCTTTTCAAATACTTATGCAATTCAGATGGTGCTGGACCAGCTCATTCCTAACTTGCAAAGTTTTTATTGCAACGAACATACAAGTAACATGACATATATGAGATGTATCATATCATTGCAGTTTGAGATGACAGATGCATAACAAAGTAAAAAGTATATAAACAACAAATGAGAAAGAAATAAAAGTTAGGCATTCGCATTATCACAGTCCTTTAGTACACAAAATTCTGCTGACATTATTAGGAGCCAGCATTCACAGTACAATCATACATATTATTACTTTATCCATAACTTTATAGTGTTATTAAGTGTATGGGACATTGCCTCCATGTTCCTATGTTGTTCTACGAGCAGTTTAACTTCAGTTATGGATGGATTATGCAGGGACTTCTAGTTAATTAGGAGTTTAGCAGCAAGGAAGATATGAAATCTTTGGGAAGGACTTGGGGAAATCATCAGGAAACATATAGTATTGCCACCTCTGCAAGAAATGCTAGCTCCATTCCAAATAGCGAATGGCCCAAAATACTGTGGTCCACATAGTGGTCAGCAATGGGCAGCCCCATCAAGTCTCCATCACCTTGGGGAAGAGGCTAGACCAGCTCATTCCTGATGGGGCTAATAGGGCTATGGAATAGTTTAATGCATATCTTTATCTTGTGCAGTCCAATTGTTCTTGTGTGAGACGGGCTGCAGACTCTGATCTCTACTTACACATATATAATTCACACCATATTTGCCATTAAACTAGTATCCTAACCCCATTTGTAACAACACAGAATACAGTATCATACCGCTGAGAAATAACAAGGGAGGTGATCCAACTCTTTACATACTACTTGTCCTGTCTACCCATTCTACAGCACTACGGAATTTGATGGCACTATATAAAACAATAAATAATAATAATAACTCTTTAGCAACTCCATTACCCAGAGAAGCTACAGTAACATATATACATCACAAAGTGTACAATTAAAATACCAACAACAATATGATCGCACTATAAAATCAATACAGAATAAGTATTATCTCTACCACACTATTCCAGAGAATATCTTTGGGCAAACCTTAAATCAAAATAGCAAACTGACAATCCCTGTTGGTTTTAAAAAAGTATGTCTTCTTTAACCCATTCCAACACTATTGTTAAAAATTATAATCAACAGAAATCTCTGCATACATTTCTTATACTTGTGCACTCAAGCTTCTTATATTCCTCTTACAATACCAACTGCATTAAAATGTCACTTATTATGAAGAAATAATTAACAGAATATTTACACAAGACAATAACTAAAGCATCTGTCTTTCGCTATATCCTTTGTCAGTACTTGATCCATACAGACGTGGAAGCGATCATATACCATCATGCATGATCCTTGCAAAATCAGGGAGTTCAAATGAAATCCAAGAGACACCCTGTATGCAGACAGCACGCTTCATCTGCCAAACAGGTGAGGGACCCCCGACAGCTATTAAAGCAGAGAAACTCGTGAAGAAATCCATAAAGGATATTTATGGTTAATCTCATATCAGGTCCATAAATCTCATAGCAGGTCCAGAATTGAAATGGCAATCATTGTATCTTTTTCTATAGACGGACTGAGCTGTAGTACAGAAAGCCAGCACGTTAAATCCATCAGCTCACCAAACCACGACACACAGGTAAGGCAGACGCGCAGCCGGAAGACCTGAGCCCGGAAGGTAGAGTAAGGGGACCCCACCTGTGAAGTGTCACCATATATCTGTGTTCCCCACCAAAATATGGAAGCAAATTATTTGGGGTACAGAAAGGAGGACAATGACAATATGTAACAAAGCAGCACACTAGTGAACGATACCAAAAAAATCTACTAGATATGTGACATGGGGACACGGAGAAGGCACAAGGAGTGGAAATGGAAGCTTTTCGTTTGTCAGTTGATAGATAAACTACTTGGTTACTAGCACTGAATGATGTGTATCGCTATAAATTAACACTGAGAAAAAGAAGGGGTCGATCGAGCACTTGAACGAAAAAACTTCCAGCTTTTATTTTACTTCAATATTAAATAAATTAACACTGCCGGACTCCAATCAAAAGGGGCCAACAGAGAGAGGGGCCGACAGTCTGATGTCAGCCAGATCATGAGGAGGAGGCATTAGGGGGACACATTTGGTTGGAAGGTTTGAGCAGTGGCAGTTATACTATAGAAGGTGGCAGGTAGCAAACATGGCAGAACGTGACAATCCATCTCTTTATCACAGCATAAAGATTATGTCAGGAGAAGAAAACGAAACACGGGACAAAGTCCAGGCACCCCAGGTCAGATATGTGTCTATAAGTACGTGCCGTATATGCCTTACTGTATCCTGCCTGATAAACTATAGATTTCCTATTAAATTTAACCACTTTAGCCACCTATCTACTTCCTAATTCATTTCCATGAGTAAAGGTAAAACTCACACCTATATAAAGAAACACATTATACGTAACAGTGTAGCTGCGAATAATCTAAGTATGCAAAGTCATGGTGCCCGTTCTTACCTGTTCACACTTCTCTATGCTCCTATTCATATTTATATCAGATCTGCTGGAGATCGCAAACCATTTCCTAACCTTTCCAAATGTCGGAGGCCACAACCTAACGGTATGTGTCAATGCACGCCTGTTCTTTTACATTAAGTCTGTATTACACTACTATCGAACAGCTAAAGAATATATATGTCATGGGGAAAAGTGGGTGCAGGGATATATATATATAATATATATATATATATATATATATATATATATATATATATATGTATATATATATAATTATAACATACGCTACTGTTTACACCTAAATGTGGATAAGCAAACACAACAGGCCACTGGAACACAGAAGTGATGGGAGTGATAAAGGGCCTCCTGTGAAGATATTCCACTAAAAAACATCCGTTCCCAGCTTCAATAGTCCTTTACAACATTAGCAACGTCTTTCTGATTCATTTAATGGTATTTTAAGAATAAATTATGCTTTTGTTTCCAGGAAAATGTGATTTCCAAGTGACCAAACTTTTGATCTGTAGTGTGTGTGTGTGTATATGTGTGTATATGTGTGTATATGTGTGTGTATATATATATACACATACACACCTCGCGGCAGCCCGTCCCTATAGTTATAGACAGGCACAGACCATAGCTACTGGTTAAAATGAAATATTTGTATATAGATTCTATAACGCCACAGTCAAAAGTCTACTGCTTGTGTCCTGTTACCATGTGATAGTTTAATAGTGATAAGGACATCTTCTATACAGATCAAACAAAGTTGGGTTACAGACACACACAGCGGTAGTCGGGCAGTATAATAATTACCGGTATCATGCATACTCATACTCAACATTCTGTCCTGATCCACTGGAACAATACGACGGAACATCATTCTCTGCCCAACACACTTCACATCCTGAAAAAATATTGTACATGCGACAGAACAAGTCCATTTCACCATTTCTTCTTTTGTATTTACAGGAGCTGCTTATTAACATCAACTCTATGATGGAAGATAAAGAGAAAACAAATACCACAGACCTGGTAATCCTATTCTGCCCCAACAGCTGAATCCAGAGCCATCCTATGTGTACCCAGCACTCCAGCACTCATTCCATTGCTACATAGGGTTGTGTTCCCTGGTTGTAAATATTTTATAGTATATAGTTCCATGGTACCATGTGTGGAACACGACCACGATGAGCCCTAGTCATTAGTTACGTGCCTTGCTTTATGTACTCCACGGCCTCTTCCCTCACTGTCCGCTCTTTTTTATCAATATGGACTACAGACATTCACCTTTTCACAATATCATTTTACACTAACTTTTGACACTGTATGCATTCCAAGTGTCAAATTCACCACCTACCTCACCCCGCAAAGAGTAAACCTTCTAATCTACCCCAAAATGAAACTCTGAATTGCTTTTCATCGACTGCCCATTTATATTTCCATAGCATGAAGAGATGTCACTGTTGAACCACTTAAGTGAGAGGATCCAGTATCCAGACATTAGATCCTCGCTGCACTTTGCCAGTCTCAGCAATGCGGTGTACTTTGCCATTAATTATGTGCTCCGGTCTGCGCTGTCTTCATGCTCTGAGATGGCATTAGCATCCCAACAGGTATCACAGTTTCCTTCTCTGTCCTTTTCACACAGTCTTTGTTACGCTGCAATGCATGTTTCCATGTAATGCCTCTGAGGAAAAATATACCATGACTGGAACCCAATTTCAGCTTTTCAATAGTGGTGGTCTCGTGTTTATCATGCGGCTTATTGTTATATTTTGTCTTATGCCTTTTCACCGTTTCTCTACAGAAACAGCTGATGACAAACACAGCTCTTGCCATTCTGCAAGGCATGCAGAACGCCACACTCTCCAATACTAGCCAGATTGGGACAGGGGTTTTAGTGCAAACCCCAGCATTTTCTCTTCGGCTTAACAGGTGAATACGAGATCCCTGAAATGTATATGACGTTGTGTGCTTTTAACTGAGAAGCATCTCATTTTATATTGCGTGAATTGATTGCCATCTGCTGTCCCTCAGCATGAACTCTTCAAACCTTGGTCAGCTAGTTCTCTCATTTCCAAGCCAAGCACAAGGTCCAGCGGCACGAGCTGTGTTTCCCTCGCAGACATCTCTGAATTCGGCTGTTAAAGGGCTTCCAGATGTACAGATTCAGGTAGGCAAACGACTGGTACTTGGAGAGCAGGGCTAGATGAAAGCTGAGCTATCACAGGAAGGAACTCAGGATAAGATAAGTGACAATTAGGTCATCACAGGGAGAAGAATGAATAATTCAAGAAGAATGAAGGTGCAAACAAAACAAGGAGGAAAGCAAAAAAAATGATGGCTTAAAAGGTAGCAGAAACAGAAGACATGTCTGGAGACAGGCAGTGGTGGTCTTGCTTCTATGAGGAGCTCTGTATTGAGAAGGCTTGCTGATCTTCCTATACCAGATCAATTACTGATGTTGCTTTCTCCCTGCAGATGATAAGTTTTGCTCAAAACCCCTTCATTTCGGACCCTGATCTCAATATATCAGGGACTGTTGCCAGTTTGAGTTTCATCTCCGGTGTTCAGGAGCTTCCGCTGCAAAACTTGTCGGACTACTTTCAGGTCTGTGTTTTTGGGTACAATATTGAGTTCTAGTAATAAAATTCACTCTTGGACCTCACATTTCTTTTAACTACAAAACAGCTTTAAGGCTACACTAAGTCAGATGTTATCACATCTATTAATGAGTGGTACCTATACCAAGAGACTTTAAAATGCAATCTGTATTTCCTGGTATGTTCCTCAAAGACCCTTCATGGTACAGGTTTAATGGATTTCCGTATCTCAGTGCACTGGGGAATACTAAAACATGGTCCCCTCTGCCACAGATTTTTCTGCCACGGAACACCGTAGAGCAAAGGACTCCTTCCAAGATCCAGACGTCCAGAGATAATGGATTAGAGTTATCCTTGAAGGTTAGCCCCCCAGGAAGCACACTCGTCATTATTGTCTCTGTCACTCATGGAGTTGCTTTACAGCTGTACCATGGACCAAAGATAGTGCCAGAGGCTCAAGGGACCCCCGGCAGTGACACAGGTATGATGGAGATGTTTGTAGATAAACAAGACTCATTAATAAACAATACCAACCAAGAGAAACAATGTAACCCTAAAGCAGCTGTACAAGCATTTTGACTGATATTTACTTAGTTTACACAATGTTAACGCGTATGTGAAAACCTTCCAGAAAATCTCGAGCAAATGCTGATAGGATTAGACTGTTTACTAGAAAGCAAATCTGTTAAAAGATTCTCTTAAGGTATTTTCTTCAAAAATATCAGATAAAATGCAACACATTTTAACGTGTGCTTATTCTGGTACTGTTTTCTACTTCATTTTTTGCAAGAAAGCACATGGACAATCCTATGCCGCTTTGTTAAAAATGCAATATTTTGATTCTAACTCCCTCACTAAGGTCCTATGTATTTGACATGGCTGAACCCAAAACTGTCTCCCCGTGGTGCCCTCTTTGGACCTACGGACGGGTAGGTCATGATGTCCTTATTAAACTTCTCACTTCTCCCCCAATTAGATTCCTATTCATGGATTTTAGCTCCAGAGCAGTTCTCAGATACAACATCACCCCAGACCTTCTTTGTGTGCCCCACCAACTCCTCAGGAACACAGAACCTACACATGAACGTCTCCTCATTCACGACTCGATGTGCATTTTGGGATGAGGATGCTCAGAAATGGAGATCCGATGGCTGCAAGGCAAGAGCTGGAATGCATGAATGCATGGTGTCTCGATTATGACTGTTATTCTTATTGCACACGAGTACGCCGTCCATATAGTGTGCCTATCTTCCCATTTTCATTGAATTCATAAATAGATTTCTACAGGTTGCAGGGCTACTGGCCATGCCCTAACTACGTTCTCACTATACATTGCCTTTCTGCATACAGGTGGGCCCTCAGACAACCATGGAACAGGTTCAGTGTCTTTGCAATCACCTTTCCTTCTTCGGATCATCCCTCTTGGTGCTTCCTGTGCAGATCGATGTCACTCGCACAGCTGAATACTTCTCAAGGATTTCAGAAAATCCTGTCGTCGTTGTTTTGCTTGGATGTTTTTATGTATGCTATATACTAGTTGTAGTTTGGGCTCGACGGATGGACCTCCGGGAACATGCTCAGGTAACCAATTATTAGTCTGATGATTACAACTTGTTTTCCCAGCTTGAGGAGTATATTTTAATACCAAAAAATCCATTTCCCTCAACTATATTTCCTTACAAAAGTGTCCTCTGAAAACGCTATTAATGCTTCATGTTCATACCATCTGGAGATTAATTTCCATCCTTTCCATCCACAGAATCGAATAATTGTACCACGCGACAATGACCCATGTGCACTGTACCGCTATCGTATCACAGTTTGTACAGGGCATCGGAGAGGGGCAGCTACCAGCTCCAAGGTAATAACTGGTGAAGAATTTCCAATGTAAGGAATTTAAAATCTCTTGCAAGACAACTAGTGCAACTAATGACTTATTGCAAGAAAGCGGCATCATAAAATGCACCGACAGACATTAAAACCTTATCCAATCTGCTTTCAGGTATCCCTGTCCCTCTGTGGCTCCAGTGGTCAGTGCGGACCTGTACTTCTTGCTGATTCCAAGCTGGGCTTGTTTAAAAGTGGCAGTATAGATGTCTTCCTTCTTACCATGCCATTCCCTCTGGGGGAACTGAAGAGCATTACTCTGAGTCATGATGGAACAGGGCCACGTAAAAGTTGGTAGGAAACAAATGTTTATAAAATGCTCATGGAAAATTGTATGTGTAAAGGAATGAAGACATGTAGAGGTCCTTCTATAAAGCAGATGTCCATTACAGTGCTGCCCTGACCCTTCCCACAGGTATGTCATCCAGGTCACAGCTCAGGACCTACAGCTAAAAAAGAGTTGGCACTTTTTATGTAACACGTGGCTGTCTCAGCCTCCTAAGGGAGATTCTCTGACCAAGACCTTCCAAACAGCTAATGAAGAAGAGCTAACTAGTTTCAGGTAAGGAGGACTTGATACCATAAAACAAAGAGGTTTTGTTTTCATTCTTCTCCATATACCCCGTCTCTTCATCAAGGCAGATTATTTGATCACATGTCTAGTTATAAGTTTTCTCTTCTTTCCAAAAAGGAACATATTCTTTAAGAAAACGTTAAGGGGTCTGCGGGATGAACACATCTGGATCTCAGTTCTCAACCATCCAGCACGGAGCATGTTCACACGTGTGCAGAGAGTGTCCTGCTGCATGTGCCTTCTTCTCTGCACCATTGTCATCAACCTCATGTTCTGGGAGATGCCTCAAGTCACTTACCCAGTTCTGATAAGCATAGGTATGGGTCCTCATTAGCCAGCAAAAGAGTTTACATCATGCAGCCCCATCATGTATTGCTTGCTTATGGAAAGTTCAGGACTTGTGTGTCACATACACTCTTGTAACGTGTCCTCTGTGTCTTATAGGTAGCTTCAGTTTGACATGGAAGGATATCATGATCGCTTTCGAAAGTGCCCTTCTCATGTTTCCAGTCAATTTGCTCATTATCTATATTTTCCGTAACACCCGTCCAAAAAGCACTAGTACGCCAGAGACTAAAAACAAGAAAGGGACACGTGTGCCTGTTTCCGATGGCACTAAAAATATACAATACCGGACCCTGTCCCTCAGCTATGTGATAGAGGTAATAATGCACATGGTGTTCCTTGTTTTTGAAGAACATTAAGTCTGTCACTGCTGCCATTAATGGACCTCCACGGTTGGCTGCCTTCATAGACTTCTCTAATTTACCATTTCTTTTACATTTACCATGTTCTTTCTGAACCTCTTTTCTCACCCTGGGTGTATCTATTTTGCTAGGACCTGGAGAGAATAGCACAGGCTCTGAATTATGAATGCCGGATTAATTTGCAGTTGGAAATGAAGCTAGAATCGTCCCACCGCATTGGAGTGTTACTGGAACTCATCTCGCACATGCTACATAAGCAGCAAATGCCAAGTAAATCAGATGCCTTCCCTGTGTAACTCCTTTAGAACACCCCGACTTTCTATGTTAGTGCTGTGACGTACTGGGGAAAAAACCTTTCCAGGCGTACAGCAAGAGAAGAGCAGCGATTAGATACATGTAATAATAGAAATAATAATTTTGATTAGATACATGTAATAATAGAAATAATAATTTTGATTAGATACATGTAAATATGCTGTGCTTGTTTTAAAGATGAAGCTGGACATTCCATCATTGCAGTTGTAAATAATAATACCAAATTGGTTACCCTGATTGACGCCATTCGAAGTACAGAGGATTGCAGTCAGCTCACACAACTCTGTAATGTTGTATTATTTATGTGGCCTTAGACAGTCAACCATCTGGCCATAAGCAATATTCAGTCTCGGCTGCCTGGTAGATTGCTTAACAATTGAAATAATTCAATTAAAAGCAATAAGAATATGGGATAACATGGTTATTTCATACGAGTAAAAGACAATGTTAACTTCACCTTTTCATGTTAAAAAAGATATGCTGCAACTATGCTAAAATGGTGTTTTTTGGAGCTGAGCACATCGGTCTCAAAAATTTGTTTGAAACATTCCCTTTAATTCTGTACCAGCCATAACATCTCTGTGGATACACTGTATACTCCCTAGTTATTTTGTGTATGATTGTTTTTTGCAGACATGACAGTCTCAGTGCCCCTGGCTCAGATCCCGGCCGATGAGCTACAAGCTTTGTTTTGCGCACACTACGTCTCTCGGAAGCTCAAGAGGGTGTCCCAGGATCTGAAGCAACTCGGAAGCCAAGAATTCCAAGACAAAATGCAATATGACCAGTACCTAACACAGTTACAAAACACCCTACACATTCTGGACAAGTCAGTTCCTCCATTGCCTATTCAAAGGTGATGTCTTCTACCTGCCCAAAATGTCCCCTTGCAAATATCCGCCCCAATACATAGCTGTCACAAGATGAAACATTTATGTTTTATTCGATACGGGTTAAAAAAGCAATAAACACACAAACACTAAACACAACACCTCCCCAAAGCACTGTACACTGGTTTGGCTGATTTTTAAGATACTGCTTATGCCAGCTGTGCCCTATCTCTCCACTGCGCCAGTTTTTAAAAGGCCATTAGAAGAAGCACCCAAGTACACACTAGAAAAAACAGTGGTCTAAGCACATAAGGAAAGTGCAAGTGAATTATTCAAATACACTGACAATGCTGCAATGGTTTAATCAAAGTCAAACTCTGCCATTTCAGGACATCACAAAAGCAACATACGCCAAAGAAGAGGCGACTGCCCTGGTGGTTCCTTTTCATTGGCTGGGCCTTGCTGCTGTCTATCAGTGCTGTGTCTACCTACTTCACCATGATGTATGGGTTCCAGTATGGAAGGGAGAGCTCCATCCGATGGATCATCTCCATGGCACTGTCACTTTTCCAGAGTATCTTCATTTTGCAGCCTCTCAAGGTCAGTATCTTATAGGACGATGCTTCAAAACAATCTAACAAAGTCAAAAGGCTCAGCACCAAGCATACCCAAAATTACAATGACCAAAGCCCCAACTATGACACAGTCTGCCAGATAATGCTATTAAACCTTAATATCTCTTACATATCTCAGGTGATTGGCTTTGCTGTATTCTTTGCTTTGGTGTTAAAGAAGGTGGATGAAGAGGAAGAAGAGGACTTGCTGGATGGAGACCTGCAAGTAACTGGTTGGTTCCATACACCTATATCTAGAACTAGTTGGTTGGGAAAGTCAGTCTTGCCTCCACAGTTATAGTATGGAAGGCATAAAATCAACTATGTCTCTGCTCTTAGGTTTAGTCTTTGACTTCTCTGTCACCAGAAGTTCTAGATACTAACTGGATTTTTTTCTATTCCTGACAGATGAGACGTGTGATGAAACAACACTGTGATTGGTTCCCTCGCCCTGACCGCCATCATAAACTGCTCCAGCTGATCATAACACCCAGCCCTCCGTTCAACATTAATAAAGACCACCTTATTTTTGTGGGACGCAGGACATGAAGTATCATTCTTCCTGTAGTAACGAGTTTTAGAGAGTATATATATGAACACTACATGTCAATGATTTGTGTGTGTATATATATATATATATATTTATGTACATTTTACGACAGCAGTGTGCTTTAGGTGAAAATACTGTTTGCCATGCAACCAGAATTATTCCTGCAATAAAATGACGTAGGGCACGTATTCTATAACCGTAGAAATTGAAATTATTTAAACAAGTGATCAGAGACTTCCTTTACTATCTGGGTTAATTTAATCCATATTACGATTAATGAAAATATTTTGTCAAGTAGGATTGTACTTTATGTAGTTTCTTAGTAGTATAATGTTATTCGTGACGGAGACCCGTACTCGGACTGAGTAGCTCCACCGTAGAAATCCTCCTTGCCGTGAATGTTCAATAGCTCAAGGGATTAACCCTTCATATTCCTCCAAGCACTATCCGAGACTTAGTGTAGGGGTAAAACAGAACTCGGTTTATTAAATACTGAACAGATATTTATACCCCAAACATGATAGGATTAGAGGGTTTAATCACATCAACCACCAGACAGCCCGGCTCCTCCATACAGTTCTATGGTCACCAATGCCCACCTGACAAAGAGTCACTATTTTGGGGTGATCTCGAGGGAGCGGCGTCAATTCCGGGGCACCAATGTAGATCTTAGGGCTCGAAGATGTTATGGTCCAAACAGAGACGTGATCCAACGTCGGGACCCTGGGTGACAGCGTCAGGAATAGACGGCGCAATAGCAGGGCAACAGTTTCATAGCCGTGGATGGGTAAACCCTGGCCCTAAAGACTGGTAATAAAACCAGTGCTCCAAAAAGATCTCCCTCTCTGTAACCACCAAGTGTTGCCCACCACAAGCTTAATGTAAATTCATGGTGGGAGTACACAATCAGGGTACAGGGCGTCCCATCACATTGGTGGCAGCGGCGCCATTGCTTACTAGCCTAAAGGGACACCACCACAGGGATCTATCTCCAGGTGCCAGGGGGGGTGCCACCATGCCTGTCTGCCGCTAGAGGAGCAGGCTTGGTTAGGGAGAGAAAGGATCAAGGGAGCGGGAGGTCTGTTAATGCATGGGATTGCTTCCTAGCCTGAGGGACATTTCAAACCATCACTGGGATCTATCTGCAGGAAAGAGAATGGAGTGAGCTATGCAGAGCTGCTGGACCCGTTGGAGGTGATCCTCGCAGTGATTGCAGAGGTGGACCAGCTCCGGATTAAAGTATATGAATGGCGTGCACAGGGGCTGCTCAATCTCAAAAAATAGCCTATTCCAGAGACTGTGGCAGTGGATGGGACTGCGGTCTCCATTGACACCAACCCAGCAGAAGAGCTGGCATCAGAGCAGGAGCACCAGTGAACGGATGCAGGCGGCATCACTCCCCAGCGGCTGAGTGAGTGCCCAGGAGATGGCCAGCCTCCCCAGCGGCAGATCCTAATTCAGGGAGCTGAGGAAATTGTCCTCCCTTTCCAGTGGCAGGCCGATCCAACAGATCCCTTAGCACCAGCTGAAGCGTTGGTAACAGGACAGAGAACGCTGCAGGCTTCTGCCCCACAACAGCTACAGGGATCCAGGGTGGTGCGGCAGCCGGCCCTTCACCCCAGCGACAGCCGGAGCACCATGGAGGGGATACAGGCAGCATCACTCCACAGAGGCTGAGTACACTCCAGGGAGAAGGGGCAGTCGGCACTTCTCTCCAGTGGCTGCTATGTTCATTGGGACAGGCAGAGGTTGGCCAGGTGAGCACTGCCCTTGTATGGGCATCTGGGCTAGGGGACCAGTTAGGACTGGATGGACTGACTAACTTTGAAGTCAACCCGTCTGGGGTCTCCTCCTGCGTTAGTTTCTTTCCGAAGGGGGAGAAATGTAACGGAGGCCTCCGTGCCATGGGCTCCAGGAGGGGACTGAGTGCCAGTCTGCTTTCTACAGACTATGGGCCCTGGTACAGAGTGCCACATTTCCCAAATTACAAGAGACTCTAAAGACTGTGGCTCTCAAACACAGGTTTGGGGCACCTGTATTTTGGGAGTGGGTTTTATGTGTGGCGTTTTATGCAGCTTTTACTAATTGTCAAATGTACTCATAAGTGCACACAATGAAATGAATGCCCCTTTTTTGTTCAAGAAATGAGCCTCACTTCATATATTAGTTTTCAAGCTGATCTGAAGAGCTGACTGCCAAATACTTACGGAGGAGCATCTTGATCTAATACAATGCAATTTGCTATAGGAAAGTTTTGTCACGTTGATGTTATAGGATGCCTGTTGTGCAATTTACCATTGAATTAATCCTGAAGTGGGTTTGGAGATAATACTTATTATTCAATGTCACACTATATGTTTACATGTATGACAGCAATATGATTTCTTTCCTCCAATATACTATAAAATCATTTGGGTTACTCTATGTTGTTGCATTTGTATATGTATAAATAATTTGGCTTCAGAGCAACAAGCCGCCGTATGCACACTGCACACTTCACAAACATACACCTGCCCATGCAGGTGCGTCCCTCCCTTACCATTATCTACATTTTGGAGAGCTTTGACGAGGACAGTTTTACATATATATAGATATCTATAAATATTCTTTTTAATAACGATTAGTATCACTTTCACTGATCTTATCAGCTTGTGCTTATTGCCTTTGGCGAGTGTGCTTGCCATCTCCTTTAAGCCATGTGGACTCTTGTATTTTTTTTCTTGACTGTCCTGAGCAAAGCCGATAGCTCCAGATGCAAAGATTACTATGTGGATGTGGGAGCTTTTTGTGTTCAGCTTGTGAAAACAGAGGTACCTTTCCCAGATGCCAAGGAGCATTGCAAGGGGTTTGGAGGAAAGTTAGTTCAGATCTGGAGCCTGGAGACGCTGAAAAATCTGATGGACCTCCTGCAGGATGGAGATGGCTACTGGGTAGAGGTAGCACCCGCTTTAACTGGTCAGTTGCACAATGACCAAGGTGAGTGCCGAGCATTGAAGTGCCAAGAAGACACTTTATCTGTGTTTTGGTATAGAGACTGCCAAGAATTAGCAACATCTAAGCACCAAATTAAATGAAGGTTGTGAATTATAAACAGGGAACTGGTAGAGTTATCTAGGTAGGTGGCTTTTATCTACAACGCAATCTGATGTTTATGGCATTTTAATTAATATTTTTATAAAAACTGTTTTGATTGGCTATTTTTGTGGTACAAATTTTATACAGAAGGCTAGACACTAAATTCCTGTCAGCTACACTGTACATACTATCCATTTTTGAAGCATGTTTTGTGCTCTTTAACCAGAATTCACCAGCATCCCAAATGGATCAACTAGGAAAGGAGTCTATAAATTCTTATCATTCAAATGTGCAAAGCAGGTGTGTTAGAAACGCAAGGTGCCCAGAGAAGATCTCTTTCTAAACCCTTTAAATACCAACATGTCATTTGTAGACGTAGGTTTTGTGAAAGCAAAGTGCATACAAGGTGTGTAAGAAAAGCGTTAATGAAAGTGGGCACCGTTATACTGAACTGTAATGGTGTAAAATGTTATTATAGTAAATTAACATCACGTAAAGGAGGTGTCACAGCAGCGTTATCTGCATAAGCTTTTGTGAGATAAGGATTTTGATAACTATTTTAGCTCTACCAACACTAACATAAAAAAGTGAAATGATAAAAGTGATAGTATAATATGTTTGCTGGGAACATGTTATTATGACACATATGATAAGAAATGTGAAAAATGATTAAAGGAAAGTAATGCATGGTGGGAAAGTGAGTGGGAGTTAGTGTTTGGAACCATCCAGTACAAGGGTTTTTAGACCTTTTAGTATGTACAGCCATGTGTATAAATGCACAAGGACATTGGGTTGTGTATAAATGCACAAGGACATTGGGTTGTGTATAAATGCACACTAACAGCGGGTTATGTACTCTGGGTTGGTAGCTAAGGGGGAAACTAAAGTGGTGGGCATTTTTACTGCAAGAGGCAAATCTGTATGTGGCCGTTCTGTCGTATCAATGTTGGCTTTTAAGCTTTGTTTACTGTCACGGGATAAATTATGTTCTCTTTGTAAGGTTATTCATACAACAAGGATCCCCATGCCTCGGAACTCTGTCATATAATATTCAAGGACTCCCAACTTCGCCGGGTAAACCCTCTAAAGTGTGAAGATAAGATTGCATTCATCTGTGCTCACAGTAAGTGCTTGGTTACAATAACGGGAAAAAAAGTATGGAGCCTTCTTACTTCTTTTTCCCGAATGTCTAATATTATCTAGTCACATCATATGCATCACAAACTAACAGTGGACAAAGCATTCAACCTACAATTAAACTACATTAAACTATGCAAGCTAAGGTTAAATTGGCTAAAGTATATGAGGAGATATTCAATATTAATAGAGCAGTAGGCATGCGCTATCAACAGTGGTCGTCCACTCAGTGTTAGCGGTACTAAGGTATCACTCACTAGTAGACCCTCAGACATGCAAAAAAAAAAAACCAGCCGCTACATTATTTGAAACACAATCCAACAACACAGAGAGAACAAAAGACACCACATTTTATACAATGTTACAGTAGCAGTTTTGCAACCACTTCCATGCACAGCTTTCATGACCAAGAACAGAAGCCCATCTAATACAGTATCATCTTGTTACAAAAGGCTTAACAAACCAAAATACAACAGTCTTCCCTCATAAAGCTTGCAGTGTCTCCTTAAAAACATTTTAGCACGGGTATTAATAACAGAAATCAGCACCTTTTTTACATTTTCATTGCAGAGACAAAAAACATTGCGTGGAGATTCATTTTTTGAGACTGAACAGAATAATAACATGAGAAACACACATGATCACAATAAAGCAGTCTTACAAATATATATCAAAGCACTTACTGATAACGTAGACTTCAGGACTCCTTGCAGGATTCAGTCCAGATCATTTACAGAAATCTAGAAGAATGCAAAATAGGAATATTAACATCTACTGAGAATTTGGGTCCTAAGAATATATATAATTAGAAAAGAAAAGAGAGAAAACAATCAAGTCTGAATGGAGTTTAACCTATTTAATTTAAATGTTATTTATGATGTAAAAATTGTGTAGACAGTGTTTTACTGCACTCATTGAAGATTGGACAAAGCAATTTGCCTTATTAGTATGTAATAACACAATGTAATGCGAGCAAAATAAAAAGGAACTTCATTATATGCAATCAGAATGCAAGCCTATATACTATTGGTATCTAAAAATATATATTAATAACACAGAGTAACTCTGAGTTTATACTTTAATGAGAGGGGATCAAATGCCAATATGTTAGCATAACAAAATGATATGTTATAACTTATTTAAAGAATCAAAATAAATGATAGCTATAACAATAAGAACCAAAGCAACAAATCCAAATAATGGCACAAATTAATATTTACAACATAGTAAGTATCTGCAGGTGTTTGCAGACACCTGGCAGCATATGGCGAACACAAACAATTGTTTTTATTGACATAGCATTTCTTTTCATCTTTATGTAATAGAGGGAGGCTGGAGTTCTGAAAGCCTGCCCTGTGAGAGCTTAAAACGGAATATACTATGTGTGCTTGACTGCATTGAATACGCTATTATTACCAAAACACAAAACAATGAGAGAAGGTAAACTGCCGTCTCCATAGCTGGCCAGACAAGGATTTTGAATGCTTTGTGTCATTCAAACCCCCTTCTATGAAATGCTACTGAAGGAAATGCTGTATATGATTCATAGGCAGCCCCCGATCCCTAAGAAATGTGACCCTTAATGTCACACAATTTTTCCTCTTTTGTCTTTTAGATCATGTCAAACCTCAGAAACCAAAGCGTGATGTAAGTCAAGTACCCATTATCCGATAGCACACCATGTATTTTGTAACATGTACAGTATTTGCCAAGGGTGCATAATATATTTTTATATATTGCAAAAGGATCCAGGAATAATTTCCACACAAAAGGTTTCTATTTCAATCCTTGGAACTTTCCTAGTTGTATGAACTTTCTACTCTTAACCATGCAAAGTAGGCTAGTGGATTGCAACCTTTTTCCAAATGTGTATTGTGTACCAATACAAATACTTTTTTTCCAAATCAAACCCACAATAATGTTTTTCCTCCACCAAATACTCATCATAGCTACTAAATAATTCCCATCCAAGTACCTGCCCAATACACACAAGTAGAAGTTATTGAATATAAACTAAATCCATACAAATGAGACAGGAAAACGGAGCTTTTTCTAAGTATAAATATATATGAGTACATATGAATGACAGCATATATGACATCTGCATTAGTATAGAACGTTAGTAGATGTAAGCATGCGTGTCTTAGCCAAGGACTGGAATAAAGTTCATTTGATTTGATCCCCAGATCCGCTCATGGTGTCAGAAATATTGCTTTCAATCACGAAAAGCGGCCACCACAAAGAAACCACCAGCAACGCCACCACAGGGCACGGTCCCCCCACCCAATCTGGAAGTCATTAACCCAGCCCAGTTGAACAACATGAGCCTAGCAAAGGCTATAAAGGTCTGACCTCAATGTCTGAATTTAATAATGTTTAAATCTCAGTTCAATGCTTTTATACTTATCCCTTTCTATACCTCATCTATAATCTCGTGTGATGATTAAAGCAAAGCTTACACTTCCAGTGTGCAAGTAAAGTAAACCCTAACATATTGATACATCCTGCATGGTTTTGTTAAAATGATAACAAGGGGTCCTTGGAACATTTATGACTTTTCTTCCCGCATTGTGTATATGTTTACAGACTGGAAGTTCTTTACATCAGAGCTCTTTCTGAAGATTCTGGACTTTGTCTGTTTTAAACAACTCCCAATAACTGTTGATAAACACGCTATTCTCTCTTTATTAGTTCTCCTGTTGTAACTGATGTGTGAAATTATCATGACTCCTTTGGTAAGCAAAATAAACAGTAGTGAGCTCCTAAAAACATACTTCTTTCCGTACAAATGGCCAATCCACCAACACAATGAACGTCAGCTAACCAAGTGCAAAACTAGTCTGCTATTAATGCTCTGATATCCCCAGACTACAGAAGAACTAGTGAACCAGCTACAGAATGTGGTGACAGACATTTGGATTGTGCCCCTCGTGGCAAAGGCCTCTGACATTCTGACACAGCTATTGACATCCAGTAATTTCCTAACGCCGTCTGCTCAGGTAACCTATGGCATTTTTCACCCACATGTAACCCACAGCATTAATGTGCCAAGCAAAAGGGGCCTCATTATTATCAAACTGATATGCAATTGGGCTACCAGAGCCAAACTAGCATGCTGTTTAGAGGTATATTTATTTATATTTATTAGAGAAGATAATGCTGCATATAAAGTGTGTTTATTGAGCTATGAACGTAAATGTATTTCAGGTCAACGCCAGTGATGTCCTGCTGCTCTTATCAGAGCAGTTCTCCAACACCATGTACCTGGCCACCAATATCTCTATGGAGAATGTCTCTGATTCTGCAAATTCTCTTTTCCAAGCCTTTGACAGGACAATGAAATCCTCCTTGGAGAACTATTATAACCTTACCACAGAGCAGGTCAGGTGTGCTATTGTGGATGGTTGTGATGTGTGTAAATTACAATCTCTTTTTTTTTGTTAAAATAGAAAGCATCAACCTTGTTCTATGCAAAAATGTATTTAGTATGTACAGTATGATCGGCTATTTAAGAAGCCGGGTCTGCGGCTGGCTGAGGATTATGGGAGTTCCACAGTGGTTGACTGACCCCTGTACTAACCTGCGTCTAAGCAGGGATTTACAGTGATCTGTTGGAGGCTAGATTGTAGTGTGCTCCATGACATCACACTAATTGGTTACTACGTCATCATGTGGACTATAGGCGTAATCATACATTGTAAAGGAATTCCTATGGGCTGCACCCATTAACCATTAGCTTTGTGATTTCGCCAATAGATTTGGGATAACAAATGGTTAAAATAACTTGTATAATTATATTAATTGCACGTTTGTGTCACACACACTGTCACTGTGTATACATTAGATGTCTAACCATGAATGTTACAGCCAGTGTTCACATTCTTACTTAGACATCATGTGCTATTCTTACAATCCCACAGGTGAACCGTATACACGACTCGTCATTTTTATCTGTGGACAACATTGAATACACACTTTTGACAATCTCACAGAGAGGCCTACAGAGTTATTCCTTCTCTTCCTCTGTATCCAGCCTGACAGTGGCCAGGTAACAGATACTAATTGTTACTGTGCCAATAATGCCACTTTAAAAATATAAATTATTATTCTTGACTTTTCCACCCATAGAAGCAGTTCCTTTGCATGCCATTCCACCAAGTGCCTGTGCAGACAATTTAAGCCATATGACTACTGGCTTAACCAGGAGCCTGTATAGAAAATATAAGACATATGACTACTGGCTTATCCCACTAATGTAACAAATGTTTTCATGGTATGTTATCAGGGTCAATGCCACAGATCTGATTACAAAATCATTCACCACAGAGGAGCCTGCAGTGTCCCGGGTAACCTTCCCAGTTTCAGCTGTTCCACAAAATGTGAATGACAGCCTCAAGCCTCTTAATGTTCAGGTGAGCTCCAATATACAAACCAACACTAAAATTCTGGTCAGCTAAATAGCCCGCTTACTACATAAAAACCCAAGGAGAGAGTATAGAATATTTGGTACTGTCCTAACCTCAACATGTGAGGAGAGGGGTTTAGGGGTAATTATTTCTGAGCAGCAGGTAATGCGAGCAGAATGCCGTTGTACAGATCACTGGTGAGACCTCACTTGGAGTATTGTGTACAGTACTGGAGACCGGATCTCCAGAAGGATATAGATATGTTGGAGAAAGTGCAGAGAAGGGCGACTAAAATCGTTTATTGGTTACAAGATAAACCTTACCAGGACAGGTTAAAGGATCTTAGCCTATATAACTTTACAGAAAGGGTAGTGGACGCATGGAATAGCCTTCCAGCAGAAGTGGTAGATGTTAATACAGTAAATACATTTAAGCAAGCATGGGATAGGCATAAGGCCAAGCTAGATATAGGATAAGGGCAGGTACTAAGGAAAGTACTCAGAGGTTGTGCAGACTAGATTGGGCCTACTGGTTCTTATCTGCTGTCACTTTCTATGTACAATGTTAGTAAATGTATTCAGTAAATAGAAACAAAAACAAAATATTGACATATAAATGTCCTATTAACAGTAACACAACTTACTCAATATTTCCACAAGGTTGTAAATAAAAACAAACACTTTGTAACATACACAAACAACATTTATCACCCAATTAAAAAATAGATTTAATTTCTTCAAAATTCTAATTCTTAAAAACAAATTGTGCTTCCACAAAGAACACACAGGATTTTTATTTGGGGTGGATATCTACATGAACTAAAATAACTTCAAAAGCAACGCAAAGCTCTGCTTGCCCAATATTGTAATATATGGCTCTCTAAAAGAAATAATCTATGTATTTGTCACTTTATTACCAGCAACAGACAAAGGTGATACAAGCAGAGCATGGAAGTAACTGCTCATATTAACCTTATGGGTGGCATTACAATAGGGCAACCCTCACCCTTTTCTCCTCCAAGTAGGACTGTGCAGATGTGTACAAATTCTCCCATATTTCAATTTTAGTTCTAACTGCATCTTCTACCTTCTCCTATATCCTATCCCACACTGACAGGTGCTTGCCATGTCTATAAACCCATTTTGCTACGCCAGCGAGAAAGAGATTATAGGACCCGTGGTTAACATCCATCTGAGCACAGATGAAGAAAGCCTTGAAATTCAAAACCTGTCAGAATTTATTAAGGTGGGTGCTCATATAGCCATAGAATATAGTAGATGTGATAATGTTACATATGCAGATACCCCGAGGGCCGTGGAAATGGTGCAGAGTATTAAGCTGTATGCTCTGGTCATGATACGTTTCCATATTTTGTTTATTCTTCAAGATGAGTCTACATGGGTAAAGATAATCAGGTGGAAAATGTAATACGGCCCTTACGTGTAACTAGAGAAAATGTTTCTTTGTTACATAACTGCAATTCTGCAACAAATAATTAAATATGTAAGCGTAGGCATTGTATTTGCAACTACTGTAAACAAGAATGTCTTATATGTGCTAAGAAAATATGCCGTATTGTAGATTGTACTGGTTAGAAACGAGAGCTCCAGCAGCAACAATCCCAATGTGAATCTCACAAAAAATCAGAATATGAGTGTGGCAGTAAATGTGACCTCCGTGGAAGAGTCTTTAGTGGTGACAGTGAAACCAGATATCCCAGCTTCGCTTGTGCTTTACCTTGGATTCCAGGTGAAGGCCAACAGCAGTCATTTCATGGAGAACATCTCAGTACCTAATGGTAAGAGAAAGGAGAGAGGTGGGTTCAGCTTTATGTCTCAGAATAATTGGAAACAGTATCACCTTAACACTCAATGCTGCCTGTGACTTCATACATCAAGGGGGTCAATTGTAAAGTGTCATCGGCCCACTGGGCACTTCTCCTGTATCCCCAGTAATCCCAGCCGCAACTTTATTCCAATGTATTAACTGAGATGTCACACAATGTGATATCCCGCGTTAGCAAATAGCCCCTGTTAATGCAAGACTACTAAATAGTGGCCAACTACCCAGGGCACTAAAATTACATAGAATAACATGTTCAAGTTACAAAGTGACATCACGTATCACGCTCACTGGGACACCACATTGTGACTAGGACCCGTGAGGAGAAATTAGGTATTTAGAATTACAATTATGTTTATAACAGGGTAAATTTACAATTGTGTATGTGTGTGTATGTATATATATATATATATATATATATAATCTGCTTTCCATGAGGTGGTTTATAGAGCTAATGTTTCCCTAGAGGCTTAAACTCAAGCGTTTATTTATATTATATCTTTGGGCTTATCTTGTGTGATAAACCGCACATATCTGATATTGTTTTGATTATGTAACTCCCTTGGTTCAATAGCAGGTTTTGTTGTTTTTATAAACAGTGACAGTATACATTCTCAGAATTTACCTCAAGCTTGGTATTTATAAAGAAGCTGACATGGATTAAATGTATCTAAGATAGTGTAAACAAAACATAAACTGTTGGTTTTATATGCCACCAGAGCCAGTCCCAGAGCGGGTAACATCATTTGGGAATTTTTATATATTTCAAAGCAGCACTTCGAAAGTTTAAGTTCAAAGAAGTAATGGTCAGAAACATGCAAAATGTGGCGACCATGTAACAAAAACATAACTTTTTTCAGTCAGAAAAAAATAAAGTTATAAAATATAGGCCAAAACCACTTCCCAAATTCCCAGCTGGACATATTTTAACCCCTAAACCATTCCCCTCAATATTTGTTGCATATACTTTATTGAAATTTCACTTTTATTAATATACGCATTCGTTATTGGCAGCCCTGATTTCAAACGTTTGGAGAAATGTTAAAATAACTTAAAAAAAAGACTTAAAAGCAGCTAAAAGTGAAAAATTCACCTCACGCTGACTTATGTCTTGCTACAGACTTACCAAGCTTGCTGCCATTTTGCAGCGAAACAAACCTAAGGGCGGTAAAACGCGGCTCTAATTGAAACAACGTCATTAGCTTTCAACCCGCAGCATTCTGGGGCTTGTAGTTCTAAAGCCCTAGCCTATCCACACAGTGGGCGAAGTAATGGACTACAGCCCCCAGAATACGGTCCACCGTATAGGCGAGCAGGCGGTCTTTCGGCTTGGGAGTAGATGTTGCACACCCTGGAGGTACCAGCTGTCTAATTCACATTGTTTATTTTTGTTTGTCAGCAGGGCAAATATTTATTATACTAATAATAATAATAATAGTCGTTGTTAATATATATTAGTTATAAATATATTACAATAGTATTTAAAATATTGTACTCTTTATTTGAATTAGCTTCACAGAATGAAATGTCTACATATGGGATGTGTGTATGTATGTGTGTATATATATATATATCATATGCAATATACAGTGTGTTGTGTGTATATATATATATATATATATATATATATATTATACACACACATACTATATTCTAGATTGTAAGCTAGCTTGGGCAGAGCCCTCCACCTGTTCTGCAAGTCAAATTGTTACATTATATACTACTTCTTATGTCCTGTCTACCCATTTTGCAGCGCTACGGAATATGACGGCGCTATATAAAGCAATAAAATAATAAATAGTATACCAAAAAACTATTTTAAAATGGAAGTAGAGATGTACACTATGGTATATTACGCATCTATGTTATACAAACCAGTGTATAAAAGCATTGTGTGTAAAAGTGACATTTTTAGTTGTCTTGCACCTTTTTGTATTCGCTGGCTAACCAGTACTGCCCAGTAAGGTTTGTTCTTGTACTGTTTAGATAATGGGTATACCTGGGTCCTGCCTCCAGAGAAACTTAATGGCTCTGGGATATACTACATCACGGTCAGCATCTCCAACCAAAGCATATGGAATGAACGGGAGGTCATGCATTTCTTCATCTCTGTCTTTGCCACGCAGTGTGTTTACTGGAACTACAACCAGTCGGAATGGAGTGAAGATGGCTGCCAGGTAAGAGACGTAAAAGTTTTACCTGTGTATCTTTTCTCCGTCTGCCTTATGTCATGTGGCATCGGTGTCCATGCTTTTTCAGGTCGGGCCGAAAAGTACCATGACCGAGACCCAGTGTCTGTGTAACCATCTGACGTTCTTTGGGAGCACCTTCTTTGTTACGCCACACGTGGTGGATCTCAGTGACACCCTAAGCCTCTTTGCCAATGTAACGAAGAACCCTGTGGGACTGGCGCTCCTTGGAGCATTGATCGGGTTTTACCTGCTGGTTGTAGTTTGGGCATGGAAGAAGGACAAGGAGGATGTGAAAAAGGTAAGCTGAACAATATGTAAAAGATAGGACAAGCTTGGTGGCCAAAAAGAGGGGAATTGTTCGAAGGAGGGCAATTGGAGGAACAGGAGAGTAGTGTAAAATGAAACCAAGAGCAAAAGATGCGGAGGAACCAGATACTAAAATCAGAGATGATGACTTTGTAGAATTAGAGGCTACTAAGCAAAAGCTAAGTCAGGATTTACTTGTAAGCAAGATTCTAGATTCAATGTACACCCCTCTGTTGTTGAAGAGTGGGTTCATACATCATATTTAAATTGTACTAATGGACATATGTGGTCTCTGTATCTTCCTTAGGTCAGGGTGGCTATACTTACGGACAATGACCCTGCATTTCACTTTCGATATGTGATTAAAGTCTGCACTGGGTATCGTAAAAGCGCTGGCACCACATCCCAGGTACAAGAACTGTCCTATGAAGTACGCCATTCGTGTATATTGTGAGGGATACAAGTGCAGGCCGTATTTCTTATGTCCCAAGTCCCATCTCTAAACAGTCTAGGTTTAATAAAATTGTGATGTGTAAAATAGTCGCTAGCATTTAAAACCCCCCCACTGTTTCCAAAGCAATTTCACTACATAAAAAGCTCAAACTGAATGATCTTCTAACAAATTCATTTAAAAATAATATACTCTGAAGCAGTGAACGTTTTTTATTATATGAAATATGTCATTTGTTGGAGTTTGCGTGTCCTCTGGGGTAAACATACCAGACTAATACCTACCATCTTTTGCAAGGTTGTGATGATGCTCTATGGATCCGAAGGGCAAAGTGACCCCCATATTCTGAGTGATCCTGAGAAGGAAGTGTTTACCAGGGGAGCAGTAGATGTTTTCCTCTTAAAAACACGATTTCTGGGGGAACTGCACAGCTTGAGACTGTGGCATAGTAACTCTGGTAGCAGCCCATCATGGTAAGTTGACTGGGGCATATGTGGCCAGGCTGCCATTGACAGCAATAGAAATCCAGCTGGAGAGAAAGTGCTTTGGTTATCTGAGAACTGTGCAATAACACTGATGGGTAAATTCTACTTTACAGGTATGTGCACCGTGTCTCTGTTACGGATTTAGCTGCCCAAAAGACTTGGTATTTCCTCTGCGACTCCTGGTTGGCCTCTGACTTGGCTGATTGTCAACTGGACCGAATCTTTCCCTCTGCTTCCAAAGGTGATCTCATGTCTCTTAGGTATGACTTGGTTTGGACATTGTCAAATTATATCTCATTTAAATGACAGATTAATTCGCATTCGTCCTTAAATGAACAGCACTTGCTTTTGTCCCGTATCCCAGGTACTTGCTCTTATCAGGCTCGGTTGAGAAGTTTTTGAAAGATCACCTGTGGCTGTCTGTTTGGACTCGCTGCCCTTGGAGCCCTTTCACCCGCGTGCAGAGGATTTGCTGTTGTATGAGTCTTCTTTTCTGCAGTCTTGTCATTAACATCATGTTCTGGAACCTGCAACCGGATGATGATTCTGAGCCAGGTAGATACAAAATCACAGTGACAGAGGTATATAATAACCCCACATAAAATACGCATGCAATGCTACTCTATGCCCCACTCCCTTGAGTCGGGCTAACATTACACCGATGTGTGATGTTTACTTATATGGCAGGTCTTGTACAGCGTAACAGGATGTTATACGCTAGGAATGGATGAAGCATCACACTCAAAAGTACATCTAGGCGAGCAGTGTACGTAAAGTCACATAAAGAAAGCATACAAACCCGTATACATTGGAGAGCATGGCAGGTCTTGTAAACCCTTCAGATTACACACTAAAATTATTTATTATTGAATCCTGCTCACGCTGTCTTTTCTATCTTGCAGGACAGTTCTTCATAACACTGACCCAGATTAAGATAAGTTTTCAGTCTTCCTTGATGTTGGTACCAGTAAATCTCCTGATTGTTCAGATGTTTCAGCTCATCCAGGTGCAACTAAAGCAAGTGAATATTCCCCAAAATAAACTTCGTGTGACTCTTGCACCAAAGCCTTGCTCCAAAGAGGCATCAGCAAAACAGCTTCTCAAGGTAAGACCATTAGAAAGAAATCGCATAACCCTCAAATGTCTTTGAATTCAGCTTCGACAGGAATTGTATCTAGGGGATAACTCTAGATATAATCAATCCAATAGTAAAGAAGATTCCAAGTCTTGAATTCCAGCAGCATGAAGTAGGTCCATGAAGCCTCAGGAGGCTGCGAGAAGAAGGAGGGCAGCCCTGTTGGTTATTTCAGGCACTAAAGTATAAGACACAGGGGAAAACCTAAAATAAGACTATTCTGAATTTATTTTCCCCTGTTTTTCAGGATTTAAAAGACATTGTTGACTTTCTTCACAAGTACATTGTTCAAGTGTTGGGTGAGAATCCCACGTATCCAGATGATTCAAACAAAGAGTTACCCCTTAAACATATAGATGATCTATCCTACTTAATACAATCATTCATATGTGTCCACAGACCCACGCAAGAGAATTCTACACGTATCACTGGTGCGTAAGTAACTTCACAACCTAAAAATCATTGAAAAACTCTAGGGTTAAAGGGAATTATGTTTGCTATATCTAAACTGGTTCTATAAAAGAAATGTATGTGTTTAATAAACAGAAAAATATATCCCTAGGAAATACTCTTGTTTTGTTGCAGTGAGGAGTCCCCAACAGTGTATCTTCCTTCACTACCTGTACAAAGTACTGGAAAACCTCATGATTGAGGTCTCGTCTGTGGATTTATCCTACGTCCCTAAGCCAGCTGACTACATTCAAGCCGCCAATGTTTTATATGACCTAAGAGAGCATCTCCAAAGTGAAAATGTGACAGGGGCAACTCTCCCCAGCAGGTATTTTTCAATATCTTGATTACTGGGGCACGTTATGAACTTTTGATTTTATCATCACATGCAGAATTAAGGGTGGTAGCACAGACGTGTGCATATGTCTCTTTGCCTGGGGTCCTAACATGATATAATACAGTACTTATGGAAAAGAAATGGACATGAGAACAGTTGCTAGGGCAGTCAGCACCAGCTGTCTGTATCATTGAATTCTGTCTCTCTGTATTAACAATACTTTGAGTCTAACCTTTCATGTTTAGCCTCACCACCAGTTTTCCAGTGACCACGACACAGAGGACACGGTGCAGTCGCATGCCCAAGGCTTTCACATACATGTGCTGGGTCTTCCTGTTTGCAATCAGTGCCTTCTCTGCCTACTACATGGTCCTTATCAGCCTAGACATGACCAAAGAGAAGGCAACCAGTTGGCTTATTTCCATGCTACTCTCTTTCTTTCAAAGCCTCTTTGTGCTCCCACCTATAAAGGTATCTTCATTATTACAAAACCTTTAATGTTTATCATGCACTTGATTATGGAAATACTCACTGTGCCATGTCACAAAGCTAGCATCCCACTAACACAAAGTTTACCCAGCCTTGCACCTCATCGTTTAGTGACTGCTACATTGTCTTTGTCCCAAAGGCTTTGGCACAAATGGTCATCCTATTCCGAGTGCTGAGGAAGAATAACATTGAGGACACCAGTGAAGAGCAGCAACTCCACGGAATTCTCTCTCTGCTTGGTTAGTTTGACCAATTTGAGACACAAGTCCACCATTGCTGATCTCTCTATGGCACTCACATTTTCACATGAAGATAAAATTTCAGAACCAAACCATGATCTTAACCTAGTACAAACAAAACTGTACTATAAGGCCATATACATACTGTATATTTCTCCCCGAATCAAATACCAAATTTAAAAAATGTACACATTTTTGCAGCAAGTCGTCCTGACTGGGAACTCTCTGGCTGGAGGGACCAAAATAATCCTGTGTACCAAGCACCTGCCAATAAAGATATTGTCAGCCTCAAGATGCAGAAAATAATGGAGCGGAAACTCTATATACTAATCCACGACATCATAGGTACGAGGACTTAGTCACCTTATACATTCTGATATCAAATATATTAATTTAAAAGAATGGGTCTGATCATCACAGGCATCCTGGATACCTGGCTATTATCATGTTTCTTGCTACTAACCTGAAATATGTAAAGGGTGACATCGCTACGTCCTCACTATGAATGCATTTGTTTTCCCTCTTTTGGTAATTGTGCTATCTTAACACTATTTTCTTTCTATTTTCCTCATTAAGCATTCTTTTTGTCCCCTTAGTTCATGTGGTGTTCCTGGTTGTCACAATGATTGCTGCTTATGCTGAGAGGAGTCCTAATGAGTACATGCTAAACAAGGCCATGCAAAGCAGCTTCTCAGACACGTTCAGCAACATTAGAAGCATTGAGGACTTTTACAGCTGGTCATGGGGCACGCTGTTACCAAACCTCTACAGTAACTACCCGGGTAAGTACACTTTATGAACTTGGTAGTGTCCTTACATCTGGAGCATTGAGATAGTGCCCAGGAAGAAGCATATTAGCTCTCTCTCTCTCTCTCGATTTAATTTACAATCACATGTGTCCACATTTCTGTGCTATCACTTGTTGTTAATATATGTATCTGCAGACAGTCGTGTAAGTGATTAATGAGCAATTTTACTTGTTTAATCTGGATAGGATTCATCACGGACGGTAACTCCTTCTTGGTGGGTTCTGCACGGATCCGTCAGCTACGAAGAGTCCTGAACAGCGCCAGCAACCAGGCCCTATACGATTCAGAGGACACTGACAGTTATGGACCAGGCTGGGTGCCTCTCAGCGGCGTTGGCAATCAGGAAAGTTGGTGGGTGTACCACACAGAAACAGAATTAGGAGGATACCCCATCTGGGCACAGTTGGGCACATACTCAGGAGACGGATATGTGGTGGAACTAGGGATGAACAGCAGCTCAGCTTCGAGGTGTGTAGAGGACCACAAACTGGTTTGAGGAAAGACTAGTTATGTAGATGTAAAGATATCTTCTGCAAGCACGAGAACCTTGAACTGACACCACCACCTCACCCTGTTTCCACAGTGTCCTTACGCAGCTAAAGAAGTACAACTGGCTGGACAGTTACACCAAAGTGATCTTCTTGGAGTTTAATGTGTACAATGCAAATGTAAACCTCTTCTGTCTTGCAACCTTAATCCTGGAGGTCAACGTGATAGGTAGAGTTTCAATACAAGTTCATCAAAAACAACAAAGGTTAAAACTTTACTTCCTAATCAACTTCCTAATGATTGCAGCTTCACCCCTACCACTGCTCAGATTATCCCTTACCTCACCTGTGGCAGTAATGCCCCCCTATCCCAGGAGCTCATCTTATTATAATTGCCAGTCTGTTTCATAATGCAATTAATGTGTTTTTAGCAGGAAATACAAAGTGGGCATAATTATTACTTTATTTTTCTTACTTTTCACGCAGGTGACTTCTCTCCCTCAGCTGACCTTCAGACAATGCGTCTTTATAAGGACACCTCGGGAGAGCTGAATATGCAGTTTATCAGTGATATGGTCTTTGTTGTCATCTTCTTGTATATCGTTCTACATCAGGTATTTACGAACACAGTGTTCAAACACTTAAAACACTATTGGGAGGAAATAGTCTTGTATACAACAACATTTTTGTTGGATAGGTGCTTATCCTGCTAAACATTTTTTAAAACAGATTTTACGCGTGAAGACCCAGAAATGGTCTTACTTCCGCAACTACAGAAACCTACTCGATTTGAGCATTGTGGCCATCAGCTGCTGTAACACTGGTCTATATGTGAAGAGGAAACTTCTGCGTCAGAACGTTATCGATCGCTACCATCTGGACCATACTCGGTGAGCAGACATTTGATAAGCCTGTATCTGTTTTATCCCCTTAACATAGTAAATTAATAACATGAGCTGCTTTGTTGTTTTTTTTTCCTTCATTTGGCATGGTCATCTTGATAGAGAATTTAAGTTGTTATAAATATGGTGAAGGAGCAGTGACATCAAGTGTTTATTTGAGAGTTATGAACGAAATTAAATTTGTTTCACTCGCAACTATACACAGTCCGAGTGCTTTACTCTCATGTATAGCTCTATACATTGCAAAACAAATGAGCAAAGTGACTTACCCTTTAAACACATCTCTACGCAATTGTTATTTTTTTTTTCCTTCCTTGCAGATTTGTCAGTTTCTATGAAACAGCTGTCATCGACAGTGCTCAGGGCTATGGCAGTGCATTTTTAGTTGCCCTGATGATAGTTAAACTGTGGCGCCTGCTGAATTTGAATCCCAATTTGCACCTGATCACGATGACTCTTCGGAAGGCCTGGACCGAGATCGGTGGCTTTTTGTTCACAATTCTCATTCTATTAATTGCATATTCTATCACGGTAATTGACCCACTCATTCCCACTTCTTTCTTATGTGTACTTTAGCAGTACTTTCAGAGGATGCAGCAGTTCCAAATGGACAAATATAGACTACACGTAATGTAATGCTTTGTAGTTTGCAGGCTACAAACTTAATTCCAATGAGTTTTTAAATCTGGAGTTTCCTTCCTATCCACACATATTAAACCTCTTTTTCAGTGCAACCTCTTGTTTGGATGGTGCATTTCTAGCTACAGGACCGTCTTGGAATCTGCTGTGACCATCATTAGTCTTCTACTTGGCATTTTTGATTATGAAGAAGTAAGCGATTTATCTTTTTGCCGATCAAAATATTTTTTCTTAGCACATTATCGTTTATGTACCAATAAAAAAAACGTGCAAAATTAGCGCTTTTGTTTAAACGGGATTCTAGAAATTAACCATTTTCACACAATAGCTATTCTGATGAGTGGTGTTTTGTGCTCTCTTTCTGCAGGTTTTGACACTAGATCCAGTCCTTGGTTCCCTGCTCATTACCACTTGTGTCATTTTCTTAATCTTTGTGGTGGTGAACATCTTTTTGTCAGCCTTGCTAGGGGTATTTTCCAGGGAGCGTCAGTGCCCGACGGTAAGATGAACTGACTTTCATTTAAAGTTCTTTCCCCCCACCCTTTTATGTCTGTACTAACAAAAGTTTTGCATGCTCCAGCCCTATGAAGAGAAGGAAATTGTGGAACTCTTGTTACTAAAACTATCAGGGTTACTTGGAATACGTAAAAAGCAAAGCAAGTCACAAGAAGAAGCCACCGCTAAAGACAAGGAGAAGTAAACCACGACTCTCGAATTGTCATAATTCACCCTTACTCGTTGTCAGAGCATGATGGCAGCGCAAGAATATTGTCTCTAAAAATATAATAAAATGATTTTATTGGAAACCCAAACCTCGCTTGCATTTCCTTTGAATTTAAGCCATGCAAATTCAGTTATGTTCCAATTAACCGATTTTAAAATACCCAACACCTTGGGTAAAAAGAGGTTCAATTGATTATTGTCCAACTGTTCTAAAGGCCACAGCTTTATTCAAAGAAGAAAACAAACAAGCTTTACATGACTGTAAATGTTATGTACAAATGGTAGAAAATCATTTAGTTATCAGGAGAGGGTAAGCCGCGCATGTCACAAAAGCTGAGCATGGTAAACTGTATCTACAATTGCGTTAGGGCCAGATCATAGAGAGCAGAACAGTGCCTGTAAACAAAAGGATGTATAAAGACCAAATGTTTTAAAGTTAATTTCCATCCCTTTAAGCTTATGCTTCTTTAAGGAGACTGCATAGGACCCAAAAGAGGAACATGATAAAAGGCCTCTTGCCCTATCTAACGGTGTCTCCCCCTGTGGAATGACATGCATAACCAGCAGAGCCGCTCTTTGTAGGATTCCCAAGGACTGTTTAGATTATAATATACAGGATTTTTCATTGCATAAGGGGTAGATATGATTAACAGTGGCGTCTCCAACCCCAAGAAGTTTAAGTTTTCTTTTTCAACTCCTCAAATCGGCGTGAGAGGTCATCAAAATCGATGTCTTCTGAAGAGGATGTGCCAGGTCCCGTTGAGGCAGCTGGCAGAGTGTCTGGAACGGAAGGCAACTCGGGAAGGACAAAAGTATCAGGCATTTTTGTCCGTGGCTTTGCAACAGGTGGTGCATTATACCCTGGACCTGGATATTACAATACATAGGACTCATATTAATGGTCAATAAAATAAATAATAAAAAAAAAAGACTACCACTGATCCAGCTACTTACCCGGCTGAAGAGGAGCATTAGGCCCGCTTTTATCAATCTGCCAAATATTAAGAAGACTTTTAAAGATTCAGTACTACGAGGGACACACTTATAATCTGGACTAAAGCCTAATCTGTGGCTCCGACTCAAGTATTGGTGGCACTAAGCAGTTTAGTCTGTTAGTTATTGGAAATTTGTTTACCTAACATGACTAACGTGTAGTCATGTAAACTGTTCTGCCCTGCCGGTGAAATCAAATTTCCCATTAAAAAGAATACGACATAACATTTAGAGCAGCAGATTGCTACTGGAAAGCGATCGATGACTTACAGATTCGTAGTTTGGGGGCATTGATGGTACTGCCGGGGGCACTCCACCCATTGCAGGAGGGTAAGGCTGGAATCCTCCCACAGGTGGTCCATTGAAATTTTCCTATTAAATAACATAAGCAAGACAGGATTTAACAAGAGTACAATGACAGAAAGCACTTGACAAGAAGAAGCTCAAATAAGCCTTGATGTAAGCAGATACGTACCGAACCACCAGGTGGAGGGTAGGCAAAGGGAATATTTGGGGTTGGCATTGGCATACTTGGGATGGTTGGAAGTGGTACTCCAAATCCTCCACCTCCACCACTTCCACCACCCCCACCGCTGCCTCCTTTTTTAAAGTCATCTGTAAATCCTACATCGATGAGGTCAGCCTCCACTCCAGCAGGGACCTCAGCCTTGGAAACACAGTAACCACAAAAATCAGACTATGCACAACTATAATTCCGGGACGGTATAGATTAACGGCAAGCAATAAACACTCGTGGCTCAGAATTACAAAATGTTCTGACACTAATTCAACAGTTTAAAAAAAAAGTAAATTTGAAGGAATTGTTAATGAAAAGGTCTCCAAGATTTTGAAGATAAACACTCATGCGGGCAAATTTCATTTATAGATAAAATGTAACACACGGGTCATATATGATGTTAATTCTGATGATTTAAGATACACAGACTAGCGGCCCTGGCTTTTCACTTACCAGGACGACAGAGTCCGGCTCGTACGGGACGTTGTAATTCTTGGCTATCTCAATCAGGTATCTTTCAACCAGGATTTTAGGAGGAGCTTCTACACTCAATTTGTGCATCAACTACAAAAAAAGGCAAAAAAATTTTTTTAAACATTCTTATGCCATAGCAGAGGAGGTACTTAGACTGATATAACGTAGTTTATTCCATGTACCCTGTCATTGACGGTGCCGATCTGGTTTGTCCTGCACAGTTTGCCATATTCCTTGCTGTACTTTGCACAAAGCTGATCAGCCACCTGAAAAATGAATAAGGAAACAGTAAAATCAGCTAGAGAGATGGCGGACGCTCATATGAGAACATCCACTAGTCAATGAATTTCTATTCTACTCACAATTTTCAGCTCTGAGACTTCCGTTTGAAGACGTGGAGCAGCCCAGATCAGCGTGGACACTGCTTCACCAAGACCAGGGTCTAGTTCCCTAAACAAAAACCAAACATTGTTATGGAAGCTCATCAAATCTTTGGACTATCAGGCTGCAAACGGCGATCCTCCTAACCCTTTCACCCAAATGAGCAGCTTACTTCATAGACTGGATCAACCCGAATCGTGCCAGAAGGAGGTCACAGTACAGTTCTAGTATTTCCATGGCTTCCACTAGATAGTCTTCCCGAATAATGTGTTCCACGCGGATCCGGGCACGTTCATCCTTCCCAGTGGATAGATAATCAGCAATTTCCTTCCGAGCCTTCTGTGCCAACTCAGCTGTTAAGGGGTACGGACACATACATGTTAGTCTTGTTCCGGGCAAGCACTGCCACATACAGTCTGCCTGTGCATAGACGCAGCACACAGAATACAAGGAATACTCACTTTTCTTCTTCTCAAGTAATTTAAGTCGATTGATGACTAGCCTTAAATTCACCCGAAGCCGCTCGGCCTTAAACCCGGAGCCAAGCATTCTGTTCACTCACTACAAGGAGAACAAAGCAAACTTAAGTTGTCTGAGTTACTTAATAAGTTTATCGAGGATACAAATTATTGCTGTAGGGGAAAAAAGAAAGTTATTGAGAGGGTGGTAGATAAGTGGAACAGAAGCAGTAAAGGTTAATCCAGCAATGGGGTATAAACATGCATGGGATAGGCATATGGCTCGTGAATCTAAGATGAGACCAACAACCGATTAAGGTTTCATTCTTTACATCAGGAAAAAAGGGCGACTAGGCGGGCCGAACGGGACCGATCTGCCGGCACGTCATATTGTGCGTGACATTTCCGGTAGGGACCTGTCTTTTATGTAGAACGTGTACTCTGGCATATATTTCTGTTATTCCCGGCTAATATAAAACGGGTGGCGGGCAATAGCTGGGGCTCCCCTTTGATAAAGTCTGAGATATGACATCATATCTCAGACTTTCAGATCCCTGATGGCTATACTGGGGGGGGGTACCTCTGAGTAACTGTGAAGTATGACACCATCCTTACTGGGGTTAATGACTAAATACACCCTAATAATTTAGGGCCTTATGTGGCTCCATGCAGCTTGATATAACAGCACTACTATACCCGGTCTGATAATCCACAACAAATGAAGTCCAAGACATTTTAACTCAAAACCCAAAATGTAACCACTGGCCCCTACTTACAGCCGGCTCGCTCGCTTCGGCAAACCCTACAAAATCCGATATTTATTTTAGTTTCCTTCCTCCTGTAAAGCTTCCTTTGTTGCGGGTGACGTCAGTGCATCAGGTGACAACTTTCTGTCAGGTGAAAATGAGTCACAGGCGCTGTCACTTCCGGCTGCCATCTTTAATGTGGTCAAAGTGACAAAAATGACCAGAACCGGCTGAAAGCAAGTTCTTATATTTTATTATTTTGTGTCTTGTCACTGGTTGCTGAAATCATTTTTCTAACAGGCTAAATGGCTTATTTTGCCCATATTAAACATGGCAGCAATACGTTTTGAGGCCACGCCTGCAAGCTAGAGCCCCTCCTCCTCAGTTGCTATAGAGATTCCAGGTGGTTTCGCAGTGACGCGAGCGCGCGCCTTGGTGTCCTCTGGTGTTCCCGCAGCGCGTTCTCGTGTCGTCGCCATCTTGGTGTCTGTCTGTCCGGAGCCGGGACACACCCGGATGCCGGGGCCGGTCCTGGAGTACCGGGGACATGTATGTAAGTGCACTGCGGGATGTGCTGCCCGTACATTGTGGGTGCGTGTCCGTGGGAATTCACAGGTCGGGTACATGCTGTCATTGCCATGGATAATGGGTTGATGAGACTGCCCACCCCCTCAATGCAGAGCTTGTATTAATACATTGCAGCTCTTCTCTAACCCAATGTAACACTGAAAACACATGCGCATTGCGAGGGTATGTAATATATATATACCGGTATCTACATACCTAGACACAAGCCGTGTATATGTGTGCAAGCCTGTATATTTGCATATGCTGTATGATATGGTGGCGAATAAGTGGATCAGTCTCCCAGCTGAAGTGAATACTGAATACTAATTTATTTCTACACATTCATTTTGTATCAAATTCAATAAACGTTTTGTTAAATATTTGATACACGAGCTGTGTTTTATTTGTTTTTAAATACATGTATCACGTGTGTTTAGAGGGGAAAATATTGTTTTTATGAATCTATAAACATTTCCAGATGTCTATCTCTGAACCGCAGAGCTTCCTTTTGTAATTTAGCCAGAGCTAATCCGCTTTCTGAGTTCAGACAGGTGTGTTTCTCGCCCACGATGGGCAATTGGAGTGATTTGGGTGGAAAAACGTGTAAAGTGGTCATAGCAACCCAATGATTGGTTCCGCTATAAGGATTATTCCTGTGGTTGTTATGGCGACCCCAGCTGCTTTCCCAATATTGGGTGCAATACCAAGACAGATGAAGGTCCTGACACCTTTTTTTGTTTTTTCATTCAGAGCCGCGCTGCGTAGGGGGCTGGCGTGGAAGGGACCCAGGTGCCAGGAAGGCAGAAGATGTCCCGGAGGAAACAGACAAATCCAAATAAAGTACATTGTGAGTATTTCTTATAACTGTAAACATGGCTGGATAAACACAACTAGAATTTAGGAGCAACTTGATGATAAGAGCCCTCATGGGATGGGAGATCGCCGTAAAACAGCACCGAAACAGTAAAAATGTAAAAGCCATGAGCGACCGGTTCCTAGAAAAAATATTTCGCTTTTGCAGCGTTGCGGGAAAGCACATTTACTTATTTCTACATGTTTAGGGCCAATCGTCTTGGGACAAAGCAGCATATGTCAGGGGTGTTGGAAATACAGGACACTGTTTAATCTGTCGTTAATGGATTCTTCTTTGCCAAACAGGGGAGCAAGTGCTTGCTGGACTGGAAAAGAAAGCTCGTCAAGCAATGATGAACACGGACATCGTGAAGGAGGAATCATCCGAGATGGGGCAGCAAGACAGGAGCAGCAGTGAGTGTGTGTGTTTGGGTGGGAATGGTATTCTTTGTTCCATACCTGATGTATAATACTACAAGCTTATCAATAGTTCTAGTGAGGGCCAAACTATTAAAGGGAAAGAGGCACCTTAAGTGGAACTTGGCGAAGGCACCAAAACCATGTATTTCACTGCCAACGTATATTAATACTACTTCTTACAGTTTTGCTGTGTTCTATGCTCCAGGTGAAAGCGATGCGGAAGACACAACAATCGATGACCTGTCCTCCCCGGGTTCAGAGGAAGACCAGACCGAGAGGGAATCCGAGAACGACCCTGGGGTCAGCAGAATAGGAAAAAAAAGAGCTGGAGAGACAGTAAGTGGTGAATGTGCGGCAAGAGGTGCCGTCGTTGAGATTAGCCCTATTTATGTACCCCTTCAGTGCACAAAGTCCCTCCACCTGAATTGCCCCTTTCTTTGACAGGCTTCAGCGGCTGGAGATGGACAGCTGGATGCCGGATTGTTTGCTTGTCCGTTGTGTCAGATGGACTGTGAAAGCCAGGAGCAGCTAGTAACTCACGTCTATCAGGTATGTCATGTTTATAAACCACAATTTCCAAGATTATAGCTGTGTTTTCTGAATAAAATACATTAATAAACATACATAAATATATATTGAATAAAAAAAACAATATTAATACTTAAACTATTGCCACATGCTTTTTGTTTTTGTGTGTGGGCAAAAATCACTTGCAGAATATTGTCCTAACGTTGCTTAGCGGAAAGAAAGATACCCAGATCATAAATGTTTCTTAACTGGCTTGCCGTTCTAATATATTGTCACGTCCTCTCCGTTTCAGCACACTGCTGCCGTGGTCAGTGCTAAAAGCTACCTGTGCCCGGTATGCGGTCGGGCTCTTAGCTCCCCGGGGTCACTAGGTCGACACCTTCTGATTCATTCACAGGATCAGTTATCAAACTGTGCTGTGTGTGGAGCCCAATTTTCCAGCCATGCCACATTTAACAGGTGAGCATATATAGAATATTCACTAAGGGTAGTGAACCAGGTACGTGTTGGTGAACTACAGCGTCACATCATGAGATGACGACCAAGGGAGTTTTTGCTGATGGGCACATAGTTGAGTATATTCTGACAGTTACATTATTGTGCATTTTTATTCTTTACAGCGAGAAGCTGCCTGAGGTTTTGTCCCCGGAGACCTGGAACCAGAACAATCACAAAGCTTCAAACAACGAGGATGAGAAGTGCTTGGATTTTGATGCAGTTTATCCAGCAGGTATCTTACTGGTTTGTAATAACTGCGTAGAGTATAGGAAGATGATAGCCGCTCAGGTACCCGCCGGACGTAAATGGGCAGCGAGAAGAACAAATGAGCCTGTGGAGGCAAGAATGCAGAGACTGGAGCGGGAGCGTACAGCAAAGAAAAGCAGGCGTGATAGCGAGACCCCGGAGGAGCGTGAGCTCAGGAGGATGCGGGACAGAGAGGCCAAGAGACAGCAGAGAATGCAGGAAACGGATGAGCAGCGAGCAAGGCGTCTGCAACGAGACAGAGAAGCCATGCGGCTGAAACGGGCCAATGAAACGCCAGAGAAACGCCAAGCCAGACTGGTCCGTGAAAGAGAAGCCAAACGGTTGAAGCGGCGGTTAGAAAAGATGGACATGATGCTGCGGGCACAGTTTGGGCAGGATCCCACTGCCATGGCAGCTTTAGCCGCTGAAATGAACTTCTTTCAGCTTCCAGTAGGGAACTCAGAACTGGATCAGCAAATATTAGGAAAGATGCCGCTTGAGGATCAAAGTAACGGAGCCCTGCATTGATCTATACCTGCCCATGTTCTTCAATTGCAGCCTATAGTTGCCCTGGTAATAACGGCAATATATTCAAAGGGAGCTTCTGCATCTGCTTTCAGGTCACACTCATGGACCCTTTTCACGTTTTGGCAACATAAAAGAACCGAGCCCACCTCCCATCCTCTGAGTTGTGTTTGTGTTGAACTGATTCCTCAGGATTACAAAGCTGCTGAAAATGATTTGTTTGCATTTCAAAAGTGCCCGCTTCCTCCGACACAGCAGCGTCGCCGTTGTAGGTCGTGGCGTATCTGACGTTGCAGAGAGCGAAAGGCACAGACTAGGAGCTGAATGAGCTGAAACTTCTGACACCCCTTAAAATATTGCAGCCCTGCGGCTGTGTGAAACAGGGTATACAATGCAGAATTCAAACAGTGTTCAGACATTTCATTTGTGCTGTGAATGGGTTGTATGTGTGTAGTACTTTTATTTATATGTGTGTGTGCAAATGAATTGAACAGCATCGGTGTACAATACTGTAATGTGGAGCCAATAAATTATTTTAATATGGGGTAGTGACCTTTTTGGTTTTACTCCGTGTGAGAATGCCGGTTCCAATTATTAGTTATAGCTCTCCCAAGAATTAATCATACTACTTCCCACTCACAACAGATGTACATTCAAAGCCCCTGCTCTGAGACATAAAGCATTCATCACGGGATGCCCGTGGCAGATGATTGATCATGAAATGCATCTGAAAAAGAAAACGCTGAAATTTTGTTTTCTATCTTACCCTAAATATAGACTTCCAATTTAAAGACTCAGTCCCATAAAGACACGCAAACACAGAAAAGCTATATGTTTTATATATAGGCATATTGGTACAGAGAATACTTACATAAATGTTTTAAATGTGTTTTTTTTAGCATTAAAATACAATCTTTGTATAATCTAAATACAGAGATTTCAGGGGGAAGAGAGTGAGTCCACGGCTGGGATACAAAGATACAGTACAAATTGATTTATTTAAAACATACCAAAAAAAAAAAGAAACCACACCAAAATATAGATCAATGCTCTGGAAAAGAACAGGTTGCTATTAGAACAGAAGCACCTGCCTAATTCTAAGGCTCCTTAAAATGCATAATAGGCAACAGGTTAATATATGAAAAATGTAAAAAAAAAACAACCAAACTTGTAATACACTCTGCCCTCCACCCTATGGAAAGGATATTTTATACCAACTGAGGGGCTCTGTGACGCTGTACCTTTAACACTGGTATAGGCTGGGCTGCTTTTATACAGGAGATAATCTCGCGGAAGCATAGCCTGTCTTAATGTGTGCGTTTTAAAAACCATTCTGTTTTTAAGTACAGTCGGTTGGCTTTTAATGTGATATTTAAATACGTGAGCAGCGCAAAGAAATGGGGGAGCAAAAATTTCTCACCGCCACCCTTTATTTAAATAAGGGGTTAGCCAAAGCACAAAGTGTAGTGTACTGTCCTGTATCGGGCACGAGAAGTGCTTGCTGAAGCTGGTTTGGCAGTGAGAAGATTGGCAAAAAAAATACACAACAAGTCTATTAAAGGTCAGATCAATATATATATATATATTATACAAACATAACATGTCTCTGTAGGTAAAGCTTTCAATCAGATTCATACAAAGGTGCAGATGAGCCACATGCTACAAGAGAAAGTTTGAGCAGATGCAAACACCTTGCCCTTATTATTGCACTGTGGGGGTGTTTGGGGGTATCAGGAACCCTGCCACACCAAAACAGAGTAGTGGCCCACGAATGTTACAGTGTCACCTGCTTCCCAATTAACATTGCTGGGTATGGCTGCGTCAGTGTGTCCAATACTCGCTCAGAAGACGCCTGCAGCTATTCTACCACGCTTTGCTTTATCACACTAGAGAAGTAGAGAGAGAAAAAAATCACCCCTTTAATAGTAATTTAAAAAAAAAAGAAAAGAAACAAGAAGGATGTATTGGGTGTTAAAACTATGTAATGTTATACCTAATCCATTTAAACCCAGATTCCCATTAACCCAGGAAGACACATTCTGCCATTGCTTATTCTTCTCAAAAATTCACAGGCAAAATGTATAGGATTTCATGTACTGTGCCTTTTTTGCGGTGTAGGATGTACCCTAAACCATGAGGAGAGAATCTGCTCAAATAATAAACATGGGGATGGGGGGACTGAATAATAATAAAAAAAATCATTGCATTTCCTTACTGAGTAGCAAAAGTTCATGCCTGCTTTTTGCCATCGACCGGCAGGAGGGACCCCTCCGCAGCCTCACCAATTATCCCTGTTCTCTTAACTGTGCAAATTTTAATCCCACCGAGGGGCATTTTGTCACTTCCCTGCATTTGACCGCCCCTCGATAGAGAGCTTAACCTCTTGAGGAATGAAAGTGTGTCGAGAAGGTGATGGTTGGGGATCAGGGCTGAATCTTTGGACTCCTGTACTTGACCAAGTGGACTGTGTTGTGGGAGCAGGGCATGAGGCCCGGGCATAGTAAGCCACTGCAGATCCATCCTTCTGAAGCGGACTCTCCTTTTCATTCTCTCTCCCAGACAACGACGTCCTGTCTCTGGTGAGTAACATTGCTCTCTCAGTGGGGTGAGGCACAGACTGAGTTGTGGAGGTACAATTGGTGGTGGATGCCCCGTTCTTACTTATACTCTGCAGGCTTATTGATATACAAACATCTCCCACCTGAAGCCGGTGACAGGGAAGTGCAAATAGGTGGGTAGTCTGCCTGGGGCTACAAGAAGACCAGCCTTGTCCATACACAAAGAAAGGATGTTCTGGTGGAACATCAAGACAAACTTTACTCTGCTGCTCGCCCACTACAAAGTGGAGAGTCACAAATCCTGGCCACTGGCTTTCCTGAATGTCCACAACTGTGCTTGAGTCAATTTTAAGACCCCCGCTGACCTCTGCGCTGCGCACAAAGTCCTGGGTCTGTAAGTCTTCCACTCTTTTCAGCTCCCCAGTGGCTAGCTGAATTATGGCTCCTTTCATGAAGTGGGAGGGTAACGCAGTGGAATGTGGGGGAGGCATGGGTGCTGCATCCACGTGCGGTGAGCTTCTGTCTGACTGGGTGTCACGAATATGTACATCAGGAGATTTTGCCCCAGGGGGTTTAGAGGCAAGTTGAGGAACTCCTGGAAGCGGACTCTGTTCTAGGCGAACTGCTCCTCGTGATAACTCCCCGTTTAACACAACTGCGGCTCTATCCGTGTATTTGACCACATGCTGTCCGGAGTACGTATTTCTGTGCTGGCCCCTCTCTGGTGCTGGACTGGCCAGGTTTCCATGCGAAGAAGTACCTCCTGCCACCTCCCGACGCTCACTAGCATTGTGGGACAAGTTTAATGGACTCGGCAAGTCTTTTCTCTGAACAGACAGGGAACCGAACTCTTGTGAAGCCAAGCCCCTTACCACCTGCTGAACTTCTAAATCCGCGTCTGGTGTGCTCCTGTGGGTCATTAGAGCAACCTCTGTCCTTTTTGTAGATTGTCCTGAGTATACATCGCAGTCCAACAGATTATTGGCAGGTCCCCTTACAACCTGTTCCTCTGGGCTATGGATGTACTGGTCAATGACATGACGACTACTATCTGAGACACAGTCTGATAATCTCTGGGCTCCATTCGTAGAAGTGATCATTCCCTCGCACGCTTTGTCATTATGGGATGAGGGACTAGGGTCCGGGTTAGATGGACATGCCACAATCATCTCATGCACAGGATAAGATGCGGGCACTTGAGGAGAATGCTGATAAAATACAGGAACTCTTCCCTTTCCAACATCCACAGGCACTACACCCATAAGGACAGACGAGGACTGTGCAGTAGTAACTTTACCGAACGAGTGAGGAGATGAAGGTTGTGGCGGAGGGGTGACTCCCTCTGTCAGGATCGAGTTATATGGCACATAGTGAGGAACATGAGAGGCCGCCAAAGTCACAGGGGGCGATATCACAGCACGTGGGAGGAAGCCCGGAGGAACAGCATATGGAACTGCATACGGGGACCCAAGAAACTGTACTGAAGTGTGTGAAATGGGAGCATAATGGATAGGGGGGTAAGTTATGCCTGGGTGCTGCATTAAAGGAGAAGCTACATTGAAAGATGACTGAAGAGGACTCATATTCACCACAGGATGAAGACCTGGTGGAGAGAAGGTGGCAGAAGGCACAGCTAATTTGTAAAGGTTCCCATACTGGTCCACAGTGACTGTCTCTGCTCCCTCACCAGCTACTTCATATCTCACCCCGTGTCCCTGCCCTGCTGCCACAAGCACTCCTCTGGACCAGCCTGAGGTTTCGTTAGCCGAGTTGTCATTAGCACGTCTACCGTCTGCCTTCGGAGCTTCCTCTACGCTCACACTGCTTTGAACAAGCTCTCGCTTCTTTGGTGGAAGACATTCCTGGCTCCTTTCGTGTCCAGGCTTCATGTTGCTTCCTGCTCTTGGTAAGAGATCTACTCCTTTTTATAAGCTTCATGGATGTCTGGCAGGAATGATTGGTGACGGCACCATACACGTCCAGTGGGCATTGTGGAAGTTCAAGATCTACAAATGGAAACAGAGAGTTGGATTTTACGAATGAAGCTCTCGAACATGAAACCCAAGCATAGGTGCACTTACAACCCAGATTCTACATTATATATATAATATATATATATTATATACAATATGTTTTGGCTGGCTTTTACACACAAATGGGGATGCAATCTGATTGTATATGAGTTTGAAGATGGGGAAGGGAGGAGATTGATGGAAAGCCGACGTATAGGGAGCGAGCATGAGTTTGTAATGTGTAATTCTACAGGTAAAGAAAAAGAAGACTTCCTCCACGGGCACTCAGCGGTACGTGAACACCTTTGGAGGAGACGGGTTTGTGTGGAAATAGAGGGAGAGAAATATGCATAAAAGAAACAAGCAGATATAATGTGCGACGTCAGGAATATTATGCGTCCATCCAAAAAGGGACAGATGTCTAGGCAACCCAGTAAGCTCAATCTGTCCGCACATTAACAGTCCCCCGGGATGAGGCCACTTAAGCTACATTTCCACTATATACAGTGAAGTCACATGAAGTTTCCGCTCACCTTCAAGCTCACAGTTTAGCAAATAAGACCCAGTGAGAAGGGTCCCCTCCACAGTCTATTCTGCTTCATACGAGTTACCATATGCAGAGATCGCACCCGCAATAAAGATGTTCTCACACTGCTCCGGCTCCCTATAGTTAGATGTGACCCCCAAGACATTGGAACCCACAGCACACAGACAGCTGGTCTGGGCCCCTAAAGGAAACACAACCGAGGAAACCCCAAACACTGATGACCCTGGCGGAGAGAAAGCAGGCTCTTATATACATACGGTGAGAACCCTGCTCAGCCAGATCCACCAGGGACAGGGCACCGAACTCCTTCCCTTCAATTTGCACCTACGTAGCCCACGAGCCCCATAAAACAGACCCCTGGGGTATCTGGAGCTCTCACCGGACCATCTTCTCATGGTTCATCCGCAGCACCGGATGCATTGAATCCTTTTCACATCCCGATCTCCCTCTCTGACTCCCGGCCTTCCTCTCTCTCCGGCCCCGGCGCCTCCTCGCGGCCTTGTTCGGGCACAACACCCGTCGCATCGGCTCTGAGTCACAGTGACGATTCCATAGCAACCGGCGTCTACTGATTGCGCAACCCAACGTCAGCCGTGGCAACCAGCTGTCACGTGACCAGTGCATCGTTCTCTCAGTATAATGGTCCCCCTCCTGCCATCCCTACGCATTCAGCCGGGTTCGGAAATCACGCGTTCGGGCCGTTGCCGTGGTAACAGAAACTAGCTTATAGAAAGCAACACCCAACCATAAACAGTGAGGGGGCAGGAATGCCGAGCTAGGGTGAAATAGGGCGAATAAAGTAGGGACATACTAATACTGATCAAAAAAAAATGTCACAAAGTATCGGAAAAGAGAAAGCTAAAAAATCACGAATAGAGGGAACCCAAAAAGCCAAAGTTTAAGCTATTGGCTAAATAAAAAATTAACTTGAAAAAAAAATTCCATAACAGCCCAGTAAAGTGGGGATATGTACGTCATCATTCCTATGCTCAGGGGTGGAAACAGATATCAATGAAAAATAGTTCCTGTGGATTAAAAATACCCGCCTGCCCTCCCTGTAGGTCAGTACCAGGCTGTCTCAACAATAAAAAAATAGAATAATAATATTGAAGAATTAAGTGCATTTTCCCAACGTATTTGACTTTATTTATCCTGTGACTGAAAAGCAAGAACAGAACATATGTGTGGAAGTGTTAAGCATAATCCATGCCGGTTCTTTACACCAAAAAGAGCCAATGGCATTGCAGTTTGCCCGTGGTGATATGATGTCGTGTTACGCTTTGCGCGTGGTGATATGATGTAAGATTACGTTTTGCCCGTGGTGATATGATGTCATGCCATCAGTAAAAGCATGTGGCCAATAGATTTTCAAAGTGATTACAACCCTTATATCTTTTTTTTTTAGTCTAGAGTGTACTAAAGGGACAATCTTTTTTCCTCGTATGCTAGTCGAATGTCATCCAAACATCGTATTAAAAATAGGATCAATAAAACCCTATAAAAGCAATGACATATTGGTAAAAAAGTTATTTTTGGTTAACATTACACTTCTGATTTTTAGCAGTACAACCGCCGTGAGAAAACCATTCAGAAGGTCTATCAAGGTCCATGGAAATTCTTCAGTTTAATGTAAAAAGCTATAGAAAGAATGATTGGAAGAAGAAGTTAACCAGGATGTGCTTTCCAAACAAGTTAGCATGTACTAATATATGATGTATGGGTCATTGTATGTAATGCCGTCGGATCCCCAAAGCACCTCCGCGGTCCCTGAAACACCCCTGCGGTCCCCGACCTGTCTGCTCTATGTGGCGTCCCCGTCGGGAACCAAAATGGCGGTCATCTGTATCGCATAGTCTTCACTCTGCCCTAACCCAAGATGGCTACCCCATGTGTAACAAGACACCTGCCTACAGCTCTCAGAAAGCCTCACTCCCTAAGAACTGTGTCGGATAGCACTATTGGCCCACTAGCACTAAGGAGGTGCGGCCTACAACGGGAGTATCCTCTGATACCTATGGAGGATTGCAGGAGAGTCTGTAGCAACACCATAGCAACGCACACCTGAAGGTATTTTCACCCAGTCTGTGATTACCGGCTGCCTATTTAAACCTCCTTGCTGCACAAATCATTGTTTCTCCAATCTGGAAGCATGTCTAGTGAGTTTGTGTGGTGCAGTAAGGGATAATGATTGCTGTGTGTGTGTTTGTTATTGCTGTGTGTGTGTTTGTTATTGCTGTGTGTTTGTATCACACCTCTGCTTGTGACCTGTTCAGATCAGGACTGCCTGCCTCTGACCCCCTGTCTGACATTGTTTCTTTTCCTGTGTATCAGACTTCTGCTTGTGATCCGGTTTCAGATCTGGTACTGCCTCTGACCCCTGGTTGTGACCTCCTTTCTGATCTTGTGCTGCCAGCCCTGACCTCTGCTTGTGAACCTGACTCTGCTTTTTGGATACTCCTTGTGGGTTCTTTATCTCTGGACAATTATTGCCCTCGTGTAAAGTCTCACCCCATCACTTGTTATATCATCTTTCATCTCACTGTTTTCTTCCTGTTATACATTGGCTTTCCGTTTAATGCTGATGGTGTCTAAATGCATGAATGGAATTTTAATCATAAAAAAATGTGGGCTAAAGTCCAGCATATAGAAAGATACATTTGTATAATTGGGGGTGGGGATAGCAAGGAGCTCCTGTTTTTATATTGACCATCATTTAAAGTAATGGTCACTCCCAAAAACAAGTTATGTCCCAAATATTGTTTCCTTAATTACAATGGCACATATTGTAAGTTTTTTTTTGTTTGTTTTTTTATTCACTGTTGGTGATGGCATTGGGCCAACCCATGAACCTCAGGCAGAGCTTTTCTCATAGCAATCTCTATAAACAAAGGAAGAATGATATTTTTGATATACTTTCTGTGTTCCCTTTGATAACATTTTAGGTTAGTAGGAAATCACAGCTGCCAGTAAATGAATGTATCTGCTAGCATGTATTCCGTAACTTCTAACACATCCATGTTTACCTATTTTACCGGCAGCAGGACTTAAGGACCTCCTTCCCAAGGAAGCGGTTAACCCACACACCTGTGTCAGGTAGTCATGTGACACTGCATGATGTCACCTGCATCGCATGAAACCACTCCCTATGATGTCTGTACAAAATGCATCTGTAGCTCTTATCTGGTGACTTGTAATGACTCCTACGTAGCTGGTAGGACTTCTTGGTGCTGATCAAGGGTTTCAGGACAGCCTCTTTCCGCCATTCACTTGACGAGTGGGCATTCGACTCAGGTAAGGTCTTTGGCTGGAGTCTCATTACTGTTTCAGTATATAACTCTATGTGGGATTTGGAGCAATCCTAACAGATGAAATTTTTTTTATACTTTTCTTTAGCTTGGAAATTATGTTGGGCCGTTTGCTATGTTAGTCATTAACCGATTTATTGTCTCATGATCTGATTTCATCAAGGTTTGAGACGTTCTATGTGTCCAACGGAAACTATTTAGCGATGGAAGACAAAAAGTAACTTAGTAGATTAAAGAGTTGAATGTTTAGTGACACACTGACATTACTATGATAGTTTGCTAGATCCTTTCCTCTTTCCGTCACAGTACGGTCTCCTATCCACTTATTTCTGCCTTCATCTACCAGGTAAATTTACTGTCTTCTGCCTGAAACTTATTCCTGAGCTATAAACATTAACACGGGTTTAGAAGGGCTTTTCTGGTCACCTGACTCCGGTTGCATTTTAGAAACCAGAGACTGGTCTTTCCGGTTTCAGGTGACTGCCTTTTTGTTTCTGCCTTTGACATTCTGATGCGGTTCTGTGCTTTGTCTCTCGGTATGCAATAAATAATTCTCTCTATCAGTCATGACACACTTAATATGCCGCGTGCTTAATTATACGGTAGGTTCATTGTTTATGTACTAAAGTCCATTATTTGTGGCGGGGTGTATCTATGTGTAGTGAAAGAGATTAATACATAAATCGGGTGGATAGGGTCCTGCAGTCTTCCAGTGATCCAGATGAGCGAATAATTCAGAAGGACACTGCCTCCAGGATTAGAGAGCAAGCTAGAGCTTATATTTGGATCATATGGATTATTCCTGTATTAAAAAATGGTTGCCAGGTGCATGTTAGTGTAACCTGTACTGCAGCTCATGGAAGGCTGGTATTCGTATATCTAATGATGATTTCCTCGCCTTCACAGGAAGGGACACCATGCTTGGCTCAGGATTCAAGGCCGACCGACTGCGAGTCAACCTGAGACTGGCTATTAACAGACTCAAGCTGCTAGAGAAAAAGAAGAGTAAGTGCATGCTGGAGCACAAGGCTTAGAGAAACACACAGATCCCCTATGATGTATCTAACGTGTCGGTTTTCTTTTAGCTGAGATGGCACAGAAGGCACGGAAGGAGATCGCTGATTACGTGTCCTCCGGGAAGGATGAGCGGGCTAGAATACGCGTGGAACACATTATTCGGGAGGACTATCTTGTGGAGGCCATGGAGATCATAGAGTTGTATTGTGACCTCCTCCTGGCACGGTTTGGCCTTATCCAGTCGATGAAGTAAGAATGCTTTGTTATTCCTTCCCAGGGCTAGAAATAGTAATGTAAGTAGGGTAGTACTTGTTTGTGGATATATATGTGAAGGGGCAGGATTACAGTGGCTCCAATGTACCAGCATCCAAGCAATACACTCTACTTCTAATGCAATTAGACATAAGGATATAGTCATTTTCATGAGAAGGCTTGTATTCAGGTATTGGTTTATAGATAAAGATTTCCAGAAAGCAACGTTCTTGGATGCTTGTGGGAACAAGTTCCACAACAGTTTGGCAAAAGCTATGGCACCAAATGTGGAATAAACTCATGGGACGGCTCCTTGGTACCGCTGGTCAGGAGTTATCGTAATTCTCTCCTTTTTTTTAGAGAAATGGACCCTGGGCTGGCCGAGGCAATCTCCACTCTCATTTGGGCTGCCCCACGCCTCGCAGAAGTCCCAGAGCTGAAAACGGTGAGTGGAATAAACACACAGGAGCTTGCAATATATATTTGCTAGAGACTCTTTGCAAGGCACATACTTATGACTCTCGTATGATTGCAGTAGGTATGTGTTATACTGTTATGTGTAACTTTTTTGTAGGTGGCCAGTCAGTTCTGTCACAAATACAGCAAGGAATATGGCGTTTTGTGTCGAACAAATGAAATAGGAACAGTCAGTAAATCGGTAAGTGTGTGATGCATGCTTTTCAGTGGATTCTTTTGGTCTGGTAGTATTCTAAATAGACCTTCTAGGAACATTATTTGGGAATTTGTTATAATTAAAAATGTAAATTGATTCAAACAAGTGAATAGTGTAGTTTAATATACATTAGATATTACAAGGCTCTGGATTGGAACCCTCAATTTATTTTATGCCCAGAGACATCTGTCTTAAAGCTACCAGAGTCAAGCCTTACATGTTCTCTATTTCTGTAGCTTATACAGAAACTCAGTTCATCGGCTCCTCCCAAAATCTTAGTGGAGAAGTACATGATTGAGATCGCCAAGAATTACAATGTTCCATACGAGCCTGATTCCGTGGTAATGGTGAGTAAAAACACAAGTAATTGGCTGGTGAACCTAAAACACCTAACCAGCTTTGCCATACCATCATCCATTATGCAAACAAAGTTCAAACCATAACCTTTCTCTGGTTAGGCTGAAGCACCATCTGGATTTGATCACTTCAGCAATGGATTTCAGGACAATAACAAGAAAGGAGGACCTGGTGGTGGAGGAGCTGGAGGGGGAGACTTCAAACTCACTCACTATCCCAAAATCCAAGTGAGTGTACGTCTTGGGAGTAGAGATTCTTTCTTTGTGTCAGCTCAAGAAACTGGCTGGGAACAAAGTAGATTTTTGGAGCCTAAGAGACTGTAGAATATATGATATGGTATATGATGGGCAGCTGGTAGGAGAAGCAGTCCTCAAAGGAAGCACAGTAGCTGAATATAAAGGGCTTTGTTTAAGGGCTAGGGGTTTTAGGTCATAGGCAGTAAATAAAGTAAACATGGGACTAAAAGAAACAAGTCTTTCAAAGAGGTAGATAAAAGTGCTAAAAGGGCAAGTTAATGGGCAGTAAAATGTTAACAATGTGACCTGATTACTGTTACAGGAAACATCGCCTAACCCTTCTGTTGGCATCTATGAAACTTGTAACTTTCTACAACCACCTCCCAGAGTTAACGTACCACCTCCTGTGCCAGATGCTCCTCCATCCTATCATATGGTATGTCCTTAGCGCGTGTGTGCTGTGTTGTTTGACATGTTTCTGGCTGGGATTGTCTTTCTAGGTGAGGTTTAGTTCTGTTGACGTAGAATTTTAAGTGACAATAGACATGTTCTCATTTCACAGGCTAGATCTCCCAGAGGTGTTGGTGACCCACGGTTCCTTCCTGATTGTGGTGAGTTCCACCAAAAATCAGCATCGTAAAACTGAGAGGACAAATTTGCTATGCAACATTACCTAAATCACTGTTAATGGTCGCTGTTTGAAAAATATAGTTAAAGATTTCAGTCTAATTATCTTAGTATTTATTAGATTAACATACATGCTACATACATACATACATACATACATACATTCTGTACTTAACTGCAGTTATAAACCCAGGCTTACTCATACTTTAGGCAAAAAAGACTTGAGTAATAGCACACAGTTATCAAGTGTTGAGCAAGTAGAACCAAGCAGGTTCACTTCCATTCCTGTTCCCTAGAGGGAGCTATTGCCAGAGACATCCTATTTGCCCCTGTTTCATTGTGCCATACATATAGCATTAAATTATACATATATATTGTATGTTTCATCATGGATTAGGGAGCAGTCTGGACCTGGGTACTGATCTACATTCATTACTGAACTATTGAACAACCCTTGCAACTGAGTAATTTATTTTGTGTACTCATTTGTAGGTCTAAACTCAAAACCTGGTTCTTCGTTAGATCAAAAACACATCCAGGGGAAGTATGATAATCTGCCTCTGCCAAAACTCCCATCGGTGCCCGTCAGCCCAGCTCGCGGGTCTACTCCACCAGAGCCTTCACCCTACGAGGATATTGACTTCGAAGATCTCTCGAACCGGCTTGAAGAGCTTAAGAAGAAGACGTGAACTTTTTCAGAAACCTCCTGTTGCCGAGGAATTAATGCGTGCTTATTGTATATCCTCTTTAATATATATTGGATCTTCTTCATTTGTTTTGTGTGGCCATAAAAAAGGCTGTTACATTTGCTATTTTATGTTTAAATTCCGTTAAATTACAACTCTGGCTGTGTCTTGTCCTATGATATATAGGAGGGCAAATAACTTCCATTCTACCAACCCATTCCCCACCATCAATGAATCCTAATATACACAAGTGAGTCTGCCAGGTTTGTACCCCCTTTCTGCCAGTACCATTATGGGGATGTCTCAAGTTGCCCTGTACTTACTGTTATAGAAACAGATGAGGACCCTTTAAAGGATGCTTAGTTTCCGTTGGCAACCGTTGTTCACACTGAGGATAGCAGCCCAGAGGCAACGGTCACCTCTGTCCATTAACAGTAACGAAGTGCTGACCCTACGTGCCGTGGGAACACAGAACATGACGGCAGGTGACAGACCCTCAGACTTCTAGTCTATTCCAGTGTGACCACTTAAATTATTTTTCAAAATATTTTTAATATAAGGGATGGATATAAAGGTTTTCAGCTACATTTTAGATGCAATAATAAACATTGTGAAGATTACATATTTCCAGTGATACGAGGTTGGCAAAAGGGGCGAGGAAGAAACCTATTTACTTATGCAGCGTCTACAGTGTATTTACAACAATAAACCCTCTTTTTGGTGATCACGTGTGTGCGTTCAGCAGTTTATTCTCTTTTGGTCAGGCGTGCATTGGCACATGTGTGTGAGAGATACTTTGTATTAAGGGAGTTTGAGCAGCCTGACCATAATGTGGTCTTTGCAGTGGATTGACTCCCAGCGCAGGCATTTGTCAATACCAGGAAATACACCAAAAGGATGCAAGAGGTGACCCTCAATGACAGGTTCCCGTGACGTCAACCGCCCGGCCCCTGGGTGGTGGTGTCAGGTGCCTTGTGACTTCACGGGCGCCGCCTTCTCACGCTTCCGGGTATGGCAGTGACGGGGCACTGAGCTGACGTCATCACTGGCAGCCCTTGACGCTTCACTAGTGTTCCTCCGCCGAAAGCAAAGAGGTCGGGCCCGCCGTCATACCTTGGTATCCGTACATCATTTTGATTGGCGGGGCTTCTCGGACGGCTGCTTGGCGGTGACTCCGTGTCATAGAACCGTTGGCCGGATCTACTGCATCGGCCCTGACGGGATCCTTCCGCGCAGCCGCGGTACTGCGGCCCAACAGCCGCCATTTTGGGTGTCCCGGAGCCGAGGAAAGAGCAGCAGCACCGGGCGGTGAGAGCGGGCGCTGGGGGCTGTGACAGTGGTACTGGGTGGTAGGTAGGGCACCTTGGTAACTTGGGCCAAAAGGCGGAGGGCTCTCGGGTAGTTTTTGAGGTAGAGGGGAGCCGTCTCCGGGGCTCAGATACAGGGGCTCGCAGCTGAGGGGTGCGGAGGGTGAGAGGGACCGGTGTGCAGGCGGAAGGCCCCCACAGGTTGGCCCTCGGACTGTCTCTGCAGGGGCCTTGTCCTGGGGAGACGGGGCAAGGTGTCTGAATGAAGTCCGAGGCGCCTGTCAGGCCTCGGTGACAGCTGAGCTTGCAGGGGCTGTGACGTGACGGACGCATACGTGGAGGGTAATGGGACTGACATCCCCCGGAACCCGGGGAGTGACAACAGAGGAGCCCCGGTTATACCCCCGAGCACTGGGCCAATGACATGGTGGACGGGGCAGAAATAATAGGTAAAACGGGGTAGCACTGGGTGGGCACTGAGTGTTGGTGGGGTGAGTGCATGAATGATGTAATAAACCAGGATGTGTTATTCAGAAAGTTGACTTCATTTTCTGATCTTTATTTCCTCCTCGCAGTGATTTTAACCATTTTATCTGCTTTTGACTCTAAGTTTTATCTGGTGCTGAATTATGTCTTGTGGACCTCAGGTGCCCTGGAGGGGGCGGTGAGGCTGACATCATACTGAGATCATGCTGACATCATAGTACCAAAGGGATGCTAATCTCGTGGGCTTTAAGTGAAGATTCGAACGATTGGGGGAAAGGCTCGTGTGTTTAATGAATGAGGGGCGTTTGACACGGTGTCAAATCTTTAAAAGGATAAAATAATCTTTCTTAGAAACATGCGGCTCTTCTAATAAACTGTATAAAGTGTAAACATACAGCGTCTAACGTTCTAACGAGATTCTTATCCAGAATGCTTTATTTACCCCAAACAGTTTTCATTTGTTATTGTAGACCAGCTGCGGCGGTTACCTGAGCAGATGTAAAAACAGAAAGTTTACTTAAGGTTGCATCCCTTTAGCCAAAAAGCATTTTATTTTACTTACTGCAACGAATACGTTCTATTTTACCGTTACTGAAATCTCGTATTCTTACTGAATCGTTGTTGCGGTTTGTCCAGAAAGACATTAAACTCGGAGTAATTAAATGGGAAAGGCAGAGGTCGCTAAGACCCCTGGGACATGTTAAGAATAGAATGAGAACCATAGGGGAATAAGGATAATGTCCGTGAATGAGCTCAGAAAGTTTGCAAGTGGCATGAATGTAATTGGCGATATTGTTACCTGGTGAGGCTTCTGGAAATTGGTGCAAGTGATGTAGGTATCATGAGAATATGATGCAATGTCATAGTATAGCGCTATATATATATATATATATATATATATATATATATATATATGGGATTAGAGTGGATTTTGGTATGTTGGGGGCACAGATGGTAACATAGGTGGTGTTGAGGGGCGTGAGAGCCATGTGGATGATGGAGCATCATCTTTGAGTTTTTTTTTTCTTTTAATTAGTAACACAGGTCTGGGAGAAGTGTTGGATGATGAGTGTTGGAGAGACTGGATAGATGGTAGAAATATTTGTAATATTAGAAGCAAGATATTGTTGGTGAGAGGCGATCTAGAACTTGGGCAAGTGGACGTGGCCAGACTTGGCTTGGGAGGAACCTGGAATTCAGCTCCATTTAATTTCCCGGCATTATAGAGGTGTCCAGCAGGGCTTTAGGTGGACTTGGTTCGTCGTCACACAAGACGCCTATTTGCTTAGGATCAGATGCGATTAGACCAGGCAGTGATTCTCTACAGATGCTTAAAGAGTGGAGGGTCTCCATAGGTGACTCATAGATGTCATTGATGTATGGATCGATAAACAGTAGAGTCTAAAGCCAGGCAAATATAGGACAAAAAGAGAAATCAATGCAGCCAGGTAAGAAATGCGAGCAACAGGGAGGGGTGTGATCGGCAGTATTATAGATTGGAGCGGGGTGGAGGGCACTAACTGTTGAAGGAAAATTAGAGGAGGGAGCCGTTTGGTTATTGCTATTTATATCGCGGCATGCATTAGGGATCGCTTACATGGGGTCTGGCCTGGAGGCTTCAGGTGTGTAACATAAGTATATCAGATGTAGGTCGAAGTTATGCAGGGTTTAAGAAACTATTAAAGGAACAAGCTTAGTGTTTGTCTAAGAACCTAGAAGGAATCCCCCCCCCCCAACACACACGCATACACGTATGGTGATATTAAGTAGAAAAAGTTACATGCCAGTCTTAAAAACAGGTAGCCGTAGGTAATAGAAAGGTGTGAAAATGTGTTTATGGATATAGAAATAAGAATAAAGCAATAAGAACGGTCCATTTGTGTTCCCCGCGGCATCTTCCCATATTTAATTAGTTTGTATGAATGTATAAGGGGTTCCTGAGCTGTAAGAAATGTTATTTTGAGAATACAAGACATTTAAGTGCCAGCTCCCCTGGCGAGCCAAACTCAGGAACTGGTGAAAGGCTTAGGTGTGCGTTCTTTTTTTTTTTTTTTTTTTTAAGCGAGTGTAGTTAGGCTGCTTTCATGACGGGGTTACGAAGTAGCATTCCAGGCACTGATCCATGGAGACGAGGCATGCCGCTTTCTGTTAATGTTAAAAAACAAGATTACTCTTTGAGACTCGACGGCCTTACAGGATTTGGTAAACAGATTTTGCGTCTTGTAAGAGTCGGCAGGGCAGCGGGGAGAAGCTGCCTGCAGCGATGAAGGGCATAGCCGTGTTCTCGCTGGTCAGTGCAGAGGGGATGATGGGGGAGGCAGCGCTTTGTGTGTTGGATTCTTCCCCGCTGGGCTGCAGGTCTTTCGCTGGATGTTGGGTCTGCGATCATGTGACGTCTGAGCCCCTGTGGAATGCACACAGCGATAGGCTAATACCCTCATATTTTCTTTTACCCCCTCTTGATTTGTTAGATGTTTTCTCTTTTTCTTGCTCCATTACCCTCTTTTCTAGACCCTCTAGGCCTGCACCTGCCCTTTGTCTCTATTCTCTCAGAATTGTACTACAGCAAAGAAAAATAGAGACTAAGTGCTAGGAGCAGGCAATTAAAAAAATAAAGTTAAAAAATGAAAAATCCCAAAGATTTAAAAGACTGCATTGAAGAGGAGACAGCGAGTTCTTTGGCGGTATGTTTACTCATCTTATCTGCCATCATAATTTAGGTTTCTTTTGGCAGGAATAAGAGAGATAAAGCTTGTTAGATGAAAATATTTCCAATGAAAAAAATATTTTGACTATTAACAAAAACAAAAACAGGGCTCTTTAATTTTGCAACAATTGTTTTGCTCTTCATTAAGTTTGTTATTGTATTTTTTTTTTCTTCAAAGGAGAGATTTCCAGTGCTGAAAACGTACATGTTTTTGTACAGACACAGTGAGGGGGTGATCCTGGGAGTGGACCCACTGGTGTCCCTCGTGGTCTTGTGCGTTCTCTGCCCTGAAAGACCTTCATTAGAAATGACTGCTTGGCAAAATTTACTCAAATCCCAGTCTAGTCTACAAAACATAGCTAAATTCTTGGCGGAGGACCGTGTCACATAAGACAATTCACTGATTTATATGTATTGTTTAATGGTAAACTGTAAGCGTAGTGGGTATCTTGAGTGGCCTGCCAGTGGGGGCTGCATAAGTACTCCAGAACCCCTCACTGCACTCATTCTGACAAGACATTTAGTGAGATAACCTGGGGTTCAGAATTCACAGAGAGAGGAACTGATAATGTTTTGTTTTTTGTTTATATATATATATATATATATATATAATTTTATTTATTTTTTAATGTCGGAATTATTTCTCAAAACAGATTACGTGAAGTTAAGCCTTTTGATGGTTATGGAGAGATTAACGATATTTTACTGCCTTGGCATTTAAATGCATCGCGTGGATTACATTACAACCTCTGGACAACGCGTCTCACCTGAGTCTTTTGTTCCTTTTCAGACTATTCTAGCCTTACCACCTTCGTTACCTTTCAAATGCATCTCTATCATTAAACATTCTTTCTTTTAATTAAACCCCCCAATTACCCAAGACTCGCCATGTGAAAAGGGCCCTTTAACATTGATACAGCAGAAAAGAATAGGAAGTGATATTTTTATTAATTATCTTTTATTTATATAGTGCCAACAGTTTAATACAGTACATATATTCAAGGGGTCTGACATGACAAGAATTGACAGACTAAGACAAACCGATACATTAGGTGGAGAGAGCCCGGCTCGCAAGCTTACAATCTTGAGGTGATATCCTAATAAAAGTATGACTGCACAGGATGCACTATTGATCATAAAGTATTAATCGGTGCATGCCTTTTTCCTCCCCTCCTCGGCAAATGGGCTGTCACTCGGCCGGCGAGAGTGTGAGTGAAAGCCGGTGAGGTTTTGGTTGAAGCCTTGCTGATCGGGTTACACACGGTGACGGTTCTCAAAAGAAATGGTGCCTAGGAAACCATTATGACCGGCATCCACTTAATAAAATAGAAAACCAGTATTTTCAGTTTGGCTGAAGCGGGTAATGAAATCCCAAATAGTTTCCAGGGAGGAGCTTTTTAGGAAAGAGAATTCTTTTTTTTTTTTTTTTGCTGTCAAGTACAGAATAACATCATTGGGATTAAGGAGAAGTATAATCTTTACTGCAAGGTTTTAGTATTTTATGTAACGCTCCCAGTACGGCAGGATGAGAGATGGATACTGTAGCTCGGCATGTATTTGTAAGCAAGGGCTCAGTTGTTTCAGAATATGGGGGGTTCCCATTAAGCTTCTAGCTGCTGTACTGATTTATAAATCTCTGTACAAACCTGTGGGGGTCTCTTTGGTTTTTGCAATACAGCACTAATTTCCTGTTCTTTCTTTTGCGTCTCGTGCAGAGAATGCCGGCCCCTATCAGACTGCGGGAGCTGATCCGGACTATCCGGACAGCGCGCACACAGGCGGAGGAGCGGGAGATGATCCAGAAGGAGTGTGCAGCCATTCGCTCATCTTTCCGCGAGGAGGACAACACCTATCGGTGCCGCAATGTGGCAAAGCTACTGTACATGCATATGCTGGGGTACCCTGCTCACTTTGGACAGGTGAGTACAATTTCAGTCCCTTCACTGGGGGATATTCACTAAAGGGAGAATTGGCAGGACTGGGTTTCAGCTTCTTGACTTCACTATACAATACGGAGAGCCAACCCCAGTGAGCTTCTGCTGCAGGATAGTGCTTGACTAGCCCTGTATAATGTAAAATTAAATCACTGAGATTTCCTCAGCTCAACCATTGAACTATACATTACACAGGGCCTGCTCAGTCCTTCTAACCGGAGTATCCAGGTAATGTTGGCTGTTTATAATGAATAGTGACGTGAGTGAAAAGCTGATATTCTCCTGCAAAGTCTCTTGACAACTCGAATAGACCCTTATGTGCCGTCGCACGGGAGAATTTTGCCGTTGCACGGGACAGACTTGTCATATTACAGCATGGGGACGTTTTCTTTGAGCTGAAGGCTTATTATTGCGTGGGTTCTCTGAGGTAGTTAAACGTATCGGTGACAGCGGCTTCTCGCGAGCTCCTCTCATAAACGCAGGTGCTTTTCCCAGTCAGCGGCCGGCTGATTGACCCATCTGTCATAACGGCGCTGATCTTCTTGCTGGGGCTCTATAAAGCATATGCATAGCCGGCTTACATGCAGCCGCACTCGCTGTGATCTCCTATTTACACGTTACACATTTCTTCTGTTCTGCCAATGTTTTCCTTTTAAATAAACCTTAATCTGACAATTGGCAATGTGTCCTCATTGTGCAAGTGCACAATGAGGATTCTGCACACGCTTTACTGTATTTTACACTAGAACTGATTTGCTCGTTCAGGGTTGTGACCTTCATCAGGAGAAAACGGTATTCTCATTACTCGGGTGAATACAAACAGTATTTCAAGCAGCTGCACTGTAAGCCCTCCTGATTATTACGGGGTCTCACAGGTGGTGAGCGCAGGTGGATCAATCGGTCGAATGTGCTAATTAAATAGCCACCTGTGTCCCTCTGGCTAGAAAGTCAGAATGTGTCTGCAGGAGCCTGAGAAATTGCAAGGTATACCTTGCTTTAGCACCCTGTGTATAATATATATTTTTTGTGCGTGCGTGTATGTATATATATATATATATTTGCTGCAGGCAAAAAGTTTCCTAATTCCTGTTATGGCCTTAGTGACTTATACGTAGCTTGCTCTGCGGTGCCTCAGCCGCACTCACTGTGCTGTCATGTGTGCGACTGTTATCAGCAAGAATGCCCATACGGTTACACGTGTAAATATGCATAAACACTCTACCAAGGTAGCATGGGGGAAATGTGTCAAGTATTGTGATTAAGTCCCTGTGTTTGGTGTCCTTTTTTTCCGCAGTTGGAGTGCCTGAAGCTTATCGCCTCTCAGAAGTTTACAGATAAACGGATTGGGTACCTTGGTGCAATGCTTCTCTTGGATGAGAGACAAGATGTCCATTTGTTGATGACAAACTGCATCAAGAAGTAAGAAACATGGCAATCTGCCCAGTGTAACTGGTCCTTACATCACCCAAGTGGTTTAAGTAGAGTTCTATTGGTGAATTGTCTAAGATATTGTGCAGGATTACAGTATCGGACTGTAAATAACTCATTTATCTTACTTTGGCTCTGTAATTTCAGCATCAAAACTGCGCTGGCATAAATTAGTGCGCGCTGTATATTTAAACCTATGGCTAAGATTCTTTGGCTGATCTCAATCACTATTGTCATGTGTTCTGTACTTTAGTGACCTGAATCATAGCACTCAGTATGTGCAAGGGCTGGCGCTCTGCACATTGGGCTGCATGGGATCCTCCGAAATGTGCAGAGATTTGGCAGGAGAGGTGGAAAAACTACTGAAAACGTCCAATTCTTACCTACGGAAAAAGGTATTCGTAGTTATGTTTGTCCCCATCTGCCCAGATACGGATAATACAAATTTAAAATATGCTACATTCCCTGTCTACACGTTCTTTTGGATAATGACAGACTGCATGCTACTTTTTTTTTAATAGATAAAATTACCTAAGACTAGGGCTTGGAGTGCAATGTTGTGTTTATTGATTTACAGTAGGGTCCTAGTTTAACCTCACTTTTTGCAACATAGGCTGCTCTGTGTGCTGTTCACGTCATCAGGAAAGTCCCCGAGCTCATGGAAATGTTTTTACCAGCGACAAAGAACCTGCTCAATGAGAAGAATCATGGTAAGTTGTGAGGAAGACCTCCCGATCATGCCCATGCAGTTGTATTCCATTATGATAGAAGGCTTCTGTTACCGACTGATGTGTAATTTTTTTTATTATTATTCTAATAAATATAGGAGTTCTTCACACCTCAGTCGTGCTCCTCACAGAGATGTGCGAGCGGAGCCCTGATATGCTCACGCACTTTAGGAAGGTAGGAATTGGGTTTTTGCTTCGAAACCAATGTGCTCGAGTAGCGTAATTGCATTATCAGTAAAAGTGTAGAGTTCTAATGTGCTCTGGTCTGCCCGTACATTCTAGTTCTTCTTTTCTGACTTTTTTCCCCCCATTAAATAAAAACCACTAATTGAGCTGCCCATTGGCAATGTGTCCTATACACTAGAATTGATTTTCATGTTCGGGGTTGTGACTGGTTAGGAGAAAAAAATATTCTCACTACTCCGGTATATACAGACACTTTAAAATAGACCTTTTGATGTCTGCAGCAGTGTAAGACTTACTGATTATTACAGGGTCTATTCACGTGAGCGTAGGGGGATCAGTTGGTCACTGAGCCAGGCTTGTGCTGATTAAGTAGCCACCTGTGTCCCTCTGAGTAGAAAGTCAAACAGACAGGAGCCTGGGGAATTGGTTAAGGAAACTGTGTGTGTGCGTATATTATGTG
>VKOC01000004.1:13777802-13796899 GCA_009364415.1 Spea multiplicata
CTGAATAAAACATATTAACCCTGTATTTGCAGGTATATATAAATAATGTATGGAAACATAGCATAGCAGATATGGATCTACAGAATAACACACAAACCCAGCTTTGCAGGTATAGATCAATTGGAATTCACATAAAAACACAGCATTAAAGGTATATTTAAAACACCCTTAATTACAGGCATAGATCACAGGTTGCACACCCCAAAGCCAGCCCTGGCGTCCACACTGCCCGCATAGAACCTGACCAGCACCTAGATCACACACATAAGATTTGCCATCTTTGTCCCCAAATAGCCCAGCACAAGTCAACTTTGTCCCCAAACAGTCCGGTCTGTGCCATCTTGGTCCCATATACACCCTGCCTGTGCCATCTAGGTCCCCAAGGCTCAAACCTCCTGCTAGTGCAATCTTTGCCCTTCCACAATTATACATCTATGATTCACATAAACACGTTTACAGTCACTCACTAATTCACACTTTAATTCAGACGACTCATCCACACATTAACTCATGCTCTCCCTCATTCAGACAACTCATCCACATATTAACTCAAGCTCTACCTCATACAGACAACTCATCCACATATTAACTCATGATCTCCCTCAGACAACTCATCCACAAATTAACTCATGCTCTCCCTCATTCACTCAATGCATCCACACATTAATTCACTCTTTACCTATATCTACCCCCCTCTCCCTCCCTTATTGCCTTCTTACCCCCTCTCCCTCCCCTACTCACTTTCTAACCCCTCTCCCCCTTTGTAGTTCTCTCACCTTGAGGTCCAGCGACGGGAGCACGAGGATTCTGTCTTCCTGCACTGCTGCGGTGCCCGCTGCTTCACTGCTGAGCGCCGTAATATGATGTCATATGAAGCAGCGGGCACCAGCGAGCGGCTTATAAACGCTGTCTTTTTTTTTTGATGCGGGGGAGAACCATCTCTCTACTCTGCATCAAAAAAAAAAAAAGACACGTTTAAAAGCCGGCTCGCTGGTGCCTGCGCTTGTACTGCTGAGCGCCGGAAATATGAGTCATATGGCGTTTGAATGCCGCCACTGGCCCCCCTTTCAAATGGTGCCTTATGGCACGATGCCATAGGTGCCATACCCTAGATACGCCTCTGCAGGTTCATCAAACATGGATAAGAGGAATCATGGTTTAAAAAACATATGGTAAAAAGGTCCATGGGTCATGAAATTCCCTGGGCCTGAAGGGGTTAAATTAAAGCTCATACAAATTTATGTCCATGGAAACCAGATACTTAAATTATTACAAATCCAGCCTCCGAGAGCCCAATGGTACATCTATTGTTATAATAACGGCAGCCAGCACCATTGATATTCACCATGGCTACATAGTTAATTCCCCCTTATTACCAAATGTTTACATACAGTTTTTATACCCATTTCTACATGCTGTGATCACTTCAATGACCCAAAATCTTATCAGAATATTACCCAGGGGGATTGACTCCAGGTTGCTCAGATAGTAAGATTCTGGATCTCTATCAGCATCTTTTTTCAGCTTGGAATTTAACTTACAGCCACAGTAGCATGTACAGTAACATGCAGCCAAATTACCCTCCATGCCAGTATGGGAATAGGCAGAATATAAACGAACAACCTCAAGGCCGATCATTGTTATTTTTAAATGCTAGTCCTAACGGACCATAAGTGTGGCATAGTACGTCCTCTTCTAAACATTGTGGCACCACTCTGAGCATCACTATATGCAGGGGATGGTGCTGAACACAAATTAGTTTATTTTTTTCCAGCAGTTGCACATATCTTGTGCATGAAATTAACAGCAACGTTGTAAAGTGTGTGTGTGTGTGGAAAAACATTTTTGTTGCCTCAAGTAATGGAACAGTGGCTGCATGAACAGCGGTGAAATGGCACTAGTGAAATACCCTGGGTTGTCTACTTACCGTATTTGCTCGATTATATATTTTTCTCAATCATAGCTTTTATTAAATATGAAAAAATAGTTTACATGAATTAATATTTACTAGTAAAACTTTTTTTCCTATAGGGTCGTCTTATATTCAGGCTTTTTGTTTTTTTCCTAAATTAATATTTTGATTTTGGGGGGTCGTCTTATAATCGAGCAAATACGGTAATTTTGTAGGTCTGGTTTACACTCTGTGACCATAAACAATGTTACAGTGCCAGCAAAACAAAGTGTGCAATTTGTAATACTTGCCTTGTTTTTCCCCCCTAAAATACCGGTAGATGAAAATCTTATGCATTTGAAAGGGTCTCAGAATCCTAACAAATAAATAAATACATATTTTCGGGTAATTATAAATAAATAAAAAAAAAAAGACATTTCATCCATGTTCATTAGCATGAAAACATAGTCCTTCTGGATGGGTGTGAGTACGGTATCTTAGAAAAAAGTAAATTAATAAACAGCCAAAATGCTCTGATCTTTGGGTTGCAAAAGATCTTAAAGGTGTTGAGACATAAAAGCATACGCTGTTAATTTAAAAAAAAACATAGTTTTTATTATTAACTTCTATATACACACACAACAGTTGTAGATTCTATTGCAATATAAAAAATAAAATACAATCAAGTTTTCAAATTTCTGTTACTTGAATCCAACAACCTTATCTAAAAAGGTAGCAAATATTTCTGGATGTCCTGGTGGGAAGGGTTTCAGAGCTGAAAGATCCATTGTTTGAAGGGTGTTTCCAAGGGTGCTGTATCGAAAAAAAAATTGTTACTTTCAGAAAATATATGTTCCACTGCAGTATCTAACATGTCTTAAAATACCAGGTTATTCAGTAAAAGTTATGTATAGTAGTTATTACATACACAGAATAGAAGTTGGACAAATTCCAGGAAGCAGGCATCCATGGCTCATATAATTTTGCTTTTGTAGCCTATTGTTTGGCTCATAATTGTCATACTAACAGCCTGCATTAACTTCTCAACATTAAACAAAAAATTAACCGTATACAACACGTGCCACCTTTCATTTTTATAAAATTAGAGATATATCTAAGCTTAAGACCAGTGGGGTAATTTAGCAATACCTGCATGTGCAGTAGTAGAGGTGTCCATCTTTATGAAGCTGCTTTGCCAGTTCGAGTTGATGATTGGACATAAGCTTTTCGTTAATCACAACAATAAGAGGTTTTCTTTCACCAAGGGTTTCCAAGCAACTTCCAGCACCTGAACAATACAACTGCAAAAGTCAATGACTGCCAAGAATGAATGGGCTAGGTAACACAATTTCACTTTTACATTACAGATAGAAAAGCTCAAGATATAATTTGAGTATTTTCTATGCTTTCTTTGATTTAGGTGGCTGCATCTGGAGCAAATTCTGTCAGTGCCTGCACTGCCTCCTCTCAAGGAAAAGAATACCCCTGTAATGATGTCATTTTAAACATTCTCTTGGTCCAAGAAACACATGATGGTCTTGATAGTCTAATATGAATAAAAATATATTGGGGTGTTACTTACTGATCACCAACAGAAACCAAAATCGAAGCTTGTAATTAGGTAGGAGGTACAAAAAACCCAATCTATATAGATAGATATGTATATTATTTGGACTGTATGTGGTGTGCGGTACCTTTTAAGTGTGTCTTTATATTGGATGGTGCCGTCCTTGGTATTGGTATTAAACCTTGTTATGGCAATATCCACTGCTACAGACATTTTGAAATTAAACTTTCCCCTTTAAAGATGAACAACTTTTACAAAATCAGAAGCAGTCCAGTCCCGACATACAACATACCAGCATGACTAATGACCAGGTCAGCATTCTTTAGGTCTTCAGCAAGGGAATCTTTGTATCTGAAAACTTCCAATGAGAACTTAGCTGTTCTGTAAGAGTTTGGTTCGGTTGTTCCCCTACCGATCTGAAGAACCAGTCTGTCATACCCAAGGTCTTTGAGGATCTGAAATCAACATATATATGTAAAGTATGCAACAAAGTCCCAATCCACATGCTGGTATTTCCTGTTAATAATGCAGCCAAAATAACGAAACACTTCTATTTCATCTCTATTTTATACGTTCCTTCTCATAATCATGTTACTTAAATCAGGATTTAAGTACTTTACCTTCCAGACTGCTTCTATGTGATATACGGTATATAGAATGATAGTTCCTTATATGATTAAACTGATATCCCCCTAGCCCACCTCTACTACTAGAATGTTTCTATGTGAACCACTGTACACGACCACTAGACTCCTTTCCTTGCCATGGGCGCCAGTAGTACAAATGGCACAAACCCGTCCCTCTAAGGTCATTTGACCTTAAAATACATATCATAGACAGTGGCAGGGCAGAAGTATGTATAGATATAAAACCCCCAGTATAAGAATCCTATTGCTTGTGACCAGCAGAACCAGCCAGGGTGATATGTATAATGTTATGTGCTGTTTGTTTTGTTTTATATTTATGATAGTAAATACAAAGTTGTATATAGGATATATAAAGAAAATAATCACACACATCCTTGAGGACAAAGTAAAAAGATAACTCTTTGATGGACAAAGAGGTGACCAATGGAGAATACCCTCCAACCCTTCCCTTGATACCAATAAGACAATAAACACATAAATATAGCTGGCGTAAAGCTAATGTCTTCTTACATCAACAATCTGCTCTGAAGACACGCGGGAAATGAGCTCGTCAAAGCTTGTGGTCCCCACTGTTACAAACACGGACTTCCCCATATTCCACGCAGTGACACAAACCGAGTACACACACCCCACAGACAGCTACTGCAATTCACTTCCTGGTATAATGACACAACGATTGTGATTGGCTGCCACCAGCCGCTTTCTTGGTCTTCATTGTTTCAATGTTGTTGATTGGTTCGTTTGCCCTCTAGTGGCAGCTTTCTTAGCAGGTCTGTTAGTCAGAATCACTTTTTTGTGACAGGTCCATAGAAATCATGTTTCTGACAACATGAATGAATGCCTTCTTATTATGATTAATTAGACCATTAAAAGTTAATTATGTGTTTATTTACATAGACAGTTGTATTTATGATATAAGTGTCTATTTTGTATCAGGATAGAATGTTTAACTGCAGATGAGGGTCTCATTATTATGGGGCATAATCATAATAATCATTTATTATATACATTTGGGCCGTATTTGAAGTCAAAGGTGCCGCCCTTCCTGCTTTGCTGAATACTTTAATAACTAAACTGTGAAGTAGAAACATTATTATTATTTATTGTTTTATTTAGCACCATCATATTACGTAGCGCTGTACATGGGTAGACAGGGCATAACAAGTGAGAAGAGCCCTGCCTAAGGAGCTTACAATCTGTAGCACAGTCGAATACCCAGTCCCTTCCCAAAAATAAGTCTTTGTAAAATTTTGCCTTATTCATGAGTTTGCCAGGAACACTGAATTGTCACGTGCAATAAATGCAGGCATATATTATTGCATTTGGAACAAAAAAAAGCTTCTTAAAATGCATTGTTTTATGGAATTCAACATTGAAGTGAAAGAGTAAAATAACAGATCTACTAAAGTTTATTTATTAGACATGCAGAAAGCTCAAATCATTCTTTGTCGAAGGGGAACAGCACCTTTAAATTCCGCTTAGTTTTGGAACATAATTAACACAGTGAACTATAGCTGCTGTTTCCTATCAGCTGGAGTACCTTATTGATATGTGTGAAGGTACCTATCAATGCAAACCCAGACACTCATGCAATCATTATTTTAATACTTGTATTAACATAACTTTTTTCTTCCAAATGTATTATTTCCATCCGTCACCCTGTTCTTATAGTGTGTGGTCTTCTGTATATTCCTGCCCTGTAATTTGTGAGAATTCATGGGTAGCCTTGCACTCGGCTAATTTCCTGGCTGATAATAGGTTTCTACTAAACGGCCGACGATACCCCTGTAGCCAGACCCTACCAAGTTAAGTAATAAGTCTGATAGCTGCAGCTACCAGATGCAGTGTTTGTGTTGCAGAAATCATAGTCCACTGTTAGCATCTAGGCCACAAGTTGATTTGAAGTAATTTATTCCTTTGTTTTATCCACACCCAGGAGCAAAACGAAAAGTAAGAAAAAACACAAATTGACATAATTCACTTCTGTCTGAACGTGAGAGCTCAAGGGCAACATCTAGCTTGGTCCATCTTGTGAACAGTGAGCAAGCTAGATCAGTGAAGAGAAGTGAGGTCTGAGCCAATTAGGCTTGTAAACAGTGTGGGGGGGGGGTAAGTGTTGGAGCAGAGCTGGGTCAAAAAACTTTCCTTACACAGAGGTCTGGCTCTACCAAAAAAACCTTTAACAATTAGAGACAATTTTAAATAAACAGAAGTCACCATTTTGCCATAGAAATGTCTTTATAAATAACTCCAATGACCCAGTCCCCAGCCAATGCACATTCACCAAATGGATCTGCATTAGGGCTGTGGTCTGGGTTGTGAACCATCGTCAAAGCGTTACCACGAGACAGTAAAATGAGAATGGAGAGATAAAGAAAGGAAAGAAGGAGTGACAAGAGGAGAGAACGAAGAGAGAAGGGAAAGAGAAGAACAGCGAGAATAGACAAATGAGAGAGAATGGATTAAACAAGGAAATGAGAGAAGAGAAAAAGGATATAAAAGAAAAAGGACAGGAGAGAGAAAGGAAGACTCTTCAACCATCTGAGAGTATTTGGGCCTCCCAACAGCTGCATTCTTTCAACTTCGTGTTCCAGACCCATAGAAGACTAGTTTCACTTGTCGAAAGGCTCAGTTTTTCAAGGGACATAAAGAGTTAAATCCTGTATCCAGGACTTACCTCTTTATTCCAGGATGTCCAAGTAAAGCCATGAGAAGTGGCAACCCTGAGCGGTATAGAAAACCTATACAGTTAGTACAGAAAGGACACGGTCATACTGTCAATAATGTGTGAAGTGCTTTTTACTCTTAACCCCATGTGGTCAAATGTCATAGAGAACAAAACACAAAACAACTACCACTGCTAGTAGCCCACTATGTTCAAACCAGGATAAATAAAGGGGGCTCATCGCTGCTGTGAATAAGAATGACTACCGGTACTACAGTTACTGAAGTTTGCATGGATTCTGAGCAGTTACAATCTGTTGTATTTGTGTAGTCCAAAGATAAACACAAGATGGAGCTCTCCTCACATTTTTGTAAGATACACATATCAGATCCTATAAAGTTTTATTTTTATAAATATTTTATTGCCATATAGAAGATTGTGAAGAGCTCACTCAGACTCCCAATGCTAATAATTACATCATAAGTAAACATAAAAAAGTATTATTGTTCTTTTTAAAGTTCTATTGTATTTAGAATGGAATGGTATTTCACAGATCACATACTTTGAAACAGAATTGATACAAGTAATATCATTAAAATGTTTTAGATGGGGATATTTTACCAATGTAAGCTGAATTTCAGCATTCCTAATGAAAGTGCAAGGACTTAAATTGCTTCCGGTCCTCAAAGCAAAAACATTTTTTTTTATTAGAGGATAGTATATGCATTACAGATGCATGCTCAAAGTAATTATACATATGTGCTTGTTTGTTGGACTATAATGTTTTGTAGACTTATATACCAATAGATTGTAAAGAGCTTTGAGAGTTTTAGTTGATTATCTTAAAGGACACAAGGGGGCATACAAAAGAAATAATTTAGAATACATTATTCATAGTTTGAACAAAATCAAGTGTATTAAATTATTTTAGAGAAATAAAGAGGTTATATAAAAAAAATAAGTTCACAAGGCACACAATTATTAAATTACCGTTTTAACATTGTATTCTAAAGAGGAACAATGTATTACTGATTAAATATATATATTATCTTATTAGAATAGGCTTTAAAAAATATAGATTTAAAAACAAAAACAAACAGTTACTAGCCATTTAAATATGTTCTAGCTCTATGATGTTAGACCAGTCTATTAGACAAACACCCTGACTCCTTAGCATACTGCCTGCGGTACATAAATAGAATGGCTCAGTCTTAATGGCTCTGACGGCTGTACAGCATAACTCCCATCAATATATACAGAGCGAGGTACTGATGGTGGCACAGAAAAATTCCCATCACTATAAATTGAGCCAGACAGTGATGGTGGTGCAGCATAACTACATCACCATATACTGAGCCAGGCACTGATAGAGGTACAGCATAAATCCCATCACTATATACTGAGTCAGACACTGAAGGTAGTACAGCATAACTCCCATCACTGTAAACTGAGCCAGACAATGACAGTGTTACAGTATAACTCTCATCACTATAAACTGACCAAGACCCTAACAGTGGTACAGCCAGACATTCACCACTAGCACTGCCTGCATCTCATGACACATCCTGTGTTACATACCTAGTCTTCACAAGACTGCTGATAGAAGGGAATGTGTCACGTCATTTAAAAACATGGCAAGTCAAGTTAAAAAAGAAGTAATGTGGATGTGGCTAGTGAATTAATTTATATAGATTAATTTACATAGATTAAACAATTCGTGTGAAGTACGGCTTCACAAGCATGCAATTCAATATCATGGGATGGTAGCATAAAGGACAGATAATGTAGGTGGTTTTTTACATTTTATTTGTTAAGGAAATGTTTTTTAAAATTTTCTTGAAGCTCTGCAGAGATAGATATTCTATTCAAATTATATATAATTATACATATATATGTATAATTATTTAGGGTCCCTTTTTTGCATTAAACTGGATGGGTATTAGGACTATGAATGTAATATATATATATTATATATAACTAATAGAAGATTGTTCACTTTTATAGGGAAATTAAAATAAATATCCGGGTTGGTGTGTGGATAATAGAAGTGTTTACTTCTATTCAAAATCATCCCTCAAATAGGCACATGTGCATAAATGAACTAGGCTAAGTATAAAAAGCTATTAAATGAGGGTGTAGGGGGATTTGTATACTGTTATTGTTATTGTTAGGCTTGGGCGCTGGCAGAAAGTTCATGTTTGTTTGTTTTTGGGGGGGAAATCTTCGTATTCAACTGACTTTGTCTGTCGCCGTCTTCGAATTCATCGAAATTCATACAACATTTTCGCTTTTGGAAATCCCATTCATCAGTCCGGGTTGCCATGGAAACAAGAAATAAACATGTAGAAGAAGTTGAATTAAAATGGGGAGATTCTCCTCCTCTTAGTGTAGTTAAAATGGCGGCCACAGTGACGAATTTATGAATCACGTATTGCGTGCAAATCAGATTTTCATATTGCGCGTATTTGTTCTCTTTTTCTTTTGTCCAATTTTCCATTCGTTCGTTATACGGACGAATAGACGAAACTGCAAAAATGTGGCATGAAAGCGCATTCATATGAAAACAAATGCACAAGTCTAGTTAAAATGTATTTTAGAATACAATGTTATAACGAGAAGCAGCCAGCTAAAACATCCCTTTGATGTCCATGGTGGTTGCTCCATGTTTTGAAGTTTGCATATAAAAGCCTGTGAGATAATAAATGGACACTAGAGGTCTATAATTTAATATTTAAAGGTATCTAGTAAAAACAAGCAGAACCAGTCATACTTCACTATCCCAGGTTTCCACATGGCATTCCTCGTGGTAAAAGATTATTCAGTTCTTCTAACGGTCGGTCTTCCGTTGTTTGTTAATACTGATGTGTAGAGCTGTCACGTGGGGCCTAAGCATAACACATTAATAATCTATTTACTGCACAGAACTGTCACTCCATTAACATTGTGCAAAAGTTATGTTTCCCTCTGGAGTCATTTACAAGCCAGCAGTGTTTCATTCATGGAAGACTTAAAGCTGCCAATTTTCAGTCGACTTTCATGCATTATGTATAAACAGACAGACAGTTCAGGGATGAATCCTGAACTCTCGTTATTCTCCCTATGGAAATGGGCTTATTGACACACAGAGGTATTAAAATATAATTTAAATTACATTTAAATAAATATAACTAAGTACAAGTCTTTGATCAACATCCATTACACTTTATTTGTAAAGGTCCCTTGGTGGAGAGTGTTTGAGCATAGCATGCAGCCACATGCATCCAGCAGGCAGAAGTGTGCACATCATTTGTCTCCTGCTGGCCTTAAGGCACCTGGGTCGATCTTAATCTCCAGTCTGGCCCTGTTTAAAGCAGACCTCCTTAATACAAAATTAACATGCCCAATAATCAAAATCTTACATTCAAATGTCCTAGGGCATTATATATACATTCAAATCACATCTAAGTATGTTTTTCCCAAGGATTGCAGATACACAAATATCAAAAATAACATTGAAAATGCTAGTGAATGGTCCCATGTCTAGGACTAAAAATGTATCTCCTTCACGTCTGATTGACAAATTATGGCTATAGCCATTATTATTTGACATTTTATTCTATATTGCCAAATCAGAAAATTAGCATACTCGTAGGGTTCCTGAAGAGATGTAACTCCTAAGCACTTCTAGGAAGAACATTGGTAAGCAATTCTTCAAGGAAGATGACTCACTCAGTTAATGGAGAACACTTTCATGGGATTTATTACTCTGTGTTTTTATGACTTCTATTAGAGAATACTAGGGATGCTTATATATGGTGTTTACCCCTAGGAATATTTTGCCACACAATTTCCCATTATTAGACATACATGGTAGAGGCATTTTTACTTATTTGCCAACCAAGCCAATGCCAATTTAATAATGCATACACCCATACCAACGAGCAGCAATGAGTCTTGTTCCGGGTCCAAGTCAATTCAAGTCACCTAGTATTAGCACGGCGAGCAAAATCGCTTTGCACCAAATTTTTGTTTAATTTTTGCCGCATACGTTTTCAGCCAATTAATTTAGTTTCTCGGCCGTTCGTCTAAGACAAAATTCAGGGGCCTTTTTTAAATTGAAAATTACATTCAGGGGGCATTCCCAAAGGAGGAGGTCCCTGACACCTTCTGGAATCACTTTCCATAATACCTGGGAACTTCTGGGCTCCGGCTACCCGGAGCCTTCCCTTGCGGGACGGGGCCAGGACTGCCCACTGACGTCAGCGGGCGGTCCTGTGACATCGTGGGAGGTCCCGCTGATGTCAGTGGGAGGTCCAGCTGACGTCGGGGGCGGTCTTGACCCGGAGAACCAGAGAAGCTGTGCTTCACCTGGCAATCTCCGGGCAAACCCGGAGAGTTCCCTGGTATGGTTAGAACAGTCAAAGAGGTGCAGCATCAGTAATAGTAGGGCCATGGGCCTGGGCAGGCAGACACTGATGGATAATAGGCACATGTAGCTCAGTGGAGCAGGACTGATTTTCCACCACAATATTATAGATAGTTTTTTTTAAAGAATGTTCATCCCAGAGTAAGGCTGGTCAAAGAGGTGCAGCAGCAGAGGCAGTAGTAGTAGTAGTAGGGCACTGGGCCTGGGCAGGCAGACACTGGCAGATGATAGCCACATGCAGCCCCACACTAATTTCCCCAATATTATATATTACACATATTATATTGTCACCAATATTTATTGTCACGTAGTAGGGCACTGGGCCTGGGCAGGCAGACACTGGCAGATGATAGCCACATGCAGCCCCACACTAATTTTCCCAATATTATATATTACACATATTATATTGTCACCAATATTTATTGTCACCAATATTGATAATGAAGAATAATAGATGATATGAAAATAAACAAAAATAAACATGTCCACAACTTAAAGGTTTGGTTGGTAACATAAATGGCCAATTGTGTTAATCAACTAAACTCTCCCTGGGAACAGGGGAAAATGTAATACACTACAGTAGTACACTACAACTTCTCCAACCCTACAACAGTGCATGTTCTACCTATGGTAGGTGAGCAATGAGCATAAATCTCAGCCTCTGCTAACCTCACTGTCACCGTCTCACTCTCCTCAGTCTGTAGCTCCTGCTGCTGGAAATTTAAAATGACATCAGCACATTTATATATCTAATGCTTGCCCCACCCACTTGTAAATGCTGATTGGCCAGAAAAAAGTTAGGACCCGTCAATCACAGCGATAACCATCAATGAACCCCCCCCCCTCATTTTTTTGGCTACTTCTACCTATCAGTCATTGATATGTACCCTCCTACACACAGTCCCTGCCACTTTACCTCATCAACAAGCGGCTTGTAATGGCGTCAAAACCTTTTGCGGTTTTTTTTCTGCAGTTTCGCCGGAGAACGCCCTCGTGTTCGCTGATTCATGTGAATGCACGAAACAAGCAACTTTCGTTAAAAATAAAGTTTGTACAAAAACAAATGCACATGTCTACCTAGTATCCTGGACAGCGTTTCACCCAAACCAAACATTGATGCACACTTTCCTGATCAAATGCACAATGCTGCTTTCCAGGAAAAAAACATTTTCTACATCCAATATTGATTTCTTTGAATTTGCTAATACAGAATAAATACATTTAATTAAAAGTACAGACAATGCACATAAGCATTTGTTGTTGAGTAGCTATTCGATAATGGAGATGTGTTTTGTGAAATGAGGCATTAAAAGTGGAAAATTATGCATAGTGAGAGAGAAAATAATATGTAACCAGATAATTAAGTGTATAGCCAAGTTTTTTTATTCAGTACCACAGTTTGAAGATGGGGCCCAGTCATTTCCTTGATCTGGTTTCCTAAATTGCCAACAGGCCCAGAGTGGAAATGATGGAGCAGCCCTGACACTTTAAGGTCAGTGCCCGCTTGATGATACGCATGGCCGCACGCTATGTTTTTTTATGCTCCAGCGGCAGGTCGGGTGCTGCACTGTGTGGCCGGCCGGTGGCTGGATATGCCTGGCCACCCTGTTGGGGATTTGTAGGTGTGTGGTCACTGGGCATTACAATGGTGTCTGTATACAAAGGGCAATTCTGTGGAAAGTGTTATTACTATAGAAACCAGTGCAATGTTACTGCTGACTGCATCCAGTGGTAAACATGTAATCTCAAACAGGTGACAAGTTCCCCTGGATATGTTTCTTGTTTGCTGTATTCCTTATTTATGGCTATGTTGGCAAGGCTCGACATGCGTAAACACCAGGGAATAAGCATCCACAGATACCACAGATACCACCTCATTATGATCGTAATTAGTACTATTGCCTAAAAGGCAGGCACAAATGGACGCGTTACAAGCATTTAATGCAGTAGACTTGTCTCAGAGACACTTGAGAAGGATATGCAAAGTTCAGATAAAGGGAATTGGAGCTTAGTCCACACCAATTACCATGTGAAATGTATAATAGTAAACAGAGACCAAATTTTGAAAACAGTCACTGGATTTCTAAATTACCAGTCATGTAGAGAATACCAACAATGACTTATCTTATGTATTAATGTTTACCCTTTTGGTGTTATGAGTTGCATGCCTATGGCTGCTATGGTGATTGCTCGACATTTAAAACTTTTCTCAGTGTAACCTATGCATGTATTATTCATAAAGCTCCCAAAGCAAAGGTAGCAGCCATGCCATATGCAATACAATACAAGGGAAGTCAGTAACAGGCGTTGTAGCTGACCGTAATAGACACTTTACCTGCCTCTGAAAGTAAGTAATGTCTTTTAGTGATACATCTATATTTTGGTGGAGTCTGGAAAGATAATTGATTCCATGGACTAGGGAGGGAATGCACTAACCTCTCAGTTTTATGCAGTAAAATATCTTAGGGAATGTAGGGGACATGGAAGTAGAGACACTATTTATTTCAACTGATGTCAAGCAGCAATCACAACAGATGAATGGAGCCTCACATTCAGAACCTGAAGCATCCATTCATAAAGGTAGGCTTGCTTGATTGCGTGATCGTATGAGATTTCCAATGTGGGGGAGAATGTTAGGTGGTTTACGAGGACACCTCGGAGCCCCCAGGCATTGGGAACCGTCATTCACAGCGATCCAGTCTGCTATTGGGAAATGGATAGCCCTTGAGTTGCCACAAAGGACAATTTAGGGGAAATCTCAATGAAATCTCTACAGGCCTCAATGGGACGCAGGCAGTTTCTTCCAGCCACTGATTTATTTGAGAGAAATACTGATAGTGTTGCATCTATTAGAAGACCAGCTTGGACCTTAGTAAATAAACCCACACAGCTTCCAAAGATGCTTTTCCAGTCAAGCAGAGATTATCATTGTTGTTGCATTTTTCCAACAGCTGAAGTGCAAGCGCCTATTTTTTAATCTTATTCCCAGTAACATATGGTAGTGTTATTCGTCAGTACTGGGGCAAACAGATGGAATTCCTAGAAGACTATGATGAATCAACGCAAGCCAAACTCTTGTTAACCCAAGAGTCTTACCTTAATAAGGATGATGATTAGACATTGAAAACCAACTGTTTGAATGATTCTAAAACACACATTTATATTTTATATATTTTTCTATTGCTGATGGAGGATTTTGGTAGCTATAGTCCAATAACTGAATTTTAATGTCCCCTGTGTTAAAGACTTTCTAAAATTAATATATTCCTAAATACATTATGAAAACAAAATATTCTGTCCGATATTCCTGTTATAGCATGGAAATATCCTTACAAGATCACAAATGCTGGCTGATCATTATTATGCACAACGAGACATGCATATTTCTTGTTCTTAACACTGGTGCAGCTAGGATACTAAAGGGTGATGGGGGATATTCGAAATCCCCATCGATTTCTGTTTATAAACAGATTACCCACAGGAATTAATTAGCTATAGTAACTGCAAATAGGGAGCACTGGCTGTTGTTCTCCATCCAACACTTTCTGCTGCAAAGAAATCACATAAAGAGTGCGGGTCGTGTATTGTACAATGAGAATTTCATGAGGCTGGGATACTAGGAGCGGTTACATTGTAATGGATAATAGATGAGAGGGAAGCCAGAAATGGATGTGGTATGAAACCACAAACATCTGCAAATATCATTAGCGCTAATTACGGAAAAATATATCAAACAGCGGTTTAAACCAACATTATGGGCAATAAATGTAAGAAAATAAAATTCCCGCTAGCAGAACAGCGGGTAAAGTATTCCACTTGTTAAGCTAATGGTAAAATAAAAATGCAAAGCATAAATATTGAGTGTGTGATATATAAATATACTATATATATACTAGATACTATAATATATATATATATATATATACACATACACAGTGTGTATTATATATATACTATATAAATATTAACGGTATATATATATATTATATAATATTATATATAATACATTGGGGTTCGGTAGAAATAGAAATAGTTGTGGTGGAAACAGAAACATTCCACTAGTTGGTCTGGTAATTGCCACACATCACTCTTTGATCAGAATTATTGCACATGAGGAATCCCCCACATGCAATTGCAAGTTAGACACCTTGTAAATTTAAAGCTATCGTGTGCATTCAAGTTTCCCCCACAAGTTCTCCCAAAGCAAAGCGATCTGCTGATGCTCTCTGTAGATCTTCAAGCAGCCTCATATAGAGGCGAGAGGAACCTGGTCCTTGATACTGCATTATTAATACAAAAAGTATGCATTTGGTACTGTTAACCCCCCCCAAAATACCCCCCCAAAAGTGTATATTTAAGGTATGTTTTCTTATTAGTGTTTTGTCTGTGATATATTTTATTTGCAAGTGGGGGTGGGTAGCTGACTGTGCCATAATGTCATAGTATAACAGCAGGGATCAGACAGTATTTTGAGTGTGTCAGCCAGCTTATCTAGATCAGCTGGCAACCTTTTGGCTCCTGAGGCTCCTGATCGGATTCACAACGGTGAATGGAGCATCCTGTTCATTGAGAATGCGAGGCATCCATACATAAAGGAAGTCGTGTTGATCGTGTGATTGCATAAGACGTCTAACGTGGGGAAGCATGAATGGCGGTTTCCGAGGGCTGCTGATTGGTCTCTGACTAATCAGCAACAATCACAGCGGATGAATGGAGTATCGCATTCCTCGAGAACGCAATGCATCCCTTCCTAAAGGAAGCCTTGTTTGATTGAGCGATTTCCTGAGCCTTCCGGCCTGGTGATGGGATGGTGAATGCTGGCTCACACTCGAGGCAGTCCCCTGCATTGTGACGCATTGTGTAGCGCACGGCGCTACTTTCTTCATGATGTTCCATGACATCATGATAGGTTTGTATGCCACTATTTCATGATTTTATAGGGTTAAAAATGTTCATATACTGCAGTGATAATTAGTTGATGACCTTCGATGAGAACTTTTGGTAATAAAAAAGAAATGGCTCAATGTGTTCTTTCAATGAAAATTTAAGTTTATTAATTATTTACATAATTATAATATAATAAGGTATTATCTCCATGGTCCCTCGAGCCAACTATGCACAAAAGCACATTCCTTACTGTAAATCAAGACACAGTTACAGCTGCATTTTGAAGAATAGAACATCGTTAGCACGAACTGCAAGAATGTTAACACTGTACTACTGCTCACTGCCATTGTTTCCACATTAGCTGTGAAGACAGCAATTTGTACTGCTTATTCATTTTAGGCACGGATGAGCAATACCACTACATTTCTAACAATGTGTTTAAAAATAATTATACTCATAATGACAGCCTTTTAGAATTTAGACTGCAATTCTTATTTCTGTGCTTTAGGCTTCTTCGTCCTATGATGGAAACAAAAAAGCTAAAATGAGCTTATCTATACAACCCCTTTCAATGATTATATTAAGGACCTGATGTGCCACTTGTGTTGGCATGTTTGCTGGCACCTTGTGGTGAAATAATTGAGTCTCCTAAAAGGAAAACAGAACCTGCACATCTGGTGAAAGGCTAAAATGTACTCAGTACATATCCTTATAACTGGAGTGTGCATTAGAGGACAAGCCAAAAAACTTGCGGCTGCGGGCGGTAATCCTGCGCACTCCCGCAAGGCTGCCTTTGCGTTGCTCCCTCACATCCTCTTGTTTCGCCCAGGAACCTAGGGGGAGTCACGTGATTTTGCACCACTTCACGTGACTCTGCTGTTAGGGTGGGCGGGATTGACCAAAGAGTCTCAGCATTCTTTTGAACAAAGGACAACCCTGCTCCACCTGGGGAAGAAGGTCAGATAAAACCTTTATTTAAGTTGTCCTTAATATATTCAGCCATAGTCCGATTTTCAGGTTAGAAAAGAGGGTAGGTAAGGCCCATCAGGAGGAACATGCCCAGCTGTAATTCAATGTGACAGCCGTGCATGCGATGGGGAGCTAGAGTATCAGCTTTGTGTTTGGATAACATGTCCAAATAGTCCCAGTAGTGAGTAGGGACAACAGTACCGAGGGTCTTTCAAAAAAGGTTTTCAGTAAACTCTCATGGGATGTGTACAGCAGGAAGCATAACTCTACGGAAAACATTATAACAACTGCTGAGACTCAAAACTTTCAGCAGAACCGACAAGTAAAAAATGATCTAGGTAGTGAAGCAATGAGTTAAGACCAGACCTACAAGAAACAACCGACTCCAAGAAAGCAAAATACTCAAAGTAGTAGCAGGAGATGGAGCAACCCATAGGCACACATGACATAGTAATAATGAGAGCACTTGTGCCAGAACCTGCACGAGTTATACCATCTGCAGGAGCTCTAATTATACAACCAGCAAATTCCTCTTTTTGTGGGGCCCCTTTATTCCCAAAGATCCATGTAATCACAGAGCACTAATTGTTGTATCATAAAATATTGTATACATTGTCAGGAAGAAGAGATTCCTCCCACTTTTTGCTCGTATTTTCTTTCCACCACTGAAATACTCATATTTACGGACAAGCATCACTGGCAGCATAACTCTGCTTTGAATTCTACCACCCTCAGGGTCATTATACATGCTGCCCTCTGTGCTGGGAGCTATGGACTATCTTACTTCTGATCTGATCTTATTACTCATATTACTGGATCACTTGGTTGGGCTTTCAATCTAATCTGAAAGTTCTAAGTATTTCCTTGCTGGAATACCTAAGTGTGAAAAGGACGCCAGTCAACAGATTTTATGGTGACAGGCTCTGTGCAATTGCAAACTAGGCAGTTGGCCATTGGACCATTAGGCATTTGCCTGGTTGGTACTTTTCCCAGTTGAGTTCTTGCAGCATGGATAATTGTTAACTTGTGAGTATCATAACTGAATGCACCAAAGCACCTATAATGCAGCAAAAGAGCTGTGTATTTTTTATTTATAGCCAAATTAAAATATGCAGACAGTATGAGCTGGAACTTCCCAGGGTTTTTGTTAATGCGTATGACTTACTAAGGATACACTGCCAGGTGCAGAAAAGTTCTGAAGAGCTGTTATTAATTTTAGATGCCTTACAGATTAGGTACAACAGACATAGTTCATTGTAATTGAGTAATCAGTGTAAATTGATAGCCTCTGGATGTATTTTTCGCTTTGTTGGTGTAGGTCGCAGCTGGTAGAATTTGGCAGTATTTTTAGTAATTGGACTGATGTAACATTTCTTTCTGCAATAAAATAGCTGAATGTATATTGCAAGATACTTATTTATGTTAGCAATCTTTACTATGTTATAAAAAAGTTAATTATATTAATCACAGTGTTTCATAACTGCCAACCGTGAGCATTCTGAAAGGTACACACCAGCCATCCTATGCACTTTAAGGCATATGATGAATTAGTACAACCTTATATCTTACCTAGATTCTGAATGCAAATGCAAAGGGATTCACCAGATTCCTCCCTATACATGTTATATGTTTTCCCACCCCCAACTATTTGCGTAGCTCCTGTGCATATTCTGAAGTTGCCAGCCAGCTTTTGCACATGCACATGGATAACTGGAGATATAGGAGGGTGTTCAGTGTTCCAGCACTGAGAATACTTGGACGGCATATTATGTATTATATAGATGCTGACAGTACATGTATCTACATTAGATTTATTAGCAGTGTACTTACGGCTATGCTTAGCGCAGCACCTTATGAGGCGTAGCAGGCTGCCTAGTCCAGTAAAGATCACTTGACACCTGATGCCACTGCACTGAGCAGTGTGACGGATTATAATGTCTTACCCCTGGAGCCACTCATATGGCACTAACTAGAGGGCTGCTTTAAAAGAAAATGGTGCTGCTAGAGGCATAGATCTCTGTTACACCGCCATCATCCATAAGGTAAGTATGAGTGTGGTGTAATAT
>VKOC01000004.1:13796999-13881728 GCA_009364415.1 Spea multiplicata
AAAAAAAATAATTTTTGAACATATTTAATCAATTATTTTATATATATTTTCTAGACTATCAATGTTTAATAGGTTAGGGAACGCTGTAATCGGTGATATACCATGGACGCTGTAATCGGTGATATACCATGGATGATAATTAAATGCTAGATTAATGTGAAAGATGGTTCTGTGCATTCCACAGATCTATATATTCCTGAATCAGTTTTTTAGATAAATTAACATGCGGTCAGTGACTCATCCGAAATGTGCTATTAGCTCCACGCATGAACTTTTCAATCTGCCAAACCAAACATATCAGTAGAAACATGTTTGTTTTTATTACGGTTTATGGATATTCCCGTGAATCAAAAAGGTAACTAGTTCTGTGTTTTTTTTTAAACATCTAGTATGACTATATTTAAAATTCTTGGACAAAACAGACTAGAGAATAAATTATGGAAAATGGATATTGCATGGGCAGTGTAATAAAATAACAATCTTTCGAATAGTAATTGTTTTTAATTTAGATTAATCACTGTATTGTCTTGTGACTTGGATTTAATTTTTATCCTATATTCCGTTTAAAACCAGTTTGAAAGTGCCATTAGATTTCGTTCAGAGCAGTAAAATTCCCCTGAGACCCCAGAGGCATGACCTTCATAAAAAATGTTATATCAGTTGGGCTTAATGTCCACATAGCCACCTAATATATAAATTAAAATTTATATATTTAAATTCACATGGCTTTGAAACATGGCTCAGTCCAAATCAACATAGTAATTAACCTAAAGGACTAACATGGCATTTGTCATATTTACAAAGATAATTTAACCAATGGGTCTTGCTGTGAAGTCCATAGGGACTGCTCATTAAATCTTGGAGCCTCTTTGCATGTTCACTTTGTATATTTAAATTACTCCAAGTTTTAGCCTTGCTAAAATTGACATGTTAGTATAAGTGCATTTGTAATGAGTTGAAGATGAAAAAAGTGATGTAGCAAATGCAAGGCATAGGGTAGAGTAACTGGTGCATGGTTGCTCATCACTTTTTTGTCTAAAGTGTAAATTTTTTCTTATAAACAAATCATATTATAGCACTCAATACATATATATATTCTGAATTTGTAGTTTTTTTTTTTTGTTTTGTTTTAAATTCCTATGAGCAAAATTCATGGGTCCCAGCAGAATAACTAATAGTCCACGATTCCATTTTATTAGCTGGAGACATCCACCATTAATCTGTGGTCCTAAACAGGCATGCTATTGGATTATATTACACGTGGGTTTTTTTTCTTTTGCTGTCATGAGTTTTAAGGCATTTGGGGACCATCATGATTGAATAACTTGACATGCACCTAGAACAGGTCCCTCAAGTCACGAGGAGGGGGGGCAAAAAACAAGAATACTGGGTTCTTACAAGTTTAAGCAGCTTGTCCTGGAGTTTTGGTGTAAATGTGCTTAGTGGCCTGCTTTGTCTGAAATGACCGCTTTACGTCAAGACTATTTTGGGAAAGGAAGAAATGAACATTCCTGCAGTTTAATGAATGATCAAAGTCAAGTTTCCCTAATGCCTAAAGTTAATTTTAAATGCGAATTTGCCTTTTCGCATGCAGAAATAATAAGTAATTTGGCCCCCACGTCTGCTAAATCCAGAGGGTTTGAATGACTGCTCCAAGGATAGCTCTCTTAGGGTTTTCTAAATACAGCAGCGGCTAATTGAAGACATAAGAATGTATGGAGGGCTTCATGTCTCTGCCGGTGGAATAATTTGACTGTAGCAAAGCCGTCGTAAGATGTTTACAATAATTAACACCAACTCGTTCGATCTGATGAGATCAATTCATCTCAGCGAGATCTAATTAAATATTCCACTTGCAATTACTACTTAAGCTGCCTGCCCGATCCTTGCTGTTTAAGTAAGAAAACGTGGCCACCCAAGGAGACGAGGCACATGGGAATCCTATATGCTAAAAGTATTTTCAGAGAGGGACTAAGCATGGCTAGATAAATAACCCTCATTTCGGTATGTTTTATTTCACATTGATTAAATCAATCACTTTTTTTCAGTTGCTGGGGCCACATCAGTCTCAATTTATATTATTGAATCCTGGATAATAGTGCTGGTCTTTTGTAAATAAAAGGAGTCAAATGATTCCAGTAAAGTTGGGTTTATCTAAAAAGATGGCATTATACTTTATATACAATTGCAATCATTTTGATCTATACACAGGGTTAGAACTACTGTAGTATAAAGGTAGCCATCTTGGTTTTATCATTTGCACATCAGAGTATGACAACGTTATGTAAATTAATATGCAATAAATAATTTAAGATGTTGTGGTGGGTTGGTTTATGCCCTAATGCTTATTGTGAAGTGATTTGTAGTAGGATTCCTACTACAGCAGCGCCTGTACAAAAAAATAAGCACGAGTAACTGACATATTTCTAACGTAAAATCATAATATTTCACTTGCTACCCTGGTGGACTAGGAAAAATAAGGGGTTGTTTTAAACATGTAGATATAATAAATAATGCTTTTCCTTCCTAAAACAAAATAAGCCAGCAGTGATATTTGAGCAGCTGTGTTGCATACCCCACCACTCGACCTCGGTGGATTGAGTCTTTGCGTGATGGTGTGTCAGTGAAAGGGTTAAAGTCTCCACTTTCCACAGTTTGACTAAATGGGGTTTGAGTCATGCAAATTCAATCTCATTGCAGCCGGCATGTCACTGCTAACCAGGAACTGCTCATTTTCCCTCCCGGCCAGTCGTTTTAGGAATACTTCAGTCGAATCGCTGTAACGGTAATGGATTGTGACATTTCCGATGCCAGCCTTTGGAAAACTCTCCAACTTTACTTTTATTCAATAAAGAGGATGGAAAATAAAATATTACAATGGCCTGTCTTTGATTTTCTTGCATCTGACAAATGAAGAAGAGAAAAAAAAAGTTTCAATGAGTTTTAGTTTCTACATATAGGGAATTAGCTCCCAGATGTTCCTATTACCAAAGAAAGTATAAATAACTTACTATCCAAATCTACTCTTTAATGGTGAATGTCGGTTTGGGTGTTCCACTCAATTTCCTGTAAGGATCTTTAAATTTGTCTTACGGAGGTTGAATGACCAATCAGTCCGTTCCCTGCATCCAGCTGCCATGTCCGAGATCTAATTTCTGAAAAGCAAATATGGAGCAGATGTGAGGAGTAAGTGTTCCTTCATTTGTAACAGCCGAAATCATCGGTGCTTGATCAGAGATGGAGAAAGTGAGCAAACTGTGGTAAGAGAAACCTGTAGGCAGCCTGCGGCATTCACCACACTAATGCAACTTTCAACGTTGAGAATTAAATAGTTTAGGTGGTCTGCTCTGACTATTCTAGTGTTGGAGAACCCTAATCTCCTCTGGACCTAGGAGGTTGGTGGTTCAGAATAGTAAACTAGTAACCTTGTTTCTGCCACATGTGGGATTCGGTAGGTCTTTGTTTGGTATGATATAGCTTAGGATGTTTTGGCTGAATCCTCGGTGTATGCCACCTCTGCCTCCATGGTAAGAGGAGGCCCATTATTTTTAGGCATTTCAGCCCTTTATGTTCCTAATCTGGATGAATAACTAACCCTAATCTCCATCTAAATGGCCTCATTCTGTAAGGCAGACAGTACCCGATATCAAAAAAATATAACAAGGGATGGACTGCTTTAAAACTTTATATATGCACTTTGCGGAAAGATGGTGTTGATGGCGCTGGTTTGGTTGAATAAAACATGCTTCTCATGAGAAATTTAGTACCGAGTGCCCCAGGGCCTCAAACACCAAGCTTAGAATTAAAGCACCGCATACAGCACGTATCAATTTTATTTATAGGTTTTTCTGTTAAAATCATACTGACATGTTTCAGAAAACTGAGTTTAAGACTTTATCTATGTAAACCACTATTGAACATGGTATTTAAAAATATGTTCTATGTATTAAAAATGCATATTTTGCTGTGCTCTAGTGAAACATTAAAATATTTGGGATTTAAATATAATTTTATTCTTGAAGCCAAAAAATATACAATTGACATTACTTTGTATCATGAGCCAATCTTTGGCGTATTGGTTTACAAACAGCTATATTCTTCTTGGTCCAGTGCCATCCTAAATAAAATAATTTTAAAAAAAAAACAGCTTTGGGGGGCTTCCTTGACGCGACCCTAATTTGTGGCACACAGTTATCTATGCCATCTGCATTTAAACTATACCTATTTGTAAAATAGTAAAAAATGAACCCCCTTTTATATATTGAATGATATATAGTGTATATTTTTATTGTCTGAGTCGGATAAAGAGTATTAAAGCTCCATGATTGGATAGCGTATGACAGAAACCATCTGGATGATGTGAACTATTCCTTTATCAAGTCTGCAGTAACAACAAACATGCCTTTCAGATTCTAAGAAGCTCATTTTTCTCAGGTAGAGCAGATTATCTCTTTGCATTAATCACCCTCCCTTATCACATACATTCTGTCACCTCTGTGTGCCATTTGTCTGACTTTTATTAAGTCATTATTTATCGGTGTGAGGTCCCCCTCAGATTTGAACTGAACTTCTACCTTGCTTAATATTACCCTTCAAACACTCCTGTTTTAAAATTGACACTAAAAATACCCTCCTGTATGATAAATATTTATCAGGATTTTAACCTCTAAATGAATAATAAAAAAAAGAAAACCTTACATTAGCAACCACATGTAAAGCAACTCTCAGGTCTGTAACAAAAGTATGTATAAAGGGAGAGAAGTAATTTAAATGATGCTTATAATATAACGTATTGATGTACCTTTTTATAATTATCCCAAATGTTAAAAAAATTTGTTTTGCCGAAGATAGATGTGAGTTGGCGCATAATCATGTGGGTCTCTTTCAAATGTGACGGCAGACACTTTTTTGATTGAATATATTTTATAAAAATGTATATTCAATATACACACAATAGTTTAAAATTGTTCATTCAAGGCCTATGAAAAGCGCCATCATCCCAAATTAATATTTAATTATCAGAGAGCCTGGGTTTTGCGTCATTACCTTATTTATAACATCTAGTAAATGTTATTAAGATGTCTAAGCCAGTGTTATACTTTTTTTTTTCTTTTAAAATCCACCACTGGTTCAATATTTTTTATTCTTAAAATTTTAAATAATGGTTCCCCCACCATTTGTAAACCACTGCTGTCGGGCTAAATTGATTTGCCATTCAAGTAATAATCTGCCATTGTATTAAACCCTTTCTCCCATTTGCTGATGGAATATTACATAGAATAATTTAAAGGTAGATGGACAGGTTTGGGTGATGAGATTCGACACAAAATAAAATTAAAAAAAAATTCTATACTTTTGATTTTAGCCTTAAAGAACTTTTACTGCGTTGCCTTAAATAACCTGTTAAATTTAAACTTACCTTTAGTTGGCTTATTAAACCCAGGAAAAAAAGATCTGTTTATTGTAACAGTGCTAAATCAGAAAAGCTGGGTAGAGAGAGGAATTTATGATCCTGAGCCTTTTGTGTGCTAATGTATGATGGGTCTGCTTCTCTTATAATAAACTTACTTTTTTGTGTATTGACAAAGGAAAATAATGTATTGTAAAACTGTATCCTATATTAAATGGAGGCTCAAATGTGGTTTACAGCTTTAACTCTTTAAGTGCCTGTCCACGCAATGTCGGGATTTGTGGCGAGACTAGGTGGGCCAGATGGTCCTCATACATCAGCGAATTTATATTCTCTTTATATGGATTAACCTCCAAAACTATAATACATCTTGTGACATATTGATTGGACTATTCTCAGAATTGAAATGATAAACACAATTTCATGGAGAGCTGTGTTAAAAACCCATTAAACATTTTTATTATGGTCCTTTTTCGTTTAAGGATTGGGTAGAATTCTAGTCTTAAAGACATTAACTTGGTTATTCTAAAGTAAAAGACAAGTTATAGATGGTGAGCGCATGTATAGCTTATAAGTGATAAGTAATCCTGCTTACAATATCAGTTTTAATGGAATTAATATTCGTGTTTTCCTGTTAATTGCTTATTTTCCCTAAACACAAGATTAAAAAAAAACCCTGAATCGCTAGATGTAGCCAGATCACCATCATGAGACGGTCTGTGATATCTGGCCTTTTTGCCAGCATCGCCCCTGGTTGTTATACCTATATGTTATCTTGGTGGGAGTTTCTTGCAACTCTAATACATAATTTATGGTACCGAGCTTGGCTTGAGCAAATTTTAACGGAAAATCGCTTAATGGCAATCCAGGAAACCGCATGTTACAGGAGAACCTGTTCTTCATCACATAACGTAGGAGACAAACATGCGGTTTTCATGTGACATACAGAGTTGATTTTTCTACATGCTTCTCTGTCAGAGTAATTGAATGAAAAAATAGAAATAGTCCGTTAGCTAGAAAGAGTGCTTATTGATATGAACTGCTTATAACACCAGGCCACAATAATTAACACACACACACACGTTTCATAATATTGACCAGAAAAAGACAAAAAGCATTTGACAATCTTTTGCTAATTGCAATTTATAATCTGATAATATACAATATTCCTCTGGAAATCTTAATGCATTTCTGTGTGAAAACTACAAAGTAATGTCCTTTCAAGCTGTCGGGCATTTCAGAGGTTCTGCTTGCCCATGTTTCGTTTAGTAAGGAGAATTGAAATTTTGATGGTTCAGATCTGTATATGTGTTTATACCCCTTGTCTGTTCAGGGAGTGGGGAAATGGGGATCGTGGATCGTCCTGCTTTTACTCTTGGCCCTTTGCTTATGGCCTGTTTTTTAGTGCAGTCAGTGGGCCTTCTGCTCGGGTGGTGTAATATATAAGTAATTGAATAAAAGTTTTGAAACAGTATCTTCAGACAGTGTCTACATTAACTTGAAGTTACGAGCCCAGTCTTTCTATAAAATTGGGTATAAGACCGCCTTAGCAGAAGGACCAGTCTGTCATGTGGAATCACAAACCGATTAGGTGTTAATCTCTACTTATTTTTGGATAAAAACCAACTTTTGATTTTACCAAAAAAGCTGTCGAAACATGTCGGGTTATGTTAAATCAGAAGCCACAAATTTATGCTGGAGTAGCTTTTTTTACTGTAAACTATATTTTATATTTAATGCTTACACTTTCCACATCTATAGTTGTAGCCTTCTTCTGGAAGCACTGGGGATTTGCCCCATAGTGCTTTTGAAGCTTTTTTAAACTCCTTTCCAAATAACAATCCTTTATTACCTACTTATAGTACATAATGTTGAAAAAAACACCGAAGTCCATCAAGTTCAACTCTTCTATCTAACCTTCTTACTCTTGATCCAAAAGAAGGTTAAAACAGCTGTATAAAACTACTTCAAAATATGCCATTAGGGTGAGGGGCGGATCAAGAAGCTATAAAATATTATATTCATAGCCCTCTGTCATGCCTTTCTAAAAAATAAATAAAAAAAATCCAGACCCCCTTTTGAAGGCATCGAATGTATTTGATAACACCCCCTCCCTTGTCAGTGAATTCCATACCTTATTGTCCTTATTGTAAAGAATGCCCTTGTCTATGAAATCTCTGCTCTTCCAGTCTGAGGGTGACCTTGTTCTTTGTACATTTCTTTGTAATGTTAATTTATGTAATGTCATCATTACCCCCTCTAATATGCTGGTTTTCCAGTGTATATATTTTTAACTGTTAGCCACTCTTCATGACTGGTATCTTCCAATCTTCTTATTGATTCTTCTTATTGATTACCATTGACCTGTAAAGAGGCTAGATGATATCTTCCTCCCGTGAATAAATACCTGGTTTTATGCATGCCAAAACCTTATTGTCCCTTACAGCTGCTTGCTGCCAAGTTTGTTGCCTACCATTATTCCTACATCATTCCCATTGGTAGTTTTCCCCAGGGATATTCCATTCATAGTATAGGTTGCATTATTTGTACCATAATGCATAACTTTGCATTTATCTATGTTAAACCTCATCTGCCACTTGCATGCCCAGTCTCCAACTCAGTCTAAGTCCTCCTGCTAAGAAGAAAATCTGAATTACCCTGCCTAATTTTGTGTCGTCGGCAAAAACTGTGACCTGGCTCTCAGTTCAGCTTGGGAGATAATTTATAAACAAATTAGAGTACCCAGGACTGAGGCACTTAATACCTGTGTACAGTCTGAGAAACATCCATTCACAACAACTCTTTGCATTCTTTATTTTAGCCAATTTCCCATCCAAATAGACGTTTGCCCCTAAGCCTGTTTGTAGAGTAACATTTTATGTGAAACCGTATCAAATACCTTAACCAAATCCAGATAAATCACATCTACGGCCGCACCCAGATCTATATTTTCACTAACTTCATAGACAAGACCGGTCCTTCACAAACCCATGTTGACTTCTAAATTGGATTCTGGATCAAGATGTGTTTTTGAATGTATACCCTTTGCAACCCTTAAAATTTCCCTGCTACCAATGTTTAGCTCGCTGGCCGTTAAATGCCCAGTTGAGATTCTGATACTTTTTTAAATATCGGCACAACATCTGCCTTGTTTGCTTTCTAACTCTACATATCCCTGGCGCAGGTCTTTACTCTACGTTGTGGACCCCTGCATTTCACAGTACCATTTCTGCCATATGTTTCATTTAAAAAGTAGCACTGTTTTTAAAACGTATAAAGAAAAAATCTTGTCGACCAGACTTTTATTTTGAGCTTCATTAGATAACCGGCAATGAAGTGTTACTGGAAATCTGCACATATTTGAGGTTGTAGTGTGGGGCTCCCTGCTGAAAGAATCTAACAGGATGGGGTCACCCTGCCTGAACTGTCCTTGATAAAACCGTAACTTAAAAGACTGTATGGGAGATCAGACAAAAGAATTAAGAGATAGGGGTCCTGAGAACATCATTAAGGATATATGGAGAAATGCCCTGTAAAAAAAGATAAGACAATGATCAAAAAAGCCCTAGCAACTCCCTTCCTTTCTGCAGTATAAAAAAATATATATCCATTTCCTTAACTCAATCTTTGCTTCTATTTAATCATTATAAATGTTAGATTATACATCTTGAGATATGAACAACAAATGTTAAAATCTGTAGAACTTTTATTATTGATGCCTGGTAGCCTGTTGGAGATATGGGTACCAGTCTTTGATTTTAGTGAAAGTGGACCTGATTTCTCAAGGTTGGTTTTGGGGCACCTGAACACGGGGTTTCAATAGATCTTAGCATGTTTTCCTAATTTCATAAACTTTTACAAGAGTATTTCCATGAAGGGAAGACCCCCAAAGTATGTACCACATGCAATTGTTTTATATATAATATGTTAAAATGCCAATAATGATGAACCAAACAGAGAATGCAATGGAATAGTTTAAGCAACCGTGAAGAATCTTTACTTTTTGTATTCGTTATTGCGATTCCCAGTTTAACCCTAACCTACTAAGTTCAATGCCAACTCAAGTAAGAGCCTGTACAGTACAGCTTGTCATTAATGATTTATATGGTGCCCAAGTTCAGATTGCGTTCCTTGAGCCTGGGCTTTAACTACCTGACCTGGAAATAAAACACAAGGTAATGTGAACAGTCCCCGGTATTGTAAGATTGTATCTCCAGGAAGAGGCACTAAGCTGAATACAATCAGCAGGCAAGAAAGATTAAAATGATGTATATACCACAGGGAGAGTAGCATAAAGTATAAATACTGGGGAGGAATCTCTCAATCTCTGTGCAATGGAGACAGACTGAATAAACTAGATTCCTCGTTTTAGTCTCTTTAATTAAACACTTGAAAAGTCCCCTTGGCTGCCTGCAAGCTCGAGTGTTTATCCTACTCATGACTTGCACCTCTCCTGTCTGTTCTCCGCGGTAGGTTTGGCTTGTCAGGCACTGTCCCTCGGCCTGCTTTCTGCCAAGCACAACTTGGGAAGACCGTGTGTGTGCTGGAAAAGCTGTTTGTGTATACACTAAGGGGCTATCCCATGTCTCCACTCATGTTGTCCTCTGTCTGTTGGCCTACAGGGTCCCATGCAATGCACACGCATTATACAACACTATAAATCTTTAGAGCTTCAGAGTTCTTGTAAATATTTAAGACTTGCCCCAGTCACTAGGCCCTGCTTATGAAATTTATTGAGCTTCATTTCTAGCTAGCATCGCTCGGTGAACATTTGTATCCTTACACCCACTATCTGTCCTGTTATGTTATGCACCATCAGCACTTCCTTAAAGAAAAAGTACATGCTGATCCTGTATGGGTTTAGTAACATTCACTAAGGTACATGTCAAATGTATTATATCATGGATCCATGACCTGCCCAAGACTCTGTATGCCATCTCTCCAGCCAATAGAATTCACTGTAATGCCAGCAATCATTCCAGTGCCACGAAAAATCTGTTATTTTTGTAATAAGAACAGCATTTTAGCTCTTTGTTTTTGTTTTCTTCTTCAAAACTGCTTTCTGTTGCTGAAGTTTGGCAAGTTCTTCCAACACAAAGGATGCTTTAGGTGGTTCCATTACTGCTGATATTAAAGCTGCAATTATGCTTGTCACATTAAAAAAGTTAAAGTACATTGATGGCTTTAGAATATGAAATGTGGCATTAAATACCAGCTGGATTGCCTACCCTGAGCTTACATCTTTACAAAACATAGAATTCCAAAAGACTTGTTAATTTAAAGAAAGTGAAATAAAAATAGACTAATTATACACACGTCTCAGACATGCACATAATGGCAATGTCCTTCATATTCATCATGTGTAATCCTTACACATGATGAATATGTTACTAAAACAAAACCACATATAGATGATTGAAAATGTGCTCATGTGAGACCTGTTTGGGTCAACAAGTAGTAACTGCACCTACTTAGATGACCATACTCTCTGATACTCCATTGATTATTACTTAATGCCATTTTCTATATGCTACAATAAACTGACGAAGCAGTTTACTACATTGTTGTGCAGAATAGAATGTGATTGTGTTTTTCCAGATGCAGCCATTTATGTTTTGTGACCACAAAGATGGTATTTTGAAGCTTAAGTATACACTACTGGGTCCCGGTGTCTGGGGGGGGGGGGGAGGAAAGTAGAGACCTACATTTAATTCCAAAATGACAGGGATTTTAGGATTACATTGATTGCTAAAATCTGTAATTGAACTGGCCTAGCTGGAGAAACCTACAACACAAAAATGTTTGCAAACAATGTTTCTTGATCTCGGTTATGAGTGTGATATATAATGGGTGTACCTAGGGGTTCCGAACTTGGCCTCATTGCACAAACAGCAGGGTTTTAATGCTGATCTAAAGTTAAACTGGTTTATCACTATTATGTAAAATTACCTTGGTTACCTTTATTGGTTCATGGATAAATAAGCATAGTTTAATGTTTAAGAGGAATAAAAAAAATGGTTCCAATCTAATTGCTTATTGTATCCAACAATGTTTCATGACTTAGGAAAAGACAAGACGAGTTTGTAGTCCCCTCTGTGGATTATATGCTCTGCATGTGTTAGTTTTCTGTAGCCTAGTGTGAAAGGAGATCTCCATGTTCCTACTTTTGATGTTTCTGGCTTTATGTCCAAGTCATGTCTCCAGTGGAAGACGTTATGACCTTTTCTCCTGATCCATTTGTATAGTGTTATATGTAGCAGAGGATGGCTTTTTATGTCCTGTACTCCAATGTTAGTGACTATATGATGAAGTTCCCTACTCAATCGGATTTTAGGGGGATCGTAGTTTTAGCGGACTTTAAATGGATTTCCCATAGAATTTGACACGGTACTGGAAGCAGATGAGAATTGAATTTAAAAAAAAAAGCTATAATCTGGGTTTATAATCGTGACCCAATGACAACAAAGGTTGCATTCTTGCTTTGAGGAAGATTAGATCGATTGGCGTTTGTTCCACTTGTAGATTAAGTTTTCCCCTTGTAACCCAGAGATGCAGGTACAGGTTGGTACATAATTCCAACTCATAGCATATTGCTAACAATCTGTGAAATGTTACCCTGCTACCCACCTCTGATGTCATGATATGCAATGTCTATAACCTCCCTGCATGTCCGATTACAGAATTAACAATTTAAATATACGGTACATTGTATCCATATTGGACCTTTTCCAAATTACCACCATTGTTATAAGCATCTGAACCTATATTGTTTTAGTGTCCAAATGTTTTTATTTATTTTTTGTGGAAATCATTACAGTGGAAAATCAGAGGCACTAAACCCAAACCAGCAGCTCCTGCAGAAACTCTTTGAAGACAGGAGTAAACTGTTATAGACAGAGGGCTCCTAGTATGATCCCCGAGGTGCTGATTAGATTTTTCTTCAGAATAGATCAGACATTGTCAGAGTAAAGCATTACCCCCCCCCCAGCTCTTACTGATTTATAAGTAAGTCACTGTCACCAGGCAGGGGTGCTGATGAGGAGGCTGAGATGTGCATGAAGCATAAAGCACCTGTTTGAGAGGACTGTGGGATTAGCCAAGTGCTGACAGACAAATTGACCAAATTAACGCAGCAGTCAGGGCTATGTGGGCTGACCTGTTGCTGGACAATAATGTGACAACACACTTTAATCTCCAGAGGTTTTGATGCCATGGCTGCTGGAGCTTTGTGATGTGACCAACACTTGGAGACCAAAGCATTACATTCACTCACTGGCTGATATGGAGGTCACTCTGATAGCTCAATGTCCCTTAACTTTGGAGTAGCAGGACAATTTGCCATGTTGGAACAACTATCACACCATATATTACTGGGTTTGCAGATAAGGGTTCCAGCAATTGCTAATTCCCTGTTTGCTTTGAGGGTTTTTTGCATTGTATAGGATCATATCTTATCCAAGTAAACGGTAGGACGTTGTGGTTAAAATATATGCACCCCAGTCGTGTAACTTGGTTTTGTAAAATCAAAGTGATTGCATTTTATTTCAATCTGGGTTTTGTTTTGATGCCTTTGACAGAAATGTAATATTCCGTTCTATACAAACATCATGTATAAAGGCGACTGTACCTAGATATGGCCCAATGGTTTAGTGATTACAACAAATACATGAAGGGTTAATATGCAAATATTTCGGTCTATTGTAATTAATTTCTAGCATATTTGAGGACTGTTAAATCTGTTAACATTCAATCTCTCTGCTGATCTATAAAATCTGCTGTTTAAGAACCTTTATTTTTAGTTTAAATTTGGCAACTAGCGTTTTGAGATCACAAGCCTGTATCTGAACGCAGAACGATTCTTTTTGGACATATTTCTAGAAAACATTAAAAAATACCAGATGTGTCAATTCAACAGTATATTTTTAAGATAATGTAACCATTGTTTAACCTTTAAAGTACTGAAACTACAGTGGAAGCAATTCTTTTATAGTTTCCCCGGCTGTCCACGGGTTAAAGGGGGTCCCACGTCAGACAGAATTACCCCTCCTTCCCCATCAACTAGCTTAGTGCATGCAGAGGTCTGCTTGTAATCTACAAACCCAAACACATACACTGGCCACCTACTGAGCTAGCACTCAATGAAACCTCAGGATTGGGTCCACTGGGATCACTGACAATTCATACACACAACAGGCTTCAAACAAACTTTATTTTACAGCCGGTACCAAAGTTACAGGGACAAGAGACAATTCACAACAAAAACACCATTCCGTCTGATACTAGCCTTAAAAAATATATATATAGTATTATGTATCAATGAGAAATCATTAAGTTACACACTATAGATAACTAGATAAAATGGAACGTTAAAGAGCTAAACATATAGGCTAAATAAACTCGTGTATAAATAACGGTTCTGAAAGATCCATAATGTTACCCACGGCCAGTTCTTTATCTTGTAAGGATTATAATGCTACCAATGATTAATCGAATTGAAACTCCTTTAGACATTGATGGGTTAAATGAAAGAAAATTGAATTTCTTCTGTACATTGTTCTGTGTTAAATCTTGTGTGTTATCTGTAAAATAAGAGAAGATAATCAGACATAATAGGAAAACATACAACACACATAATAACGGATTATAGCCACCATGTTTGAGTATGTATAGATCTCTGCCAGTTTACCAAATCGAAATAGCGCTTCTTATCAGCTATTACAGCGCAGGGTTAGAAGTTATCTGATACTGATACTAAAGGGCACAAGGTCTGCTGGGATAAAATCAGACATTTTAAAGCAATTCACCCAAACTGAGGGTTTTTTTCCCACTTTTGGGGGTAAAAAAACAAACCAACTCTGTAAAATGTGATTGTGACAAAATATGTCGGCTTTCTGTATTTAAGTCATTTGCCTTTACTTAGCTCCTTTTATTGAATTAAAGGGTGTATATGTGTGTGTGTGTATATATATATATATATATATATATATATATATATATATTAAATGTTTTTGTTTTTATAAACATAGAATAAAGTATTTCGTTCTCAATAAAACCAACGTTACATAAGTTATAATAGGTTTGGACAGTTACCATTTAGTTATCTGTAACTAATTTCTACATTAGCGATTAGAATATTTAATATGCTTACATTTATTAAATCCAGCTGACCAAAAATCTAATACCTATGGTAAAAGTGAATTGATTAAAGCATTTAATACATCTCTACTATAAATAGACAATTTCCCAGATAAGTATTGTGCAGTCTATATATTTAGCACATGTAAGTGCCAATTTTAAATTCCAAAATTATTATTTCTACTTAGCTATATATATATATATATATGTAAAATGCGTGTGTAGTGTTTATTTCTCGGCGTAGTAACGATATATAAACATCTCATTTAAAATAAAATGTTAGTATTGCCAATGATCGGTAATTTAAAATGCAAATAAAAAAGGGAACGTCACATTTGGGAGAAGGTGTCTGTCTGTAATGCACCTGTTTATTGACTTGGATGGGTAAATCATACCTGGAGGTTACTGGAAATGTAACCCCTGCAGCTAGATAGCTTTCTACAAATCTTGGTGTTTTGAAATCGACACAGAATATTTAAAGCTTTTATTTGAGTTTCTATGTAAGATATTATAGTGAGTTATATTTTTGGAACATGAACGTTTTTCGAGTTAAGACTTTGATGCCGGTTTCTGTATTTTTGTGAATCAAAAAGTATATATCGAGTAATTGAAAGGTAAATGAAAGACATTTAATGCATGCAACGTCGTTAGTAGACGACAATCGTATCCCTAGTTAAATCAGTAGTTTAACCCATTAATGCAAAGAACTTTGGGATCTGGGGTGTTAAAAGCGCCAGGGAAGCTGCTGATTTCGATTGGTATCATTTACCACATGACAATACTATAACAAGTGTCTGGTGCTGCATTCGTGTTGTGTGTTGTGCTGGTGTATTTTTACGCCTGTTGTCGGTCTGGTTGCTGTGTAACATTGTTTCAGTATTAGATAGCTGTTATTGGCAGTCGGTCGGCCATTGTTTGTCTAATGATTGTGTGTGATTTCTCTTTTCCCAAACTTGAATTTAGGATTTTTTACTGGTTTAATAGTGTGAATCTGGTAATATTTTGTATTCAATTAAGACCTGTATTCCTTTGCTTTTATACACACTTGGGGATTTACTGATAAATTAGGCTTAATGAGCTGTAACGTGTGTACCATTACATCACATTTTTTTCTCTTAACATAAACCATAGTTAATTAGTCCATGACATGGACTGGATTATGAAACATTAATCCCAACTATCCCAGTATATTAATTTCATTATATATCAATAAAAACCATTAGCCAGGTGATTGGACACAATATATACCGTCCCTAAACATGCAAATGTTATTTCAGAAAGAAGTTCTTTACCACCTATTTTTCACTTCCAGTTTAATATCTGTATAAAAGTTAAGACGATGGCACTGTATAAAAACCAGTATATATTATCGGACTGTAGCTTCAACTCTTTAGTTTGCAATTGTCTCCCCAGCCCTCTCCATACCTCTATTTCCAGTCCCCTTTATAATGTGATATGTGGCAGCAGTGCTTCATTTTTTCATAGCGTTTAATCCTCACAGATTGAGGGAAAAGCATAATTTATAACATAAGTTGTATCTGTTAGTTTGTAGTCTGAATACTGGAAATATAGCCCAGAAACCGTGTAAAAAATGAATAGAAACAAGCATTTGTTTTGATTTTAACATTAGGAGGGAGGCACCAAATCTAAGTAACATAGTACTTCATTACTGTATGAATGATCACCCAGTGTAAAATATTTAATGCGAATATCTATTTAACTAATGTGTGTACATTAATTTGTAATGTATAATATATCTATATGTAGCTGTAGTGGAGAGACACTTGGGGAATATTCTGATATGATCAACGATTGAGATTGTTTATGGTCTTAATATTACCCACAACATGAGAGAGGTAATTTTTTTTACCCCTGACAGCTTAGTACCCAACAATACCCCTCTAGCAGCCAGCCTTTCATTGCTTCTCAGTGTCTCTGGATTGTGATTGTGGGTTTATCGTTACTGCACTATTAAACTTTTGCCATGAATTGTGATTAAAAAGGTTCGATGTTCTATTTACAGCGTTTTATTATAATAGCAACTTTTTTATTGTTCGATTAAAACCTAATATTATGGAAATTATTTTTCGATCGAGACTAATTATCAAATGTAAAAATATATTGTGTATATATAAATTATATATGTATTTCTTTCCGAGGAGATGTATAAAATAATACATACACATAGACCCGTTTCTAGTAGAAATAACTATATATATTTATCAACCAAACCACAATCATTCGATATTTACGGAAGGGGTAAATGTTTAAATAAATTAAAAGCATATTAAAAAGTGTGAGGCTTGTTGTGATAAACTCGGCCCCAAACAAAACTGTAAATTAAAAATAAATTGATATTTTCTAACATGTAAATGATAGGTATTTTTTTTCTTAAAGTGTAGAGATGTAACTGTTACAAAATGTAAATGTAATTACACTGCAGTTGGTCCGGGTTCACTTCTGTAATTATAATGATAAAAAATAGTCTTAAAACGGCATTTCTTACCTGTTACTTTACCACACACTATGGGGAATTATTAAAATATATACAGATATTTTGGATTTTGAATTTAGGGCAAAGATCATTATCCCTCAGTGACTAAGAAATGTGTCAACAATGCTGTAAATTGTAGAAGCAGTAAAGTTGTGAAAATGTTTTAATATAAAACGTCACGGAAAATGTGAGTTCTGGCAGAAAGTCCAAATCTAAGGAAAGGTGGAGTCTGAAGACACAATCAGGACTTTTGGCCAAAAGTGAACTTGAGCTCTGAGCTGCTGGTCCGTGGTCAGAAGGTGTGGAGGGGCCTTAACTCTGTATTGCCACACACCGAGGCTACAGTGTTAACTCCTTCTCTGTCCTACAATGCTTTTGTGGATCTCTCGGTGGTTCTCTGGCCTGGATAGAGCTTATAAAGAGAAAAGATGGTTCGGCAAATTGCCAAAAATGTTTACATTTCTTATCTCATAATTCCTTGTTGGTTTCTCCTACACAAAATACTTTGCTGTTCCCAAATCAAAGTAATAAATCTAATAGTATCACTGAACACTGTCACTAACATGAAAATAATCATTATAATAAAAACGATAATAATAAACAATACTTGCAAGGTCTCGTTTGATGGGAACAAACTAGTCTCACTGTATTGTTACCAAGACATCAGAATTTAAACGGGGCCAAAAACCATACCAAAATAGCTGAATATATTTATTTTCCTTAATGAATGGGATGTCTTTTTTGTATGTTCTGTTGTCTTTTGATATTCTTCGTAAAATATCTGTATACACTGCTTCAGCTTACACATTTATATTTGATCTATTAGCTGAATAGGGGGGGGGTGATTTGTTTGTTTTTTTACACAGCAGCTTGTCTAAATTTCCTCGATTCATTGGGCTGTATTTAGAACGTAATGGGTTATTTTTTTGTTTGTTATAGATGTCCCCAGGTAATAACGCTGGTTCCTTTGCCATTTATCTCATCCAAATGCTACAGTCCCTTGGCCTCACGGACATTAAAGGCTGAAGATGGAACAAAAATAGTCTCTTTATGCCAGTAGAGTATTTCTGTTTTTATTTCTGCATTTTATTTAACAGATCATTATGAGAAAAAAAATCCGTTCTAAAGAAACCACATGACACCTCCAAGTCCCTCCAATAATACTTGGGGTTATTTTTAGTTAAGATCATCCCAATAAAGTGTCTAAAATATTCCTCTGCCTCCTCCCTGTCAACACCTTTTTATTGAAGCCATTCACGAGTTTACAAAATGCCAATCTACCCCCGTTTTTTTTTTGTTTTTTTTTACCCTCTAGTTGAATTGGGGCAGTAATATTTCCCCTCCCACCTCACCTTATGTAAACGTTTAAAGATCAATTTGCAATGGTCTGCAGAGCCAGGAGTACAGGCTGGTGGCTCAGGAGAGTGAAGGTTTAAGCCACAGAAGGAGGGATTGCAGGGCTGGGGCAAGTGAAGTCACTGGTGTTAATTAAAAGCAGGGAGAGGAGAGGGGGCACACGCCTGTCTGCTGTCTCCCTGGGTGGTCTATAGTCTGATAAACACAGCCCCCCCTCGGAGGGAGAGTGCTGCTTACACCAATATTACCTATAGACATGATCTGAGCTCGGATTACACATGGAGCTCTCTCCAGCAATTAGCTGCTGAAAACATACCTTGTGCTGAAGAACACACACTTCACCACGTCCTCCCACCCACCCTCCAAAAATCTTCCTTTTTTTATTTCATAAATACACTGACAAAACCGTTGCAGATGTGAAGTGGGGGGATTTTGTGTATTGTGGATATGAAAGGATGCATTGCATTAAAACAATAATAGCAAACATCCTTCTTTCCTCCGAATCCTAAAAATAGTAGGGATAATTTCCACTCATTTCTGTCCACCCAGGATAATTTCGCTTTGACAAACTAGAAGCCATAAATAAACTGGCTTCTAAATTCAGACGTCGCGAAAAGTATGTAGTAAAATCTTAAAAAATAAAGTTCAATATGTTGGCAAATTTACTTAATACTCAAAGCTTGATGATGTCTCCGTTACAGTACTTTGAATATAAAGAATGTGACTTTATATACTGCAAAATCCCAGTTTCTGTATCCTGGTAAAAGTGTCCTAAATAAAAACCGATTTTGCCTGTTTAAAACTTACATTTAATTTAAATATTTAATATCTTTAAACAGTGCCATCCCGTTAAACTTACAAGATGTAGGGGTTCTTTAATAAGAGTAATTTGTGCGAGTCCCGCATAATAGTAAATCTCGTTAATAAACAGCATAGACTGGATTTTATATAGCGATAACCTCCATATATTGGGAAACACTCTGCTCTCACAGAGGGGTCAATGTGCGGGGTCGGGGCAGTTATAATGCCGCTAAACCCGTCGCAAGCCTCTCATAGAGAAAGCCCGGATGGGGTAGATTCTGTAATTACGGCAAATAAAACAGGACACCGAATTCTGCAAAGTCTTTACCGGCAGAGCTTTGCAATAAAGTGTCTGGGTTTTCTATGTGAAATATTATTGCAATGCTATAGAAAACAATAATATATACAGAAATGTTTGTTTTTATTTATTTAAATGGAAATAGGATTTCGTTTGATTTTTGTGTGAGATAATCAGACAGAATCGCCGGAGTGTGATAGAATATTTTGAGTCGGTCTTCTCCCCCCCTTTTGGACGATCGACGAAGCAGGCGCCCACCAGACTGAGGATCCAGAGCTTGGTTGGCAGGGGGTAGAGGGGGCTGATAGGTAAATCAGGGGCATTATCAGTATCCCACTGCAACCTGGGTTTGAGAGATGTCCCCTGTGCTACCCCGCAGGGCTCTCTTACCCACAGCCTGTGAAAGTAAAGCCTCTCTTGGCGTCTGGACAGAGAAAAGGGGCTCAATTTGTTTGTAAGTAGGTGACAAAAGCTGAAAGTGTCTTACCTTGATGGATATCTTACAGGGGACTGGACGGCAGAAGTGTTTTGGAGACTCTCCCTTCTCAAAAGTCCTTCAGACTACTTCTGATCACAGCTCTAAACCTCGGGGTTTTCGGTACAAAACACATTTAAAAGAAAAGGCAGGGATGGTGCACAAAGCCCATTTTATGTGTAGGAGAAAAGAGGCCTTATGAGAACTAGCAGGAGAATTTTTTATTAAAGAACCCCAGAGAATATGTTTACATTGAGCTGTATAAACATCCTGCCCGGTCTCCTCTATCTGCAAAGCAATCTCAGTCAATGCAAGTGGGCAAGTCCTCTGCTCCTCCACCTTTCCATCAGCTCCCCACTATCCCCACTCATTTCACTTCAATGGTGTTGTTTTTTCCTTCTATGTGCCAGATCAGGGAACCCACAAATATGTTTTTAATATCCGTTGCTCAGTGTGTGAAATGTGGACTTGTCTGTGGTCAGTGGAGTCGGCTTAGATCTATTTACTGTGCAAACAGATGCAGAGAGGGGGGGGGCGATGGTAATGAGAATATTAAAATTAGATATAAAATATACTGCAAAGGTAAAGCTGTGCATTTGCTTACAGTTAGCAAGGAATTAATGGATAACGGGGTTTGGGGTCTTTTGCTCTCATTAGTTGATACATCGGTTTTGTTTTTCTTTTCAAGTAGATGTATCGCTAAAACCATGAATATGGAAATTAACAAAGTATAGACAATTGGGAATCATGTGATTTAAATTATTTACCAAATCAATATACAAAACTTGTTACAATAAAAAAAAATATACACACCCTATACTGGGGGCCGCCTGGGACACGCATCATTATCCTGGTATGCTAATTTTAGTGCAGTTGGTGCATTCGTATTTAGGGGTAATATATGCAGCCTGCACAGAAATAACATTTTTGTGCTTTGGGTAATGCAATGTTGGTGTCCCTTTAACTGACCCTCAGTGTGAGTGATGGGGGGGGGGGGAGTACTCAGAAAGGGAGGTGGGGATGGGGGTGTCTGTGGGGCGGGGAGAGCCTTCTTCTTACGTCTTACTGCGAAGAGCAGACAGACGCCGATGACAAGAGATAAGTATAAGGCAATCTCCCTCTGTGGGGCAGAATCCAGATCAACTGAGATGCTAAGGAGCTCCCCTCCTGCACTAAGATACATAGAGCAACCAGGAGCTCAGCGCTGAGCACACCCAGGGAAATAGCCCGTAAAGGACTGTACTGAGTCAGAGGACATTTCTACAGAGTCCAGGAGAGCTGCATGTGAAGAACCTTCCAGCTTCTGCTCTGACCATTTACTGAAGGTCACCTTACAGTCTCTTCACAGCACTGAGACCACTAAGCCCTTTCAATGACGGCGGAGATTCAGCAGCCTCCTTCCCAAACTCCTGCTCAGAGCAGCCCCATGTCTGCCGCCACCGAGAAACACAGCGGCCAGACGTCGGTCATGGAGTCCGCCTCCTGTAACACCAAGACCAAGAAAACCAACGCTGGCATCAGGAGGCCAGAGAAGCCTCCATACTCCTACATCGCGCTCATCGTGATGGCCATACAAAGTTCCCCCACCAAGAGGTTAACCCTCAGCGAGATCTACCAGTTCCTTCAAAGCCGCTTCCCCTTCTTCAGAGGCTCCTACCAGGGATGGAAGAACTCGGTGAGGCACAATCTGTCATTGAATGAGTGCTTCATCAAGCTGCCTAAGGGACTGGGCAGACCTGGCAAGGGCCACTACTGGACCATCGACCCGGCCAGCGAATTTATGTTTGAGGAAGGCTCCTTCAGAAGAAGACCCAGGGGTTTCCGGAGGAAATGTCAAGCCCTGAAACCAATGTACAGCATGATGAACGGCCTGGGCTTCAACCACATACCAGACTCCTACAGCTTCCAAGGGTCCGGCGGGGGTATCTCATGCCCACCCAACGGGCTGTCGTTGGACACTGGCCTAGGAATGATGAATGGGCATCTACCGAGTAACGTTGACGGGATGGGGTTAACTGCGCACTCGGTGTCACACCTGACGGCCAACGGTGGCCACTCTTACATGGGGAGCTGCACGGGGTCTTCAGGGGGAGATTACCCCCACCATGATTCGGCCTCCCCTCTACTGGGAGGCAACGGGGTAATGGAGCCCCACTCTGTATATTCAAATCCAACATCTGCCTGGGCTCAATCTGCATCTGCCCTGTCCAGCGGTGCCCCATACATCAAGCAACAGCCCCTCTCACCCTGCAACTCTGCGGCCAACCCCTTGTCCTCCAGCCTCTCCTCCCACACCCTGGACCAGTCCTACCTGCATCAAAACAGCCACAACACATCGGCAGATTTGCAAGGTACCTAATCTAAGCTTTTACCCCATGTATTTGTGTGTTTAGTCTAATAAACGTCTCATAACCGTTTTTGTCACTGGGGTTAAATCACAGGGGGGCTCAGATTAAATCTATGACTTTGCTACCACTGGCATTTTATTGGTTAAGTCTAGCATTGCCCTGTAAATTTACCCGTCAGTGACACCTAAAATACCAGAAATGACTGCATTTACTTTCAATCAAATCCCACGATTTCTCCCCATAAAGCAAGCTCTAGTTAGTAATGACGTGTTACTATGTAGCAAGATGCGCAAAGTAACGTCTGTAACAGCTCAATGACATCAGCGCCATGGCTCACATTCATGAGAATACCGTGACTCAGACTCAGCTCTCCCTCTCAGGGTCTCTGGAGAGATTGATGGGGGGCAGAGACCCCCGCCATGGCCTGTCAGTATTTAGCGTGGAGCCACTGGGGCTGCCTGCACAATAATTAAGGAGGATGAGAGTCTGGATGCCCCGGGCTTTCTAGAATCCATGGGGATTCTTCCAGCTATTTCAAGTCATTGTTACCCCACGGGGGCTCTCTGCTACTTGCAGATTATAAAGTCATACGTGAATTAGTTTAATAAATGGCACTTATTCACTATTCCCGTTTTTTGCTAAAAATCTAACAATCTAGGGAAAGGCAGTCCCGTTAAAAATGGCCACCCTGGCTTAAACATTAAGTATGTACAGGGGGGAAAATACTGTAGTTTACCCCTAAAAATAACAATATTTTCCTGGAATGATAGTCACTGAGCTGTAAAATAATTCTGCTTAATGTGAGTGTAATATTACTGTCTGGATGTATTCTACCCCTAACCCCTTGTGAAATTAACCCTTTGAGTGTCAAAGGCAGTTCCTACTTTTGTGCTTGGGTCAATAAAAAAAGTTAATTATATATATATATATATATATATATATATATATATATATTTATATTATATATAGATATATATTTATATTATATATATTCTAAAACAACTCTTAGACAAATGATGGTTTGCATTGTATTAACAATTTACATTATTGTACAGAAATGCAAGATGCTAGGCATGTGCAATATTTTTTAGAAGGCACAACAAAACTGGCATTCATATCAACAAACCTAGAATATAAAGATGCTGGGGTTTGAGCATTTGGCACTAAGTGTTTTTTTTTTCTTCTCTTGCAGGTATTCCCAGGTACCACTCCCAATCACCCAGTATGAATGACAGAAAAGAATTTGTCTTCTCTTTTAATGCCATGGCTTCCTCCTCTATGCATTCGGGCAGCGGCTCCTATTACCATCAGCAAGTCAGTTATCAAGATATTAAGCCCTGCGTTATGTGATCTTTACTGGGGACCAAACTCCAAAACAATTGGGTGACCCAAAGAGGAACTCTGCATCTGGGGCCTAAACACATAGCAAACTGCGAAGACTCCCCAACAAAGGGTTAAGCAAGTTAGTGTCTACACTAACAGAAGGTATTTTAAGTAACTTCTGTCAAAAAAGGCCACGGTGCTGACCATTAACTCTCTATGAGCCAAGACTGTGTTAAATTAATTTTGCTGATGGCATTTTCTATTTACTGAAAGTAACAGGCAATGCAGGATTGCATTTTTCCTTTTTTTTTGTATTTTTTTTTTGTTTTTAACCCTTTCTTTTAGGGTTTTGCCAGTTATACATTTTTGCAGACTAATCTGCAGTAGTTCTGAAAATCCATACATAAATAGAATACAAATGTGTAGTATGGGGAAAATCTTTCTGGCATAGATCAGTTTTCCTTCCATTACCTGAAAATTACAAATTTATTCGTGTTCACGGTTATGTCGACCCCCAAAAATGGATTTCTGATCCGGAGCAGACCGTTTGCAGAGTTGTTATGGCACTTTTTTTTTGTTTTTGTAAGACACCCTGTTAATTTATTTCTTTTTTTTTATTATTTACATAGACACCACCTTGCATCAATGTATCAGTATTAAAATGGTGTTTTTTTTTGGTTGGCAATATTTGCCTTGTGAAACTTTTTTTTTAATTTCTTGTAAGGTCACTGTAAATTTGGAACAAAGTGTTCTGTGTAAAGTCAAACTCCGATATGTTTTATATAAATCTATATATAAGGAAGGACTGATTTTGTTTCTTACTTGGTATTATCTTCTCTGCACTGTACAAATTTTTTGTTTTTGCATCTTGTGTACATTTCAAAACAAAATAAACATTTGTTATTTGTAAATGCTCAGAAATTATTCTCCTCTGTTGGTTTCCAACATTTTTTTATTGAAATGATTTGCGAGAACACAAATTCGCACAGCAAAAAATTGTGAAGGTTTGCGCGCAAGATTATTTTCCAATCTTCTTTTCATTGTTCCAGTTCAGAAAAAATTGCAGTAATGACATAGCTATTTTTAAGTTATTTTATTTTTTGTAATTACATTTATTATAAGTTTGAAATTTAGTCCTAAGAATTAAATACATTACATAATTTAATACGAAATTAAATATTTTGCGTTTATTATAGGTATGTTTTTTGGTAAACCATGTTCCCAACTACTGTACATTTTAAAACAGGTTTTTAGCCAATCAGAATTTTTTTTGTTTTTGGCCAAAATATTGAACAGTTAAGTTAATCATTCTCTGCCTCCAGTTTATGCTGTAAAATTAATAGGGGTATTTTACTTAAAGTAGTAATATTGTCATTTAATTATTCTGGTACCAGACAGAAATAATTCAGAAAACAGAAATATCAATGTTTTATAGTTTTTTTTCGGCCGCCTTCATGAGTCAATTTCTGATGCAGCTTTTGGTTACTAATTAATGTGACTAAAACACAACAGCAGAAATTAAATACATTATTTTAGTGATTTGATAATCAGATTTCTAATCATTTAATCATATAAACGCTGAGATGTCGATCATACAGAGACTGTTGGTTTGGCAAATCTACTGTTGGTTTGATAAACATTGTTTTAACACCGTGATATATAATGGTATGGATCTTAGAGCTAATTTGTAAATTGCTAATAATTCCCTACCCTTATTGGTCTCCACAGAGGAAAATCTGATTACCTCTATATATTAAATATAATAATTAGATTTTTTTCTCTAAAAGTCCACATAAATATCTCCCCTTAGATATTATTAAAAATAACCTGATTTCTGAACAGTGAGCGGGTAAATACTGTGCTTTATTTTTCTGATAAGCCAATATATTTAATGAATGTGCGTGCGCTTGGAACAATTTAAAATAATTTAGGGGGAAAAAAAGTGTATGTGTCACTGTCAATATGTAAATATTTCCAGGGGCCTCTTATACAAAATGTGTGAGTAATACCAAGGAAATTAAATTATGTTCCTTACAGCCAGACAGTGTCCTAGGCTTTTAAGACTTTACTTTAAGCTCAGACCTACCACGTCTTTTCCTTCGGACAGCCAGTCACTCAGTCAAATCCCTGGCTTATTTCAACCGTGACACTTTACTCTTGAAATAATTAGTTCAGAGGGCTATATCGAAATAAGGAGCCTTCCTTATCTACCCACAAGATGCTGGGTACTGTAGTGTTGCTTAGTTAAGACGATGGATAATGTGAAGTCAAGGAGTCAAAAATGTTGTACTGCATTCTGAAATTAAATAATGTTATACATAACAAATGTTATAATAAAAAGCTGCTTAAAAACAGATATTAATTAAATCAAAGCAATGTTAACTGTATAATCTCTGTGTGTGGCTGACTTCATACATATATTTATATTTGTGATTAAATTATTGTAATGTAACATTTGTTACATGCACTGCAATTGTTTTGGTAGAGGGCATTAAATAAAATCAGGTTGATTTCTAGCTTTAATTCACAACGAATACACTAAGTGAAATTTCTTTGCCACAGAGTTACCAGTATTTTGCATTTTAATTGTATATTAATGCAGCCACGTAAAATAAGCTCATTAGCGCATGGCCCGCGTCATCTTTTTTTCCTGTAAATCCAACATTGCGTGATACAATAATTATGTCCATAATAAAGTTTGTACAGCCCTGCGGAATATGATGGTGCTACATACAACAATAAATAAAGGTATTATGTGTACTAATGTTACTAGTCTGATCTATCTTTGGGTTAAAAAATGTAATCTGTCTGGCAGTGATTCGGTTGCTGTGTGTATTAGCAGAGCATGGATTAAATTATTTTAACTCTACGAATGCTGAATGGAAGTGTAATACCCTATCTATTACAGGCAGAAAAGAAGTCTGGCCAATACCTTGGGCTTTCCATATATTATCACTGACTTTAGCTGCATACTTTCTGCTATATAATGTAATATATAATTTGTTAAGATATGCATTAGCGTATACATTCCTGAAAGCTGTTAACCCTATAAAGGCAGACTTTACAATTATGGTATATTATAAATATTATGGGTATATTATAAATGTTTCAGTAGCGATAAATGTATAATATCCCTGATATCAGGTATTTTTTTTTTTTTCAGTCGTGTGGCTAGTTTATTTTTACAATTCGACAAATTGCCCTGAACTAAACCCACTATGCGCTGGACAGTCCACCTGGCAACCATATTGTCTGGTATTTTATTGGCCGGTTGAAATACATTACTATAACTCACGATTCTGTTATGGGGCTCTGCTGCTGCTGGAAACATACATGAAATCTCAGCTCACAGTGCAGTTTCTGCCAATGTTAATTCCGCTTTTAGTAATGATCCTCTTGCACATAGTAAAAATGCACGCAAATATAAGAAGGGAGAATGATACAACACTTCATAGAAAACAAAATATACAGAATTTCATCCTTTTCCCGTACAACAGAACACAACGTATGTCTGTCATGTTTAACTCTTAAGTATATGGTACATTTCACGCCATTACTTGATCCAATTGAAAGTTTACAGAAACTACTTGGATCATCAGAAAGCGTATTGCCAGCATTATGCTCAAAACCCACCAGCACATTACATATATATGTTTCATGATATAGATGCTGCTTTACATAAAGCTCTGCAATTATAGTGTAATCTTAGAATAAAGCTCCACTCGGTGCTGTTTAATTATCTTTTTAGTAACTATCTACAGTAACTTTTCTATTAAACAAAACAAAACAAAAACACAGGATGCAACAAAAACATTTCTACAATGAAGGTGAGTTTATCAGCGCGAGGTGATACACAGATGTTTCAATGGATGTTCTACATGGAGAAAAAAAAAGGTACAACATCCATGATATAGATGTAGATATTTTTAATTAACACATTTTTAGTGTACAGTTAAAATAAATAAGAAAATGTTCAATCAAGAATGTCACACAAGTTATTATTAAATACCACTAATTACTGTACAAAAGTTTGATAATACCTCCTCCTATGTTGATTGTCTTCTGGTTAACAATAGGCTTTGCTCCCTGCTGGCCAGAAAGCATACATACAGCCCAGAATGTCACTATGAAGAACATTTACTGCGGCGTAGGAATGGTTGATCTGCAGAAAATAGATCTGTTAATTCACATTATGTACAAGCGAAGACTACAATGTGTGCCTGAAGTTTACGTATGACGATAGCGCTTTGAAACAGGAGGACAGCCAGTAGGTTTAATGTAAATAAGTATAGGTAGTGCAGAAGACAATGACCTGATAGAAAATGGGATACAGAATCTCAAATATTTTGTGATTCTAATTTATTTAATTAATTTAAATCACAGAATCCAGTGCAATATCTGTAGGTACTGCGTAGGCTCATGATCCAGTGTTTTGAAAGCATCAGCATGAACATCTATCAGACTGATGCTTCACTACGGGGGGCTCCAGTTAAATATCTGTCCAATAGTGGGGGGCAATTAGTATTGTGTTCCTCAAAGGGAAAAACAACAATTTTAAAAATAACAAAAAACCTCAGTTAAATACCTAAATTAACAAATTCTTTTTTTTAAATCGATATTTATTGACCTCCGCCAAGAAAGAACAGATCATGTATAGAACCACCATCAAGTCACAAATTAAATTAACAAATTTTAAGAAGGCGGAAGGAACCAGTATTAGCACAGGGAGCAGATATGCCTTTTGTTTGCATTTTCATAGAACTTAAATAGGCCCAGAATGTCTTCAAGGAAAGTGATCATTAATAATGCACAGAGCGAGGGTTTTGATATCGAGCAGAAAAAATATATCGGTTGCTAAAGATGTCTTTGAAGCGAGTCTCTGTAGCAGGTGTGTCCGAGATAAGAAAACAAGAGGTTGGGAGTTCAGACTTTCTGTTCTGGGCCACTTTCATCCTTATATCCTGACTGCAAAGGAAGTCCAAGAGATTGCCCCGCTAGAGCTATAGATGTATTATATGTATATATAGCCCTCGAGGAAGTGTAAGTCTGTTTTTTGGTACACAGACTATACTCGCTTGTCATGTTATCCCCACCCTTTCCATGACCCTCGCTTCTGTTAAGGATGTTCTCAGATGTTGTCATGAGAGATTATAAGCTCTGTGTGCTCGATATTACTGTCCTTTGTTTAAAAACTGAGTATCCTGAACTCATTCCACCAAAAGTACTGAAAGAAATACTGAGATGCACCCATACTCTCCATCCAGGACGTAAACATTATTGGTTTTAATCAGTCTCCCAAACAGGGCAGATTGTATTGTGGTAGTGTTTTTTTTTTTTTATTAACGATCCTATTTTTTTGTTTAATTGAAGAATAAGGATGGTTATTTTTTATATTCAATTGGCTAAAGTGTAGTTTTGCGAGCAGGGCTCTTTACCTGATGTATCGGTTTCTCAGCCTTTCATTTCTAGTTTTGTCAGACCCCTGTGAAATAAGTATTTTAAGAAGCTTTGCATACATTGTTATATAAATTAAAGCTGTTTATACTGAAGGCTGAAGTGTTAATGCCTGCGCAAACATAACCACTTGCTAGTATATGTCTGATGTTACTAAGGCTGTATACATACAGTGCTTCACTTCTGATAAATACACACAGCAGGCATAACATCAGATATATTTTGATTTTATACAGCAAACAGTGATGTAGATTTGGCTGCTTTAATTTAAAATGAGGCCATATAATCTTCTAAAGGAAAGCTGAAAAGGCTATTTGGTACAAGGATCAGCCTGGCTACCCCTTACATAAAACATAGTGTGGGTGACATGTAAAGCCATATTAGCAAGGGTTGGCAAAAAATCACACTAACCTTTAACAGTAAGCAACAAAATTGGATAAAAGCTGCTAGTGAATTGTCTGCTTCATTTTATTTCCCATCATGCATTAAGCGACGCATATGGACGGTCACCCTGTAAAGAGTCACAGATCACTATTAGTTTATACATTTATACAATCACAATTTTTTAATGTTCACTCAAGGTATAGACAAAGTTCCCACTAACGGTTCAAAGGGTAATTCGACTTCTAAAGTTTTAAAGAGCTTTGGTGCCTCCTACTGGACAGGACCTATATTTGCATCTTATTTTTCTGCCTCAAATCACATCTACCCAATGAAAATTGAGCCTCTTTATGGACTGGCAGTTAATTGCCCCATGTCAGCCCAGGCATTAATAATATCATTGGCCTGTCACACCTTTGGCCTGTGATTATTTGATAGCTACTAGGCCCAAAATAAACTTTTAAGGCACAGGGGTATGCGACTGTGTGAATTCTGCAACTAGAAAACTGGGTCCAGTTCCCTTTGACCAGCTTAAATTGCTGTTCTTATACAATCAATGCCAGGAACCATATGTTGGGTTCACTCTTACTAAGTAGCCAGGGTAGCAAAATGGGTAAATCACCCAGTGTCCCCAATTCCAAGATAGTGGTTCCAAATGACTTGTTTTCAGACCATAGCTTGTCAAGCGTTTTTATATATAATCGCACACGCTTAAACACACTTATGAGAGTCATTTGTAACCAAGTAGGACAACTATACTTTACAGCAACTGCTTGACAGCGTGACCAAGATCACTATCGACACCAGTAGAACTATATGCTAAGCAGTGGGGACATCTAGCTGTTACCAGTTGAACTACAATGTAACAAGTTGCATTCTTAGTCTTATGTGGTCATTAATGGACTGCCCCCTTTAATTTAGAATAGTCTATATATATCATACCTACATGTGGACCTTCTCTTATCATACCAAACCTGGGGATCTTATATAAAAAGTCATAATTTGGTTGCTGTGCTGAGGGCTTGTAGACGGCAACGGTGAACTGTTTAGAGTTTTATAGCAAAATAATGTGCAAGAATAAAAACAGATTGCATTTTTTTTTGCATGTAGGGTTACACATAGTAAAATGTATTGTATATAGGCTGGGTGGCTTCCCAGTGCTTGCTCCCACACCGCAGCCCTCTCTACTGAGTCCTGCTATATGACATTGTTTGCCTGTTCTCTGCCTCCTAAGGAGGGTAAGGATACCACATACAAGGTACAAAACTCCTAGCTAATAGCTAGGGAGATATCTGATCTCACCCACTGGGCCGTTAAGCAAACACCTGCCATCCTCCTTAGACCCGCCACCATAGTAAAGCCAATAACAGTAATAGTCTTCTAGTCTTGCAAGAAAAAGTAATAAACAAAAAAATATGAATGCAGTGTTTAATGAGTAGAAATCCTCATACATTTAAAGACACAATTATACACTCTTCACTAGTGAAATACACAGGCAGTGAGGGCATTGAAAACCAGGGGAAGCATGTCTTTGCTTAATCATTGTGTCACCATTAAAGCCCCAGCATCAGACAGTAGATCACACATCTATATAGAAATAAAAATATTGTGATGGGGCCTTGAACTGTTTAGATTTGTGTGCTGTGGGAGGAGAGAACATTATTCTGCAGGTATGTCAAAACTACACAATTTGTGAATCAGAATCATTTCATATGCGGAACACAATCTACTTGGGGACCAGGTAAAGCTGAACTGGCATGGTTCTTCCTTTTCTCCATCTCTCCATTGGGTGTGAATGTGACCTAACCTCTCAAGAGTGACTGCCATAAAATTAACATTACTATCCAAAATTAACATATCCAAATATATCTATCCGCAGGTGACGCTTTTAGATGTTCAAGGCCCTACTTTTCCCGTACCTATTGTCTGGACAGGGCACTTGACCGCGAGTTCTTGCTAGCTCAACACGCAGAGAATTACCCCCGATATTTAACCCTTTTAAATTAGACAGTGCCTTCTCAGCCTGGCTAATATCTCTGTAATCAAGGAAGGCTCTGTGCTGGACTCCTTGCCACGTTAGCCGCAGAGGGGATGCCCCTCGCTCTCGCAAAATGGCCTTTAACTCACTGACTCTTGTAGCTGGGGAGATGTTTCCTATATACACAGTGACGACATCGCTAATATCACAGGCTGCTAATCTGGAGTGTATCGGAGCTTCGTGTGGATCCGTCCCACCTGCCGGTGTGGAAGCCGGTGCTGCCTCCTCTTTCCCTGTTATTAAGGGCTGTGGACATGCTCCATTGTCTTTGAGAGTCACATCTTTTCCAGCTCTCCTTAACTTTTCCCGAAGTTTCCTTAGGATCGGTATCTTTTCCATCATTTCCTGCGTGATCTGCATTATAAAAAAAAAAAAAAAAAAAAAGTTGGTTTCCAAAGCTCTGCTTCATAACCAGTGAATGGGAACCCAGCTTAAAGGAACCCTAACATTTGTACTTTATTAACATTAAACATTGTTCATATTTTGTACATTTTACGAAAACAATTATCCTATGGTGTGTTGCTTTTACTTTGCTCCTGATGTGAGTTAAATTAATAAATCCAGCAGAGTAGGTGGTACTGCACCTTTAACTTTGTAATGTTTCATTAGATGCAACAGATTTTATCCGCTCGGCTGGGCTTTGTTCGTTTCTCTATTGCCCGTAATGGCTAGAAACAGAATGGCTATGAATTGGATACAATTCTATAATATTAGTTTGCTCATATTGGCATTTTACACTCTGGGCAGGCTTTATGAAGTAAACTGATGACAGATATGTTCTATAGATACACAGAATTGCAGGAAAAGAAGGTAAACCACCATCTTGTTCGGGGTAGAAGAATACCATATCCATTAATACAGAATTCCTGCCATACATTGTATACAAGTGGTATGTAATATAAAAATTATAGCATATCCACCTTGTTGGCATTGACTAGTACTGCATAAATACTATATAAATACCCCTGAGAACACGGGTCCCAACAGACCCAGCTCCATTCTCTAACCTTTTAGCCCTTAGGAAATGTATTTTCATTTAAATGAAAGATTGAGAAAAATACATAAGATAAGTTGATCATACCTCTGACCATATTATTCCTTGTGGTTTTGCGCGTGTGCAGTGTGTCTTAATAACTCGCGTAGGTGTCAGTATATAGTCCACTGTGAGGTCATGATCTCTTAAAAGCTCTTCTGGAATATCCGTCACCTTAAACATATATAATTATAACAACTCCCACATTCCAAAATGTATAATATCTCAAGGCAAAAAAAAAATGCAGTTACAAATTGGAAGATGTTATACAGTAAAAGATCAAAGAAAAAACCATTCCAAAGTGAATTTCAACAAAGAATTTACACGCTAAACTTTAAGAGGCTTATATTTAATGTAAGGATGAGTGCGTGGTAGGTAAGTGGAAGAGATGGCAGAAGTGAACATAGTTAAGGAATTGAACCAATGCATTGAATAGTTATATGGCTCCTGAATCTAGGATGAGACCGACAACTGATTTATGTTTGAGTCTTAACAGTGTGAAAAACAGGCAGACCAGATGGGCTGAGTGGGATCGACCTGCCGTCAAATTCTAGGTTTCTATTAAAAGTACACAGAGTATAGTACTGTAGAAGTAAAATCAAACAGAATCTCGCTGAACAGCTTGCAGTCCGTTTATTTTTTTTGGTTTTTTTAACATAAAGGGGTGATGGGATAGCCAGTGTTAATTATGAAAGACTTTCAGGTGGGAGGAGGAAACACATACTTGACAATCGTGAACTATAGTGACCACAACTGTGCGCTCTGTAACTGCCCCCATGGCCACCATCATAGCATATTCCATGTCGGCAAAACCTTCACCTTTTCCGATTCTCCAGCCTAAATGACATGAAGATTGTGTTGTGTTAACATGTATTGCTGAGAAAATGAACAGGTCCATTGTGTTTCTACCGTACCAACAGGATACACACACGATATTAAACACTGTTGTGTATGTTAATTGCTGGAGCTGGGAAACGGTTACCTTTTTCAGATACTGCGACGGACCCCACAACCACGAGATCCACTCGTACTGCAGCATCCAAGCCTAAAGGAATGCTGTATTCTTTCACTCCCTGCAAATAAGAGAGAGGTGTATTGGCTCACAATGGCAAACCTATAGCAATTCATATATATATATTAAAGCTGCACTGTAATACAAATGTTGTCCACAAGGGAGCAGCAGTTTGCTTTTTATAGATATTTTGTTGAATATGCGGTCAGCATCTTTGTAATTTTGGTAATTTGAGAGAGGTTTCTACATCACACACACAGGTATGTTATGTACTATGCACCCGACCTGTGAAGTCGAACAAATCCTCAGCACCTCTTTGCTGGCCCCGGCAGGAGGGGTGATTTTGTTGAAGAGACCAGTTCGAAGCCGTGGAGTTGGGACCAACAGTGTCTTACGAGCCTGTGTACAGAAAGGGTGTACCATTAATCTACTGTAAAGGAAGCACGCCTTCTAATTTATACATAGACAGAAGAGCATGGATGCGTTTGTGTATGGATGGATGCGTGTGCGTGCGTGCGTGCGTGCGTGCGTGCGTACGTGTGCAAGAGCTAGGGCTGCAACTAACGATTATTTTCGTAATCAATGAGTTGGCCGATCTGATTAACTGTTGTAGCTTTTATACACCGGCTGATTTGACCCAGGCGCAGGGCCTTTCTGGCCATCAAGTCAACTGAGCGAATGCCGGGCGGGATGGCACTTTCAATGTACCTTTTATCCCTTTATTTGTGTAGTACTTGACTGTGGCCAATTCACACAATCACACACTCCAACCGTGTAAAAGCACATCATGCAGCTGCAGCAAGGTGCTAGGACTGATTTTAATTCTCTGTCCAGCCCTACACAGGATGATCTGTATTTTACCTGGAGAGCCTCCAGACGAACACCTTCTAAGGGCTTGTCAGGATCCACTTTTATTTCCTTGGTCCTACTAAATGCCTCTAGAAGTTTTATATTCTGACAGGCTTGTCTGGAGCCCTATACAGGGAGAGGTAAATGTGTGTTACTTACGTCCAGTGTGAGGAAGCGTGCGTTCTTCTGAGGGGTATCAGGGTTAATCTTAAGAGTCTTGGCATCTTGGAACGCCTGCAAGTCTGAGAGCCTTTCACATGCCTTTGCAGCTCCCTGCGCCATGAGTCCGAGCAATGGTATAACAGAAGCAGGTTTATCTTTAGTACTAATGAAAATAATAAGGTCCGCTTTCCCCCAATATCCAAACGTTTTACATAAAAACAAACAGCCGGTATGGAATATGGCCCAAACTAATGTTTTGTGTGTAATAAAATGCAATTTACAGTTCTCTAAATCAATAAGCTGAAAAATGTGTTGTGAGAATGCCTGGGTACCAAAGGGAAAATGCCAAGTATAGGGTCTTAGGCCCCCCCGGCAGTGATCAAACACCATAGTTATATAATCCTAAACAAACAAAACCACACATCTCCACTCATTTCTGTACCTTAAAGTTGGGTATCCTGTGATGAACAGGCCTTGGAAAATCAGCCAAGTTATTGTGTTCGATGTAATCCCACACCTTGTGGCGGATATCCCATTTGCTGCAACCTTCAATTGATATTAAAAATGAATATAAGCAGATACGCAACTTTACATAAAAACAAACTTTTTTTTTGTTTAATAACAAACATCTATGCAGATCCCATCCCATATATCAAATGATTAGCTTACCTGCCTTGTATTATGTGCTGATAACTACTTATGTAACTAAGTATCAAACAACAAGAACATGTTTATAAACATGTTACATGGACAGCAGCTGAAACACAGCACACCACATATTCTGAGGGTAAAAAGGAGAAAATGGGACATCTGCTGTGCCCAAGCCCAATAAGATACACTTTATGGTTGATCACATATTCTTACACTGACAGCACTTTGTGAAAGAAGGGAATTTCCAGTGCTCCTTAAGAACATTATAGAAAAAAAGTTAGACTAACAAAGGTCGTAAAGATAACACAACCAGTGGTGTTTTATATGGGGTTTGATGTTTTGCTATAGAGCCCCCAGTGGCTGCTCCCTTTGCCCCTGCCTGCTGCCCCTGCCCTGGAAGTAAATATCACAGGCTCATTGCTGACATGAAACAAGTTACCCAGGCTGGGTGGCAGCTCTGACCCACTCATGCCTGCTGCCCTGACCCACTCAGTACAAGGGGACTGCATTCAGACAGCCCCCAGGGGGTATTAGAGAAGGATGTACCTGCTGTCAGTCTGATTGCAGGCTCCATGGCAAGAGGTCTTCACTCCCTGTAAGGCTGCTGCTGCATGGAGTCCTCTCTAGACTTCTCCCAGAGTCCCAGTTAAGAAACTGACAGCTCCACGTGTGCAGAAAAAAAAACTACAGGACACCAGAGAGGACAAAATACCTAAAAGAGCAAAGCATTCAGCTAGTGAACCATTCAAACAAATCATTTATCACAATATTAATAGCTCAACACCAATTCAATGCATGCCTGATACATACTGCACCAATGTGACTAATATACCAGAACAGAAAATAGATAATGTAAAGTCAAGATTTGTTTTATTATGCTTATTTGTAAAGAAACATGCAAGTATATTCTAACCCAGATTATTTGTCTGCACTCTTTATATACATACTTGCTTGGCAAATGTGTTTGGAGAGGATAGTAGACCAGTAGGCTAGTGCACAGCTGCACATGGAGCCAGAAGCTTTTCAGCCACTTGGCTAAATGCTGCCAGCGCCCCCTGGTTTAATTCTTAATATGTATTAATATTTGAAATAATAAGACATTATTATACTGGGAATTAGTATGTTGTATGAAACGTCCATGCAGCTGATGGCCCTGCAGTAGTCGTTGCATGGTATCTGCTAGATAAATGTAACCTTAAATATTCTGAGCAAAGATTAGTTTTTGCACCGTGCATTAGATTTAAAGTGCCTTAACATCCAATCAGTTGGTTTTCAAACCTATAGATCCTTTAGATCTCAATACTGGCCTTATAAGTAGCCATACACTCCACACACTTCTTTATATGGAGAAATATGTGACAGTTTATGTGATCTCCTCCAACTATGTGCAAAAAGAAGTCTGTTTATCTCCCGTCTGATCACTGACATCTAGATTGTAAGCTGTGGTGAGCAGGATACTGACACCTGGCTCCATGCTATGTGTATTGCTTGTTATCATGATTTATATAACCCCATGTTAAAATTTCACAATTGGGTTTATTCACTAAAAGAAGAGTTGTGATTCAAACGCCTTGACATCACTTTACATTATAATGGTGCAACCCTTATGAGCTTCTGCTGCAGGAAGAGCTTGACTGGCCCTGTATAAGGTATAGTTAAAGTGAGATTTCTTGAAAGTATCCTTACCCGCTGAGTTATGCATTATACAGGGCCCTTCATAAAGAATAGTGAAGTTGGGTGGGCGAAAACCAAAAGTCTCCAACAAACTCTCCTGACAAATTTCCCTTTTAGTTATTAAACCTCAATGTCTAGTGATTATGATCCTTACATACACTGAAGCAACTTAAAGAATAGAATGGTTTGTGGCAGTATAAAATGCATAGGTAAAATGAATGGAAGAAAATGTTAGCACTCTTTTTTTTCTCAATTTTTATTGAAAGGTTTTTCATATAACAAATAAGTATAACTTTTAAGAGAGGAATACAGAAAAAAAAAGGAGGGGTTCAGCTACTTACAATAGTTAATGTAAACTTTTCATATATATATATATATACTGCAGTACATCCAGATGAGGCTATAATGAGATGTACAATCTTAATATATCACAATTGAACTTAGAAAATGACACAATATGGCATTCTGACCTAAATGTGTTACGGAGCTTCCTATTAAATTCATCCCAATGGTACTTTAATGTAGGGTATTCTATCCTCAAATGATGTACACTGAGTTCTAGAGATTTATTTTCCTTATAAAGTATCAACAATTCTTGTGTATTTAGGACAGTTTTTTTACCCCAGTGTCTAGGGAGAATAGAAGTGACAGCAATGAATAAATGAGAAAGGATAATTCTCTGTACTTTGGGAATAACTTTGGGAATCACTTTGAATGGAACCATCTTTGGGGTCAGAGAGTTAATAGAAGTTGTTATTAATTTGACCATTGTGAGAATACGTGACCAGAAAGGGGTCAGTTTGGCACAGGGCCACCATATATGTTCCATATGTCCTACTGCTCCACAGTCTCTCCAACAAAGAGATGATTTCATAACATTGAGTTTAGAAGGATATAAATACCATCTATAAAATAGCTTAAGGTGGTTTTCCCAATGTGAAGCACACTGAGTGACCCCTTGTAGACCATTTCTAATCCTAAACCATTCTGACAGGTCCATTTGAAAAAAACACTCATTTTTAAGATACAGCCCATAGTAAAAACTGGAATTCTAGTGGGTTGATACACTGCACCACTAGCTCTGAATGTTTTCTCATCTGGGATGACGAGAATTCATTCATAAAATCTGGATCTACAAAATGCTATTGTGAGATGTGCCAAAGTACACACATTTAATACTACACCGAAGGAAATCAACCTCTTGTTTAATTAACCTTCTCATTGTAAGAAAGCTGTAGGGCTCTCGTAGCGGAAGCTGTTAGCGGTCTCGGTTATAATTTTACCACAGCTGATAAAGGAGGTGAATGGAGTTCTGGTATGTCACCAACTTGGGGACAATGACTCCAGTGAAATGATTTGTATTGGGAAGTATTTCTCTAATGAAACTATATACACGGTTGCAAAAAATCAGGTTTTTCTGTTAATACTTGCTGTATGATTTCCAGATTACATATTGCGCTCCTGAAATTACAGAATAAAATACGCATGATCCCTGTGAACAGCAAATTATAAGGGATATCCAGCAGATCTGTAAAAAGATTTTTTGAAAGTACTTATTGTTTAGATTCTGGACAGCTTTTCGCATACATAGTGCTGGAGAGCATCCAATTTTGACTTAATAGGTAATGTGAATTGAGTGGTAAATTCATAATTTATATAATTCAGAATAATAAAATAAGAGTCTCCCTCGATGATTTATTAATCTACGCAGTCAAACCCAAAAATTTACATAAACTTGAGGAGACTATGAAAACTGACCACTGAGATGTTTGTCTTACTAAATGTATTTTGATGCCAAACATACCATGACATGTAGGTTGAAGGAAGTAATATCTGCATTAAGTGCTGTGTGTATTTATACCTTGTTTGAGCAAGCAGATTTGGCTACCTAGGCCATGGTTTTCATAAAGAGAGCAAAGTGGCCCTCTACTGCTGTCTGCATGGTTTTTAAGATTATCTGGGCTGCAAAACATGCTGAAAGTCAAGGATGTGGAGCAAAGAATTTAACACAAAGAAGCATGAGGGTCTATGGAGAGTCTGAAGCTGCTCCATTATGATCAGGCACAAAAAAACTAATGATTGGATGGACAGATAAGCACAGAAGTGTGTTTTAGCCTGGAATTCCAAACAAGTATGCGTTACCTTTATTTTGCCTATACATTTTATATCAAAAAAGGCTTCCTGTGAGCACAATGCCACAAGGTGGCAGCAGATTAACATAAAAGCATCATAAAGGAAGCCATTCTGGTTTTACATGGTTTTTCCTCTAGAGGGCGCCACATAACAGAAGCAAGTGTCTGAAATCAGAAATAAGTAAGAGGGGTTAACCCAGAGCTTTAGGTTTAACAAAAGTCAGCGCATAGCGAGTTTATTTAATAGAACTTTACCACTTTAAGGAGTAAAATGCGTTCAAGTGCATTATGTGCGTCGATGTAAGAAATCCATATTTTAGAAATGCACCGTACTAAGTGGAAACAAATTGAAGAATTAACGTTTATGAATATTTGTTTTTTTCCCAAACAAGAATGTTACAGCTTCAAAATAATTTCAAAGTATTCGAAAAGTGAGATTTTCCTTATTCTTTTAACTTTAATAACGTGATTTTACAATGCTAATATTTAACAAGAAGTTGTTCACAAGAAACAAACGAATACAACAAAAACGAGTTAATAATTTAGTAGTGTCTTTTTTGTATCATGGTGTCCTGTGTGCCAGTAAAACAAGCAACTTTATATAAAAACACACAAAACAGATTAAATTATTTATCAATTGTTAAAGTTTGTTTTTTGTTCTTTTAACAATAAACTAAGTATCTTGTTATAAAAGAGAATATCAATGTATTCTTTATCTAAAAACGATTGACCTTAATAAACATTTATTTTTGACTCTACATTGCATAAATTCTATTTCAAAAGTATAAAAAAAAATTCTACAAATTAATATTGTGTGATAAAGAAATTAAATAATGTCATTTTATTTTTGTTTAATACACGGTGTTTTCTTGAGTGTTCAATCCCTTCTGTTTAATCCTAAAATCGCTATTCTGGGTGGAGATCTCGACGTGTTACATAAAATAAACAAAGATATCATATTATCTACAAGTTACCAAAATATATACATTTTTACATGTGGAAGCCATTTACTTCTCAATTGGTTGTCATTAAAATGTGATCACACATCAAATGTGCCTTGCAAATTAAAAAACAACACACAAACACACAAAGACCTGCAGATTTTGTTTCCAGGGTTTTTTGTACATACACATAATTTTGTTGGGGTCGAAGGGTGCCTAAAGAGCACAGTTTAGGTTTCATATAGTTTAAGACACCCGTTCTTTGGGGCTGTTCTGTAAAGTGACTGGTATTAGGAGTGTGTGAAGTGGGCGCCCCGTGGGGAAGATTCCTCTCTAGATTTTGGAAAGTAGATGGCAATGTAACAAACAGAAGGTAAAATAAATCCAATCAGGTACTTTTCAACCTTCTGAGTAAATTCATTAGCAATAGGCCAGGGCTCTGCACACTAATTATCCGAGTCTGATGACTGCTAATGAAGCAATTAGACACAATGATGTGCTTCATTTAGAATTATATTTGGATTTTCGCTTTATTCATATTAATCTAAGTATACCGTATACTAAAAAATATATATAAATAAAATGTAGTAAAATTGGGGAAACCCTTCAGATTATTTTTTTCCTAATGTAATGTGTGGATGTACCGAATATGATGTAGTTTAAAGTGAACTGGAATCACAAACTCCTTTATAAACGGTATTTTTTATTTGCGATAAAATCGGTAGATTTATATGCATGCATGTATGTATAGCTACAACCCGTGTCTTTATGCTCAACCTAAAACTAAAATTTCTACTTAAATCACTGTAAATAACTGCACTGTAAATAAAAATTACAAATGGACTAGTGGGGGTTGTAGATGCTGTAAACTGAGATCAATGAATTTGCCCTAAAATGATAGAATTAAATATTCCACAAACTTTAATGTGTTTTGATTTCTATACTGACTGCTTACAAAATATGTATAGCGCGGTTGTGTACTATCTTATTATTATTATTATTATTATTAAGTGAGGCAATTATTTATAACATTATAAGTGTAAATGAATAACATCCAGGTTTAATAGTTTTTATTTTAAAATGTTTACCTCTATCGGTCTGCTCATTTAAAGTTATTATCGGATGAATATATATACTGTTAATCCAGCGCTATAGGTTTAAACCTCTGGACTCTTTAAAGCTCCCGCACCATATTTGGTTAAATGACGAAAAAAAAAGCAGTTTGTGTGGAGTGCTGGGAAGTGTGCCTGCCTTTGGATTGGTTCCCAGATCCTCTCACCGGCTGCTGATTGGACAGAAGTTATAGAGGGGGTTGTGGGCGGCTGGGAGTAAAAGCTTAGCTCACAGAAAAAACTTTTGGAAGTTCTTCATAGCTTGGAAACGGGGCTGTGGGAGAGAGGAGCTGTGATTGCAGATCGATCCCCCCTGGCCTAGCTGAATCTGACACCCTGTTGGGGTCTCGGTGTCTGAAGGACAATTTGCAGAAGAAGAGGATGTTTAGCTAGAGCAGAGGACACGGTTGTACAGCGAGAGTCTGATCTACCTCTCCTCCTGAAGGAGGACCTCTCCATCCTCTACAGATTGACATTACCCCTCTTGAGCATCAATGATGCAAGCGAGATATTCTGTGGCGGACCCCAATGGTCTGGGTGTCGTCCCTTACCTGAGTGAGCAAAACTACTACAGAACAGCTGGGACTTACGGGAGCATGGCCACCCCCATGAGTGTGTACACCGGCCATGACCAATACACCTCGGGCATGAGCAGGTCTTACGGACCCTACCACCACCAGGCAGCAGCCCCAAAGGATCTGGTTAAACCTCCCTACAGTTATATCGCTCTCATCACCATGGCCATTCAAAATGCTCCTGATAAGAAGATCACGCTGAATGGAATTTACCAGTTCATTATGGATCGCTTCCCTTTCTATCGTGAAAATAAGCAGGGATGGCAAAACAGCATCAGGCACAACCTGTCCCTCAACGAATGCTTTGTGAAAGTCCCACGGGATGACAAGAAGCCAGGGAAAGGTAGCTACTGGACTCTGGATCCTGATTCCTATAACATGTTCGAAAATGGGAGCTTTCTCCGGAGGAGGAGGAGGTTTAAGAAGAAAGATGCTTCCAAAGAAAAAGATGAGAGGAACCACAAAGATCAGAGCAAGCTGCAAACTTCCATCTCCAGCATAGACATTCCAAAGGATGTTATCCACGAGAAGAAGATTGTCATCAAAAGCGAATCCCCGGAGCTACCGGTTATCACAAAAGTGGAGAACGTGAGCCCCGGTGGTGGCAGTGCCATGCAAGACAGCCCTAGAAGTGTGGCATCCACTCCATCAGCCTCTACCGAGAGTTCAATCCCTGATCACCACACAGTCAGCAATGGTCTGTCGGGCTTCAGCGTTGAGAACATCATAACTTTAAGGACTTCTCCTCAAGGGGAACTAAGTCCGGTGCCAACTGTCCCGTGTAGGACGGGGATGGTGCCCTCGTTGCCCATCAACTATGCACAGACTCAGACCTCTATCTATAGTCAGGCATGCACACAGGGAATGGACACTAGTGGGAGCTATCAGTGCAGTATGAGGGCCATGAGCCTGTACACGGGTGACAGGTCAAGCCACATGTGTGTGCCCACCACCATGGAAGACACCATCTCAGATCATCACAATGGCACCACATCTCCACTGAGCACCATGAGCCTTGGGTCCAGCCAGGATGGTGTCCTGACACCTAGTCACCACCAGCAAAATGGCACAGCAGGGCAGACGGCGTCCTGGTACCTCAACCACAGTGCAGATCTTAACCACCTCTCAGGGCACACTTTCGCGTCGCAACAGCAGACTTTCCCAAATGTGAGAGAAATGTTCAACTCCCACCGCCTTGGGATTGAAAGCTCAGCCCTCAGTGACCACCAGGTGAGCGGTAACACAAGCTGTCAGATCCCCTATAGATCAACGCCTTCCATATACCGCCACGCCACCCCCTACCCCTACGACTGCACTAAGTACTGATTACAACCAGGTTGTCCGGACTGTGTTCAGTGACATTTTAAGGTGAAAAAAAAAGAAAATGACTTGTTTTAAAGAGTCTAGAAAGCAAAGACTAGCAATTGGCATTTACATCGGTAAATATACACTATATATATATTTACAAGTAACATTTACTTGAACAAAATGTCGATATATTTACCATAAAGAAAAAATTGACAGATATCTGCTAAAATGTGTGACCTTGATGAAGGACCAAACCTTTGTAATCTCCTTTTGTACTGGGAATAGATTTGAAAATATCTAATTTCTGTAAAATATGTGAAGCGGGCTGTTTAGAGTCATTTTATTATAATATTTAAAGTTGAGTTCACTGGATTATTTTGGTTAATTTTGCCAGCAAATATGAATTGCTAAACTGAAACAAACACCTAGTGCTTTATTCATAGTGTCTGTATAATTCTAGTATTTCTTACAATTACCTTCCACTTTCTTATTGAAAAAATAGGAATATAATTTATTTTTTTTCCTTTTGATGGGATAAAATGGGAAAACTTTGGGTTTGTTTTTTTGGGGGGGGAGATTTTTTGAGACTCTGACCATTCCCTAGAGCGTATGTTGTGTCTGTTTGGTCCAATTGTATTTTATATTAAATAAATTGTTTTTTTTTGTGTTACAGCTTTAAATATTGTTACAAGTGTGTTTTTATTTTGGGTTAAATGAGTTTAAACTTTTTTGAGCTTCTAAACACTGGTTGTTTTCTATTAAAAAAAATCATTTTTAACATATTCTACAAAAAGCCTACTTGTTCAAATCTGTAAATATATATATATATAATTATAATAATAGGACACTTACATTATATTTATAAAAAGGTAAAACATTTTAACATCCCATTTAAAATAGAGTGAAAATAAACAGTACAATTTCTGCATATGTTTCAACAAATAGTTAAAAATATTCTTTACTTAGGTTATTCCTTACCTTAGGTTACAATGTTACAATTTATTGTAACATTTAGTTTCTATTCCAATGTGACAGCATTTTTGTGCTTTAAGCGCATTTTATTATACTGTTTACCAGGGATTTTTAGAGGCGCTTTTTCACGCCTTGGGCTGGAGCGTTTCACATTTTACAATATTTACAGTCTGGAAAAATACCGCAGAAAATATAAAAAAGTTGTAAAAGCATGAAGGGCTCTCTAGAACTATTTGTTTTTGTTGCAAACCCAATTGAGGGTTAGCAGCAAATCTCTTGGCAAGTTTCACGTTGTCGTTCTCATACGTATATAGCACAGCTTGTTACATCATTACACACAACCAACACAATTGATGTCAGACGCTCTTACGTAAAAGGTTTCGCAATGCTGGAAATTACGTATTTAATGAATATCTGTCATCTGTCATAATTCTTTCTGTATTGTCTCTGATACCTCGTTGTGTTCGAATTTCTAGATGGAGACAGAATAGAGCAGAATAATATTACACAGTCTATTTATATTGGCAAAGAAAACATGTTTTGCTGTTGCCTTTAAAAGTGAACGCCGTGTAAAAAATGTAATGCCAATGCCGATAACTTGAACTCACACTGGTAACACCACACTAGTATTATTTTATAATGTGTAATCCTATAATTATACTCCCTGTGCAATAACTGATATTATTATGCACAGTGTACATTGGGTGACAGTCTAGGTAAAGATATTAAGAGAACAGAGTTTCAATGTCATTGCAAGATTCATGGCACCAGGGTAGTGGCAATGGCTTGAACGCACATCTGGCACTCATTGAGGTTAAAGGGGAATAAATGTCTTGGAGGCACAGGTAGAATCACCTGCCACTGCACATCATAACTTTCCACAGGGTGACCAGGAGGGCACCTTAGTGTAATGCATCCTATGATATAATTCAATTCAATTACTCAGGTTATTAATACAATTAGAGCATCTCAAGAAACCCAAAATGCACCCGGGTACAGAACCTGCCCCTTCTCTGTTAGCCAAATGATTAAATCCCACTAACCCACTATAGGCCGTGTTCACAAAACCAAACCGTGGGTACCCACAGCCGTGGGCCAGGGCAGTTATCTGAACGGTCTTTCTCTGTGTGTGCATAACATTTCACTTCACTTTGCATGGTGTCATGAAGTGTATTCCCATTATATGTAACACAATGTCACCAGCCATGCTACATGTACACGACACATGGAACGTTCTGTCCCTTGTATGTAAAGATCAGATGTTATATGAGCAGTCAGAAAGCGGACACATAATTATGGAATATAACCGTTCCCCAAGCAAAGAAATATGGTCTCCTTCTATGTACCTGTCTGTATGGAAAATGAATATGTTCACACTTGTCATGATTATCCATTGTCATTCTACATGTATACTGCATTACATATATGTATATATGAGCATATGATGGACTTCTCACCGGCCTTTAAATATAGACACTTATTCCAAATGACACAGGGTACACCGTGTTTAATAAATACATTATAACATAAGGCACTATTAACAAGCCTGTCATTGTTAAGTTTGCTTGAATATATTTCAGGTATTTTTTTTAAATTATAACATAAAGCTATGCCTGTAATTATATAATATAGGTACACTGTAACACTGTGAATATCGGTAAATATCGGCCCAATCATCGATATCACCCGGAATATTAATTACATCAGCATTCTGGTCCAAAAACACACATTAATTAGAAATTATTTCGGTTTAGAAGCACAGATAATAAGCAACATGGGAGGTTTTGTTTAGAGAAAGAAAGATCTGATTAAATCTCTTCTTGCACCGGTTACTGGCTTTGACATTGTTTTCGATTATTTTATTTTTGGAGAATATGACGTAAACACAAACATTTCTTTTTGTAATGTTCAAACAGCTTTGTGTTTAGATGAGGAATTTCAAACACACGGATTTATCGCATTCCCCGAATTTCTCTTTCGGTTTCAGGTCGATAAATCTAGAGATCCAGTCTGTGAGATCAGTGCAGATCCAGGAATCAGGGTCACCTCGTTTGGTCACCGTATACCGGGCAGTGAACGGTTACCATTGCTGGCCCATATATATATAACATAGTATCTGGTGTCTTATAGGATTGTCTGAATCTCTATTTTTTATTTGCTTCTTTAGACCTATGTAATAGTGGGTTTTACAGTATGAGGTATAATGGCTAAATTGTGGGCTTTCTTTTCTTTTCTTTTTTTTTTGTTTTTGATGCAACGTCTTACCCGAAATGCTTTAAATGGATTCCTTTTTTCCCCTCTTCATACAGAAGTTACTCTGCTATGTGTTTTTTTGGGGGGTACTGTGAGATTTTAACTCCGTTTTAATATTTACCCGAAACCCAAGGCAAGTCAGACAGATGGCAGGTTTAATATATGTCGGTTAGGAGCTCTCAGTAAAAAGGTGACACTAACCTATTACATGCACACGTTTACAATATGTAAATATATATATATTTATATTTATATATAATAATGTGTATATTATATAATATTTTTATATACCGGTATATATACATTTACTGTATGTGATGTATATGTAAGATATACCGTATGTGTGTGTATTTGTATATGTAAGATATAAATGTGTTTCTATTTGTGAAATATAAATGTGTTTGTATGTATATGTGAGATATAAATGTGTGTGTATTTATAAGTAAGACACACACACACACACACACACACACACACATATATATATATATATATTATGAATTTATATTATACGTGTGCATATATGTAAGATGTGTGTGTTTGTCTCTCTGAGGAAGGATAGGGTCCATTGACATCCCTGAGTGCTAGCTGTAAATAGCTCTTAACATTGCTTGATTGACATTAACATTATTAGTGAAATAAAATAAGTTAATAATAATGAAAATATAGGTGTTACTAAAATCAATATTAGTGTTTATATGAAGCTATTTTTTCAAAGAACTAAACCACATGAAACAGCGACCTGCAGCAGATTCTCATAACGAATTTCACTTAATTGCACAAGTCAAAGTTATGGAAACGTCAGACTGAGACAGGACCCTACATTACAGCTCCCAGCATCCTCGGCCATCCCCGGCATATTTCGTTGCTCAAAGAGTAGAGCTGTTGCGACTGCAGAAGGGAGTTGTGTCCTACAACTCTCATAACGCTAAGCCAGGCTTTCTGGAGCGCTGGAGGGCTCCTATCCCTGGTAGCTGGTAATTACAGGGCTCCTACCACTGGCTGCAGCTGCATTTCAAGCACAGGGTGTTACTATACAGAGCTAGTCCAACCCGGACTAACACAAGAACACCTCAACCTCCGCAAAATCACATCGCATTACATTTATTTCTGTAGCCCCATCAGCCCCATCAGATTCCAAAGCGCTGTTACTATAATTTAAAATCACACATGATGGTACAAAAGCAGAATAGGGTGCTGTCCTCGTGAGCTCACAATCTAATAGGTTGAGGGGAAAGTGAAAGAGGTAGGAGAGACTTGTGTGTTATGTGTATTTATTACCTTGAATTTATTGTGACATACACACATGCTCTTACCTCACAAATTGTATCTGCATAACATAATGCTATTGTATAAAACACCATAGTATGACTTAATCTACAGTCATATATGTTAGTCTGATGTGAACCATGATATTGGCAGTTACTGAATCGCCTGTAAGTGGTTCTTATGGCAGTGGCTCATAATATTACATTTTCCTGGGTGTAGGAAGCGCTATACATTGCAGTATACTGGAGGAAAACCTAACGTGTTATTGTTATGTGTTTATAAGACGATGTTTGTGATGTCAGAACTGTAATACAAGAAGAAGGTGCCTTGCACAGATACATCTTAACGATTCATGAGCTTCACCGTAGGCACTGTCACCTTAACTGTTCCTCACATGAGAGCATTATTTTTGGCCACATCTGTATGATTACCCTTAATTAAAATATGAAACCTCAATGGCTGTTGGAAGTTGGTATGTGACTAATATCGAATGGGATAAGGTGCCTTCTACATGACAATGCCAAGATATGGCCAAGTCACCTCAGAAGCCAATGCCCATATTAAAGGTAAGTTTAGTAAGTGCCACTGGAATAGGTATGGCTTGTGTGAAAAACATTGGAGAAACATCTTAAACACAATGAAAAATTACAGATAAAAAATAGAATAAGAGCTAGATTTGTGGCACTGGCAGGAAGTTGGGAAAAGTATGGCAATAGAGGCAAAATTGGAAAAATAAGAAAAATGGGTCAACATTAGACAACACACCCACTTGCCTTCCCAAGATACTTGTTTTATCCCTTCCACCACATGGCAAATGTAACTGAAGCTCATGCTGTTACTGGTTGAGTCTTGTGATGGAGGAGTTGCTAAAAACAAGCAAGTACTCATCCAAATGCCCTTAGGCCACACCCACCTAACCCAACTGCCAGATGCCATTAGGCCACACCCACTTACACTCAACTGCCAGATGCCATCAGGCCACACCTACTTATACACGACTCACTGAAACAGATGGAACTGAAGGCTCTACAGCTTGCTTCATGGGAAGGACTACGCAATGTTTCTCTGGCAGACACACACACTACACTTCGCTTGTTTCACATTTATACTTTGTGACAAGGCTCTGGACACATTGTGTTCCAGGTTCAAGACTACTAGAATTACAAAATGAATACTGAGGGGCACCCAACTCTGTAACTACCAAATAATGATTTTATCATAAATATCTCTATCTCATTAAAAGCCACCTAAAATAAGCTCATGCAATAAGTGACACCTTATGTATGGGGATATTTGTATATTTGTCTGCAGATCACAGAAGCCTCCTCTTTGCTTGTACTTTGACAGTATTTATATTGCAAATCCTAGACAAACAGCTGCAGATTTCATGGACACCCACCCTCCTTATTTGTATACAAGTTTATATAAGCATTTATATAAAGAGGCTATTTCCCTCCCAGTAAGTCAGGGGCAGCAGGGTGGGTGGCAAGGACGGGTTGTACCCAAGGATAATCAGAATTTAATGATTTGTGTCACAAGGGGCCATTTTGACTACTGACGCAGATGATGTCATAGAACCGTTCAACTTATATCAACCACTATTTTGCTTAATGACATCAAATGATAAAGTGGACCAGATCTTAAAAGGCAATGCCTACTTGGGGCATTTGACTGGTGCCTCCACCCTGCAACTCTATGCTACACTCCAAATAAACGTTTCTGCACTTTAATAAAAATACACATTTCTTTATTTTTTTTTGTAAAAGCGGTATGGTAACCAATGGCCGCATCAGGAGGGAGATCAGCAATACCTTGATTAGATGAGTAAGAGAATATGGAAATCTAGAGGTTTATACAAAAATCATCACAAACGGATAATGTAATCATTGCCCAGCTGTGTGCACTTGTAAAGTTGTTATAATCCCCCTCCTTGCTATAAACAGGAAAGTACATATTATGAAGCTACAGACCTGCATTCACAAATAATAAAACTCCCTCTACTCTTAAGCCAAGTCCCCTTCTAGATCTGCTTGTTATGCTGGAAGAAAAAAAAAACGAGTCTCCCCCAAATCAATGGCTCTAGCTGCTTCTATATTTTAGTGGTCCAACACAATGGTGTCATGAACTACTAACAAGCCACAGATTGCAGAATTATGTTTTATTTTTGTTTATTAGCTCACATAGCTGCAGCATGGCTCAGACATCAGACCACCAGCAACAATTCGTGTGTGTATGGAGAGACCAGGCAAGAAAACATACCAGTGGGCTCCATTAGAACAGCTTGTGACACTGGAACATATTAAGGGTCTGCAGAGCCCCCTGAATTGTAGAATTATGACGAAAAACCTCTGCTTTGTAACTGGCTTGTTTCACAGACAATTAGCCAAAACCCTAATATCAATGGCAAGTTCTTCATATTTCCGGGGACACCACAAGACAATATTAATGTATACACTGAAGGGTATAGGTGATAGGGACCCCTTATCTTGACACAGAATCGTGACTGTAATGTATTTTATTCTTAACTGTGAAACATAGAAATGTAATTCAGAGTGAATAAACGTCATAAGTCCGAGTAGGACTGTCACATGATATGATGGCTACTAATTTTAACCAAGATTTCTGATGCTGCCTATTCTGGGGGAGAACATGATAGCACATTAGTTAAAAGCCTCATATAGGTCAACCCTTGGTTCCTTTTTGCCTCGGTCAACATTAATCACTCACTAATTTAAGAACTGGATTTTTCTGAACACAGAATAAAACATTTAGTTAACATTTCCCTCTCTGCCTTAGCAGCATCCAACCACATAGGATTCCATTTGTAACCAGTGTTGTAACATAGAATCTTTCTGAATTGTCTTTTTTTTATGCATTCATTGCACTTTCCCAGTTTTTCTCTGTAGATTCTGTAGAGTAAGGGGCTGGTTTGGTTTTTCTAAGCTGCTGTCGATGCTCGTGAGTCTGCAGTGTGAATGGTGGACGTGATATTTCAAACAGCAGATCACTGAGTTTATGTATTGGGTGCCCGGAAATTTTTCCAAATAAACACAGCTTGATTCGACTTGGGTGGGCAGGCTTATCAACAGACTAATTTTACAAACAAATGAAAGAAGAACCCAGAAACCCATTGGCTGGTACCAAGAAGACACGTGGAGAATACTTACACAGAGGGGGGGGGGGGGGTTTCTTTGCAATTAATGTGGGTGGGCTGAGAATTGGAGGACTGTTTATTATAGACAATTTATTTTCCAGCGTTAAGTCAACATAAAATAGCAAACTTACAACAATTATTTAACATTTTTTAAACTATGAAGAAGGGACACAGAGAGGCAAGCTGTGGAAGGCAGAGGAGTGGGATCCAGGCTGCAGCTCGGCGACTGCTCCCCATCAAGTTCCCAGGTATCGTCTCTTCTTCCCTGCCTCGGAAAAAAAAAGTTTTGCTCAACACTCAACCATGAGTCTCATCTATGACGGTCATCTACCTCAAATGGGAGGAGAGCTACAGAGACCACCACTGGTTTACCTGTATGGGGCAGACAGGACACTGATGCCCACCCTGGGATTTGCTTCTACAAATGTGATCTCCAGGCAGGAGCCTCCACAGAAGCCACCTTACAGCTACATTGCATTGATAGCCATGGCAATTAAGCACTCTCCGGATCAAAAGGTGACTCTCAATGGCATTTACCAGTTCATTATGGACCGTTTCCCCTTTTATCATGACAATAAACAAGGCTGGCAAAACTCCATCAGGCACAATCTGTCACTCAATGACTGCTTCATTAAAGTGCCAAGAGAAAGAGAGAAGCCTGGCAAAGGAAGTTATTGGACTTTGGACCCAAAGTGTCTGGATATGTTTGAAAATGGCAACTTCAGACGCCGGAAGAGGAAGCCCAAACTTCTATTGTCTCAAGAGGACAAGAGATACAAAACAGAGCCCTCAGAAAGCAATGGGTCTGAGGTGGAAGAAGCAAAAGATCTAGAACCTGCTTTCAAGGTGACAACAGTGAATGGGTTAGCTCTGTCGTCACATGCCCACATAATTACTGCTGCTCCAGGCTCTGGGTGTGACGTGGACCCTGCCGGTCAGAAGTCTTCTTCAGAGGAGGGAGCTGCTGCTGCAGAATTGAGTAAAGCTTCATCAGATCCCCACTGCAATAACCCAGACTTGACCTCTGTCACTTGGAGGACATCAGGTCCTTCGGGGCTGTCTGGGATGGGTACCTGTTCTTCTAGTGAAGATGACGAAAGCCCCGACAAACGAAATATTCGGAGTGAAATCAAGTTGAAGAACCAGGCTCTTTCCGAGACAAAACCCCAGTTTAACGACAACGGTGCAACCGTTCCACGGAGACCATTGGCCGCAAACGCAAAGAGCATGAATGGAACAACTCCGAACCCCCACAAAAGTTTCAGCATAGACAGCATTCTATCGAACGGGAGAAGCTTCTCTTCATCTAAAGAGAGAGGACAGGACAGGGCTGCTGCCGCCCACCCCGGAGCTGTGGACCCCGTATCTGCCGCTTACCGATTGAATTCCGTTCTTCCCAATCCCGGTGCGTGCCCGGTATTCAATACATCGCTCATGATCGATTCTCAAGTGCAGGGCAGGTTTTACCAAATCGGTGTCCCTATTTTCTCCTACTTTCCACTAGCGCTTACAGACACGGCTTACCCCCAATAAACCGCTTTCACATAATGCCCCCCCTTTGCAGAATTTGTTTTGTTTTCCTGGCCAGCCTTGGGTATCGCACATATTAATAATCATGGATCCTGTGTTTTATTTTTACACATTAAGGGGGAAAACAACTTTTTTTTTTTTTTACTAAACCTATCTAAACTGGAATTAAACCTATATTCCTATATTCCGTTCGCATCAGCTGTAATCGCGATAGATCACATCGATCTGAATGCCACAAACCAAATCGCACGCGTTAATAGAAAGGTAAAATCAGGAAAGGCAGGGCTTTTCTTTTTTTTATAGAAAAATAGAAAAAAAAACTGTTTAATGTGATCCTGTTGCTTATATGCCAATTCAGTTTTCTTTTCTTTTCTTTGGGTGGGTGTCAGGGGGGGAGGATAGGGGTTTTTTTTATATGTATTATTTTACCTGTGTTTATGTTGAAATTCAGAATGTGTATTTTTTAATAGACAAAACCAAATACAAAAGCTCTAAATGTTTGTTTTATTAACATAATTCCAGTGGATTCCATCTCTGATTTGATTTGCATTATTTTTATAATTTACTCTCCAAGATGAATAACTGTTTATGTTAAATGAATCACACACAGTTTGGTTTAAATGTTACACGCCATGCAATAATGCTAATCCTTGGATATGCAGGAGAGTAAACTTTGCACTGTAAGTAACTGTTTAACCGCTACTGAGCTTGGGGAGGAGATTTTAGGGTTAATGTGGACTGTCTGAGAAGTCTGTCCCATTCCCACAATGTCCCACTGTCTGGGGTCAGTCTGTTGCTGGGACCTGAAAGTTTCCAAATCAGTTGTGGGAAAGCCCACCCTGGGTTATGGGAGAGACAATGAAGGACTGCAGGGGCAGGCCTAAAATGGACTCAACTAGTCATCTAGTGACACCTAGCACATGTACCACATGTTTCACCTCTTTGCATGGCTATCCCATAATAACTGCAACATTTGTACGCTAAATTGAATGTGTGCAGATGAGCAAAAACATTACTATCCACCCTTAAGTCCCTTCATCTTTCTATTAAACACATTTTTAAATTTAGGAGTTGTCCTTGTTTTGCCATAAGTCATCGTAATGTTTTAACATAAAATATAAAAATAAGCACACATCATACTTGTAGTTATGAAGATAAATAAAATAAATGCACAGACACAAAATGTTTAGGTTGGATTTGTTGAAAGTTCAGCTAATATCTTTAGATCTTAAACTGCAAGTACATTAGTTATAGAACTATAGAATATATTCCACTGTATGGGTATGTGAAGGTTACAAAGAGGTTACTATGGGTTATAAGAGATATATTGTGCTAGTTTCTCTGGTTTCAGAGTGAGAAGGTATAGTAAATAGATATTTGTTATGCTCTTTATCATTTTACTTTATCACCTAAACTGGTATCACCAGTGTATAGGTACAGCACAAGCTCCAGTGCTATAGGAAGGGTAAGTGCTTCTTTGTTTCCCTGTTTAAAACATTCAACAATTAGTAAAACATCAGTAATAAATAAAAAAATATATAAATAAAAATAAAGGGGCTGTGGATATTAATCTCTGCCCATAGGGGTAAATTGTATTTGCTCATTAACTGTTTAGTGTCTTAAAAAAAATCCCACTATAAGTAAAATCTATATTTGTACTCCTTTTAAAAAAACAAACAATAATAATAATAATAATAATAATACAAACACAAATGGGAAATATCCCTTGTCTGTTATTTGGCATATAATTTTGGGGAGATAATGCCAAGATTAAAAAAACAAAACAATTAGAAAAGAGCTGACATTCCCTAACTGTGCCCAAGCAAGGCCATGTCAGCTAAGTGGAGGAGGCCGCTGAGAAATCTATTGTCCTTCAGCTAAAACTTCACTTAATACATTTAAAGCATGCAAAGCTGTAGAAAAATCTTACTGGAGAATTTACATTATTTATAAAGAATTTTACAATTGATAAAAAGAAATATGTAAATACTGTTGGCAAATCACACACACACACACACTACAAAAACCAAGTGAACTCACATACTCAATTAAAGCCTAAATCAGCGTATTTTAAAGGAAGTTAAGTATAACAAATACTCAACTTGACATTTAAAATGAGTTTAGTCTGCATTTTTCTTGATGGTTTTCTACGCATTCAGCATCCGAGCTCGGGCTGCCGTCTCAGGTAATAGTGGGTAAGGTTAATGCAAAAAAAATGTTATGGAGTAAGAAGAGCTTTAAATCGAATGGTCTGGTGACTTTCTAAATGTGCGCCGACATCCTGCTATTAAATAATGCTTATATAGATAATTTTATTATCAATGCAAACATTTTTTTTTATATCTTTGATTCTCCCTTGTGGCAAACATCTAATAATGGTTCTTCTGAGTGACAGCAACAGGAGAAATGGTTTAATAAATCAATATGAACTTGTAAAACCTGGGTCCGAAGTTCCTGAAGTCTACTGTTAAAAACGGAGTGTAATACGTATGTCAATCATCTGAATTGATCATCATAAATGGACAGAAGCTCCACTAATTTATTTGGAAATAATAATAATAATAATAATAAAAAAAAAATGACTATATAAGGTATTTTTTTTTTTTTACAAAATCATTTATGCCACAAGCAACAGATCCACAAAATCCTGCTAAAGCCTCAACCTAATATATTTAATCTAAACCTAAAACATGTTCTGTTAACTGAAAAGGAAAACACATCGAGCCAGCTTTTTCTTCTAAATATAGCCAAGCAGGGTCAGCATTTTGTGCACATAAAGTAGATCAGAAATGTGCAAAGAACTAAGTAATCCTTTCTACGATTTTGAAAACTGAGTAAAACCTTTAACTTAGTTTCCTGACTAGATCATTTTTTTTGATGGCATGGTTCAAATTATGAATTTGTTATTAGAAGAGCCAGGCCCTATGGCTATCTTCATTTTAACTATTGCTAAAAGTTAGTCATTGGTGTACATTTCCAAATCTTTATTTTTTAGGTACTAGAAATAACTAATATGACTTTTTCTGATTTACTATGCTGTACCTAGCATCTTGCCAATTGTTGCTTACGAGACTGGCCACTTTCACCAATCAACACTCACTTTTCCATAATTAAATGGCCTACCATATCGCTTTGGTTGCATAGTCCATTGTTTTACACACTTCTGCCTAAACTTACCCATTTCCTAACCACCTTAACCAGTATTTCACAATTCCAGTTGCTCATGTATTGCATCACATAAACTTAATTGCTTACACGCTGAAAGAAGGTTAGAGTATGTGGCCCAAGGACATTAAGGGCCACTCAGGGTATGTGTGTAGTTGGGTGGAGGCAACATGGGGTGGGGGGGTGTATTGTATGACTAGTTCCATCAATGAACTAGTTGAGTTCAGCCATGAGTGAAAAAGAGGTGTTAAAGGTAACTCAAAACAATTGATAAATCAAACCCTATAATAAAAGGAACGTTCCTTCAAGTTAAGGTGATGACGAAACACAAAATTACCTATTATTTATTTTATTATTCTTCCGCTTAACTGTAGCATGCAGACTTTGGGCTACTTCACAACATACTAGCGGCCTGCTTGCTACTTCCTCCAATTCACCTAAAAAGTCTTACTTCATATTTAAAGTTATGACATGACTGAAGCATTTTATACTCATATAAAGAAAATCGAATCCCTTGCATCAACACTTTAAGGGAGGGGGTTATGTAGATTTAGTGGATTAAATGCCCAGCCCATGTCGGCTACCTGGAATTTGTTAAAATTCCACGTTTTGCTAAATTGCTTAGTGGCCTCCCAACATTTTGTTTCGAACAGAGTTGTGTTAGAGTTCGTTTTCTTTGGCTTACAATTAGAAGGGTAACGGATTCCGTTTGAAGTTTTTTTTTTTTTTTAAATTTTATTGACGAATGAGCTGCTATAAATAACTCAAAAGTGAAATAATAACAGCAATGGGAATAAAGTAGAATTTATTACGGTATGATATGAAATTGTTTCACGGGCTCCACGCCGCTGGGCTTCATTTCTGCAGATGTGAAAACAGAAATACAATTATTTTAACAACTCTTACTGAGAACAGCATAGCGAACGACTATTTACCATACAGATTAAGGGTTCCCAGCAAGGCGTGCATGAAGTCATTACGTCTGAACAGAGGAAAATGTTACGGACTTTAAAGTAGAAGCGCCATCTATTTGCCCTCTATTTGAAATGTGTCCAAGTAGCAAGAAGAAGAAGGGGGGACCACCCTTGACAGCAATAGCTCCATGCTGAGATGAAACCGTGGATCACTCATAAATCATATGCTCTTTGGGTCTGTGCTAAGACCACCTAGAAACGTAAGACGGGAAAGACTGGACCTACTGCAGTTTTGCAAGCTTAAGAACCTACTCAAACTTCAGAGATCAATAACCCGCTGTTTTACTTATAAAAGGAATGCCGGAAAGATGTTCCGAATAACGAAAACGTCAATCATTAGTAGCAGAAATATATTTCGTTTTTTTAATACGACTAACGTGAGCTTTTTATATATATTATATATAAAAGCATTTCAATTACTATATTCGGTATCAAAGTAGTGTTTAAAATAAAAATGAAATGAGTTTAATTCGCAGTACTGTTTTACAGCGTAAAGGGGTGTGATGGAAACCCATAGAAAACGTATTATTATTCTTAGACGGCTGCTTGTAGGACGCCTAGAGCACCTGGCTGGTTATTAGGGCAAAGGGTCACTCTCTGCCTATAGGTGATTACGATCTGGGGGGCTTCTCTCCATGCTACATGATCCACAGTGCCAAGAAGACCTCCGGCGTATACATTCTGCTTGCACAGCTGATTTTCCGTGTATGGCTCGGGGGATATCAAGACAGGAAACAGAAATGTCTCACAAAAAAATGGGAAAAAAAAACATATTTCGAGATACATCGGTTTGGAAAATATACACCGATGAAAGTCCTACATGAATACCTATGTAATACGTAACTATATACATTTTCTAGCGGGACCAAAACATTGGTTTTAAAATGTAAGAATTGAAAACTTTGTATGTAAAAAGTTAATTTTTACACTTTTTTTAAATCTTGATATGTTTAAAAGTCTTTTAATTTTATTAAAAAAATATTAAAGTGTCTTTGTCTAAAAACATTATCAAAACTCTATTAATCCTCCCTATACTGTTGACACCCATTGTGCTTTTGGGTACTCACCATGGCCATTGCATATTTTCTGTTTTTCGCACACCTTTTAAAACTTTTACAGATCGTCCCAGAAGAATAGATTGTGGGTGCAGTTTATGGATGAACGGATAAAGGGGCTTATTCACTAAAGCGGACGCAATGTTATAATTCTCAACTAAATACCAAAGAGATGTCAGCTCAGGTTTTTACTCTGTTAATTCCAGTTTATCTTGGCCCAACATGTGAGTAAAACCCAGTCAATTGGAGCATGTAAAATGCTGCCAGCAAAGGTACCCGGGACTATGGATATTTTCAGAACACATTTCAGGTGTGAATGAAATTGGTTAACAATGCATGGCCTGTTTAAAATATATGCCGGCAAACATCAAAAACCAGAGGATAATAAGACACTGACATGACAAAAAGAGAAAGTGAAAAAAAGAATAAAACAAGGTATTTGTTCACCAACCAATGATGCGTAAAAACATAGGAGCAATAGTTCAAGCGCTAATACAGATTGAGGGATGAGTCTGAAAACCGAGAGTAGTCGTAGAATCTGGTTAAAGCGACAGAGAGGAAGCTTTTTACGTGACAAGTGAGTAGTCAGCCATGTGTAATACCGCTGAGAAGTAGTAGAGATGATCCTTTGATCAAGCCGTTAGCAGGTCACTGGTGTGTTGGTATGATGAGCGCGCAAGCCCATAGTAAAGCCTATAGTAAATGGGTTGGGTGGGCATTACGATAGAAACATTGCACCACATCGGAGGACGATCCTCTACACATCAACTGCTATAATAGTGTAAGCTTAAGGATTCCATTAATGATTGTTTTATTAGTAATTAAAGCACACAATGTGCTATATTAACATTAACCTGAAAGCCTAATGTCTTCAGGACTGATGAGATATCAATACTCTATGATGACCTCTGTACAAAAAAATACATGTTTCTTGCAATGTTATAACACGATTTCCTTATAATTAGAATGGATGTAGGAGTTAAAACCCAACAAAGGATGCATAGATAGATCCTTTAATGGTACAAATGAATTATGGTTCAGAAGAGCCAACAGGCAGCGGAAACTGCTGCACAACTCCCATGATCCTTCCCAGTACCATCTCCCTCTTGTGCGACTGTTGGAGGGAAGAGAGGATTTCCATTTACATGAAGTTGTCGCTCACTTGCTTAATTCATGCAAAAATGCTAAATCAATGCATTCCTTCAACAGCTTGAGTTTGCAGCAGACGTCAATGTCCTTGGTCTTAATTGACAGGTAAATAAACACCGGCGATAATTATGTTTGTCTCGTGGTGGGTGGTCTCTGCTTTTAATTGAGCCGTGGTACCAATTTACAAGTCTTCTCGCACATTTATTTGAAACACATTACGGGCACCCAAATGGATACCAGGGACGAGAAGTTTATGCAAACTGGACGCGCAAAAATGCCTGGCAGACTCTACAATATATATGCTCCCCATTACATCTCCGTGTAGGTCCAAGCCAGAAGGTGGTAGAGATGCCTTCACATTACTTATATGAGCTAATTATCCAGAAAATACACTTATATCATTCAGGATAAAGCGCCGTACCAACATTATATCAAATGTGTGCACAGATTCATAACACAGCCTACATATAAGAAAGCTTTAGCTAATTTATTTGCATTAAATCTGTGTTATTTGAAAAAATATTCAATAACTAAAAATAAACAGAATATATGTAATAAACTACAATCTAACGGATAGTTTCCTGGACAGAGAACACGAGAAACATCGCCATCTGGCTCATCAGACCCCTTACTATAAAAGTGTTACAATGATGAATTGGTTCTAATTACTGACCTGTTGTCCTTTATATAGAATTATTATTATTATTATTCACACTAAAAGAATACACTATGATACATTTCAGTGCTGGCGCTGTTGGAAACGATATCTTATTGTTAATTTCTGTTTAAACCAAGCCGATAAACAAACATACTTTATTTTTTTTTTTATTTAAATGGCCGATTAAAATCTCCTTAAACCTCTAAATCTGGTGATTTTCTGATATCGGTGGCAAAGATCAGGTAGACAATGATCTATCAAGTACCACAAACTATATATTACCTTAAGAAAAAGGGGTTAAAAGGACCGAAAACCTGTCCCATATGACTTGCCAGATGTACTGATGGACAGGTGCTGATGAATTTTGGCCTGAGGGCCACACCAGTGGGGGGGCATGCAATGTAACATAGGCCTCAGAGTGGTTCAATCAGCGTGTCAAAATATTGTTGAACAAAATGCAACAATATTCCCGTTCCCTGTATCTGCTCGGAGGTGATAAGTCAGATTCTGTCTTGCTGCATCAATAAGCTGCCCCTGTGTTGGAAAACAAAAGATAGGATTATGCTTGGATTGCACACAGGTGTTTTATGTTAGGCAGAGGGCCCAAAGGATTCCCAGCCTCCCCGACGTTCCCATAGACAGCATGAAACATAAGACGTGGGAGAGGAAGACAAGAGACGAGAATCTCATCTTTGACAAACCCTACACTTTTTATGAGAGATACTTTTCTCACCATGTCCCGCGTTTAAAAAGCTTGAGGCAATAAAGCAGCGCACGCTGGCTTCTTCCGCCATTCATTCGCTTTCTTCCTGAACAGTACAGAATGATGGAATAATGCAATGTACAAGCTACTGAATAATTATGTCAAAGAACCTTTAACATATCGTTTCAGTATTTGAACTGCGTGTTGGCGATGGTAGTCAACGTGCAATGGGATTGGATCTTTAGTTGTGCTGCATGAAAGCAAAAATCCGTATGGGTTGGGTTAGAATTGGATTAGTTACAAATGTCAGAAGGTAAGCCATTTTTTTTTTTCCATTTCTTTTGACTTTTTACATCCTTCCAGCCCAAATGCAGCGAGCTTGATGTGATGCCCCATACACCTGTACAGGTGGTCGTAGGCTTTGAATAGCCTAAAATTCGCACAAAGTATTAGCCTAGCCGTATGAAGCTAAACATGTGGCTCGAAATCATGTGGCAAAGTGGAATAGGATTTACAAACTTGTATGATCTGCACAAGAGAAATTGGTTATCCGTTTCCCATGTGCAGTAAAACCTGTGTAAATCACGTAAAACACGTGTAAATCACGTACAACACGTGTAAATCACTCCTGCCTCAAAATAGAACGTTTTTACAGTACAAAGCGTCGTGAAGAACGGGCAACGCGCTTCACAGAGCCTTTAACTGAACCAAAGTAAAACTGTGCTTACAATAACTTATCTGCAAACTATGTTTGTTTCTCAACAATGCAACATTAATTTAGAGGACTCTATGCTTTTAAAGGGTTAATTGGCATGGCGCTGTTAGACCAGTTGAGTTTGTTTCTTCCGTGTGAACCCTCAGGCGCTGAAACGGCTAAGAACTTGCATCAAAGAGTTATACAAATAAGTGTAAGTGAAATATATCTTTTCTATCCGTTTTTTTTTTTCTATATCAGAGATATGCCAAGAATGGATTTAAGACCAGGAAATCCCAGCTTGCATTGTCAAAGTGATAACATCTAGCAAACATACAATGTCTATCAGCATGTCTGCACTCTCTTCATCATTCTGTACACTTCAGCGTCCAACACGAATCCCTCGTTCATAAATATCTCACATCCCATTTGGCACAAAGTCACCTTGGTGAAATCATAGAGAGATGGGCTTTATCCTCGCCTTCGCATGTTCACAACATCCCATAACAAGCGATTGTCCCCAATGGATTAATGTAGGCGCGATGTCTTAAAGTGACGCCGAAATGGTTAACAAGCAACCATAGCGGCTGGCCCAACGCAGAACAAAAAGAAGTATTTAATATGACATAATCGGTAAAAATCTCCAGCGTGCTCAGGTTTCAACGAGCATCGCCAATTAAAAAAAAAAAAAGCAGAACAGGTTGCCAACATTTCAAAAATCCATCCAAGGAGAATTTTCCTTTCAGCTAATGTGTTAAATATACTTAGAGAACAAAAAAAATGTAAGTATTGATATGACAATTGGTGCCATTATACTAAAAAATGGTGTGTAGTTCAATGATTGTACAAAAGAACTGCTACTTAATTTCACTAGAAGTTCACCAAATAGAAAATGTAGCGCTTTGAAGACTATTTTATTTTTAAAACTCATCAGTACCTTTATATACATATAGAAAGTCTATCTATACTATTATATATAACATAGATGGAGTTACTACTCCCTCTCCTTTACCATCGTCGGTACCAGCGATTTGCTCATCATTGTGCTAAACGTACGGCTTCATTAAAAACCCCTATCCGGTTTATTCCATTTGCAGCATTCGTAATATTCATAAGCTGGCAGCGTTCTCTATTCTATTCACAAGGGTTTTGCTTTAAGCCACTTTGAAATAAAACACGTTTCTTTTTATCCCATGCTCCTTCCTCCCTTGGTGCTGCAGGATCACAGCTAAGATGTCCCACCAGGGCCTATAACTTTCATAGAAATGTCTGGCGTCTGAAACCGTTCCAAGCGGCCAACTTCAAAACTGAGAGATCAGGCCTCGCGCCACCTCACGCCTCTCCGAAAATCACTAGGAGAGCAACCATAACAGAAGAAACGTGCGAGGGACGAAACGGGTCAATATTTGACAAAATGACTGGTGGTGGTGGTGGTGGGACTGGACACGCTGAATTTAAGCCCTTAATGACACAGCCCGTACATGTACGGCTCACAATTCATTGTTTTCAATGGGTTTAGAGACTGCCCATTGTCCTTAAGGGGTTAAAAGCCGTACAGGAATTGTGAAAAGATCCAGATAGAAAAGTATGGGGGGGGGGAAAGACATTAAAACTGTAAGAGCTCTGGATACTGAAGATTTAGCTAAATGGGGTTCGAGTGTTGAAATGTCCACAAAGCTACATGGAAAGAAAACTAAAATGATTCCACTGTCTTGGGTTACAAGTGTAACAGATTATTAGATACATTTGATGACCGTATTCTAATTCATTCAATGCTGATAAAAGAAAGGGATTGTATCATTCCGAGGTTACACGGCTCAACGAGCGTCCCACATTGTTATTTCAAATCCGGGGGAAAACAGACCTACATCTTCATTCCCCCTCCCAGACCACACAGACACAAGCACAGGAGTGCGGTGTTTAACGCATACCCCCCTGAAATATCCTAGTGTAAGTTATATCACGGAGGAGGCAGAGCAATGCCCTAAAGGGCTTACACTACAGAGGCCACTCACAATCATCGAGGACACTTCTTTTATTGTTCTTCTGCATTCTGCTTCCGGATACCAGGTGTCTCCATCTCCGTGGGGTTTACATATTGCTAAGATGAAGGAAGCTACAGGAAAGGGAATCTGTGGTCTGAATTCCCTGGGACCTTATTTCTTTTGTTTTAATTTGTACAGCATGCCTTGTGAACTCTGCCCCACGGACAAAAAAATCCTTACATTGGGTTAGCCAGAAGCCTCCGGCAAGTTAAGAGGTGTTTGTGGGAACATCAGGACTGGTAACAAGCTGCAACAGTGTGACCAGATGACTTCTTTAATATAGAAAAGTCATAAGACAGGTATCTGAAACCGTGCAACCCCCAAAGATCTTTTAATGAAGCTACTGAATGGAACACATATGAGACTACGCGAGGAACATGCGGGATGACACTTTCAATAAGTAAGGTCTTTCTCAGTTCTGAGCATTACTTGTGTAAGTAGAAGATCTCAGATGTAACAGGTCCAGTAGGAAGAAATGTATTGGCCAGCAGATCGCGTCTCCCAACAATGAATATGGAGATGTTAAAAAAAATGGATTTCTTGCACACAAATTAAAATGTAAGAGAATGGTTATATGCGTAAAATTGGTTTTATTCTCCAAAGGCTAGAAGCCAAAGTACGGAACCTTCTTTAGAATGCTCCATCGTGTCTACAGACTCTGACGCAACCTGGTTTATAGCAGGCCCAGAATGGCCACCTGGGACACTAGGCACATGCCAGGTGAGCATGTGGCCCATGAGGCCAGTACTGTGCGGCCGTCTTCTGCATACACATGGCTGCACATGGCTGCACACGTACATGTGTGTCATTTGGAGACCACTGGCCTTCCCCAGTCTGGCTTTGGTTTAAACCATAGGTGGCTGCTGTTCTTCTACGACATGTTTGAAATGCGAATGCGAATAAGAAGGTATATTATTATTTTATAACAGTTTTCCATTAAATCCATTAGTTTACTTTTTTAAAAATAAGCCAAACATATTTACAACCTTGTTCATTTTACCGCCACTCTGAAAAATTGCACCAACAGACTCGTTTTATGTTATGTCATGTGTTAAAGATCAACTTAAGCTTTGAGACATGTGGCGTATGACATCAAAGGTCCTCCATCCATACATAAAATATTAACTATAATAAAGCTGCTTGAATAATCTTCCTTTTATTTATTTTGCTAATGTATTTGCCTGTATTTATAATAAAACCATTTACGTGAATAAAATAAATGTCTTGAGTGGTTTTCTGCAGAGAGCCAGGGCATTATTTATGGGTTTCTCTAGTTAAAAAGGAACATGTCTGGGTTCATTAAATAAAAAGTATAATAAAGTGTTATAATAAAAAAAAACACATAAAGCACATTTTGAGTACTGCACTTAACTACACTTAGAAATCGTAAAGCAACTTACTTATCCCTTCAGATTGTCCTAGACCTCAACAGCAGCCACCGCTGTTGTCCTCGATGTAGAAACTATTAGAGATCTTAGGGGTTCAGAGTGCGGACCTTAATTTTTTTCCCTAAATTCCAGCTTCAAGAGCACCCTTAAGGCAGACGAGGTGTAGGAGCTCAATATTGGCCCTGTCCAAAAAATACTAGGCACGTTAGAGGGCTCCATTAGGTGTTATTGCTACGTTAGTTCTAGATACCTATACCCTCTTCTTTATGGCTGTCCATATATATATAGCACCTATAGAAATTGTAGCGTTGCCTTTGGTTTGTTCATACATGGATATGAAATATTTACGGTTTGGGTCCTAGGGATATCGCACTTCTTTGCTAGTTCATCAAGAGTAGGCCTTGTTTTTCCCCGCTTCAAGTCCACGACTGCTCTTTGGCGCACGCAGCGAGCTGAAATAGTTTGAGGAGCCAAATGAAAACAAACAAGGCTGAACTTATCTGGTGGAGAATGGCGAGGAGACTTTCACTGTACGCAGCCGGCCAATACATGTCCTCTGGTTATTTTCCACTAGACAGTAAGAGCACAAAATCAAAGTGTTTGGAGGATTCAGACAATGTTCAGATTTTCTGAGGACAGAGAATATAATTAGCAAAACACGATAGAAAGTTATACAGAAAACTGGGTCATCATCCTTAAAAGTATCTGCCTGCAGTTTCGTATCCCTGCAAATACACTGAAGGTGCTACTGGCAGCGAACGGATTAAGACTTTCAGCGTCGGAATTATGTCCGTCAGATGGTTCTTGAGCCGACAATAAAAACTGAACACCTTCGGCCAGAAGAACGAAGCTCAGTATTTAAGTGTCTCTGAATTTAGTTTTAGCAGAGAGAGCATCTCAGTGGGGGTCTCAGATTGACCCCATCCATAAGGGACATCTAGATACCCATAGTCATATTGAGAGTTACTACAAAGAGTAATTCCATCAAGTTCCATCACATATTGGTCACCTATAAGACATTTGTATCTAACCTGACCTGGGCACTGGCCAGTAATGGTCTAGAATTAATGTTACTGGTAAAGATTTTTGGATTTTTGTTTTTTTTCCCCTATATGTAACATGAAGCAGAGTTCCAATGGTCAGATGAGTCAGGGGAACAAGTCACTTCCCAAAAGAACACTATTTTGTTTTTAAAGGTCGCTTTAGGTTCAGTGCTATTTTTATACGTTTTTGTGGACTGTGGCGAGTCCACAAATTGTGTGTTAGTAATCATTTGCAATTTAGGACGGTGGATCGCAAAACACACAAAGAGGTCCTTGTCAGAGGAATAGAAAACCAATATCAACTCTTTTATTACGCAATATAAATAGAGCGGCACAAAGCTATTCCTATAAGGCTGGTTGTGGGGTGTCTTAGGTGCAAGTTAAAATGTCGCAACGTCTTCCAAAAGTCATCAAGTTCATCAGGAGTAATTACTTCGACTTTATGATTATTTTATTATTTTTAAGGGCAGCCTGTGGGACAGGGTATACGAAGGTCATGGCAGAAGGGCATTAAATAATTCCTTAGGTATCATTACATGCGGAATATTGCTGCAACCTGATTGGCTTATACATAGTTAATGTAATACATAATGAAACACTTTAATGTATACTTTGTGCCCCATTTCCCCTGACCTGGGTCCTGAACCCTTACGCGGTGGCATCTTGGGCGCCAACGTTCCAAACAGGGTTCCATTGCTGCAGCTTCAGAATGTTACATCACACGATGACTATATTTACCATGCAAATATTGTTTTTAGTTAATTAGCTGTAATTAATGTTACAAAACCAAAGTTCTTTGATGTGCCCCAACATATTTCGACATTAACCCACAGTTAACTGCTTTTGCGCGCAGGGCATTTAGATTGTGTTTATGTGTACGGAAGCCAAGGTTGTTTGCAAATGCACCGAAACTTCAATTAAATCAAAATCCTTCGATTTACAAAAAAGCAGCTCTTGGCCTTGAGGAGAATGGGAATAACATATGATAATTTGTCAAACTTTCTTGAAAATAACGAATAGATTCTCCAAGAAAAAGCAAAGTCCCCATCCCACACACACATAATCAGAGAGATTATTTTACATACCACTAAATACTTTGTATGCTCCATAATTATACCCCTTCTGCTCATATGTCAACTTCAATATGCATATTATCTTACATATTTCTCCAGACCTTTATTATATTTTTTTTAGACAAACATGCCATTTTTGTGCTGTAGCTCAGTTTTACGTTCCCGTAATATTCAGTTTTGTTCTAATTTTACCTTGAGCGCCACTTCCTCTGAAGACAACTCCTAGAACGTAGTTTTATAGTAAAAAAAAAACAAAAGAAAACAAACAAAAAAGCAGAACAAAAAGAAGTGCAAGACACTAAATATAAAAGGCTGGGGGTAAATGTAAATGAATTTTAGAGGATTCGTCGTCTGTTAGTTCTGAATGGTTTACGCTAGCATTTAATAGAAGTCTAGAAGGTAGCCGGCCGACACAATTGAAACAGATAGCAAAACGTACGTTGAGACAGCAATGGCTCCCCATTTATATATATTAACCCCTTAATGACAAAGCCCGCATGGGCTCAAAATGCATTGTTTTCAATGGGTTTAGGGACTGCCCATTGTCCTTAAGGGGTTAAAAAAGCCGAATTAATCTATCATGAGATCTATTAGACAAAATATCCTATCACACATCTCGATGACATATCTAGGTTTTATTGCAGTGCGATTTCTGTCCTGGCGAAGAACCAGCGTTTGGCTTGGTGGCTCATCCCAGCCGCTCACTCATCGCCGGAGTTTCCATTTGCGCAGGGAAGCCCGGGCGGGCGCTTCTTTCCTCTAGCTAATGAATCAGGTCTCACAGGATGCCGCGATGGATAATTCCCTTTCTCTATATAAATCAGGACAAGGTCTTACAAGGTAAATGCAGACCTGAACTATTTCCCTTTTTTTTCTTTTTCTATTTTGTGCATGAATCAAAAATCCCAAAATGACTGCGTATGAAGAGAAAACATTCACGTAGTATCCTTTCTATAAAAAAAAAAAGCTATAAAAACTTACTGATACAATATAACTTCCTGAAGCTCTAGCGGAGCAGATACCAAAAATATATAGAAAAACTTCTAGGAACTTAGGGAGCAGCTGCAGCTCCGTATGTATGTTTTTTTATTACAAGAAGATTTTTTTTCTGTGGAATAACAATTTAATTTTTCCTTTTTTTTTTAATATAATTCATTAGAAAAAAAATCACTATTACAATGATACAATGTATCACGGACGCGAAAGACGCAGCTGTATGTATCGGGAAGCCATTTGCACGGGGAGTAAGGGGTAGACCGAAGTAAGCTTGGAGCTGCCACATTTCCAAAGAGCGCGTGAAAGGATCTTTTCACGCCGATCCTTTCAGGTGCAGTTTGTTTTTCAATTAGGAGCGTGTGCTTCGCTACTCAAGAATATCCAGGCCTTTTTTGAAGCGCCAGGAATGTGGAAACCTCGTAGTCAAATTCAATCGCTGCGGACTATGCTGGCACAAAGCAACATTGAAACGGAAAGGATCAAAGACGGCGTTATGAAGAGGGAAATATATATTAATTCTTGGGCTGCCAAACCATCCTGCATGGGTTGTGACTGCTTTCCGATGAGGGGGGAAATAAGCATTGAAGGTCCGCGTGATCAGAAACGCCGGTATTCCTCGCGCCTCCGATATATAAACAGGCAGTGCTGGAAAATCCATCAGTCTGTACGATTAGGACTTCGTAGAGATTGGTTAGAAGATCTGAACCGCATTCAGCCGCCATGCTGCTTTCGCTGTCTGTATGAAAGAAGAAACCTCTTACAGGACTTCAGGCATCTTAAAAGAAAAATGAGGATATCATAATCGGGAAGTAAGATGGAGAAGCTTTATAAAACAAAGAAAAATAAACTAGGTTTTTTTCTGATGGCAGAACAAAAACCCTAGCTAGCCCAATCTGTCCATGTGGTCACCAGCTGAACCAAACTGGTTTATATGGAAGCATCATTACAGAAGTCCATGTGTCTGATGGGATTAAGAGAATAGACGTTGGCGATATTAAACCCATTTGGGTTTTTTCAAGGACCTTTCCTCCTAACACTCCCAGCCAGCATTATAATCAAGCCCTCTGACCAACCAACAACCTCTACGGAACATATTGACTCGACCAACTCATCCCCATCCAAGCCGTCCTCTCCTATCGTTTCATTACCCCTTCCACCACCAACTAGATTGCAAGCTCCAGGGAGCAGAGCCGTCTTCTCATTTTTTACCGCTTTGTTACCGTGCGTGATTTTAAATTATTTTACCGACTGTTGTAACGGCGCTACAGAATCTTCTGGTGATGTTTAAATAAACGTAATGTAATTTAATAGCTATCTCTGCTAGGTCATAAGTTCTAAGGACTTCGGATCGCACGCATTTGTAAGTAAAGCAGGTCAACGAGAAAAATATTAAGGACAGTAATTTGTTGTCGCTTCTCTGCATTCAGCCCTAGGGTAATGGGAGTTAAAATGCACCAAGTCAAGCAAACATTCCCTGCTCTACAAGACCGAACTGGCAGACGTGTCCATCATGCTGATGAGCGTTCTTCCTCAAGCACATCGTCATCACGCTTTGCCTGGTACTTAAAACAACAGCGAGACGCTCCTTTAATAATGGATTGCGTAGTCTGCCTGCAAAATGCAGGAGAAGAACCGATATAATGGGCAGTGTGGCTACTAAAACAAGGAACTTATTATTCGCGACTATGATGCACTTCTGTAACATACACGCGCCTTTAAAGAACGTATATTTCAAAGATTACTGTATTTTTCCCTTTTATACGTTTGGTTTTCTGTACGTCCGGCAACCTGTGGCTTCAGCCAAGCTGAAAATAAAATACGTTTCATTCTCGGCTCCCTACGGTAAATCATTGGGTGCGCGCCAGACAGCGTCTTAATGGCCTTTTTGTTTCTGTTACTTGTACTTAGAAGTTTATTCTGTTGATCCTGGTTCTTCAGGAACAGTTATCTGCCTCCTGGTTCCATAAGTTTAAAGCGCGTCTCAAAGTCGAAATTTTAATTTGTGAATATGGAAGATTATTATATTATGTGCTTTATTAAGACTGGACAACCTCTTGCTTAGCATTACACTCCAAGCAAGTGGTCACCTTAACAGATATTAAGGTGTCTTGGACATGAACATCAAAACATTTAGGGCTGAGAAGTTCTCATACTTTACGTTTAATTTTGCTATATTTTGACCACAATAAGCTCCTATATTTTATTTTTTGTCAGTGGCGGTATCTGTTATAAGAACACGGTGGGGTATGAATTGTCATCGTCATAGATGACAGTTTTGGGGTATTAGGGTTGATCTACACAAACACCAGGTCAGAATGTCCGAGGAGCTCCTTGTGAAGGTCTTGAACCAGTGTTTCATTCCTATATATACACTAAAAACAATAAACAACTGGTCCAAAGCTTTAATCGTCCGGTGGAAATGCTCCTTCAGGGAGGGTAACAGAAGCTGAAACTTCTTGGATGACTTACTAAGGATCAGTTAGCTTTCCAGAGAGCAACTTCAACCACTTGGATGACACATGGATAATGCACTGAAAAGTTGATACACAAACGACTTTCCAATGGAAAACAATTATTACCGGTACTTTAAATTTTATTCTTGGCTTACGTACAACTCTTCCTCTTCCAGACACCCATAACCAGTCAAAGTGAGAGCGTTGCCATAGACCTTTAGAAGAATCACAAAAGTGGAGAAATCGCATAGATAAAATCTCAATTTCATGCTTTACCCAAACCAACGGAAGTTCTACTTTTTATTTTAGTTGTATTCCCCCCCCCCAAAATGGCGAACCAAATGATAATTCAGCTTTGTATCAAGAACATATTTATCAAAATATAAGTTTTAGTAGAGCACCAAACCTCATTTAATCTCTAAGATATAATAGTTGGCCACCCGCTATAGAAATAAATTGCACAAAATTCAGATCAGGAAAAATAAACTGAGGTCAAATGACATGTTTGTAGGCTCTGTGTTCAGTTATATGGAGTATGGTACACCACTTCCTGATTTTTTTTTATTTTTTTTTGTTGGAATCCTATGAACTGCTGAAAAGAAGGAAAATCTCTGCGGAAAGAACGGGTTGAGGCATTAAAATAAAAGTTTGATAGAATCTTTCAATCCGTCCTGTATTTTCCAGCAGGTTAGAGGAAAGCTATAAGGAAGGAATAGGAGACAGAACTCTCGCTGAGATTACAAAGAATGCGAAAAGCCCGGCAGAAACACAACCCGCAAACCTAACAAATTCAACAGGGACCCGTCTTATCATCGGGGTTCTCCAGAAGTTTAATGTGATAATGTAACACGGCTCCGTGGCTTGCGGAACGTGGAAAAAGAGTGTCCGGGGACGTTGTGGTGGTGAGAATGTGGGGCACGGAGACAGGGAACAGAAAAAGCCCCCAGTTGCTCAACACCATTGCTATCACAATACTATTCGAGTCTTTATAGCTACAGATATAACATACAACATGTGTGTCAATACATGGTTCCTATAGGGAGATGTTCCACTGTATATAATACTTTTCCTTCCAGTAATACCCCAACACATCATGTAGCTCTTGATACAATTTATGTCCTCCATTTTCCAAATTCATTAACCAAGGTCTCTAGCTTGAAATTCTAGAACGTATGTGGTTTACAAAATATACTTTTAATGTCACAGCTCAGTACCCCGCACTAGCCCTTGACATTAGCCGTTCACGTAGATACATTTTGTAGGAAGTCGTTTGTCTCTGTCAGGATAAGTACCCTCTAAGCCATGAATGGATCCTACACAGGCCTTCACACACTCTTGCTAAAAGTTCGTCGTTAACATAATCAATTCTGCCTGGCTTAGCACATGCCATTACTTAACGGCGTTTAGTACATGCTATATACATGTGTCTGCAAGGGGGATGTTCTCATTGAAATTTCGAGCCAACGCTAGTATCTGAGAAGACTTCTTTGGACATTTCTGGTGTTGATAGTCATCTAAACTTTGTCTTAACGATAAAGTCAAACTTACATGACTGATAAGCCGTATATAATAGGAAGCAACTTTTAAAGCCTGGAAATCCTGTAATTCTAATGGAAAATATGAAAGCGCGGTAGGTTAGACAAATTTAATATCAACAGGACCTCGTGCCCATGGACCCCATATCTCAACCATTCTATGATTTTTGGGCATCTCCTGTTTTGTGTAAATTGTTTGAACCCTGTTATTTTGGACAATTGATGTATTTGTGCATACCCTTCAAGATTTTTTTTCCTTCTTCTTCTTCTTGAAGTGGTGACCAACTTCATTACCTCAATAAATACTGACTCTGAGTTTTATTCGCCTGGTAGTAAATCCCACCGCTGACCCCAAAGCACAGCTGCTACGAATTAGTGGAGTTTTTCCTGTTTATCCTGGAATATATTTGCTAGGCATCGGTTTTGATGAGTTCTAGCTTTTTAAATATACATATTTGCCGTGTCATTAAATAAACTTACAGTAAATGCAAAAAAAAGGGGGGGGGGAGACAAAAATGCAGAGGTTTCCACTTTTTTTGAGATGGCAAAAGGCCCCCTTTCAGGCAAACGTCAAATTTATCTCACAGATGAAACAAAAAGCTATTTTCTGGCAAACTGCAGTAAAAAAAATGATTCCTGCTCTTGTATAAATATGAAGGATCAACAAAAAGTTGAATGCGCGCCGCAGGTCGGGTTTAAAAATGGTCTCCTTGGGAAAAAGAAAATCAAAGTTACACGGGGCTTGTAGGGCCAGCTCTGTGGGAGAATATTCTACGGAGGGAGGTTCTCGTTTCATCTTCAGAACCTTTCATATTTAATTGTATTATTCTAAGAGCGCCGTAGAATGTTCCCAGTGGGTGGAGTGGAGTCGCACATACGCAGTTGTCTGCATGGCTCTCACATATGAGTGTAAGTATGTGTGTATGTGCGTATATGTATGACTTTGATGAACGGATATATATTTTGTGTATTTGTAGAACCCCAATTTATTCCGTGATGCGGCGAACAGAATATGCATAAAATCTGAAACTGAAAAACAAACGTGTGGCGCGGAGAGCTTACAATCTACAGTAAAGGTTGGTAAAAAAAAAAGGGTTTTCAGTGTAAAGCTACCCAAGACTACAAGAAGATGAAATTAGAACACTATGTTCCTGCGTATATTGTATAATTTGCTAAGATACTGTATATGTATAGTATGTGTATATATATATATATATATATATATAATACACCCATTGTACAGTGCTGTGGAATCTATATGCCACTATATAAATTTTATAAAAATAATACATATGCATCTATAAAAACATAAAGGCACTGGAGTAAATACACAATGTAACACACTGTATAAGAACAACAATATAGACTTTTCCATGTCCATACGTCAATTCTCGGCATTGTCTCGTAATGATTTCTGCGAGAGTCCGTGTCGGAATCTAAGAATAGAGGAGAGCGATTTGAGATAAGCCAAATGCCGCTTCCTCACAACTGTTCTTTGGCAGGTGATGAAGATGAGTAGATGTCTTCTCTCTCTCTCTCTGATCCCGACCATTTGAGGTTTCAGGTATCTACTTCAGAAAGTCAAAAGGTCACCGCAGGGACAATGCCACACCAGTAGGACCATCAAGCCGCTAAAGTGTCAACTACTCAAAGACTGCCAACAGAGATAAGAATGCGGAGAGGTGTAACTCCTGTCATCTTATGGCTACTAGAAGCCGAGATGTAATACTTCAAAGACAGGAAGCAGAGTGGGTCCGGCCGCCAGTTATGGGAAGAATAAGTGAGCAGATAAGAATCCAGACTTGTTTGTCCTACAGCTGGATCATTTGATAAATAAAATCTACATGATAGCTGGAAACCATAAGCTTTATGCTTCTTTTCCATGAAAATAATGTTTTTTGTTTTTTTTCCCAGTTGCGCTTCATTATTATTATTATTATTGTTTTATATAGCGCCATCAAACTCCGTAGCGCTGTACAAAGGGTAGACGGGACATCATCAAGATTGTAAGCTTGCGAGCCGGGCTCTCTCTCCACCTAATGTATAGGTTTGTCTTATAATATGCATGAATATATGCATTGTATTAAGCGCTGCGTAAATTATTGGTGCTATATAATAATAATAATAATTAGTATATTCTTGTTAATTTGCTGGCGTGTCTGAAAATAAAAAAAAAAAGGGCCGTAAAATATATTCGAAATACAAAGTGTTTCTGTTCCAGAAATAAACTTAATTTTCTTTTATAAGCTTTATGCCCAGTATTCTTGCAACCTATGCTTTAATGTGATGTTTATCGGCTATCATTTCACATGACGTCGTGATTCCGCTTATAAAACTTGGGCAGATCTTTAGAATATGAGAAACAAGTTCCATTTGGTGTAAGACTATGTATTGGGGACCAAAGTGACTCGCTAACGGACAAAGTCATAGCCATTTTTGCGCTAAAGTGCATATTCTGTGCATGTCTGTTAATAGTTTTAATTCTGCATCGATTGGGGACCGGTCTCGCGCTAACAATCAATCTCTTGTTGCTGATTGCAGCCCAAAGACAGAGAAAGGAAATAGGAAACTGGGTAATCACGTCAGAAATATCGAGCGCGACCTAAAGAGATGATAACAAACATCTGTTTTATACAATGCACATAATATTGGTAATTACACGTGAAACAAGCAAACACTTTTTCCGCAAGCCAGCTGATGGGAGAGATCCATCATGTTGACGGGACGCCGTGCCAGATTTGAATAGCGTCCAACAATTAAGCAGCCAGCTGCAAATGATTGTCCCGTAACAATTAAACGAGTCCTCGGGGACCCGCAATAAAATACGTCGGTGCGTTTAATGCGCTTAGCGTGATTTCAGAGCGTTAATATTATAGAGAGAGTCTTCGCGTTGGACGTTTGTTCTTTCTGTGAAAAAAAAAATAAATTTTTCTGTAATATTTCCAGACGATGCTCGATTCAAGTTCTTTCTAAATTCCCGCAGTATCTCTTAACACCAAAGTAAACCCATGTCATCAGATGATTTTTTTGGGGACAATATGTGCCCATTCAGCTATTTAGTATAGTTTGTATGCTTTATTATATGTGATATAAAACGCATATAACATAAGGGGGATATGAGTTGAACATTACAGCTCCCTGATGTCACTTAGCATTTTTACAGACCAACACCAGTGAGCTTCTGCTTGAAGGGACTCGCCCTGGATAATGTATAGTGATATCACTTCAAACATTCACCGGTTTGTAAAGTAATGAATACACCCTACAGAGGACCGTTGATCTATGGAGTGTACGCTCTTCTAGGCTGAGCGGAATGTTTGATCATTACATCATTACATCATTACATCATTACAAGAATAAATAGAATTTTGCCAACATAATTTTAGACTCTCGTTAAAAATATCACATGGTCTACCCCCGGTAAATGTGTTAACATAGTAGGTACTTTCAGCTGCTGTTGTAAACCATGTTGATGGAGTACCCAACGAAACATCAGAGCGTCGCTAGCCTAACAAACATGGAAAGAGTTAAAACGTGTTAGACAAGCCTGATTTGACTTGGATGGCAGTCAGTTCCTTTCCAGCCACCCCAGCCATTAACAGAAAAGCATTGTGAAGGCTAATGTCAGGAAATGTTCCAGATACGTAAGGATGGAGGTGACTGTTTACATCAACACTGCTAACAAGAAGGACGTTTTCCTTGTTTCAGTTGAACACAAGGAGGCTGAATCGATGGCACACGATAGTGAGGGCGGGAGACCCTACACCTTGCATAGATCCGGGAACAATGGGGGCCGGAGGACACAAGGAACCCGCTGAGACCTTTCTGAAAAGGGGATTTATGGGGATGAAAAAAGGACCTAAGTGGACAACATGTTTAGGATTCCTGTTTGAGTGTCAATGTTGCCTTTATCACAATAACTACGCTTCTCATTTAGCACTCGATAGGATGAGGTCACCACTTACATCATACCACACATCATAGGAGATTCAACATTAACAAAAATAAGCGTAAAGTGCTGCTGTGCCTGAGATGACGCTTATTACTCTTAAATAAATCATCACATTATTTTACGTTCATGTAATTTCTGTGATAATCTAGAAAGTCAACCTTTTTCTCTTTTTCTCCTACATCATGGGGGCTTGCCATTGCTGGTGGGTTGTTGACAGAACGCATCGTAAAGATCCATCGCAGAGGTCCATAAATGGTCAGAAGAAATACAATATCTCATCCCCCTACGATACATATAGTCGAAGAGTGAAATGGGGATTGTCTACTAAACAACTAACGCCAGAAAAGGTAAGCAAAGAGAAAAAAGTGCATAAAGAAGTCCATTAGGAACTGCCAGTAACAGAGACATGTTGATGACCGGCTAGTCCCTAATTCATTGAGGCAATCTTCTGTGTGCTTCCAATACATGTAATGGTAACTTAGCTCTCCTTGAATAACAGATGAAACCGTCTGAGGAATTAGCTTGAAGGCAAGCATGAGATTTCTTTTATAACTTGCCAACAAGTGTTTGGGGGGGGGGGGAAAGTTGTACACAGCAAATAAACAAGAACAACATCGAACTAGAATTACTACTAATGCACATTGACACCGAGCTCGAGTGCTGGGGATTTGCGGAGAAAGAAATTCAGGGGGTGAATGGTAAAATTGTACTTTAAACTTGTTTCTCATGTTGCAAAACACAAGGACAAGATATATGATATAAACTTTCCAACGTTCCCTCCTGGTGAACTGCCTGGCTTGACGCTGTGTGTTCTATTAACACCATATGTTACTCTTTTATATTTTTAGTAATACATGACCTTGTACGTTTCGTTTGCCATTTCCCACTGGCATCAGCACAGCACATGTGAGTTGGGAAGAGCGAGGCTCCATAGCGTCCTTTCCTTTGATGCATATGGCGGTCTCTGGATGCTCTCCAATCGGTTCTAGGTGAACATCTCAACCCCATGGCCCTAGAAATGGACGCCGAGAAACGCCAGGAGAACAGCCCACATGATACTACAACAATACATATATTTAAAGAAATCCAATCTGAATTATGGATGGGTTATTGTGGGGTGAGTAGCTTCACCTCAATGCCCATACAATAGGAAAAGCCAGCCCAGCTTTTCTCCCAGATAACTGAATTGGGGTGAAAACCTTCAGAACAGATAAACCCCATTCAACAGCTTGCTGTTTAGTGAATAATCCCACAGTACCTGCCATTGGATTGACCTTGATTGGCCTTGATCCGTCTTTGGGACACAGAAATGACAAAGTGTAATGGTATGACAAATATCTTTAGAACATTATCGCTTATATATGGATGCCGCTAAATATTTCACAATTATAGAACAGATCTAAGAGTCAGATGACTCAAAACTAATACATTCTTATGATAAAGCATGGAACTACGTTAACAAGTAAACACATTGGGGATGGTAATTATTGTATAATAATCTGTACGGATCGTAACTTGTGTTCTTCTGGAGGTAGTCAGTGTTCTAAATTGGCTGCTCCAGAAGTCCAGGATTCCTTACCGCCTAGGGCAGCCATGGTCACGCTTGTCACTTCTGTCACTTGTAATTGGTGACCAATGTTTTTGATCATCACAGCATCCTTTCCTTGAACCCAAAATAGATTTGAACACACTTATTTTTTTTTTTTGCTCCAACGTGTAAAAACTGTAATAGTTTGGTGTTTCACTGCCGCCGATAAACTCTCGACAACCCCAACAGTGCATTTTGTCTAACTGGTTGTCCAACGTAATGAGAACTCAGCAGCCAAGAGAAGGAAGAGGACTCACAAAACTCGAGTGGCTGTAAGAGGTTAAACCTTTGGCTACGACAGATACGCTTTTACTTTTCTCCTTCATTCCAGCCTGTATATAATATATTCCGGATGAAAGATCCCTTACAGAAAATACTCTTTCTTTGAGTCTATTTCAAAAGAACATCTTGCCAATGAGTAATCTCTTTTTTTTTCTTTTCTGCAGAAAATATAATAGTAACATTGCATATTTTTTTTTCCTTTTGTGGACCGTTTTTAATCCAAACAAGTGTATCTCGCACATGTGCGGCGCAGGGCGGCGAATCCGGCACAGCTTTCTTTACCCAAAAAAATGAAGTCCGTGCAGCGTTCCGACTATCGGCGTGGAGTGCGCCGGTGTATACATAAACCTAAACCTTTTTTATATCACATTAGGAGAGAAAACATCTTTCTTCTATCACATTAGGAGAGAATCCGTCCTCCTGACAATGATGTACGACGTGTTAGTACAAAACACAATTTTATATAAGTGTGCTGTAATTCGTTACGATTTGCACATGTTTTATGTTTCGACCCGGTGCAGCATGGAGGAAAATATGTTCAATGTATGACAAATCGCATTTGGCTTCGGCGTTTTACGCCTGCTCCGGTGCTTTTCAGGCACTGCTGGCAGAGAGGCAGGGAATTAATGCGTAGCATATTTGCGTCCGTGTGTGTGCAGAATCCGCGTTGTAGCCCTCCTGTGTATTTGCGAATCATAAAGGCAATTATTTATATCTTGTCAAAACATTTCACCAACTCGTTTCGCCCGGCGTGTTTCCAGCTTACGCAATCAATGTACGGCTTCACCCTTTTAAAGGACCAACACATCCGTTTTTATTAATGCTATTTATAGCTTGGGTTATATCAATTGATTTCTGAGTTGTAATGCAGAGAAGTGCAACGCGACAGACCCCTGAGTCACAGGGGGGGTGCTTGTGATGCTGGGACCAATTTCTAGATACATACAATATGTTTATCATGAATAGTACTAGCTATTATTATTAGTATTCATATTTAAATATAATATTTATTATAACTTATTATGTAATTACTATTGTTTTTATTATAATTATTAATTTATATAACTATTATTGTATTACTATTGTTTTTATTAAACTATTATTTTATTATAACTATTATTTTATTAGTATTTTTTAAACTAGTATTTTTTTAAACTAGTATTTTTTTTATTATAACTATTATTATTAGTATGATAACTATTATTATTGGTATTATTATTATAACTACTACTATTTTTATTCAAAACATATGTTACGTAATATAGAAACTTGTGCCAGAGTCACACTAATTAAAAGGCCCCCAAGAGAGTCCTTTTACCCTAAATTCTTAATTTTGAAGATGCAAAAATGGGACAAAGAGCCCCTTAAACAAAGATTGCAGGATGAACAGCAATCTGTGTTTGGCTCCTGTGTGATTTAAGGCAGCAAAGAAACCGGTCTGCTGATTTTTAGCTTCATTAACCCCAATACTAGCCGATTCCTGGCTGTGACTTTTTATTTTTCTCCAGTTTTATCTAATTGTTACAATTATTTTTTCTATAAACACGTGTTTTTTAAAGGGATCCACCAATGTTGCGGAGTCACAGCCCATCTGGTAGAAGCTGGAAGGAAAGGATGACATCTGAGCCGTCTTGCCAACTTGGCTGTCTCTCTTTTTTGAGCTGGGAACATGAATCAAATGTGGAATGAACGACGGGAAAAATAAGTAACGTAAAACTGCATTTTTCCATTTTTGACACTGAAACCCTTACAAATCCTGAGATTTGCTCTGTATTAAGAAATGATAGGTATGAGAAGCGGATAAAGCACATCCTGACTACGCACGCCAGAGCAATGTGTCTTCTCGCATCCATCAGGTATTATTAGGGCAGCCAGTTGGCAAGAGGAGCATCTCATAGGGTGTGGGGGGAACCCGGTGAAATATCATTCTGGAATCTTCTTTTAGAAGGATTCAACATAAACAGGTGATTATGACATTATACAGAGTAACAGGCTCCGACATGCGATAAGACTTGTTTCAGTGACCTAATCTGTCCTTTTCTTTACATGCTATATCTATACACAAAATTTCAGGCTCTTATTATTTTTTTTTACACTAGGGATAGCCGCAAAGCTGGACAAACTCAAGAGCCAGAGAGTGAAAAAGAAAAAGGCCTATGTTTCCCTTGTTTTTTTATTTATCACATAAAAGGAACAACTGTATATAGGCATAACCAGACCATAAAAAAATAAATTTACGTTATCCATCTTTAAATGGATAGATTAACAAAAAAAAACATTTTATGAAGCACTATAATTTAACTTTGTACTGAAGGTAAAGAATAAGTGTTGCCTGTGCCAGATTGTTCACTTTTGGTAAAAAAAAAAATAAAAATAAAATTAAAAAGTACCATGCGCCCAATAAAAAAAAGTCAGAGTAACATAGTAATTTAGGTTGGAAAAAGTCTCAACCCCGTCAAGTTCAACCTTGATGACCCCTTGAGTCTCTGATGATGAGCGTGGCAGTGTAAGATGAATGGAGGTGGGGCACCAATGGAGTCCACATTCCAAAAAAGTGGGGCGAATGTTCCAAATTCTTAAATGGCTTGAATTTGTTACATGGAAAGCCTGATGCTGTGAACCTCTAGGTGTTTCCATCTCTTACTGCTAACAAGCTGATTCTGGGATATAGTAATTGAGTCAGATGTGACAGAAACCCTAGAGAGTGACACATAACAGAATACCGGGGTGGACAGGCACCGGCTGACTTCACCGCTTGTTGCTATTCATGTAACAATTTGTTTGGGTTCGAGAAAACGTAAACCCGGGATAGCCCCTCCTGAATGAGGGCCAATTAGTCTGAAGAGACTCTTACACTCCGTCAAGCTAAGTAGACCTGGCTACTGTGAAGCGCTCCTTGTCGCGTTCGGATCTTGCGCCCTTCTGCCGCACTATGGGCCCTGTTTGTTATTTCAATGGAGCAATTTGGTAGGAGCCGCAATGCTTGTTGTACGACGAGTAGAAAAAAAAAAACGAGAAAACCCCCACAAAGGTCCCATTTATACTTATTCACCTAAAGTAATGTGGCTTAAGAGAGAGAACAGCCCCCTGCCTTGGCCGGAAGGGACCCTCCTGCACCTGCTCCCAGCCGCAAACCATTTCTAGTGCGACTTTTGGAACATAAGAGAGCGAGTAATGTGGCTCCTATGGATCAAAACGTAATTGCATCCACTATGTCAGCGTTTTCTGGCTCCGCTAGCACCAGATTGTGAGCTACTTCTCAATTCTTGGCTAAATAACCCAAAAAAAACCGGCACCAGGTAATAAGCACGTTGATCGTTGAAACAAATCGATTTGATCTCCTTTTAATTTATATTACTTTCTGTTCCTTTTGATGAACGTGATGAACAATGATGAACGTGTAAAATGTACCGACTTACATATATTCACTGCAATGTGCACCTATCCCCGCAGAGACAAGCCGCGCGTCTCGCACGCGAGCGCCTAATTACAGGCCTGTACTTTCCATGTGCCCCTAAACACGGGTACCCTAGGCACACAAACACACCTCCGGGCTCGGCAATTAGGCTTACAATCTAGAGGGAGTTAAAATGTGTTACACAAGCGGTACTACAGCTTTAATTGTGAGTCGGGATCCTTAAACAAAAAGTCGTCTTAAAAAAATGTATAACTTTTTCCAGCCGTGTCTTGCTGAAGAACTTAGAAAGAACTTGTAATATTTTATGCAGCCGTGCCTTAAAGAGAGAACAAGTGACCTCTTGAAGAACAAGGGCTTGAGCATTTGAAATATAACTTTTGCTGCCAACGACTTGTTACGCAGACAAATATATAGCAGCTAAACCGCACTTTAAATGAGTCAACATCATGGGAAATCTTGGTGAACTGATACCAACTTCCCACTCCTAGCTAAACCCAGACAGAAAAGTCCCGCGCGCTATCATGCGCATACTTCAGTTACATCGCTTTCTCTGGCCAGCATAAAATTTGCCAAATTAGGTTCTTGCAATAACAGATTCCATAATATAAACTTCTGGGTGAGAGAGACAGTAAGTCCCAAGCCTATAATTTACTCCCTTGGTCCCACGATTATCCTGCGGGGAGCGAGACACGGCAGTTATACGCCTTGGTTTGAGATAGAGGTCTCTGGGAGCCGAGCGGAGCATTGGACAGGCTGATCGTTCCAGCCAGTCTGACATATGTTCCAAATAGAACCGGCTTATTATCTCACCATTCCGGATATGAGCAAAATAGGTTAAGTACAGGCTGTCTGATGCCAAAGACTTAAGCCTGTAAAGTAGAAAAGATTGAATGAAGGCTATTTTAATCCACATAACTACTATGTAAATTTTTAAGTGTATGGGTCACGGCAACCGATAAAACCCCCTTCTGAGTTGCATAGAAGACTGATAAAAGAAAAATAAAATCAAAATCCCCAGAAACCATTGTTTATGTAACATTATATTGGTGAGAAACAGTAAAAAAAAAATTAAAAAAAAATTGGTTATGCTTAAAAAAATCAGCTTATTTTATGCAAAAACAATTTATGGCAACCATCTGTATACAAATGGAATTGTAACCAAACCGACAATCTATTTAATCTATATATATATATATATATATATATATATGCCTGCTCCTGACTCACATACTCAGAAAGGGTTAAACTGCCAGTGAAATATTACAGGATGTGTCACTTCTAATACTCAGACAATTGGAGGAAGAGATACAATCGTTTTATATGTCAGAAAGCTGAGACTGCAGACTGAGCAGTACTTCTTTTACTGAAAATACTGCACTTACCTGCTGCTTAACCTCCCTACTCCTCTGTACTTTGATTCAGGTGACATGATGCCCCATTCCATGCTTTAAGGCATTTATTTAGCTTCACCTCTAGCTGTGGAGATATCATGCATTTATCAGTTGTATAAATGAATAAGATTTCCAGTGCTTGTCCTCACTCAGATGTAGAGTGCACACTCTCAGTCCTTGTCCTCACTCAGATGTAGAGTGCACACTCTCAGTCCTTGTCCTCGCTCAGGTGCCGAGAGCAGGGTGGGGCACGCGGGGGAGGGTGCACCTCTGAGTTAATACCGCGGGCGTGTCCTGGAGGGCACGTTTCACTCCTACCAGCCAATCAGAGATTAGCCCTGGCTAGCCGCGCAGCGCTTGGTGACATCTCCTTACCCTGAGGAGCTGAAGGTACCGGTTCTCTGGTGTGAGGGCCTGAGGGGACATTTCTGCTGGAGTCACAGCACTTGAAGGTATTACATATGTGAAGTATGACATCTGTACAGTGCCTGTAATGAGGGCTGGTTGTGTAGTTTGTTTTTGTTTTGCTTACAATTACAAATGCAGCCACTGGCAGCCACACCCTGGCTGGATCCTTTCTGTGCACCCAGTATGAGCTGCCAGTGCTGTCTTTTTGTATGTATTGCACTCTTTAGTGTGAATGTTTTGGGCTGGATGGCAGGGGGTCCTTCCTTGCCTAAACCCACTGCTGGCCTGGGGTCTTTTTATCCAGCCTAATACTAAAATAATACAAAAAAACCCCAGGAATAAGGACAGAGCCTTCCTTATTCCAAAAAATGCTAACCTGAGCACAATAACTCTTAAATATGTATATTTTAACCCTTTGCAGCCCTTGGTACAGTTGGCAACCTTGGGCACTGTATTGCATATTTTTAGAGGCCCCTCCAAGTATGTTCTATAATTATTAAAAAAAAAAGTTTTTTATAGCAATATTTCTATTTTACTGATATTTGTAATGAAATATTACTAGCATTTCCTAATAGCCGGAATGTTGGTACTGCTGATCACAGTTTCTATAGCATTAAGCCCCTTTACGACGGGTGGGCTGTTTCTAAAAACATTAATTTTGTATTCTTGGTAGTTTTCCTATACAAATAACAACAATTAATAATAAGAACTATAATAATAACACAAGCATGGTTGAATATAATGAGCATCGAAGCCCCCTCCTAGGCCACCTCTTTTTGATGGCTGGCATGTTTGTATTTGATTGTTTCTTCTATAGTTTGCCAACTTGTTATGTTTTTCTGTCAGTAACTAACTTGAATATCAGGGCTAAAATACAAGGATACCCTACTTTGTATATTGTTACTCGTATATGAATAAGTCTGACAAATTATACAGCTCTTCACAACGTGGTTCTTGTCATGGGCAGGAGTGTTTTTTTTTTTTTATATTCTGGTTTCCCGGTAGGTGAGAGATAATATAAACCTGTGAAGTTTAATACCCTCATTAATAACGCTCCAGCATTTTATGTGGTTTTCCTGTAGAATAAAACCTTTCATTTTTTTTTTTTTAAGATGTTCTCTTTCAGGCAGGACACACAGCTCCCCTTTGTGTATAGAACGGCTCAGGGAGTATCGCGCTGTTTAGTAGACTGTGATGGTCTCTGCTCTGTCTGTAAATCATATCAATCATTGCTTTTACAAACTATAAAGCAATCAAGGTTTTCATTTGCATGCCACAGACTGGACCTGGAGTTGGAATCATTTCCCGTACTGGAGACCCAGCTGGTTAGGATTAATGTGGGGGTATACAGTAATATGACAGCCATTATTTCGATGGTCGTGAATTTTCCCAAGTGTGAGGCAAACCACAAGGCATCCCAGAAGGCGCCCGGAAGATCGACTATATTAGCTTCCCACTGTGCAAGATTCTCTATGAAGTTGGCCGCTGGGCAGTTAAAGAGAGAATGCAGATTGTTAGAGGACACCACAGTGGGATATGCAAAAAAAAAAAAGGTTTGGGGGAAAATAAAATAACTCTATTAACCTATTCAGTGCACTAGGCAAGTACACGTCCCGACTCGCTTCTACTTCCATGGTGCTGCTGAGCAGATCTGTTTAGAATCTAAATCCGTAGCAGACGGAATGGCAGAAAGAGACATCATGATTTGTAGAACAGTCCTTGGGACTCTTGAGTCTGTTAACAAATTCTTTCAGAGGTTTGAAGGTACATCCATCCATCTGCATTGCCTGTCCTTGTTTTGGTGATCTTCCTTAAATTGCCTACATATTATTATTATTATTATTTATTATTATTATTATTATTAAAGTAATAATTTTAATGCATTTTGCAATATTTTTTTTAATTAAACCATTTTAATAATAATCTGTAGAATATTCAACTACTGAAGAATCTAAAGCATTGTTATTGAACCTAAAGATGCGAACAATGAAAATATTTGTGTCTAACATGCCGGAGACCTTCGAGGGGGGGGTTAGAATATTCACTTGAGAGTATCAGAAAAAACATATGCATTCCTCGGAGTAGCCTGTGCATAAATAGCTGATCTACTCCCTCTTGTCACCTCCAGTTATGCACCCAAAGCACTCCTTACAAATTGCTCTTTGGGGCAGTGGCAATTTCATGGTTCACCAAGCTCAATCACTCCGCGTTTTTCCTGTGATAATGAAGCTATTAGTAGACAATGAGCCCAGATTGTATCTCGACTCTCTCTTACTACCCCTGTACCCGGTGGACAATAGGATGTCAATGGATCTAGTTTATTGTGTTACCACTGCGGCGTTTTATGATATTTCCTACGGATGTGGCAGAAACCATATGAGAAGCCTCCGTCTGCCGGGGGGCCAATAAGGAAAATGCATGTAGACAGGCAGGCAATCGGAATTCTCTGGAGAGTGGGAGACCCACATTTCCTGTCCTATTATATATATCCACGTCTATGGATGTGAAGTTACGTCTTGTCCCTAAATTCTATTTCAATTCGGAGACATTGTGATGTCATGAGGACAGCTTAGACATCAACCGGGACAGACCATCATCAGTCAAAAAAAAAAAAAAAAA
>VKOC01000004.1:13881828-13960864 GCA_009364415.1 Spea multiplicata
CTTAATTTTAATCAGTAGCCAGGGTTGCACATGGAGTATATTCTCCAAACATTATTATTTCATTTAAATGATCTCCATCTGGGATTCCACTGGCGGCACGTTGGGCACGCTACCTGCCAACAGGTGATATGGAGAGGTCCTAGAATCTACCACCACAGCTGCGTACTTTGAAACTTATGTCTTTGCAGATGATTATACCAAATTATTATTATACTGTGTTATAAATAATATATATTACTTAATAATATAAATAAGTATTTGTATAACGTTATTCATAACAGCAACGTTTTTTAAAGACGACCGAAAGAAGAAAAAAAAAAGCCCTCGGTCATTACGGGGTTAACAGAGACCCCCACTAAGATCCATAAATTCCTGGAACTCTTGTTGTACAATACTGATTGTTACAGGTCTAACATTTCATCCCACACCGGACATTAAACATGGGAAGGAAAGCCCTAATTACAGTAAATTGTGAGACGCTGAACAATGTCACTCTCTTCCCAAGATGTGGATGTGGGTCGTGTTATTCCAAGATCCCGCAAACGGATAAAACAATATACATTGTCCACGCAGTCTCACAATCCTCTCTCCCCGCTTCTGGCAATACGTTATCTGCATGCGAGGATCCCACATATCCACTTCCTCCTGAGAATTCCACCCAGGTAGTAAAGGGTTAAGCATTAATGAGGCCAATAGGAGACTTTATTGCTCCTGAAAGCTATAAAAAAAAAACAAAAAAAAAACGGTCACAGCGATTTATTGTAAGCGCCCATAAAGTGTATTTACAGTCCTAGCATTATTTCTGCAGTAAGTGAAACCAGAAGCTCCCCGTCACATTCGATGGATCCCCTCTGTTCCCCGGGCTTGGTCTTATCAGGTATGGAAAGGTGTGTTTAATCTGCAACGCGCACACCCCAAGTGTAACGCAATCAACACAATCAACACAACACGGAAAATATGTCACATTGCGGCTTTATCAACTCCTAGACGACATTACGACTCTCGCCTAACCCTTCCTACAGCCCTGTTAACATTACTTTGGAAAGTGTAGAACCCTGCGAGACCCTCATATATTCTGAGCTCTTACAAAACAGGGGCATCAGGAGTTCTAGAAAGGGACTGGCCCCCTCCTAAAGAAGGATATTTGGGAGGTATGAGTTCTTGATTTTACAACTCTTGTGATACCAGGAACGCAGAACATGCGTGAAGATGTCTAGGACTTTATTACGAGTCATAAATACATTAATTTAATTTACTGATTATTTCATTTAATGAACAATGGGTTCATTGTGTAGAGATGACAACTGACTTCTGCAAAGCTGCCGAACGCTTGTGTTTAGTTTTCTTTTTAAGTGCTTGGTAGACCCTTTACTAACTTTGTGTGTAAAGGTATTCATAATCTGGGTATTGTAATGATGAAAGAGCGAAGATAAAATAACACAGCTGAAGTCATGGGTCAAAAATATTTAAAGGTTCAATATCACTAAACAGCTACGTGACAAAAGTTCCATGACATGCGATAACTCAACAATGCTCTTCTGATCCTTTGCATTATCCAAACAGATCTCACATAAGGAAAAAAACTGTCTAGAATATAAATTGACCAACTGGATAGGGCAACATTGTATCTGCATTTGGTATGACATCATAATAATGACATCACTGGCAAAGTTGACAAAACATTTGCTTGGCAATTTAATGTCTATACAATCCCAAATCAGCATATGTAACGGATCCACTTTTTAATTTAATTCTCATGAATGTTCTATTTGTTATAAAGATAAAACATATTATAATAATAGCGGCATTCCAACTCATCCCAAAAAGCTTACTTTCTGCAAACACCTTTGTTTAAGAAACCTTGTTTCCCTGCTGTCGGACTAATCCTCCCAATTATCCGTTCTGCGTTACCGGAGATAACGAAGAATACCGCGAGCTAAAGGTAATCACAGGGCATTGTTCTAAAGAATCAATCTGGATTAACGTGAAACATCCCCTACTCTAAAGGGCTTTATTAAAAGAAAAAACTTTAATTTACAGTTTGCAAGGCCTAGGATTAGGAATTTTAGCCATAGTTATCGTGGCACAAAATCTAAATGATGCCGACGATGGATTCTTATAACAAGAAAAAAATGAGATCATTAAAAAAGTACAATATCTTCTGATTCATAGGCTTGATTTGTAGACGATAAACTAATTTTTGGATTTTATTTTGGTTGGAAATAACCATCTGGTTATAATTCCCATTAACAGGCGTCTAAGATAAAGTTTTATCAGCCGAAAAAAGTTACTAGTCAGAGGCATAAAAGTAACAAGACCTCCTAATGTTACAAATACAGAATAAAAAAAAAAACCCTGCATGTATTAGATTTTCCTACTCATCCCAGGCAACCAGACAAGAGGAAGTTGTAGACCTTGCCCATGGGATTAAAAAAAACCATGTAAAGCAAATCATTTCGGTGTTGTAAATATGTCTTAGATTTGCTCCATTTTTCCAGCTGGGAGACCACATACCCCGTTGGAGTAATAGCCGGTGGTTATGAGAACTCATAAAGTCCTATGAATCAGAATGTTGACCTTCTTCTTCCAAAGCAGACGGAAGTTCAAGGTCAAACCTGGAAACTCACTAGACTCTTTCTTCTCGAGACATCAGGACGTTAAGGAAGCGGAGTATTGCTGAGACCGACGCATATAAGTCAAATTCAGAAATTCTTTTTTGCTAAATTAATGTTTTCTGTCCATATGGAGAAAAGGTCAGCCTCTGATGCTACATTTACGCTTCCACTGGGGCAATTAATCATACAAATAATGGTTCTTCCAAAGCATCGGCTACTAGGAAATTAAAAGTTTTGCTTTTTTTAATTTGTAACGTATATAAATAATTCTTTAAACGCAACAAACTATTTTACTCGTGTTTACTCCAATTTGCCAAAACGAAAGGAATTTGGCTCAGAAAAAAAAACATAGCTGGAGGGACCGTAGGAATGAAAATTCTGTGCAATAAGCAAAGCTGTGGAAGAGTATTTGTCCTGGCGCTCTGCCTTTTTATTTATATGAACTTGCAGCCGGTTTTCACTGCGAGGGGTTGTCCCCCAGAGACTGTGTTTCAGAAGAAAATCTGGCTAAACTTCTATGAATACTGTCACATAACCTCTCTGTGTAATCTGACAGCGCATCGGCCATGTGAAAAAATGTAGCCACCCACAAATGTTCAAAAATGTCTATTTAAAAAAAAAAAAAAAAAAGATTCAAAACAAATAAAAAAAAAAACTAAAAAAAACTTGTTTTTTTGGCCAAAGAAATAATGCAAAATTATTTAAACTCCAGAAAATATTTCTCTCTTGACTTTGTATTAATCAACACACAAATGAAACGTGTATACACTACATATACCTTATATATACCTTATATATTTTTTTTTAATAAGTTTTTATTATTATTGATTATTATTATTATTTTATTTATTTTTACACCCCCCCAGGAAATATTGGGGGTGGGAAAATAACTCTCTTTCTCAATTCTAGGTATATAGAAAATCCAAAAAGTCAGATTTTTTTTATTTTTTTTTTATCACCGGTAAATAAACAAATAGAAACCTCCAGCCTTGTAAGTATCTATATGTAAACAGATGCATAGGAGTCACAGTAGGCAAGCCCCATTACTAAATGATATATGCATCTTTCCTATAAGAAATTATTACTCCCGACATCATACATGTTAATCGTCATAAAAATAGCAAAAAAATAAAAATAACAAAACCCACCTCTGACACAGGAAAGAGATTAAATGCATATTAAACATATAATAAAGAGCTGCAGTAGTCACACCTCGGTAATCCCTGGACAATGCGGACACCCAGTGATTGGATTCTTGTCTTTATATTTGGATGTTTGTGTACTGTAAGTTATTACTCCGTAACTTCTCTGACCTCATAGTTACAAGTTTCAGACTCCTACCTATATATCCAATAGGATTAAGAAGGTCACATTTTTTTCAGTAGGAATTGCACAAATAATGTATTCAGTTCGGTACAAACTAACAAAGTGATTGCAATATAGTGATGTCATGATACGTTGAGGTGACGGTTCTGCAGGTAACACTAAGCGGGTCCCAGTAACTCCGCAGCGTCAGCGGGATTTCTCCATAGCGTGTTGTTCGAGTGAAACGCGATCCCTGGAATTTAAGATTTAATAAGGAATCATCGAAATGAAGAATGTGCGCGAGATTAATAGGCAGCTCGGCATTCACAGATATTAAGATAAGTAGATATTGCACATAATTTATAAATCCCGAGGATACTTCATACGTCTGACCTACAGAGTATCGCAGCAGGATTGGCTGTAATGGAGACAGAGTGAGTGTCTGTTCTTCAATGTTATTTTGTGGTCTGCGGAGTTGATAAACGGGAAGATAATTTGATCAAAGCACGGGGTAATCCCTGGGCCGACAGCAGAGGTGGCGCTACCATCTAAAAAGATTAAGCAGACGCTTTGGGGCCCCATTGGTCTCGGGGGGGGGGCTCAAAAGACATGAGAGAGGCGAGGCACAGATTCCTCTTTAAATGTTCCTTTAAATATGCCGAATTATCCCATTGGACTTAAGATGGGCCCCTTAAGTATTTTCACTTAGGGCCCTCAAAACATAGATCTAAACTTGGCCAACAGCACAGCTCCTTTTATTAAAGGCCACGGTTTTATGCATGGTAAGAATAAAAAGAAATTAAAATACTAACATTCTAAAACATTTTGAAGTTTGTGGCTGTAATATACGATCCTACGTAAAAAAAAAAATGTACCGGCCCTTTAAGTCCTAGGAGAAGAGAGCTCTTTTCATGCTATTCCCTCTGATTTAATGGATATACGATGTAATGGTTAAAGCACGCACGGCGCTCTCGGTCCAACTTTCACAAATACACGTATCCCCATGTGTGTCGACGAAAGGCAACAACACCACCGCTTATTGCCAGAACAATGAAGGTGGTCCGTGTAACTCAGAAACTGTGACACTGGTAAAAGCTCTCCATAGAAAGGTGTCGGATGTCGTAGAAAGGAGTGAAGGAACCTTCCCTGCAGCTGCTCGGAATGGGAAAGGCTTGTGATGGTTCAGCGATGAGCCCGAGGCTCGGGTCAGCCTCATAGCCGATGATCCTGCTTGGTAACGAATGGAATAAATATTCCGAAGATGACTCAAACATGTCAGTAACAGAAGTCATAAGGATAACCGACAGATTAGAATGAGCACCCGCCAGAGGACCATCTACTTTGCAAACGATCTAACACTGAATGTCTACAATGTAACGTTATTGCTTTAAATGTCAAGAACAGGGGCCGCCGAAACTGATACAATTTTGATTATCAGCACATTTTCGTAAATTTCTCCTGTTTCAGCTATCAGGTTCTACATCATCCTCAATTCTGGCCATGCTTGAAAATACCTTGTCCACTCGGATTAAATGACTCCACTGTTTAGATCCTTACGAAAGTTTGGTGGAGGAGCGAGCGTACCCGCTGATCCAAATCTTTAAATTCCTAAAAGACTGTGGGCCAACTCACTCCATGCCAAGCAAGCACGCCAGGCGGCCCTTGGTGAGGGGTAAAACGGGTCATTGGAAGTCACTGGCAGCATTGTGGAGTGACAGGAGGTTAAACAGATGTGCATTTTCCCCAATGAAAGGCTGGTGAATGTGTTGGTTGGCAGGTCCATGGCAATCCAACAATAAGCCGTTCTTCCGTTTTATTAATGAAGTGCCTTTGGATTTGATACAGTAGTTCAGTCAGCGAGGGAACACAGAATAAGTAAATTAAAAAAGTCATCTTTGTGTAGGAAACATTAATGTTATCCCTAAAGAAAACTACAGAGCGGTACTTTTTTATATAAATCCAGAATATATATTTTTTTTATTAAGCATTATCGTATTACTATTTGTTTATTTTGAACAGGGCAAGTAGCTAAAATGTTTATCTAATCTAATAAAAATATATATATTACCGCTACTGAGTTGGTGAGAAATATTACATGGGGCCAAATCTAACTCAGAAAGTCTTTGGTATTTCCAAGATGGCAGCATCTTCCATTAGGAGGCCGACACATCATGCTAACATCCCCATAACGTAATGATTCAGGGGAGAAAATAAATAATCTTCTCATATTTCACATAATAAAATGAGGCCATTTAACTAAATCGAACAATACGCTTCACATTATCCCTTATTTTTCATGAAGTATTTAGACCAGGAGTCACCCTATTTGATCGTAGCGGGCAAGTTGCCGCCTGCCCGGCCGACGCTCGCATGAAATATTCCCTGTAGCTGTCACTTTGTGTCAAAATAGCAGCTGAGAAGTAATCACCATGGTTTATTATTCAAATCACGTCTCACCATCCCTTCCAAACGTTTAAACACATTTCTCGGGATCCTTCCAAGTGACAGGTACTGAGCAGGGCGGATTCTGAAAGCCGCACGCGGAGCCGCCGGTGCCAGCGTTAGAACTTCAATTAGAACCCTGGCTTTCTCATATTCATACTGTGCCGACTAAGAAACACGGAGTAGTGCACAGAAGCGCCAACATTCCCAACATCTGACGCTCGGCCTTTCTTATTCCTTATTTCTTATTCTCTTTTTCTTTCTAGTTCTAGGTTTTTTTGGGCATCGGCTGAAGTAGTTGTCACACTTCCAAGAAAGCCCTTTGTTTATAAAAGTTTGGCAAAACTCTACAAGCAGAGAACAGAACCGGTTTTGCGTTAACCGTATTTTTGCTGGAATGACCGTAACATTTCTACAATTTTACTTAAATATACTGGAATTTGCTTGTTTTTTGTTTATTCATTTATTTATTTATTGGTCTCTTTGGACACATCTCAACCTACATTAAAAGCAAAAACTCAAATTGGCTTCTAATTTTTTCAGCTTGGCTCCTAATTTTGCGTAGATTTTACCGCCAATTCATACAACTTTCTCAATGTATAGTATTTTTCACAACCCCGACCAAAAAAACTTCTACAAATAATAACGCCCGCACCCTCTAGAAAATAAATAAAAAAGTGGCGCTGAGGGAAAAGGTAAATTTGTTCTTAAAAACTCACCATACACGCAACCATTATTTTGTCGGTAGCTTTTGATACTCTGTACCGTCCCTTGTAAATAATAAAACAGAAGATTAAGAAAAGTATTATGTTTGTTGCTATAAGCAATGAATTATAGCAATGACTGCCTAACCAGCACAGAGGCTGAACAATGCATTTCAAACAAGTTAAACAAATAAAAGCTCTGGGATCCCCAGGCGCTTATCCTCCCGAGTGTTTATATCAGTTCCAGAATCAGCGAAAGCAATGATAAAAAGGATAACAATCACTAACATGTAATTACTGCGTGTACTAATTGGGGTCCGCTGCTATTCTTCATTTCCTAAACAATGTCAAGTGTAATGTTAGGGAAGAATCCCCCTTCCACTACTGCCCATAGAAAACAAATTAACAAATGTCCTCTAACATGATCACCATTGTGTGTGTGTGCGTGTCTAAGTGTCTGTATGTGTGTGTGTATGTATGAGTGATTGCGAAAACTTTGATCAAAGGAGGTGCATACAACTCAACCTTTGAAGGGTTAATGCATTCCCAGTTATGCCAGGTACATTCACTATGGATTCTACGAAGACAGAACAAATAGGTGCCGATGTAACCAACACACAACTGGGTAAAGCCGATTAAGGAGGTGTTTACGTATACATAGGATTATAGCAGACTTTGATGGATGATTACGGAAAAAGACAGCAGCCATTCTCTCCAGAGATCTAATGAGTGCCGACGACATTGCGGACACTTTGCCATTACAGAATGGAATCACAGAAATTAAATTATTCTCTAAAAAGCCTTGCCCGTTGTGACATAAATCTCACTGATAATTTGCTTTAAGCCTGACATACCTGCATTAAATAAAAATAAGAGGATGATTACTGCACGTATTTGCTTCGAATGTTTGTTTGGCTGAGCAATTAATTCAGGATTACGTTAATATGTAGTCTTTATAGTTCTGGCAGCAGCTCTATGGCTAAAATAACAAGAAACTTTTTTCCAAATGGAGCTCAAAAAGTTAAAAACACTACTTATTCGATTTTGTGAGAATAGCAGATATCCTTGCATATAATTCTTTGGGAAATTCCCATTTCCGTCGGTTATTAAGCCCACTTTCTCCTTGACTTAACAGAAAAACAAGGCTGCAGGCATTTTTTTTGGAGCATCTACAATCTTAGAAAGTTACGACCCCGCTCAGCATTGGGAATAATCTAACAAAGATCATTTTTGACATGTTGGAATACCTTGCAAAATATCGAATAAAGGATGAAGAATAAAAGGATTCTACGAAGCGGATGCAGACGAAACCTCCAACCGATATTTTACTTCTCTGTAAAGAACTGGAATATAGCGCAAATCAGTGGTTCTTAAAAATGGTCGCCGAGCGCCTACTTGACATTTTTCCTTAGAAATTAAAGTTTGAATCCGATCAGAAATTTGCTATAATAATAATACAAGCTCTTAAACTAATTTTATATTTATCTTTTCACCGAGATCTTGCATCTCTTTTTTTTATGTAAAAAAATAAAAAATAAATAAATAATAATTAATTAAAATAAAAATAAATAAAAAAATATAGTATTATTAAAAATCATACTCCTTTAAAAAGTTTAATATTTACCAAAAAATAAACATGCTCAGTTTAGACCCCATTTTTCCTCCTTGCATTTCAGGGAGGTCCTGAATGTCTGCTTTAATCTGTGTTGTTATAATGTGACCTGCGGGATACTTCAGCCAGGAAGAAGTGAGCTTGGGCACGTTTCCATTCGCAGATGCGTTTTGCGTAGCCGTCCCGGGTCCCTGTGTGAGTTGCAATCAGGAAGGAGGAACAGGAAGGGCTCGAGATCTCGCTCGAAAAAAACAATAGCTCCTTTTGAGGTGTTGCAGAGGGACCTCGTGCACCTGCATCTCTGTGGGCAATGCTGTGGGCACAGACAGCAACGCTAAGCTAACCTCATTATAAGCGTGTTATTACAATCAAACACAGATTGGCGTATGTTTATTTTCGGAGAGGAGAGAGAATATGACTTTTTATTTAAGACAGATGAATCGTACACGGGTCAACACATCATCCAGCATAATGGAATCGTAGTAATGTTGTTTTGTCATAAAGCAGAATCATAAAGAAAAAGAAAAACATTTAACAAAATAATAATAATAATAAAAAATATAAAATAGTTGTATAATGATGTATATATATATATATATATAAAACAGAGAGAGACGGGGGTAAAAAGGCTTTAAAAAGTAATAGAGAATAAGTAGACGACTAGATTCCAGACAAATCAACAATCACATGCTCCGTTTCATGATATTCTTATACAGAGAATGATAAATAAATAGAAAATGTTGAGCCTATGATTATATATTCATATGAAAAATATGATTTGCCCGGATCATCTCTAATCTGCGTGACTCTCCTTAATTAGATGCGGAGTTTCCGTGATTACGGAATCATCAGCAGGGCTGGGATTCCACCGCAATCCATAGAATAAAAAAGTACAATTAGCGGGTTAGGTCAAGGTATGGAGCAAGCGGGGATAAAGGCTTCTCCTTCACTGCTGATGACAGATAATCGTAGATTTCTTCTTAAGCACATATTGATATGTACTTTAGTAGTAACTTTGTTGCAATTCCGCATCGAGCTTTATAAAAGAGTACCCTTTTCAACTGGTTTTTCTTTTTAGATTTTATGTTTTTTGTTCGAAATTAATTTTTTCTATCGAACAAGCTGTAATTTTGGCAAAGGTTTAAACTGCCAACGCAGCAAGCAGCCCAGACCACCATCCGCAGACAGCGCTAAACGTGTTTGTGATCTGTCTCCCTAATTAATCATTATTTATGAGCTACAACCAAGTTATTTGAGAAGCTTATTAACTCGCCTGTGTCTGACACTTCTGTGTTTTCCCATTTATATATTTTATAAAAAAACAGCGCTGTAAATCTTATTTTTTTTTTCTTTTTTCATATTACGTATGGATTTAAGTCAGACGTCAGCCCGGGCTCGGCTTGGAAGTGCCAGCCAATGTGTCTGATGAGTGGTAATCCAGCTGTGCGGAAAGCCGGGGTCTACACCTTTTCAGCTGTAGAGCATTAAACATTTTTGTTAAGCCACCGTGCCATCGAAATTCAGACCTGTTTTTCCAATTAGAGCTGTTTTGTCAATGGGACTGAGTTCACTTTTTTCGTTGTATTATTAGCCTGACAGCTACCATTTTTGGATGAAGGCTCCTAGGTATTTTTCGTATAATTTATTTGCTGTGGAGTAGCCTTTTGGCATCTATAAGATAGTAATACGTGAGGGCCTTTCGGCAGGGGCGTGATTTACGCTGGTCTGTGATGTCAAGGTTAATAGCGATAACAAGGAGGATTCTAACAGGGATTAGGGCTAATGACTAAATGGAGTGACAACAAGAATGGGATTTGCAATGAAAAGATTCCAAAGTAAAAAAAAAAAGCTATTGGTGTTTGAATTAAGATGTGTGGGATCCTTGAGAGCAAAATAAGCTATCAGCTCATTGGGAATTTGTCCATAAACACCATTATTTCGACAGCTTTGACGATCAAATCTGGGAGTAGAAAAGAAAGCCACCTCAAATTAGTCAGCTTCAGTGTGGGTTACCCGTGTACCCACCAGCACTGTAACAATTTAAATCCTCACGGAATGCATTATTGGCCCATTCTTTGTCTCATAAAGCCCATATATATAATGGGAAATCCATGCTTAGATGATTTTATGCAAAAGGCATTTGTGATGTCACACATACCTCACTAGCAAACGGGAAGAGGTTATTATGGTGCCAAGTTTAGACAATTAAAACGGCTGTCATCAAACCTCTGAAATGAAACCTTGAAACAATTCTAGAAAAAAGCACACAGTAGCCGTGCTACACTAAGCTAATAACGCACCGCCATATATCATTCGTTTCACACGCATCAATAACAAAACCTCACTTTCTAAGCCCGTGCCATGTAAAACAATAGTAACTGTTTATGCTGGACACGAGCAGCACGTCTTAAAGATCTGGAGTTACAAGTTTGACATCTTACCTTTTTTTCTGCTCTAATTTACAGCAGTTCGGAAATGAAGTCCCGTTGACTCTATACATTAAATGCTAGGACCTTCTGTAGTAAATAGCCAATTCTATATGTATTTCGTATCTACTGAACTCAGTAAAAAGCCAATCTAATTAAGAAGAAACCACCTGGGCCAATAAAACAAATTTAATGATGGATTCTACTGCATGTGTTAGCAATGATGCATTTACCTTTGGCGTTGCCCTAGGTCCAACCCAGGGTAGTGGCGCCTGCCACCAACTCCGCACCGCTGACCTTACATCTGGGTGTTGGGATATGAGCTGCCATTTTTGGAGCGGAGCGTGCCATACTACCCGTGGTTTACCCGGAGGGTTCCCAGGTTTGGTCATGTCCCGGCACCTCACTTTTAAACGAAGCGCAGCTTGGAAGCTGATCATGGTGGACTTGGCCGACTTGGCACAGGGTCAATGGTCTAGGAGATCAGTGATCCCTCTTAACTGGCCCAACTGGAGTAGCGGCATTGCGGCAGCCGTACTCCTGGCCTGGCGGGACTACTCCAAAATACGTCACTGTGTGCTAGACCATAAACTGTATTCAGTAAAGCCCACCTTGTTCCTTTTATGATGGCTTTCAAATTTTAACCAAAGCCTACAAATACATGAGACCGTAAAATAAACGACCTCGCCGGTGCGTTTATTTTATATAAGCCTTTTTTTATAGAGTTGCTGTAACAAAAGAATATTAAATAGAACATTATATGTTATATAGAATGCAGTGTAAGCTACTAACGTATGACCGCGTGTCCTTCTGCTGTAATTATATTAGTCTGGAGTGGATAACCGGGTTTTCAGATGTACTCAGCGCATTAAGTTATTGCATCTGTTTTACGGTTCAATAATATTATACCATTTCTGCATTGTTTTATGCGTTCCCGATGGGAACGATTTGAACTTTGGCTATTAGTTAACCATTTTCACACATTTAACTATAAAAGGAGTCAGTGACGTTTATGGGGTCTGTTCACACTGAGTTCAATTAAACCTACTGTTTTTAGTCCTTTTCCACGGCTGGGATAAATGGGAACAATTCCCCGAGATTTTAGAGCAGAGTAATTTGTCAGTAATAATAAGCGAAGACAAACAGGATGTTCCGCAGCACACGGAGCTTAATTTAAAACAAATGCGGTGCCAGGCATCGTCTCAAAAAGCTCAGAGTTTTATTAACTTTTGGGAACACCCATCGCTCCTATTTTCCAGGAGGCCGGTGTTTTCGCTAGGAAACCAGCTTGATTCCAGTACATGGAGAGAGAAATTGAGAAACCAGAGTGTCATTTATTTAGAAACTGCCAAAAAGTTCCAAGCAGCTCCCTACATGATCCTTATCTGCAGACCACCCACGAGACCCCCGTCACCCTCTTTGGGAAATCTAAAAGTTTCCACTGGCGGAGCAGAGATAAATCGCGCTGCTGGGTGAGCCACGGGCGCCGCGCTATTGCCCCGCAACCTGTATTGTGACACAACGCGGATTTGTTTCTCATGCGGATTGTTAGAATCTAGAATATTATCTTAGCTTGTAGTGAGATTTAGGAACAGATGACCTGGACATCTGCGGCAAGAGCCCCTACAACAGACATGGTTTCGGAGGGAACTGGATTTATTTTAGAACTTGATACAATTGTAAAATATTTGCGGAAGGGGAAGCTTTCGACGGCTGCCCCCAACCTTACCTTCCAGACAGGATTAGCCACAAGAGGGAGGTGGGAAGAAGGGTTGGAAGGCACAGTCTGCCCTCCTTTCTTCCACCCATACCTGCCAACAGACCAGGGTGAGAAGTTATGGTGTAACGCAAAATCCCAGGACCCAATCTGTAGGTATTCTGCTTTGGATTTAAATATATCTAAATATTGTGGAGCAAACAAATGTGCTTTATTCTCAAAATAGGAGCCATTGGAATATTAACACCTCGAGTACAATAAAAAATGGCACCACTCCTGAACCAAGAAGCTCTTGGGGGACCCCAAGACCTGGGAGCCCTCCAGCATCGCATGATAAACCCCTGGTGGGAAGCCAGAGGGGGGGGGGGGTATCAGGGCCAACGCAAGGACAATACCAATAAAGCAATAGATCAGCTCGCTGGCCTGAGACAGGGCCCTCTTGGGTATAATAAGTTCTAGTGGTTGGGGGGAGGTGGATCTGGGAACTTAGGACATATAAAATGCCCCCTTGCTGTTAGCTGCTGACTCCTGCTATGGGTCATTAGTGCCGAGCTATTTGTTACAGGTAGGCAGAGCCAATAAATTCTGCCTGTTTTTAACACTTGATAGAGCGTTAAGTGCAAGAAGGTATATATTTACTCTCACACACACACACTAACACCGCTTTTATGCCTCCTTCCTAACACCGGTCATTAGATTCTTCTTTATAGCTTGTTTAGAACTTTATACGCTACGTGAAGGATATATAGGTTCACAATAGTTAATACGTTCATAAAATGTGCATATTTAACTTGACTATACCATGGGGGGGGGGGTAAAAAATACCTAAAAAAGGCAAGAAGGTGAAAAGCCACTGATTCTAATATTTTTTAAAGGCAGTAAAGCCAAAGTGTGTTTAAAAATGGGCACCTGCCTGCGAAGATGGGCACAAACATCATGATTTAGTAAGCGTGATGAGATGGCTGGTTCGTGAGTATTAAATTAAGGGTTTTTTTATTTTTAGCTGCCTTTTTCGTTGCCCCCCCCACCGTAATATGAAACGACACCTAATACGAGGGATATGGATGGGTGTGGAGGGGATACGGAGGTTACACGATATGGAAGAGTTTTAGGCCGCCCATTAATCTGATTTGGCCAAAGCGCAAATTGCACGTAATTAGAACGAGAAATTGCCGAGTGGAAAAAGTGCACCCGCCGTGATGCTTAATATAGAAATCCAAACCTTTCCTCCAAATACAGGGGCTTTTTACAACTAAACAGAGCAAACTGAAATAATAAAATAGATTTCATTTGTAGATATTCATGCACTCATTGGTATGAGTTCCTTACAATGCACATAATAATAATAATAATAATAATAATAATAATAATAATAATAAAATAATAATAAATAATAATATATAAATATATATATATATATATATATATATATATATATATATATATATATATATATATAATATATATATACCTGCTTTAATTCTTGGGAACCTGTATTAACTAATCAGTGTTTGTTGTTAAAGGGACCAGCACTTAAATATTTATCACACACTTGTACACAGACATGTTTCCTGATCCCTGATCTTAAGAGAAGAAGAAGCAGACCTTCCCCTTAAATTATCTCTTATCAGCCCCGTAATAAAGGCTGCATAGGATTACTGTGTTTATTTACCCTGATGATGGGGCTAATTGTTGGGACTTTTCTTTTTTTAGCTCCTGATTGGATAGTTTTCTAAACAAAAAAAAAGATAAGAAGAAAACCTTTTAAAGCCCCTTTTCTGGGGTTGTAACTGTTTCATCCTGGCAGGTTATGAAGCCGACCTGCTGGGTAATAGTTCTCTGTCCCGGCCCTGGAATCCTGAGCCTGTTTTCTTATCAGTTAGATCGCCGATAAACGCTTCATGACTTCCTTTTCTGTTTCAGAGGTGTTAAGGTGACAGAAAAACGCACTTAAAGCAGCTTTACAGAATGAAAATAGAGTGGAGATTAAAGGTATGATAACCATTCACCAGGAGTGCACTTGTACAAGTTCTCAGTGCATCGGCCCGTTACGCCAGGGTTGAGCCCAGCAGCACGCTGTCCCTGCCACCTACGGGGGCAAATCAACAAAGATGTTGGGGTCCTTTATATAGTTTTATCACCTAGCAGAGGTGGTCGGGGATTTCCAGTCATCCTTTACACTTCTTTACTCGCTTACTACGCCCCAGTAAAGGCGCGCTTTTCGACCAGCTTCCAACAACCATTTAACCAACGCGATCATCAACCAGAGACGAGTCGAGACGTAGGAACCTTCTGCCATCATAAAAATACGCAATCTCACCCCAAAGTCTAGAACTGAATAACAGACTCTATAGCACTGGTGCACCATGACTGGAACTGGGGACAGCTGGTTTTATGCCCAACACGCAAGAGAACCCCAAATACGCTCGCTTTTTAGCCGTGCCGCATCTTTCGCTTGCCCGGTACTAGCGTAGCCGGTTTCTCCAGCACCTAAGGAGATGAAGGTCCCAAAACAGCCTTAAACTGTCCTGATACTCCCAAAATGTGTTTTTACTTTCCCTGGGTATTGGGTTACACGACTGGCTCTCGTTTATTTGACTTTGCTCATGATTCTGCCAGTTAAATTTTCCTACATTTTTTTCCCCTTGCATTTTATTAGGTTAATAAAACTCAGTTTTTGGAACTCCGGGTACCCCAGGGGCATAATTATACTGCTTCAAACTGTTAACGAAGGGATTTATCGGGGATGACCGCCTTCAGACATCTCTTCTAGAAGCCTCTCTAAAATCTGTCTGTCTCCTTTATATTATCTCACGTAACCATCCTTCTCGTTTTAACGTCGAGATGTCACCACCGAACTCCCCAACTCGGCTGCCTGGACCCACTCACGCCCTGTCTAATATCACAAGTCACTTTACGCCCACCTTTTTTATTTTATTTTTATTAAATTAGATTTCGAAATCAACGCGGCAAATAGAATATTAGCTTCACCTAATTACCACGTTATAAACGGGGCTGTGTGGCAGTTCAGGAATTTTATAGCCCACATTAAAGTGTCACTGCAGTTAGAAAGTCACTTTGCGCAAGACATCTTTACGAGCCCATTGGAGAAGAAGAAAAAAAATCAGAGGCTCGGGTTTTCCAATGTAAATCAATTTCCGTACACTGCTGTGCCTTGTTTTGGGGGGCATTTCCTATTATTTCCATTAATTCACGGTGAGAAAGACTGGGGAAAACATAAAGAAATAAAATATATATCCAAACCAATTTATTATTCAAAATAATAAAGGATATCAGATAATGTAAGATAACCAAAAGAAAGATACTGAGATTTGCTCATTAATGATTATAGAATGAGTCCACCACTGGTTACGGGATTTCGAGGGGCAAAAACATTGTAAAACAAACAAAAAGAACCTTATGATAAAGTCAATCTAATGTAACAGCCCAGTTAGGGTCTCCAAAGGGTCTTCAATCTCATGCGGTCTCACAATGACCTGTATGTCAGGGACAATGTAATAGTCCAGCATACTTTTTTCCTGGGGGCTTTCTGATGAATATTATATTATTCTAAATACTAATGACGTTGATGATGGGTGTCTACAGCTTCCATTTTGGCCCACTTGTATAAATGACAATTTCTTGTAAAAAAAAAAAAAAAAATGTTGAAATTGGTTAAAACCAATGGTATTATTTCCTGAATGAAAGTCACAGCAATACTTGGCTTCCGGGCGAATGGATACATTATGTTGGGGCAGGAACCGAGCACATAGCCGGATATCCCCAAAAAGACTGCTTTCCGTAAGTAATTTGTTTATTCCGATCACGAGGTAGTGGAGGGAATCAAAATATTATTTCCAAAGAGCAGTTGTATGGCGATTATTTTTTTTTTCCTCCAGACTAATCTCTGTATTTTCTCTTTATTACCCTCTTTATTTTTTTTATTTTATTCTCTGTATTACCCTCTTTATTTTTTATACCCTCAATTAGTTTTAGCGCATATCGAGGCGCGGAGCTGCGATAAATTTCGTGTAATTCTTTTATACTTTGGCTATGTGAAGAATCCCTGTTCATCATGTTTCGGAGACGTGGATAACCGCAGATACTTCTGAACTCTCCCACAGAGCCAGGACTAGGGGAGGGTTTCTTCGTCCTAAGAAATGAGCTGTGAGGCCTTGGAGGTCAGGTCAGAGATGTGTTTTGAGTGGCACTGTATACAGGAGGGGTGCGACCGTTCTTGTGAATCTATTGTCATAATAATAAACCATACTTGTTATGCAACGCATACATCAACACCAGGGCATGCCTTCCCGAGGAGCGGAGCCCCATATGAGGTTGAAATAGCAGCCCTAATCTTTTATACGCTATTTATTCAACTAGCTCATCCATGGTGTGGAGGAATTTAGCCAATTTGCAAGCGTACATCCTTGATTCAAAGACAAATGTTGAGTTATGTTGTATAAACAGCTCCCCGACGTACAGAGTGATGACTTACGCGACTCTCTACAAGGTGGACATTTCTGAAGGAGGAAGGGCATGCCAGTTGAGTTACAAAGTTTCCATGAATTCTCAGCCGGGAGCCGAGAAATTCCAGATTAATGGACCCAAACTAAAATTCATGAGGTCGCAGTGTTCTGGGATGATTCCCAGCGAGGAGACAGCTCAACATCGGACCTCTGCACTAATCTTACGGTAATGGCGTTAACCGGCAAGCTAAACCGGCCAACGGGAAAGGCACAGATATGGCGGTTTCCACGAATTTCTACATTCATGGCAAATTCCGCGTAACATTTAGGATCTCATTTCACAGAACCAATAAACGCCGTCGGTGGAGATAAAACAGATGACTGTTCTCAACAATCCAATTTCCAATTCAATAACAGCCCATGAATATAGATGATGACTTATAATACAGGTTACATTGTAGACATATAGATATCATATTCCGTTTTCTGTTCAAAGATAAAGGTTGGATGAAGGGCTGATTCGTGGAGTTTTTTTCCATGAGGGGTGTTCAAAGACTGACCTAACTCTGGTATTAATTTCTTCAACTGATGCCAATAAAGCTAATAATCTCTGAATTTAATGCATCGAATCAGTCTTCATGACCATATAACTATTGCATTAGGTCTTGGCAATCGGAGAAGAGCAGTCTAGGGGCTTAATCTCCCATTGACTGGACACAAATAATGGTGGTATAAGTAATAAATAATTTAAAACTAATTATTATTTTTATTTTATTTATTTTTTACAGGAAATTGTACCTTAACAGCTTTTATTAACCCATTAGAAACTTATTGACAAAGACCCCCCCTTGTACAAAGGTCCCACTGTTAATTTCCATTGGCTCAATATCCTTGATTTGGAGAATTGTACCATACAACATCATAATGATCGAGAGGTAACACGCTAAATTTACTAAAGCTTGTAGGAAAGGGGGATGGAGGAAGAAAAGATAACTGAAGCAGTTTCAGCGTCAGTTTCACAATCTAGTCATGAATTTGTACATTAAAAAGCCATGGGATCTAGGAAACCTTCCATCTGTGAATAAGTTAGCGTAATAAATTTATTTTAAGTGCTTCTGCTCAAGTTTGCCTGACATTTTTACCTTACTTTGTGTAGTTGCATAGGGACTCAGTAATATTATTATTGCTTAATCTCCAAAAACACCCAAATGTCATTAACCTAAAAAAGTTGTTTTTCTGCTGTAATACACGTCAGGCTGGCATCTTAAAAATGTGATTTGGAATTAGCTATTTAACGTGTCCAACAAAAACACTTAAAAGCATTATGTTTTATTCGTAAGGACTTAAAATCTGTTTTAGAGCTATAGTAGATATATTGTTTTTTTTTAATCCCAATATATTTTATAGTCAAATGTTTAACTTCAGCAACAGTAGAGGGACAAGTTATCCAGTTTCTGCTTCCCCCCCCCCCCAAAGTAAGGGTTAAAACCATTCCAACCGCTGAAGTGGTAGGGTTTTACAACCCAACTGTTTATAATGTAAATAATAAAACCTAGAAATAACACAATCTTTATTTAATCAGGAAATCTAAATACACAAATACCATATTTAGTCAAATCGTTTTATTATATAATTTTGGTAACACACATTTCGTATAAAAGGCGGATTACCCCCCCCCCCATCAGACTTTATAAAAAAGGATTAGCTAAGTTTATGGAGGCTGCTTTGTAAAAAAAAAGAAAAAAGAAAAAAGAAAGGGAGAAATTGTGCAAAATGTATCTGTTTGTTGTGTTTTCCGGGTTGTTTTTCTAAGTGAGTGGTTTTGACAAATTCCTAACGTTTAATTTCTGAATCTGCGAAGCAAACATTTCTTTGTGAACTCCGAGAGGACAGTCAGAAAGTTCCCAAACTGTAAGTACACAACACACCGCGTTCTCTCTCTCTCGCCTTCTTCTATCCATTTATTTTTCTTCTGCTTCTCTCTTTTAACTATTCGTTTGATGCGTGTTAACCACAAATGGAGAATTTTTAAACCTAGAAACTAACTGAAGAAGGGAATTATAAAGGTTAACTTAGCCTGTCTCTAAAGGTGAATAAAGAAAATTGAAAAAAAACGAAAAAAGAACAAAATGAGGTCGCTCCATGACTTGTTGTTTAACCTCAATTTCTGATGTGACTTATGAGACCCCACATATACAAAGCAGAGAGACGCATTGGGAAAGTTCAGGAATTGTGTCTTTTGCTAAAACAACTGCCCCAAACCTCTTTCAACTTAAAGTTATGAAGTAAGGATATTTAACACAATTACTTTTATAGAAAAAAAAAAAATATAATAATATATTATATTTCATCAAGAATCGTAATAATCTCACGGTTCAGTAGCAGAAAATAATTTTCAGACAGCAATTATTAGTTAGCACATTTACAAAAAAAAATCACATATAGAACATTAAAAATAATATTAAAAATAATAATAAAAATTGAAATTTAAAAATAGATAAAAAAAAAATTAAATAAAATAATAATAATATAATATGCATCAGATATTCTTCAGTAAACCTGAACATATTGCCGTCCGTGGAATAAGCTGACATTTTATCTATTAAAGGATATAGTTGTTTTTTTTTTGTATTTACAAAATTGCAATCTACCAATGTAGAATTTGAGATATTATGGGCTATTTGACTAATTTACTTGGCATATAAAACGTTTTCCTTAGTATAGTCTGTCCTATTTGGTTTCGCAAATGTATTTATTTAATAATGTGATTTAATCAGTTTGGTTGCATACCAAATCATGATATATTATGATGAATGCATGGTATAATAGGAAAACACACATTGTTCAACAACATTCCATAAATTAAATGATCTTGTTGAATGATTAATATAATATTAATTTCAGTGTTTATTTTTGTGAATTAAAACTGGTTTTTAAAGCAAATATTTCTATAATTTATGAATTGATTTAATTTTATATTCTTATACGATTACCTTTTTTTTTTAAGTGATTGTTTATGTATTTGTTAGATTATTAAATTCCAATCAAAAATTTCATAACATTAAAAAAAAAATGAAACCCCTGCACCAGAAAACATTTTTCAAACCCAGGTGAGCAAAGCAAAAGAAACTAAAGTTTCACTGTTAATTTGTAAGACATATTAAATGAAATTCCTGGAAAAAAATATAATAATAATAATAATTGTTATATTAATCATAATCATGCTTTAGATTAAAGGACAGAAACGATTTTGAGACAAAGAAAAAAGAACACCTGTAACAGAAGCGCATAAAGTAGAATTAAAGCTGCACGGATGATATTGCCTGCATATAAGAGAAGCCTTTTTTATGTATTCTTCCTATAACAAGTGCATTTCATCCAGTTGTCAGCGATTTAATTATTCATTACAATAGCCCTCCTAATACAACGTATCGGTTTGTTTTTGTCAATTCTAGTTTTTGTCAGATATATAATTGAAGATATGTACTGGAAGTGCTGCAGAAATTGTTGGCGCTACAGAAATAAAATTATTATTAATTTCACAAAATGAAAGGTGAAAGATGGGCCAGGGAAAAATATTACTCCGAAATCAAATTAATTTAAATTCTAATGTTAAATTCCGTTGAATGTTGTATATGTACACTCTGTAGAATACCTACATTGGTTTGGAAGACTCGGCATGTGAAAAGGGTTAACATTACAATGGATGTACTGCTTTCGTCCAGGAGATGGCATTAAAACTACTTCAGTCTGTAAGAGCAACGCGTGAACGGCTTTTTCTATTTTATAAAAGCTGTGTATAAAGGCTCCAGCTCTATGATTTCTTTCTGGAAAGTAAGGGTTGTGTAAACCTGAATGATCCACACCATGCCCCATCGAAAGATCTAACTATATGCTAACATTATTGGCGCTCTAAGGATGATAAGCGTGGAATGGTATAGGGCAGATAGCAAATGGAAGCCATGGAATGGGCAGTATTGTAGGTCAGAACTTTCAAATGATAGATCCAGCAGTAGTAACACCTTTTAATACAAATCATCGATGTATCTTGCTGGCTTCCCCCTAAAGATATGGTTGAAAGTTCTTGCGAGAGTGGAGAACTAGCATAGATGAAACTAGATCTAGAACTATTTAGGAGCCGACGTTGGCCAGCAGCTGATGTGGTTGTCTATACTGTTCTAAGGCGTATTAGGTTCAAGAACCAGGGGGGGGGTTGCTGAATAAGGCTGTCAGTTACAAAATGATCTATATTTTTTGCCACTTCAAACACGCATTTGCTCTCGCTTCGGGCAACAGCAACTTTTTGTGTCTGTCGGTTACTCGGCAAAAGAAAGAAGATGACTTGAAGCTCCACGCGATTAAAGTCTACACTGATGGGTCAACCACACCCTGTTGGCAACACGTTCTAGGCTACCAAGAGACATATTTCTACAAATATATATATCCTACATCTCACTATTAGCCATTTAATATTTAGGGCTTAAGGTTATGTAGCCAGGCGTGACTTGGCCAACCTTTTAAGCGAATTGTTTAACCCCTTAAAGACAACGGGTTGTCCTTAAACCCATTATGACAATGCATTGTCGTGAAGGGGTTAACATCTTTTACATAAACATATCCTCCTACCAGTGATATGTAGAATAAAATTGCTTCTATCTATTTTTTTTAAATTGTATGATTCCTTACTTTAAAATGCTAATTCTTGAACTCGGCATCCAGACACGGTGATTTATAGAGCCAACTGTACCCTGGACTAGACTATCGAACAGGTTTTTAAGGTCGTCGGAGCCAGGGTCACCAACAGAATCAATGCTCGGGCCCTAGACTGAGGTCAGAGTCACAAGCAAAAAAATTAAAACCTGTCAGATGTCAAAGGTTAAGTGGACCAAAACAAGGTCCACGTTACACAGCAACCATCAGATGGCCTTCTTTAGAATTTCTCAAAACATTATTCTTCCCATTCTATTCACCCTGAATCCGAATCACATTCCTTTACACGAGTTTATTCCTACAAGCTCAGTATGGAAATTACATGCATCAGGCACATGGGAAAGTCACCTCGACGGTGCCAACATCTAGCGTCACTGGCCACCTAATAAAAAGTAGAGGTTTCTGTCCAGATCCAAACCAGCGTGCAATGCCGTAAGCATCTGTGCACAAGTATACAATGAAAACACTTTTGTCATGGCTGTACTAAACCGAAAAGTAATATAATTATTATTTATTCTGAACACGCAAAATACCTACTCCGGGCCTTAAAGAGTTCAATTGTTTTGTTAATGCATTTAATGCTCCTCCGGCGTTGAAAACGTTCAATGATTTCCCCCAGTGTTGTATCCAAAGAGAGCAGAGCTATGCCAGGGAAGGAGTTTAGAGGTCAGCAATGTGTCACATGCACCGAGTAATGATTCATACTAGGATCCTTCCAGCGTGCTGCTTTATAATTACTCCCATGTGCCCTATTTCTGGCACTTTCCTAAAACCCAGTGGTGTCCAAAGTCTCCGAAAATTCCCACAAGAGATGATTCACGCTGAGAACAGAGAGTAAGGTTCAGTTCTGGTATGAGGGCAATCTCTGATTGAACCCATCTCTTCTTGCAAGCTCCCACGGACAAAGAGGCCCTGAATGATCACACAGCTCCCTGTCTGTCTCCCGTTATGTTTTTAGTGACCAGCAGTCCACTTCATTAATAAAGAAGAACCAATAATACCATATTTTTTTTTTAAATGCTGTATTAAAGCATTCCGGACATACATTTCATCTAGTGTTCTCCAAATCCTAAAGCTCATGGAAGACCACTGAGTACAGAAGAGAATTTGATAATAAGCGTTATTAAAATATTCACCCCACATCCAGTCCTCGTGTTGGAGATGAAGATTAGAAGCTCTGCCTTGAGCATGATGTCATACCGTTGGCATCATAACTCGGAACTGTTAAGAGTTCTAATGATGAGTTTTTACTCCAGTTCCAAAGTGATTAACAAAACTACAATCTGGAGTTGTGTATCCTGCACTCATTTAGTGGCAATTTCGATTGTTAGTTTTCTTAAGTAGCAATTTATATGGAAACCAGGGAATCCATTGGGTTCCTATATTCACGTTTGATGAGAAGCTCTCCAAAAGTTAACATAATAATGTTAATCATTCTAAAGGTTTACATCACACGCATTTAAAAACATATTGTTTGGGTGAAGTTTAGGGAAGAACGTTTTAGGGAAGAAAAAAGTACTCAATTATTAAACTTCTTCTACATTCTGTTTGGACAAACTACTTAATTGTTCTGTTTGCTTTACTGACTAATCAATGGCGCAGGCAAAATAATTGTACTTAATTTATGCCACCAAGCAGGTAATATTTCATTTATAAGATCAGGCTATACCCCACACAGTGTTTTCCTAAAAGACGCTGACCCAGACTAATACAGTTCATGTGGATCATACAGGTGGACTGAGACGTGGGGAGGTTACACCCCAAGCCTCGTTAAGTCACTAGTGTGAAAGGAAAGAGCATCTGGTCACCATTTGGTAAGTTAAATTGTAATTGAACCATTTGGCTCAGGAATTACTATGACTTTCTTGCTTGAGCCACGACTTTAGAATTCTCCTAAAGAGGACGTTGGGGGGAATGAGGACCTGATGATTTGCTGGGAATTATTATTTTCTCTTATTGCTGAAATAAATAAACCCTACAATATATCGGCACCGACACACAAGTCAAGGATGAGATCCATTATTCAACGGCGGGGAATATGTAACATTAGCACTCAGCTAAGAACTTAGTGTTAAGGCGTTGCAATTATGGATAAGCGCTTCATTCCTAAAAGTCGAACGAAAGAAAATAATAACAATAACGGAATGGATGTTTGATGTCACAGAGACACACCTGTTATAAAGTGAGTGCAGGTTGGGGGGGCAATGTGGAAGTGTTTAAGGAAGGACCTGCAACGCGCTGCAGTTAGCAACCTTAAAATTACAGCCGTTCCTGGTCCAGCAACAAGTAAATAAACGATTCACAGCTGGCCTCGCCGAACGCAGAAATGGCCTGATTACCGAAAGCGTAATTAAGTGGGAAACGTGAGCTCTCCATGTCAGCCGGAGATGATAAAGGTCTTCCCTTGTAAATTAACTAAGCTGTGCGGGGCCTTGAAGATTAACCTCTAAGGCATATACAGGTAGTAGAGAAAACCACCAACATACAAGCCCACGCCGCCAACGCGGGAGACTCCGCTACAGCGACCGAGGTGCCCAGACATAAAAACGCGCTATGGGGCACGGTGGGGTCATGTAATTGTAATACATGGGTATATGGTTATTAAGGTATATGGGTATTATGGGTATTAAGGATATAAAGGTTTATTCATTGATACTGCATGACAGATACAGAATAGTTTCTTTCGCTCCTTAGAAGCCCCATAAAAGATTTTTTTTTTTCCTATGGTTTTTCCGACACATAGGCTTCCTGACCAAGAGCCAATCTGGACCTCTTTGAACACCCACACTGAATCTGGTGCTTCTCCCCAACGTCGGGATTAAAATCCGTACATTCTTTGCAAGTTTGGACAGTAAAGGAGAAAAAAAACGTCATAAAAATAAGCGAGTGTCATGATACTGTCTATGGGGAGATAGGTGCACATACAACACATCTAACATAACGCTGTATAAATAGCGACGTCCATCAAGCTGTCATCGCCTAGACTTGCATTTATGTTCTCGTCCAGTCGGTGACATTGACACGTTACAACCGTGATGATGATGAGTGCATGTTTGAACAAACAAGGACCAGCCATTATACCTATATGTCTGTTATCTCACACGGATAGAGGGCGACGTTATATGTGCCAATGAGGCTTCCGGGTCAGACCCTTCCATGGCAATAAAACTTTTTTTTTACTCCTCGTGTTGTAGATTGCGGCGGGGGGGGATGAGTACACATTGGGAAAGCGACGGGGGCAACGGCAGAGCAAGACATAGAGCAAGCGGTCAGTGTGCAGGCTTCCCTACAGCACCGCGTGCCAGGACGAGTCTGGATCTCGACTGGTCATTTAAATTCCATTTGTTGTAAATGACGGCTTTAGTGTGGGAATACTGCAAAAAAATGAACCCCAGCCAAAAATGGAGATAAATATGTGCTGAGAATTTTTTTTTTTTTTTGGGGGGGGGTTGTCAGTCAGACATTACTGATTAGAAATTCTTTTTTAAAATGTTTTTATTTTAAATTAACTCATTCTGCATAATTTAAAAAAAAAAAAAAAAAGCGAAACGTAGAGAAACATTACATTAAAGGGACGTCTAATGTCCCATTCAGAGACCACACTGAAATGTAAATAGATCGCGGGTAATTACAATTAAAGCGGAGCTGTCTGTTTTAGAAATATAGATATTTATGGTATCACATCTTCTCAATTAAAAAGTGATTTATAGAAAAATAGAGGGACTACTTACATAACTTACATTAGTTTATGGAACAATTTAATTAACCAGGAATTGCTAATATTGAAATCACGTTCTCATTTAACGCAAACCCAGTAGCGGGCTTGAATACACAGGATCCTCTCGGTGGTCCGCGAGAGTTGAACAATGCGGCCGAGGCGCAGGGAAATTGAAATCTCTGTGCTTAATCACTGAATGTCATCTCAGATTAAGTAGACTGTTTAGTAATTAAATAGAGCTTAAACATCGATTTCCTTGCAATCACGCCATCTCGCCGAATCCAAAAGTGCTTAGAGTCCGAGCCAATTGCATTTGTAATGGCCTGAACCTTAACATATTTGGACTGAAACACCCAGCGTTATTAAGGCATCTCACATTCTTAAATTACAGCCAACGGTGGCCAAATTTTGCAGGAATGCAAGCGTCGGGTGGGTTAAGATCATACTGGAGACAAGCCGTAGGGTGTCTGAAGAGGTGGACAAGCTGAGTTTCTAATAAACTCTTCCTAAATGATTTACTAATACTCGTAGACATGGTCCACGCATATTAATGACTCCATATCTACCCACTTACATTTTTACCCACGTTGAGTTTGCCAACCGGCATACTCAATCCGTTACCAGCATAACGCATTATTTTACATAGAACCAGAGCAGAGGCCTGGCAGCCTACACTCACACTTGGAGAAGGAAGAGCAGGTAGGTAGATTGCAACCCAATAACCCATGGGTACAAGTTGTCAGCATTGGGTCTACTCAAGTAGTCAGGCAAGCAGACTATTATGACGAAGCTTGTAAGAAGTTGTAACGCAGGTAACGGTCTAGAAACATGTTTCCCGTGCACTAAAGGCATCGGCGGTACCGCAGCAGTTAATAAATCTGCCTAAAACGTTAAGACACAGTCTGCCCACCCCCAGTTTAATATGAGAAGCGATCCTTCAAACATGGCATATTTGCCCAAAAAAAACCGTTCCTTGACAAGGCTTTTCACTTCACCTCCTTTTCCCCAGCACTGAGTCAGCTCTCTTTCCTCCAATTTTTCTTCTTCATTTTTCCGAGGTTTGCTGAAACCTACAGATTATAATTTTTGGCTTTAAATTAGTCCATGGCAGGTGTTGGCAATTTGCAAGTAAAGAGTCTTGTACACGTTCCTGATATTCAATCCATTTTGTTGTACCGGTAAACCCCCCCCACACACCCCCTCCCAATAAATCCTGACACCCCCTCCGGTCAATAAATCCTGATTTATGAGACATCCCTGATTTCCTGTTACTTTACACTACTAAAATTGGAAAGCCCACCCTTTCCATTTAGCCAAGGCAGCTGTTACACTCGATTCCACATACTTTCCACTGATTACTGTGGTATACTCGTGATAGCCCAGTACGGAGGAGTGGAACGCCAGGGCTTCATGTTTTCCTCTCTAAATACAGTCCTTGGAGAAAATGCAGAAGAATCGTATATAGATCTTGAAGGAAATTAAAACCCAAAAACATGCTAGGCATTAATACTTTGGCCAAATAACCTCCTACCCCCCCCCCCCAGCAGTTTTGAAAATATCATGCCATAAACCAGTCTAGGTTGTTGGAAGCAGCCATGTCTCTAGTACGTACGGCGATATGAGTTTTGTTATTAAAATCATGCATTATTTTAGTAAACTTACATCTATTGGAGTAAAGGTTCTTTCCCTCCACCATATGCCTGTGAATAATAATAATTATAAAAAGATTTTCTCCCAAACACCATGAGATCTTAAGAAGAGTTTAATAATATCTAATATATCTCTATAATTTAATTATTTATTTATAATTATATTAATAAAGTATTTATAATATAATTTAATTTACAATGTATTATATAATAATTAATAAAGTATTTATAATATAATTTAATTTATAATGTATTATAATATAATTAATAATGTATTTATAATATAATTTAATTTATAATGTATGGTATATATAATGAATAATCTATTAATAATATAATATCATTTATAATGGTTTTTTTTTTTCTTGATTGCAGATTCTCTGGAAAAAAATGATGTGTGAAAACCAAAAACGTTGCGAATAATTGACCTCCAATGTCCTGGCCGTATTAAGCTCTATATAGCGAAATAAAAAAAACTGGAGAAACCTGGATATTATTCCATGAATACCCCGAACGTAACCTTTGGCATGACGTTAACACTGATTGTCTACTTTCTGAAGGAACCTGCTGAACCTCAACTTGAAAAACGAGGATTTAATCATTTGTTAGTTGTGGGGGGGGTCAGCAAGAAATAAAAGGGACTGTTAGTTTGTAAGTGATGAGTTTGGCGCCAGAAAATGACACGGTGTTTGTGAAAATGGGATTGGAGGCTTTAGAATGTTACTCTATATCTTTGAATTCTATAAAACACCCTTAATAAATGTCTATTTGCTTCTGCAACAAGATACTTTTAATATACGTGCCTAGTAAGGGTTTTACGGTCAAGTACTTGCAAAAAGTTTCATTTCGATGTCCATTAAAAGCCTGTTTGCATCATTTGTAACTGGTAAGCGACTGCCTTTCATTACTTAATAAATCAGTACATATTACAGCTTGAAAAAAATGGTAGAATGTAAGAGAAAGGAAAACAGATTCAACATATCCAATAACAAATCCATCAAACAAGGCCAACAGACTACCAATGCATCTCTGATTCCTACCAAGTTATGGTTAGTTATGGGAAAAGTGGTAGAGGATAATAATGGAATTATTTGGGATGAAGAATGTAGGGTTTTTACACCTCTGTGACCTCAGATTAGAAATGAGAATGGGTAGGTGTGACAGCGTAACTTTGGTCTCTGCTCTCCAGAGCAGCTTTGCTGATAGACTCATATGATATGAGGTTATGGCAGACATCGATGGTAGGGAGACCATTTCTTGGTGGACTCTAAAGAGGGAGAAGAGACACCTTTTAACCCTTCCAGTGCCGTCTGTACATTTCAAGGCACCTTTCCTTGGTAAAGGTCAAGCTGCGTCTGTTCTATAAATGTATTTATAGGAATACATATGGCCACCATAAAAGACTTCATTTACAGCATGTTCCAGCACTCTGATTTGACCAGTTTAAGAGGCATTCCCAAACCCCTTTGCACTGGGTCATTGGAGACAATGATCCCCAATTCCCAGTAAGGTGGCAAACGGCATGGACAAGAAGGCACCTCAAGTATGTTCCTCAAACCTGACTCAATAATATCATTACTGAATAACCTGTGTTAAAGCAGGGCAGGAAACTTGATATTCTCAGATTCAGTTTCTCGAGTCTTACCAAACCCATGTGTAATATGAAGGGTCAGCACCTGGCTGATGTGACCCAAGTAATCTGCCCTTTCACCCCGAGCTTCAGATTTAAAAACTCTCAAGCTACAAAATCAATTCTGAGGGTTACCGAGCATGCTTTGCACAGTAATAGAAAATATCACAGAGTATTAACAACTCCTCGCATGGAAATACAGCATAGGGAAAGTACCAACAAATGTCTAAACTATAAGCATTTTCCTTCTCTTCGTTCCCAAAAAGTAAAGTAACATAAGCCTAAACCTTTTTCTGATTTATAGGAATTTGAAATTACAATAAACGGAGAGGCTATCCCCACCTCTTTGTCATGAAGACTCACTAAGCGTGCAATCAGAGCCTTGTCATACGCTGGAGTCAATGCCTATCGGCCGGGAGAATTAATTACGGCTGCTATGAAATCCAGATGTGCGCAGTTACACAGAAAACCACAAGGCAGCCATCTTTGCAAAATGTTTCTGTTGGTCTGAAAAATACAACAACAAAAAAATCCCTTTGCCCACCCAGAAAAGAAATAAGAACACGGGACGAATGAAAAGATCAGCCATAAGTTATTTTCTTTGATTTATGCCAAACACATAGTCACTTGCTCAACTTCTTCTTGTTAGGGTCTGGAACTCGCTACAAGGTGATACAGTAACAGACGGGCCAGATAAGCATCACTCATCGGTTCTTAAAACATCTATAGGGAAAGGACCTTTTAATAGAAAATACAGTAATAGACAACCCATGTGTTACATCACAACCGCTCACAGAGGCCTGGAAATGGAGCTGTGGATACAGACATAAAAGCCGGAGTTCTAGTGCCAAAGAAGTGCAGACATTACACCAGTTTGTCAGATGCCTAATTGTTTCCTGAATGTCTGGCAATCTTCACACCTCTTGGGGCAGTGCACCTTCCCATTACCTTTTCACACCCTAGAGTTTCATGATCAAAAGCCAACAAAAAAAATCCTAAATTGTTATCTCTTGGTGGACAAGGAAACAGAAGGAGCATCAAGGAAGCTGTTGACCCATGTCTTCTTATGTCCTACTGGGTTAAAAGGGATGTTTAGAGATTTATTTAGGATTGGAATGCCCCCCAGATCAATCAGGACCTTTATGCTTTCCATATTTTGGGTTCTTTGGAGAACCCAAGTCGTACTGTATATGGTTCCAAAAATACCAATTATTAGAGCAAAACAAACGTTCGCCTGGGCAAAAGGAGTAAGCAATGTGGGTTTGATAACAATGGGCTGAGAACATAAGTGAATGTTTTATTTGGCTATATATATATATATAATTGTGTTACAAATAAAGAACGGATGTGAAATATGGATAACTTTTTGATTGCATCAAATTATTTTATTTCAAAAACCTTTTTTTATAACAAAAATACAGATACAGAGGAGTTGCAGGGTATCATATGTTTCAAATTTAGGATGACCAGTGACCTGCACAAATGTCCAGGTCTTCCCTGGTTTGTCTCCCAGCCTTAGCCAACAGCCTGTAATTAAAATGCCAAATGTGTCACTCACATTCCTAAGTTTATTGCTGTCACCTCCTCCAGGGCTCGAAGGAAGGGGCTACATCAGAGCAAAAGGGGCTCTTAACATCTCTGTTCTTTGGTCTCAAAGATGAGTTCTGTGTTCCAAGGTAGTGGAATCTTGACGGGGATGATTATTTTAAGTAATATTGAGGTGATATTCTGCACTTTTGTGCAACTTACCATGAAGTATCTGCCAACCCAACACTCAAGTCTGATCTGTGCCTATACCTCCAGTCTTATTTCCATAGTTCAGTGCTTGCTTGGTTAATCTCCCCAACATTTACTTTTAATTTCCAATTTATTTAAGTCTCTAGCATGACTCAACTTTAAAGAAGATGTAGAACCATAAGACTCCTAATATTGGATTATACCAGCCATATTGGCTAGAGTGTTAGCCTTTTGCCGAAAATCGTTCAGCAAGCAGTTCCTGCAAAAGCTTATCTAGCTAAGGGGGTCTTTATACGGAATCGAAGCCCGAGGGCTAATACTTTGTCAGCCGCTGTACATCGCTTTCTGCTAACGTGAAGCCATACTGGGTTCGACTACAAAACAGCAATCCAGATCGGACCCATCCGTGTCCAAAATATGCAAGCTGAGCCTCAGCCAGAGGCCATCCGGACAAACAGGAACGTTTCCAATTGGTATCATTAGGTGGTATCAGATCCAGAATCATACTCTGTGCTACTTGAGAGCGTTCCAGGGGTGCATTCCAATCAGTCAACTTGGAAACATGGAGAACTGCAGTGTTCCAGCTGTCAGGAATAATTACACTATACTGTAAATAGAAGGGGGCCGATTACAATTAGCATCCGAAACCTGTACAAGGAACTAAAACGAGCACAACGCACAAGTGAGATGGAAAAACAAAGTCATGTAAAGTCATTATTTCTTTCTGAAGGCTCTTCGCTATTTCAATTGTGTGATTTCCTCAAGGTTCTAGAACACCTGCTAACATGAATGATGCTACATAACAGAACTCTTCATTTAGCATCACAGATTTAAATGATTATTTTCAGCAAACGCGCATATTCATTAAAAAAAAATGCATTTTTATGGTTTTCCAACCAGTTTGGTTTGTGTTAAAAGAAAAAAAAACCAAGAAAGGGAAAAAAGAAAGAGTGATACTCAGCGCTTAAAATGAAAATGCCAGATATCTGGTGTAATGACACAACTTAAACAAGTATAATACCTGGGTGCTGCAGAACCAACACACTGACCACAAGTGTGTAAAGGATAATACACAAAACAAAGAAATAAAGTGCTGCGCCAAATTAAACTGAACAAAAAAAATAAAAAATAACGGAGACATGACTCATATTAGACTATGGTAACATTAGGTCCAGTCTCTGACTTGTAAATGATTTTATAAATTCTTCTAATAGGTAAAAAAAAAAAGCTCCTCAAAATAGGAAATTTCAGTTGTTTAACTGAAAACGCTTGAGCAAAATAATTTCTTCCAATGATGGAAGCAGTAGATACCGCCTCAGGAAACGGCATATTCCAAAAGCAATGAAAAAGTCAGTGGTTTTTCCTCGATTTTTTTTTAATTTTTTTTTAAATAACTGGCTATTCATGGATTCAAAACATCCCACAACGTTTTATTTTTTTATTTTTTGCTTTCACGGCAGGCTTCTTATCCGTTATCAAATCGCCAGCTAACTCACCCTGTCCTAAATGGGCCATTCAGATTAATTCCCCCCCCAAAAAAAGATGTTAAAAGACGGTAACGTACAACGGATGCATTGTCCAGCTCCGCGTGCTGCCCTGACATCCTCTGGTGCTATCGAGCGATGGGGTAACATAGAAGGGTATTTGTCTTCTAAAATTGTCTGTCCTTCCTTCCTTCCACAGGCAAGTGACCTTGACAGACTTATTTCCACAAGAGGTGCACAGTCATAAATATATGTAATAAAAGAAAGAAAATATTGAATTAGTTAGAGTGTGGAGAATATGTTCCATGCTCTTGGCCGATGGAAATATGTCTTAGCGTCCGGATGCCAAATACTAAATTTGGAATGAATTTTCACAATAATGTTTCGCTCTGCGGTGCCGGCTAAGAGTGCAGAACGCATTGCGCGCGACACAAACATGGAATGCTAGCTGGTAAACACCGCTAAGCGCTGGTTGTTTCGTCTTCGCTTTCACGTAATTATTCATTTAACGAGATCGTTCCGTGCAGCTGCTTAACCCCCGGCGATCAAAAAAAGGAAAATATAAATCGTTTTTCCCCCTCGTCTTGTACACGCTTCTAAAAAGGTTGAGCTTCGATATGTGTGATAGCAATGGGTTAATTATTTTTCAAACCCCGGGTGACTATTTAGGGTGAACGCCAATGTGCCCTCCCTTGATTGAGAATTATTCTGCTCCAGCGCAATAAGATGGCTGCTGTGGAAGCGCACATCGCAGGATTCTAGAACCTTCCGAGAACGCGCATTCCGCCGGACCGCTCTTTACAACCATTACAGGGATTTATCTCAGATATCCGAGGAGCTGAGACGCACATATTTGACAGATACGAGCATCTTCTTTTGTTCTATTAGATTGTCTGTATTAGATTGTATCGAAGGGTTGTTCGCTTGCATGGCTTACTGACTGCACTAGAATGAGGAGGACAGACACGTTCCGATAATTCTATGCACTGAATCCCAGCGCTCAAAACCCACAACTATCCCTCACCCCAGGTTTCCTCCCTGCCCTCCAGCCCCCCCCCCCACTCCTCCTGCCCCCCCCCAATGTCTGGCCTAAAAAAAAAGCTGCCAGGGCTGAAAAAGTCGGCTGTTCCCAGGAGCGGAGTAATAATGTTAATGGAAGGGAGGACGGGGGGGGAAAAGGAAATGTTTCGCTAACATGGAGAATTTCTGGCCTGCGTTCTCTGTGAGGCCTGTTTGTCGGGGGGGGGGGGGAGCGGAAGGAAACCGTGGATTGTGAAATGTGAGCCCCTTGCAGCTGCAACACAAAAAAAAAACTAAAAGGAAAAAAATGGAAAAACCTCTGTAGTCCAAAAGCCAGTCATGCATTTCGGAGATGCATGGGTTACCTGCTAGCTTATCAAGGCCGAAGCTCGTTTCGTCTGTGACGTTGTTGTGTTGGGGGGCGACCGTGTTGTTAAAATGTATACAAACATAAACATGGCCGACAAGGCTGGGTAAATCAAGGGGCTCAGTCCTAACCCACGGGTTCCATGAAAACCAGCGTTTATTCCACCAAAACACCGGCCTACCGGCTTTCTTATAATCAACGGATGTGCCAAATCCATATGCACAGACTCTAATAAACATAAACATGAACGAAACATTAAAATGAACTTCTAGGCCTGGCTTAGGTGCGCCCTCGTGCTTAATGGCATAAAAATAAAAGATTACGAGGAAAATTTGGATTGTTCAGAAAAAATACTCCCGATATTCCGAACATGCAGGGATTTTGAAATATTGTCTCTAAACGGTTAGCAAAATGCAAATGTCTCCTCACACGGCAATGAAATCCTGTCTGTCTTTTCCACTCATTCATATTCAACGAGGATGTCTAGAGGCCCCTCTACGGCCAAGGAGGCTTCTTAATAGATCTCCGTCCCATAGAAGTCCATTTCTTTTGCAAAATAATTATCCACACTTCAGCCATGCTGCTTGCGGAGGTGCTGCCGTGTCAACGTTACGTACCACGCCAATGCCACTGCGCAGCGCTATGGCCTATGATGGTGCTATATAACACAAAGTCTTAGCTCGGCTTCAGAACCCCTACAGATAGCTGGGCTTTGAAATGAGATTTATTCTTTTGATACCTTCTCCCTCGTTGGTCCAGCTCCATTACCAGCATCCACCAACACGCACACATCAGCAGGAACGGGATCCCATTCCCCCTCCTCTTCTTTCTAGCGTTTGAAGCATAAAGCCCTATTATTGTCTGAGAGTTTGTCTGCTCGCTTTACGGATGCCATTACTTTAAGCTTCAGACCTTTATAAGCTGTGCGTGTGTTCTGCTCTCTTAATAGTTTACCGGCTGAATGCTGAGGGCAGGTTAATTAACCACACGGTGTGCTGGATCTTAGAGGTCCGGGTTCATTGCATTTCGCATTATTATTATTATTTATTGTTTGATATAGCACCATCATATTCCGAAGCGATGCACAATGGGTATCGTTCCTTCCCAAAAATGACATTGTTCTATACGTTTTGCCCCAATACTACTACATTCAAGTTGGGCTGTGGCTATGACGGTCCAGCCAAATACGTTTAATTGCATTCCATGCATAGTAGAAAGGACAGTCCGCCATGTCCTCTATGTGCTCTTAAAATCTGCAGAACCTGCTCTATCATGCCTCAAAAATTACTTAAAGATTAAGAGTTTGCCGCTCTGGTCAAGGCACAGTCTCAAAAACTTCTGAAAGCAAAATGAGAAGCAACTATCAGAGGCTTTACCTGGTTTAATTAAAGGTTTAAAAAGGTTAAGTTTGATGATTTGCAAATTGCCATATAATAATAATAATAATAATAATAATAATAATTCATGTGTAATGTGCATGCTTTATACTGGGTGCATTTTAGACACCTCTTGGGGTCCCAGGCAAGGTAGGTTTATAGCCATGGTCTCACATGGTCTGACAATGGACCCCTTATATTCTGCCTATAGAATCTTATGTCGGCTCTGCCACGTTCATCAAGTGATTCTTCTGATCTAGGATTCTCGGAGCGTAGACATCCCTTTGCCTGAAATCAGCGGTGTCGTATTTGTGTGCGGATAGGATCAGGCTAATATATAGCAGATGAGGTTCCACAGGGATAAATGTAGGGTAGTGCATTTGGTGGTTCCAAAAAAAGACAAATATATAGATACATAAGGCAAAATATTAGGCTTTATTTTGCAAAGTAATCAAATAATGGAGAGTGGAGATTAAGCTATGAGAAAGAAAAAATGAAATGATGTCCAAGAAAAACCTTAGGGGGGGGGGTTCCAGACCAGGGGTACAATTATGACATCAAATGATCTGTGGATTGGCAGCATGTGTGTGTGGGGGGGGGCAGTTAATAAAAAGGAAATTTAAGATTTCATTTTTAAAGCGAGAGTGTTTAGGGCCACCCCGCCAGGGCAGCGGAACGTTAACGAGACAGACGCAAAGCAGCGGGGCTTTCTTTAGGGTCGTCTACAGATTGATTTTCTCTCCTTGCTGAAAGAATGATGCTGATCTGACCTCACCCTGTAATTCAATTAATCTCTCGGCACATTCTATTTTTATACAATTATTTAGCCCTGGAGGATTTATATTATTGCCAGAAATTGTTTGCTCTGCGGCACACTGACAGCTTAATCACGGAGTGAAGCATTTCCTCGCCTTATAAAAATGTAACTAGCTGAGGTTTGAAGAATTTGTTTTTATTGCAGACCCCAATTAGCATTCCTGTAGCTTGCATACTTGGGATTAGTTTATGGAAGCATTATATTTCACTGCTCTGTTTAAACCATCGCAAGTTGGACTTAATTGAGTTTCGGAGGATTCTTCAACAAAATCGGCTTGTGGAATCTCTAGCGTTTGTATCGGAATTCTCATCGATGGTGGGGTTTTATGGGTTTTTTTTTACAATTTTTGGTTTTTTTTTAAATCTTTTTTCAATCATTATAGATCAATGCTGTGATTCAGCTGTCAGTGTGCCGCGGAGCAAACAATGATCCATTTTTTTTTATTTTGCTTTTAATCTTTTACAAAGATCTATAAATCCCAGTGGTAGGGTGACGTGAAATTAATCAAAAAAAAATAAATAAATAAAGTTAATTACCATAACCCTATAAACTTTTATTAACGAAGCAAACATTACAATAGCTCTTATTTAAATATGCAATGCTTTAAAATACAACAAACTAGCTTTGAATAATTGGCTGCAAAACTGACATCCATGTTTGAATGCACATTGTTTTACTTTTGCTTTTGGAGCCCCAAGGACGGTGCTTCAATATGAAAAAAGAAAAAGAGGTGAATAAGGTGCCCAAAAAGATGCCCAAACTAAGGGCACGATGGACTACCAAACCCATAGACATCTTTCCCTAAGGGATCTTTCCTTGGCCAAAAGGTCTTGGAGTGGGCCACCATGACTACCATGCCTTCCTAACCAGAAAGAAAAATCTTTGGGGTATATCAACTTTGGGGTAATCTTTTGAAGTTTATTAACTCAAAGTTCGCCTTAAAATGCTTGAAAGAACCGGTGGCTCAGAGACGCACGGATAGCGCCTCACTGTACATGAATCATGACTGCAGAGAGAGGAATTTGGAAAGCTGGGCCTGCTTAATCTAAAACTGATTGGAATAATTTCGTCGTCACCACGCAGTAAATTGGTCCAGCTGAATTACACTCATGAATAGCCTCTACTGTAGCGCGTTCAGTCGCGCTCGCTGCTGCCCACTGCCCAAGGTGGTCAAATTACCGCTCGCTTTCATTAACACAGTCATTCTCCCGACCAAACACATTTTACCAAACGATGGCCGCCAATGAGAAATTATAGATCTTGAGTCACACATCTTGTCTCGCCAGCGCGCTGTCTGATTCATTAGTAACAGAGAGACACACAGGTAACGAGCAGCAAACGTTTAAAAAAATATATATAAATATAAATATAAAAAATTACTGAAGTGTTTGGGGTTTAAAGCACGTGCATGAAATACTAAGTTACTAAGCCGCAGAACAGGAGGTTAATGGCATCCACATGGTTTGACTTAATATCTCCCTTATGGGTGGGTTATCAAAGAAGCTACACAGAAAGTACGAAAAACCAAAAACCCCAGCTTAAAAAGCATTCTTGCCTTAAAAATGCATAATGTATAAAAAACTACATTTAGGAAAAAGAAGAAAAAAAAAATAAATGTCTGTTTCTAATGCAAAAGTTCTTAAAATGGTGGTTTCCTAATTTGATATTTCTGATTACTTATTCTTTTCACTTTCTTGCGTATAAATAAATGCTTGTTTTAGTTTACAGAGAAAAAAAAATTAAACAATAAAAATAAATACTTAGATACAAAAATCTATAGTCAGGGAAACTTATTAAATCCAATGAGAAGTAGATAATGCTTTCTCAAAATGTTGAAAAAAATGGAATTAACCATGTTTTGCTGATTCCCGCTAACAAAATTGAAGGAAGATCTTGTCCATCAAACCACCTTCCATTTTTCTATTTAAAATGGAAAAAAAAAAAACCCACAAATCCCGCCAACCTAATTTGTCAGAAGAAATTTAATGAGAAAATATGAGAATTTGGAGTTAGTGATCATAATTTATCAAAAAAATAAAAACACAGATTGGTTAAGGTGGGGTTCAGGCATACCATATATATTTTTATTATTATTTTGTTGTCTTGGTTCTCTCAGCTGTACCATAATGTAATATTTATGTTTTTGGGGTTTTTTTTTGGTGTAGTGGTGTCTAGATTGTTTGCGTGGCCTTAAGTACATATTATTACGTGTTATACCCTGTTTGCTCATTATTATAATCATAATCAGTATAAACCAAGAAAAATCCTCAGACAGCGTCACTTCTAGTCAGTCTGTTCACAGCTACACTAGAAAGCGAGTCTTACTCTGATTAAATAAGAGAGATTAATTGAATTACATAATTTCCACTTATGAAATTGACACAAAAAATCTACAGGTACATCAAAAATAAAAAATTCAAATGGTAATTTATACCAATGAGAATACTGCCCACTGGAACAAAATTCCCAGCAAATAACCGCTGGTTGTGGGGTTCTCCTCACAAATGACCCAACATGTCTTATCTCCCAATGCCCTGTCCATGGTACTGACAGATAAATGCTACCATGGCTTACCCTAGATCCCTCAATTACAAAAATATAAAGTCTTACAATATCAGCCCAAAGCCCCTATTAAAAAGTGTCAGCTGTTACTACATGCTAAATGCCCCTCTGCATTGTTCCAATCTTTAGAAGTCATACCACCTACATTTACAAATACCTCCAAATACATCCCCAGAGCTCCCTATGTTCTACTTTATACCTGCTCTTTCCTCCTCTTATAAAACTCTCTGATGCGGCCTCCTCCACTGTATCGCCCAGCATTGTAGCCACTGCTGAGAAATAGGTAATAGAATTAACATAAGCTGTGCTAAACGCTGCGGTGTAATACCTTACTCTAGCCACCAGGGGGCTTTCCATTCTGAACCAAATACATGACAAGCAGAATCAGCACTTTATGATAAAAGTTGGTATTATTTATCATGATATAAATGTTGTATTATACTAAGCTAATCTATCAATAAAAAGTAAAATAAAGTGCAATTAGTAAATTGAGAGAGTAATTAAACTCCTTATTAAAATGTTTGACTTGTTTTACAAGGTTTTCAACCCCTGCAGGCAGTTCAAGGTGGTTTTCTATGGCTGAGGTTGACTTTCTACCACTTTCCCAGCTGCACTTTTGTTACCCTCTTGGGGACGTCTTTACAAGTGCAAGGGTTAAATTTCCTGCCTTGGATTACGTGCGAGACTCATGTCAACAAGGTGGTCAATGCGATACGGGCAGAGCAGGAAGGGCTTAGGAGCTCAGTGGAAAGTAAAAATATATATTTATATCTCCATCCATTTCTAGACAGATTTGGGGTTGTGATAACTCAGTATTAGGCCCTCTGCTTCACTTACTGGTGGTTCAAATTCCCCTGGGGGGTACTCTTTGCCCTTGTGCCCCTGAGATATAATACAAATTCAATCATGGCTTCCAAAGCTCCTTGAAGGCTCAAGGGTAAATCCAATTAAAAAGAGGTCCCTTTTATCTGGACATCCAGTTCACTCGCTAACCTTGGATTCTTTTTTGGGAGGTACTATATACATTTGACCACAGGGAGCATATGGTCTTCATTGCAGATAACATAGACCTATGGTTCTGATTATTACGATGACCTTTAACAGGTCAGTTATGTGGTCCAGCTGTCATGATAGAAATTAGTGTTAATACCCTGACTTTTGGCACATCTGTATTTGCACCAGCGATGGTGACCCTGTTAATCTCATTGTGTAACATTTAAACGGTGAACGATCTCCTTTGAAATATTTCCAAGTATTTGGCATACTGCCTTGTGCCGAGCAACAGGTTTTATCAACTAGAAATTCTTACATATATTTTCAAGGGGGGGGGGTAAAATAAAAATAAAAAATGTAAGGTTGGTAAGATATTTTTACACAATATTCACAGAAAAAGTAATAATTTGCAACAATGTGTGCTTATTTTTACTTATATTTTCACTAACGACTGCAGGACCACCGACGCGCATTCCAAAAAACGAGAGCTCTGGCAGCAGGAACCTGGATGTTCCCAGGTATGCCCCTCACCTTGACATGCCCCTAGATTGGACCATCTGCTGGGGGGCACTAAGAGCATCCTCAGCCTTGGGTAGGGTAGAAGACCAAGGCTTTCTCTCTCACCGCTACTACACCTCATGTGAGCCAAAAGGCAGAGAAGCCATTAGCAATTAAAAAAACCACTTGGGTGGATAAAGTGATTTCTCACCTTTGAAGAGTAATATGCTAATGGGTAACACGACGCATCGTCACCCCTTACACGTGGAAAGAGGAAGTTAGTTTAATAAGACATTCACAATATGTCCTAATTTGATAATAATAAAAAAAAATTATAGTCCAAAATAGTCACAAACTTTCTAAAGAGAAACAAAAAAAAAAAGAGGAATTTAAATATTCAGCGAGAAGGTTAATGGACTAGGCAGCAAAGTAAAGGGATTTACGGCGATTAACCGGTGTTTATCTTACAGATTTGCATACATTATCACACTTAATTGAAATGCTTATTTCAGCCCCTATTTTGAATAGTTATCAGAGTTTCAGGTAAAGGCAGGGGTTTGAGGAGTAACATATGGGTGACACGGCACGGCTCAGTTCACGGCACCAATTGTTTCCATATGCAGCCCAACGCTCTATTAATAGCTGCCAAATTAACTATGTGACCAAAGCCAGACTAAGCTATGTAGCATCAAGCGGCCCCGAGCCATGGACCGGTATTAACCTCTGCGGTACCATTAACAGATTACATATCACCCCACTGAACCAACTTACATTTAGAAAAAAAAAGTTTAGATTTAAAAAAAAGGATTTAAAGAAAAATCACAAAGTAGTTATCCGGCATGAAAACATCAAAACACCAAATGTCAACTAGATTTTGTGTAGAATGACAGTAATGATACAATTATTAATTTTGTTACTATTCGTTGATTTAGGTAGAGACATCATATTCCGCAGCGCAGTGCACTGGGCGAAACGGACATCACGAGTAGCGCGGCTCATAACAAATACTATGGCAACGAGATTTTGGAATCTTGAATGCAACATCTACTTGGCCAACAAGCCCTTGATTCTGGGTTCAAGAAGAACTCAGACATTGGAGATGAAGCAAACCGTACTAATAGAACCACAAGACGACAATGTGGAATCCCAACACCGACGAATAGAACTCTTGTAGGCTGGTGCCTTCATAGACTAGGCCAGCCATGCTGTAACCATTTATGACTCCTAGATATACTATATAGTTTACATTTGGTTTAATAAACCTGTTTATTTTATGCTACAGGTGGGTTCAGATGATGATGATGAAACGCAGCATCATCATCATCATCATCAGTAGATATATAGCGGAAAATGCTATATATCTACTGGCTGTTTTCCGGCACGGATTGGATTTTTTCTTTTTTCTCGTAGCGAGCGTGAAGAATAGCAAAACAATACAGCGTCGGCTTTTTGAAATCCAAACGGACTGTCGGTTTCCCGTTTGGCAGAACGCAAAATAGTCCAGGCAGATCCAAGAGCCTCAAGCACTTTCACAGATATGCCAAGACCTTCATCTCTAAATGAACTGAAAAGAAAACTCTTTGCACTGATTTCCTTTTCAGATGCCCCAAGATTTATTATTCAGGCTATTATTTCGTACATTTATTTCGTATAATTGCTTTTACAATAAATTCTCCTTTCTCTGTCCTTTGAGCCATATTATCTGGGACTGGGGGGGGGATAAGAGGCTGTTTGATAAAGAGATTTACAAATTATACGAGTGTTCCATTCTTTCTATTTTACATTCCACCATATGCAAAGGAAGAACCTTTGTCGAGTTTTATTATCGTCAAGCCGCTAACTGCAGGAACCGTGTTCTATATATGTTAAGGCGCCTATGGGTCATGTTGAAAATACATACAGAGGAGCAACTTTTCCTTTTCATCACTTTTGTTTATCATGACGAACTACCTTATTAGACCTCGAGGACCGAAAATGTTGACCACGGCAATCCATAATGGACGCTCTTGATTCCCAATGTCGGCAAAACGACACAATTGATACATTAAGCGGCGTTGGGTATCACAGCACTGGGTGATAACCACGAATTTTAATATTCTACGTCTCAAGTGACTAAGACCAGGATCTTTGTCTGAGATGGTAAGGAGGCGAGACAGAAAGAAGCCGTATTTAATTGGTGGAAAAGCATATCCACCTGGGAAAATGTCCGCTTTCCGTCTGAATAAGCTTTAAGAAACTTTCTGATTTGTTTGGATACCGAGGTTATGAAAACATCGCAAGAGCTTTACCGGCAAATCGCCTGAAAGCTCGCAGATCTGACTTTCAAATCTGTTTCCACGTTTTCACAAAGATCGTCCCTCAGTCTCTCTCTCTCTCCGTCAAGCCAAGGAGCCTGAAACTGAAACGATGGGCTGGCTGCCCAGACGCAAGGAAAATCAAATAAATATGAGTAAGGTTAAGAATTCTCTTTATTGAGAGCACCTGCTCCAATTTTATATGAAAGCTACATTTCCTTAGTTACAACAAGCACTACCAGAAACAGATCTGAGAACTTTATGGGCAGTAGATGACACCGGACATGTAGACTAGATACCCGACCAAGCAGACCATACCACCAAGCGCTGAAGAAGTGAGGTCCTACGTGTTCAGGGTGGAGAACAAAGTAGCCATGCCCCCCAAAATGCTGTTTTATTTTGGTCCCTATGGACAGGGAGTAAAAAATAATCAAGCTAGCCCCAATAATTAGAGGGGTTCCTCCAGCCCCAGTTATATCTACTTATCTCTGGCTATTTAATGATGTAAGTCTATGAGCGATCTAGAACACTGAAGTTATAGACAATGTAGTGTTAGAACTATAGGAGATCTATGTGCAGACCACTAATTCTTAAGTCTTTAGTGCCTTTGTTTCATGAGTAGAATGAGGCTGATCCAGACAGAGCTTCCATTCTTTTTCATACAAAAAAACCCGCATTTTACAACGTTAGACGGTTTAGAATAAGAAAAAGCTGCAAATCTAGATTGCTGGACTTGGCTAATCTCACATCTTTCATCTAGTTCCTCTATTGTCGTATTTTGTTTGAATGAAACACGTTTACTCTAACAAATGACTTGGGTTTATTAAGAAATATTACGCATCGTGAGTAGCTATCCCCTTTGAAAGTATAGATTTCTTGGCGTCGCAATATTCCGAGTTCCAGGTTTAAATTGATGGAAAACGTAATATTAAAATATAATTTGGGTCTGGTTTAACTTGCGTTGAGGCCACCAATAAATCATAACCTACATTGAGGTCTCCAAAACCAAACCAAGGAGTTCATATTTGTGCAATGCCTAGAATATATTAAGCTGGGAATAACAAGGTCCTTACTCGCACTTAGGGGTCTCTTCTAGGGTCTCTAAAGTAGTCTCCTGTAATCTGAAGCAAAGTTGAGTAATAAAAGCTAGGATAAAGATCCGTCTATAAATCATAGATTACAATTTAGACTGTCAAGGTTTTATCCATTCTCCAAAAACGATCCAAAAACTCTAATAGTAATTGACTGCGCCATTACCTCTATGGCTTGTAGATTGGCCGGTGGGCTATAAAACCCAGAAGGACTGACTCCTGGTCAGTGGGGGTCACTAGCTGAACAACATGAAAGCGTTCTAACATTCTCACGTTCATTTGCATAAAGGACTACCTAACGTTATCACTTTGCGGAAAGTTCTAGGTTAGCTGTAGTTTATATTTAACCCTTTACAGCCACCACGACCCCCAGAGAAGAGATATGATCATGTAAGCCACAGAACAGCTAAGCGATGGATCAAAAGTTGGTAATTCAGTTACCCAGGATCGTATTCTTTGTGCTTTAGTATAAAAGTAACACTTCTAATAACATAATAACAAAACATCTATAACCATTACGGGATATTGAAACATAATTTGCTTTCACAATGGAATATATGGCTTTGAATAGATTCAGTGGGAACATGGGAACTTGCTTAACTAGTAATTAGATCCAGAAGACACCTACATGATACAAACCCTCCTAATATACGCTTGTGTCCAGCTGGACAGGACAGCGGCCGGCTTGTTAGATCAGACCGCCTTTAAATCTGAGATCCCTGCCGCTCGGGGATTCCATTGCATCTTATTTTAGAGAAGAAAGATGAAAGTTGCACAGTGGGTGTCAGACTAGGGATCAATACACCTCAGTAATCCAGGGAACATATGGAAGAGGCATTTCTCCGTTAATTGACTCTGCTTAGCCAGCATGCTATTTAGGGACGGAGGTCTTCTTTTTTTGGGGGGGTGACCACTGAATACTGGTTTGGGGGAGATCACCACCTTCAAACATCCCAGAGCTGTCCATAGTGCACTATATTACACATTGTTGGTTATTTACGTCCCATATTAATCACTATAAATGAAGCGAGTTTGGTAAAACTAAATGCAAAATTATTGCATATAATTCTACAATATGCTTTTATTTTTCTTTTCTAATATGTTATTATTTACACAACTTTGAAGAGTAAAAATAAGACGTGGAATTCGCTACAGTACAAGGCACTTTTGTTATTTGCCAACCATCAAATATGTCGTCCCACTTAAGACTGGTTAAGCCAAGCTAAATGTTTGAACTCAAACCATTGGATCTCGAACTAAAAGTTCTTGTTCGCTCCGCCAAATCGTTATTTTTATATTAAGGAGTTCTAACCAGCAGATCGGGAGAGGCTTCGGAGCTAACGTTCTTTATAAAGAATGGTTTGCTTTGTGAGACAGACTGTGCCCTTCCACTAGAGGGATTGTTTAAAAAAAAAAAAAAAAAAGTCTCTGAAAACATCTTCTATTGCTTTCCAGGAATTGTTGTCTGTACCAGACAGTTTTTACACCGAAAGGGAAATCGTCGCTGATAACAGGAGCTTTTTGCGTTTTGTCCATGTGGGTAAAGCTAGGGGACTCGCCGTATCTTACTGGATTGCTGGGAAAATTAACCCCTTCAGCGCCATACAAAAACTGCTCACTTAAAAAAAATAAAAAATACTTTTAAATTGCCATTTTATATTTTGTTGCTATACGTAAAAATTATTTTCTTGTTTCCAAATTTGCCCTCGTGATAAAAAAAAAAAGAAAAAAAAATATCTGCGAATGGCAGCTTATATCTTTTTTTCCAGGAGGCTCTGCAAAAGCTTAGAGCCGTAACACAAAAAGTTACCGGATTAATATCTCCAGGATTTGATAAATGAATCAACATGATTTCTATTCTACATGTCACTTAAAATGATAATCCTAATATTTTATTTGATGGCAAGGGAATACAAATTAAAAAAAAAGTAGTATAAAAAAAAAAACCACACAAAACAATCCAAGTTGGATTCAAGACAAGATTTGTTAAATCTATTTCTTCTCCCATTCCATCATTCCAAATATTCTCTGTCATCAGCCGAAGCGAATCCCATTAATCTTCTGCTTTACTGCTTCAGCCCTGGCCATTCTTCCAGATCCCCTAAAGATCTGACCCGTGGTAATCTTCAAGTGTTGACACTTATTGTTGCTCGTTGCCACGTTGATCACAATGAAGCGGGAAGCCAACGTCGTGGCGCGCGTCTCCATTTCACCAGAGACAAGAGGACGGGAATTATGTGCATCGGATTCCAAAAAGGGGACCTCTTCTTTTCCCCATTTTTCAAATTCCTTGCCAAAAAGCTTTTAACAGGAGCTTCTGTCATCTCTCAGGCAGCCCTGCTTTTCTCTCCGCATTGTCCACCACGTCGTAGGGTAGTCAGATTACACCTATTTGCCAAATGGATTTAAGCCGGTCATACGCACTCTCTTTCTTTCCTTAATGCTTGGACACTCAAGACTGGTTTAAGCCTGCTAAACGGAATCCATGGTATAAAACATAGAACACTTAGATCTCTCAAGGCATTTGTATAAAAGAACATCTCCTTAACTTGGAATTCTGGGCAGCGGTACGAAGATGAACACCCACCAAGAAGTTTTACATATGGCCTCCAACTATGGTGCATTGGGCTACCCTGAACCACTCACTACCTAATAGTGACTAGGGTGTTGGCGATGATGACACTCTTTTACAAACACGCGGCGTTCACCTGGCTGGAGTGGAAGCATATTGGCAAATTTAAATTGTAGGGGCTTTGAGGGCGTAGATAAAAAATCAAATAAGGCTAGAGGAACGCCAATAACGCCACCACCACCTGTTGGTTTCCCAAGTTAATCAGCGACATTCTCATCCTACGCATTCTAATCTGGTTATACTAGAAACGTGCAGATGATATCTTCGGAATTAAATCTACCTAATTTCCATTTCTTTCACACTTTGCCAATTGCGCTCGGCACTCAGTGCATTTCATGGGAGCTCTCTGACAGGCGGAGGGGAATGTCTTTCAACATTAGCTCGCACCTCTGCAAAGCTCGTGGTGTGAATTGACGGCCCGCCATGGGAGACACTGGGGACTTAAATCTCCCTCTGCCTGCCCACACCTATGGCAACATGGTGTAACATTCCTTCCCATCCTTTGTCTTGCCTTCCAACCCCCGGCTCTTATATTGATCCCATATGCTAGTGTCAAGGGCTGACATTAGTCGCTGCAGCAATGAAACCATTGTGCGGTTCTGGCACTAGAAAATAAATCATTCCTTATGTGAACTCAGCCATTTGCTAAGCTAATTGAGCCATTCTACTTGAGAAATGATACAAAATTGTTTGCTTCATGCTCCGGAGAGATAAATATGTCTGTAGGGAAAAGGGAATGCATGTGAAATCTTGGTTTAAGGTAAATGTGATACTTCTGGTCATGAGAAGCAGAATAGAGCCTTTACGGAACCGGCGACAGACCGGCCAGATGAAGATCAGAACCGCAGAGGCATACATTGAGCTCCATTACGGAGAATTTAGGATATCAAGCCTGGTTACAAGAGAAGAGTACGGGGATCCGCTCACAATAAATCGGTCATGGTCCAAGACAGATGGTTCTCGGAGGCTATGGAGAGACAAGGGCAGGCAGTTGCTATCAATGAAAGTTCATTTCCAAATAGACCACCAAAATCCCATCACGCTACTGAAAACTTCTCTGCAGAAGTAAGAATAGAATTCTGCAGATGTCCTACGTGTAAAGGTGGGAAGACCTAGCATGATTGAACATGGAGTTTGAAGCTGAGGGCAGGGTCCTTGGCACAGGGAGCAGAACTGATGGGTTGGGGAAAATGATGGAGATACCAGGGGCCGGGGCAGGGAGGACACTGAATTCGCTCTGTTGAAGAATGAGCTCCAGGTAGCATGAGGACATCAAAGGAGAAGATAAGACATCATTTGTGATCAAATACGGATAAAGCCTTAGTTAAGTGAACCCACCAGGGAGCTTTCAACATGTGAAAAGGCCACTTAGTTCTTTCTCGATTTCACCTGACATATTCAGCATTTGTGTGATAACATGAAGTAGGACCTCTGCTGTGAGGGATAGGTTCTAATGAATACTCTAATGAGTATTTAATCTAATTAGTCTATCTGTTAGTGTTGCCCACAACAGAAACCTTGAAGTAGAAAGTCTAGTACACGACCGGTCACTACTGTTCATTAATAGTAATGATATTGTATATATATATATTTATAAAGATAACCCGATTGTTCAATCTACGTGTTTAGAATTGAGAGTTTCTAACTTTTCGGTGACCTCAGAAAACAAAAAAGTCTGTTTGAAACATATTTCCATAGTGTGCACTCAGCAGATTGCTTGTACAGTTGAAAATAATCGAGGCAATAGCGTCTGGCCCAACATCACAGAGCAAAAACAACACTGGGTCGGTTTAATGAGCGTCATGTTCAGGAAATTTGGGACATGTGTCAGTAAGAAAAGCACAGAACGGGGCTGGCAGAAGCGTCTCACAACCATGTTTTTTTTTTGTATTTTCTCTGCTTTTCCACTTTATCAGCTTCCTCCCGCTTTGTTTGAACCCAAAGTCTGGGCCCCTACCTGCGGGTCGACAGAGACGGGAATCAAAGCCGCACAGGATGCTCTAAGTTTTTTCAATGTTTCCTACCCGGTCCCCCACTTTCAATATCAGACTGATTGGATCCTGGGGAAAGTGTCCTGAATTCCCCAGAGTCATGCGTGTGGCCACAAACATTCATAAAATAATAATAACAGAGCAATAAATTCCGAGCTTTGATACAGAGAGGGTCGAATAACACTTTCCCAGCTGTGGACGCGTGTGCCCTTATAACAGGAACGGTGGCAGACCCGTGACTGTTATCATGCCAAAGCTCTAAAAACCCAAATTAGTCTTAAAGTGAGTAACGCAAGTCTTTCTTCTGGGTGTATTTATATATACAGGTGTCTGTATTCGGAGAGAGATTTGATACCAAGTATCAAGGTTGACATAGCAATGCTTATAGGATTTTATAACGCTACATGCTTAAGGTTACATGTTAATAGCATCATGTTTATAGAACATTTTTACTAGATTCCAAGCTCACGGGAGAAGGAGAAGACACGAGAGTCTTCTCCTTCTGTATCAGTATATCTCATACTTGTCCATCTTATTGTTGATTATGTACACTGTTAGTTATTTTGTATTCTCTGTCATCGTTATAGCGCTATGGAGTCACCTTGATGATGTAATAATCATCGTTACACGGGGAATAAGAAAGGAGTCTGGAGGTATTTGCATGGAAATTACCACCAGTATCAAGGGGTTGATAACTTTTCTTTTAGGCTGGCTGCTGTCATATAGAATGCCTTCCAATGGGTCGAAGGACAACGGGTATTTTGTAAAGGAGTTTAGGTGTTTCTAGCATTTTCTAGTGTATTACACGCGAAACCATAATCAGACAGCATGTGTCCTTAGCTATGTCACTCCGTAGAGATCCCACAGAGGTAACAAATAATTTGTATTCCATGTGTGAAGATGGACTCTTCTATAAGACTATTTGTTAGCAAGCTCCAGGACATCAGTTTTTTTAAAAACAGTTTAGCAAAATGAAGGGCCATTAACCCTGTGCACACCCTGTTCACCCCAGAAGGCTGCTCAACGTAAAACAAGGTGACAAGAGGGACCGTTTACAGTCCCGCATTCTCTGCCAGGCAGTTGACCCCGTCGGAAGGTGGCACTTCTGTTGTTACTGCCTGCATTTTTCACATGGACAGCCGGTCACTGACCCTCGTGGATTGCTCTAACCTGTGCCTTTTCTTGACCTTTAACCTGTTTAACTCTTGTTCTCTGCCAGTAATTGCATGACACCCAGGAATAGATCAACAGAAAGATATATCTCACCCGCCTTCCAACAACTAACCAAGAACAAGTGTCCATCACCAACTCCTCTTTGGGGTTCAGGAGTATCAGCATCACAACGGGGGGGGGGGTTTCTTGTTAACGTAACCTTACGATACAACATCTAACCCCATGTAGATTCTACGTCAAATCTCCCCCTGGAACATATTTTTAATTAACACAAAAAAATCCCAGCAACATCAAACCTTGTTCCTATACAAACAGGTACGGAAAGAACCCTTCGCGCAGGCTGGAAATCTGTCCAGCTGTGAAACTTAGTAACATTGTATCAAGTACAAGTGTTTAAAAATTAGGAACGTCTGTTCTTTCGCAGCCCACTTACTTATTCTTTACACCCTATAGACTTATTTTGGCACCGCAGACCAAGGGGAGATCAGCTGTATGAGGCTACCATGAAATAAGGGAAGAGCATCGTTCTAAAAGTTTGAGAGGTAGACCCAACGTGTTAGTGTCATTCTCCAAGTGATCGAGGGCTAAGCCACATCTCACACTTCTGGGAGTCAGTTCGACAGCCGATAAATGGGTTTCGTTGTCGGACAAGAAACCTACCCTAAAAATGAAGCAAGTAACGCGTATGCAGCGTTAGAAAAATATACAGTAAATTAGAGCGGTAAAAAGTTCCCGGCTAACAGAAACAAGCCAAACCATATTCCAAACCACACTCTAAAGGCCTTTGTTATAGTGACTTAAGTACCCCGCCAGAGGCCCCAGACTTATCTCGCCATGGATCAAAACATATTTATTTCTACAGAGAGAGTTGACCTTCCAAAAACTTTAGTAGTATTTTGGCTGTGAGATCCAGAGAATTTCTGGCAAGAACCGTTGCCTCCCTCATAGTTCCTGCGCATTGTCAATTCAGGAAATTCCTCGCGCTGGCTCAGCCGGTACAAGGCACTGTTTTCGGGTCGGGTCCCATCGCGTGGGCTGTCAACGCGGTTCCGTGGGCAGAGAAAACAATATATTTTGCATTTGGCGGAAGCTTAAGCTCGGTGGGTTTGCAATGGGTTCCAGCGCCCCAGGTTAAGACTGTAACATTGCCACTGGCTGGTATTTAACAAATGGTTTTCATCGAAAATAATCCATAGAGTTCTGCATAACGCTGTGGTCGATGGCTGGGGGGTAGGAATATTTGCCTTGTAGGTTCTATTTGATCAAAGAAAATATTACATCTCCATGGCCATTGTACCTTCTAGTCTTCTATAGTTATTATATATTTTATATATATATATCTATCTTTTAATATATGTTATATTCTTTATGATAAAGTGATAGACACTTCAAGTCAACACCGCGGGTCCTCATATTCCCAATTTTTAGGACCTCCAGCAAGTTCAAAAAACAAAAAAAAAACATTGTATCAATAGATAGCAAAATATATAGCACTTAAAACCACTTTCCTTATACCCTTCGACAGCAACTCTCAGTGTATAGACACGCTGAGTTACGATACAGTGTCCTCTCATAAAAATCAACTAGTTGCGTGTGAGCTTGCAAAGCCATACACAATAACGAGAGAAGACAACTTACAATAAATATATCAAAAGTATATATATATAAGACTGGATACAGTATCCTACAATAAAAGAGACAATTTTGCGGCAGTAAGAGCCATCTAAACACAATAGTTTAACAGCGCCGCTAGGTTCATGTTCCTACTTTCCCAGGCGGGATATAAGATCTGATACCTGCACACCTCAGGATTTATTGGTCCCATCAGAGTTGGATTTTGTTGATACCAAAGTTCAGCAAGGCAGCAGAGTCAAAGGTTATCTTTTGTGGGACAGTATGGGATTGCCGGTATATTCTCTACCTCCCTCCTCCACTCCTAACCTCCATTCTTGGTTCATCTGCAAAAATCATTAAGTGACCTTCTAAGTTCTCCAAAGCATGTAGTGTCTTCTTAGCATACAGATCACATTACCAACCTCTCAAGGCTCGTACATCTTATGGGTTTAAAAAAAAAAATACACTGAATTAGCTGGATAAAGTTTAGTTTCACCTCAATTTTTAACCATGAGCTTCTTCTTGCACATTTGGCGTGTACCTTTCATTCTCCGGGGATCATTTATTCAACAGAAGGTTAATCTGAATGCGTGAGAGTGTTGATGGATTACACTCTGTGTGAAATGTGTTTCTGTGGACAAAGACTGCTCATTAGCATTATATACTAACACAAAAAGGGCCTTTATAACAAATCTGCCATCTTAACACCTTATTTTATCCTTCCCCTTAATATTTGCAAATTGGGGGGGTATCTAGCAACGTGTATGTTTTATGAATATCTAAAATCTGTTATTTTTATGTTTCTGTTTGGATGGAAAACTCAAACTTTACACTATATATTGTATGTTTACTATTATAATGTTTTCAGGTTTTTTTTTGAAGATGTTACTTTTGTCAAAGTAGTAGTGCAGCTAAGAAATGAAAGTATTAGAGGGCATAAAATATTTTTTTTTTTGCTATTTCATAAGCATTTATTGATTATAAAGACACCTCTAAGCGATAAGAAATGGTTCAGATTTGCTTGCATGTGATGGCTTCCGTTTAAGCGTATGTTTGTGTAGACATCATAAGAGTTTGCATTCCATTGCAAAGCATGGAGTCACTTTCTAATACACAAAACCAAGAGTAGTGACAGTAGGTTACTGAAGACCTGGTTGTTTTTCTTTCCAGGCATAATTGGGTTAATAGGAGTCAGAGGTCCGCGTGAAAAGGTCAGCAGAGACCCAGTCTGTAGGCTGCACCAGATCCATTCCAGTGGCTCTCACCTGTGAAACCCGATCTGTGGAGAACTGCAGTTACTCTACTACAAAATCAAGATTTATATGGACAGGAAGAAGAAAGCCGGGTTTTATGATGTACATGGCGCCACTCCTTTCTTTTAACCTATTTGTAACATTTACTCCTGCTCCTTTTATCATCCATGACACCACTCCATCTGTTCCCAGTCACTCACAGGCAGGGAATAGTGTTTCACTGCACAGAAGCTTATTGTAAAGACACAAACAATTGTTACTATTTCCCTAACTTAGGCCATATAAATTGATGTAATCAATCATACGCCCATGCTTTTTTTAAATTCATTCTTTATTTGTAATTGTCGTTGCTTGTGCCGTGGTTGACCCCACCTTTTGTATTACAATGTCTTAGCTTGGGGCCTTGCTATTTTGATAAGTGGTACAGTATTATTATCAAATTATTCGGTAGTCCCTGAGTGGCTTCACCTTGTCCACCTTGGAATTCGCACGCCGTAGGGCTCTAGGTAAGGAACCAAATCCCCCACTCCCTATCGCCTTCTGTATGGATCCTTTATCCCTGCCGCACAAGACTTACGCCTTCAAGCTTCAAGCCAGCGCCTTTAATGTATAGGGTCCGTAAGGATAACCGATCACTCAAATGCAGAACCTGGTGAAGTGGCTGAGCCCTTTACACATATAATCGAGGTGTAAACTCCAGAGGAACCATTAATTATTTACACGGCCATGTATATCAGCAGCCGTACTCAACATTTGGCCCCAAAGCAGATGCCTAGGTTGCCTCGTGCATGAACCAGGTCTGCTGGGGTCCTTCGTAAAACACCTGACAGTTCTCTGTCAATTCCACTAATGGCTTTCTCCAGAACTCAAGAGAAACTCCATCTGCACCTTTGATGAGGATGTCCCAAGTCAAGCATTGGAGCCATGATCCCCACAGCAAACACTCAATTTGCCCTTTACCTTGATTTTTGCTTACTTTAACTGTCAGTGTATTATAAAAGAATCCTAGGTTCACAACAATAAATCATTGGACTGGATTCTGAATTCTACGGGGTAAAACTATTTATAATCCATACGCTCCGTTATGTTGGCTGAATCACTTATACACCTTCCAAATACATTTTTTTCAGGGCCAAATTAAGATAGATAAAGTCTTGCAATCCTAATAACAAATAGCCATAATGTGACAAGGCCAGCTTGCTATGTATCGTGATACCTTCATTAATAATTGCTGACATCCAACATTGTTGGACCTTGAAAGCTAATGAGCCAAAATATGCAACGAAAGAAACTCGTCTCACCGGAGACCCTATAGTTTTTTTTCTTTTGTTATATGTGGAATTTACATGGGAGACTGGACAAAAAGCCTGAATATAAAAAGTAACAAAAAATATCGACCTACAGTGAGGGCAGTGACCTCCGCTTCCTGTTATCAGAATTGGCAATTTTTCCCCATATTGTAGAGTCTGATTTCCGACCACCCGGCTCTTAGAACTATCAGCAGCTAATACAAAGCCACAGTAGGTCCAAGCCAAAAGCATTCCGCTCGGCACCCGAATTGCCTGTAAAAACCATGGCGTGCGTTTGATGGCGCCCAATGGTTCTGTTACACATGCGACTTACAACTTAAGAGTTCCAATATGTGTTCTTAACTTGGCGTGACCCTGACTCTATTCTTGGATCTCCCTCATCTCCTAACCACTGGCTGTTTGACTTCTGATTGACCTGCAGCTTCTGAACCATAGAGGTCTGACTCGACCTGTTGGCCTGGTCAGCATCAACCTCAGATTCTCCCCTTCCAGCGCCTTTGTTGAAGCCATGACGCAGGAGACATGCCCCTCATGTCAGACCCATTGGGTTTGTGAAGGACACACTTTTTATTACACCCCAGGTGTGCGACTATACATATGTGTGAGTGCTGAAACTATTAAAAAATGGCTCACAAACATCACAAAATTGTATTTTAAATGCGTTAATTCCATAGGTTACGTAGGAAGGCAGTAAATCCAACACTAAGTATAGCAGCTGTTCCCTGTTATGTTCTGACAGCGCACATCATGGTCTGCCCTGGAATGATAGGATAAGATTCATTATGAGTCAGTAAATCTGTATTATGTATTTGCACAAATGCAATTTTGGCTCCAAACGCGACATCGGAATTGTTAGCCTAGTAGGGACAATTAGCAAACCCTTTATCGCTAATTGAAAGCATTCCACGATCACTCTCGCTTTTCTGATATAGCTAAAGATTTCCCATGTTAAAGGAAATCAAAGAAATCAGAACAAAGCTGTACGAATGTGACACATGAAATTCTGTTAAACGCCAAGGAAAGAGGCGAAAGCCAAGAGTCACTTGCACTCCTTTTAAAGGATTCCATATTAATGACAAAACTTCATCCAAGATGAGATGCATTATGTTTCATCTAAAGCAATTTATGCTGAGTTATAGCTCCACGAAACCGCAATGCTGGTCTTAAATCACACGAATGCCCTTTGCGTGACTCCGATCATGTTACATTACAGCGCCCCCTTTCTTCTGAGAGATGTAACTGCACATCGGAGCAACAGGACGCAACTTCAAATAACTAAACTGGCCGTGACCCGCACCAAAAGCAAATATAATTTGTGTTTTCGATAGCTGCTAGAGAAACATCTGGGTTGCATTTAAAAATGAGGGCTCTTGAAATAGCCCGCTGCTTTCCTAAATCTCACAAAATAAGATAAATTCACAATTCATAGCTGGCCAAGATCCCGAAGAGAACCTAAGACATAGAATGTTCTTTACCAGAGGAAGCAAACCGCCGTATTAATTATAATGTGAAGCTTCGGAGGTGTCTTAACGAGGTTTGATACAATGCGGCTCATTATGTATCGGGCCGATGTAGATCTTTTCTTACGATGAATAATAAGAGTGCAAGCTGAAAGACGTTTGCGATGCTGTTGAAGTGATTTTTTATCGCCAGTTCTGCTTTTTTTTCTGCTAAATAATGGGCAATTTTCTGAAGATTCCGCTGCAAAAAAAAAAAAATAAATAATAAAAAAAAAATTCAGATAAAAATAATAAATAAATATTGTGTTGTAGATCACAACTACAAAGCAGGAAAAAAAAATGTGTGTTACGGGAAAGGCAACGCAAAAAACTGGCTATCCCCGTAGGACGCTTTAAAAACTAATTCATGGGGGCTCATATGCAGACTGCCTTGGGATTTACCTTGTAGTCCTTCAGCACATTAATTGAAATAATGTTGATTAACTGTGCGTTGAAACCCATAATTCATACCGTACGCCAGCCTCCCACTAATTACCCAACAGTTGTTGTTTTTTTTTTTTTTAACGGGTTATCAATTAAATCAGGACTTAATTGAGTCCAACTGAAACGCTGCTAGTACTAATATTTTTGATATAAGAAAGGACCTCCAATTAAAGCAAATCTAAAAATCATTTAGCAGTCACATAAATCAACGGATTGTTGTTATTATTAGCAAATTACAACAGTGCTGACTTTGATGCAGGGAGGTACGAGCGACAGGCACATGGGAATCACTAATGAAAGAGGTTCTGAGCTGTGAAATGAGGACCACCTTACAAATCACTTACCTCTTTCGAAAAACTGCACAATTACATACATGAAAGCAGGAATTTGGACTTTTTTTAGGGGGGAAGTGTTATTATTGAGTGTAACTGTCTGATGGAGCATAAAACAAAACATTGTGCGGAGCTTTAAAGCGGCACAACATGCAGTCACTGCTGGAACGTTGAAGCCATATAGGGCTCAATATGGCACGGTGCCCTGCCGAACGTGTCAAGAGATGATGTCAAATAGCAGGGATCAAACTGAGATCTGACTCGGGAGAAACTAGGATATAAAGACGGCTTAACAAAAACATGCAACGAGTTGTACTTTATAGATCTATTTACTAAATTATTTTATGTATCTACACAATAAATTCACTTTATGGCCAAGCGACTCAGTACTCTTATAACAACTTTGGTGGGAACCCAACTATCATGGGAAGCTTCCTGTAGCCACACTGTGGGACCTTGATTTACCCTGGCTTGGGGCAGCTGATCACGAACTGGCCATTGCCCTTGACAGTACCTTACTTCATTAAGGGACATGTTGGGACCCAAATAACGCCTGAAAATTACAACCTCTCAGGACCAGCATGTCAAGTAGACCTCCAAACATGGAGTGTTACAATGTAGCAAACGCTTTGGAACATTCCCTTCCCTGTTTCACTTTTCATGTAGCAGGACTCATTCCACGCAAAAATAAAAGAAGACAACAGGCGTAATGAACACAAAGCCCAGAACAGCGTCCTCTAGAAATAACAAGGATAACAAGGATAACCCAACCTTAACTGAAGGCCCATGTCACAGGACTTATTCTTATTCTTATTGGGAATGTCTTCAACGGGTACCATCTATCGCAACGCCTAGAAACACAAAGACTTTTTGTAGTGCAGTTTCCCTTTTGCACTGGGATACCAAAAGAAAAATAAAGACTCATAAGAACACCGTGACAGTAAAACTCCCATTAAACGATCCCCTCTCCCCTGCATACTCGATCTTTGGAATTTCCTTGAGCAGACTTTTGCATTAACGCTTTCGATAGTTTATTGTTTAAGTGAAGAAAGAAGCTTGCAGAGCAGGTCACATAATCTAGTGAAAACTTAGGGGCACGCTCTTTGGAACGTTTTCCTAGTGTTCCGAAAGTGTCCACTTAGAAGAAAAAGTTTGTTCTATCTCCCAATCAGTGTTTGGCCTGGCTTGCTAGACCTCTGCAGTTAGTCATATGGAAAGGATTAGGGCTCCATCTCACACACTGTGTCTACTTGGGTGTTCTGCATCAAGCTTTTTTTTTTCTTTCTTTCTTTCTTTTTTTTGCTAGGGCCTTGGTTTTGCTTTTCTTAACGGCAGGAAATGCCCCTCTAAGACCACATGTGAAATTGTATGGGAACAGTGGGACGGACCTGAGGGAGGCAGGGTGAAGAAAGCCCCATCGGAGCATAGAACACTGTGGGTGGACAGACAGAGGGAGATAGCGGTGACGGTTTAAGCAATATAACTTTATGGGTTTTAGAATCTTAGATGGCAGGCGGAATTGTCGTGGGAGATCGCCTAGAGAAATTAGCCTGTCCTTCATCCTACTACTTCACATATTTTACAGGACTGCAGCCCCATACAGTGTGAGCGATTACAGCTGCTGAACAATTTGTTCTAAATTTCCTGCTGCCCCTCGCTAGAGACGCAAAAAGAAAACAGCTAGTAAATATCTCATGGCCAGTTTTGAGCCTAACAATTACGGTGAACTGAATCCCAAAACGTCTATATACATATCTCAAATGAGATGTCTACCTAAATGCTATGTATGGAGACACAGGAGGCCTCGTTCCAACCCCTACACTCCTTATTTTATGAGCATGTTCTAGGAGATGTCTCAATCCATCATCCGACCACGTGACACGGCTTATGTCCATACAGTAACGTGTTCAAAACCTCTTTAATTTTAATATCACCCTATGGTAGCCTTGGCTTCGGAATGAAATGTTTAATGGCCGTCATGTTTGTGGTCAACTTAATATGTTGAAACAACACAATACTTGACCAAGAAGTTAAGAAAACACAAGCCCTTATATAAGCAGATACGGCCAAAGACATATCTACAATTAAAATGTTTCACACAATAGTGGGACTGAGATTTACACCCTTCACACACCTAGAATGTTGGCTTCTCTTTACTAACCATAGAATATTTTCTTTACATTAACATATCCATTTGAAACCATAACAGTACAGAACATGAGCTTTGTGCTGTCACATTACCGATAACTTACGCTAATGTAATAGAACACAATCAGCAAACGACTTTACTATTAATCATAAAATGAGCATTTCATAAAAAATGGTTTACTATATATGTTAGTAAACATTTTAACATTAGTCACAAGATACGTTCATTTAATAATGCAGGTACGCGTGGAAAATGTCAAATCTCATATTCTAGACATTCAAAGTTCTGAGAACCACCTGACATTTTTGAACAAAAACAAAAATGGGTTCAAGTATGAGTGCCATAGATAGATAGATAGATAGATAGATAGATAGACATCCTACCTTAGTGTCTATTTGTGCCGACTATCTACTGACCTACGTGTCTTGTGTTTGGTAGACCACACATTGTTCTACTTGACCACCAGTCTTATTCCAGATTCCGCGTAACAAACACCAGTCCACAAATTAGTTCAATTACAGGTTAGTTCAAAAGTTGAAAATGTACCTCTTCTTTCTTTTTTTTTATTCTTTGAAATAAGATATCTCTCTCTGACTTATGTAAAGACTTTGATAATCCCCATAATCACTTATTTATAGAGAAACACATGGGCACATTTTATCATAATGCTCTTGGTTAAAGTGTGAAGAATGTTTAATTTCTCCAGTCCAAAAAAAAAATCTGGTTAACTCAAAATCATGATGAAAAGAAACTACTCTCATAGTTTGTTTCAATAATAACCAACCAAACATTTCTATAGTTTAGAGAAGCAAGTCCACTGCGCTCATTAACCGTGGATTGTCAAGTTGTTACCATAACGGAACTCTTTGGTTTACCACCTAAAATGCAGAAGGATGGACCCCCAAGTGACATAGTGTGAAGCTGCCCCACTGAGAAGCTAGCATTTCTGCAATTTAATCAGCATTTGCCACCTTTACAGAGAAGCTGGACATAAGGCCCCCCAGCACCACATTTCACATGATGACATCATTTAAATGGCACCCGTAAAAAGCTTGCTTCTTTATAATGACCTGTCACCTTTGATATGCGGAGTGAGGGTGAAGGTTTAATCCCTTTAGTAAACTGAACGGGAGACTTTTTCACACATTGTGAGGATTTCACTGTATTCTACAGTCAGGTAATCAAGATAACTGTTAAGATAAATATTCCAGATGTCACCAAAAATGACCGCAGCTTGAGGTTAATTCCTGAGTGCCAAAGAATGAGCTGCACTTAAAAGACATATGTAGAAAACTCCACGTTAAGGGAAATTCAAGTTTTCAGTACCAGGGAGTTAGAATTCCCAGCAAGCAATGGAAATCCCGTTTCTGACTTTATTAGCGTATTAACAAGTCTTCAAGGTTAAGCATTTAGCTTCGATGACCCCCCCAAACCTGAACTATGTAGGTAGTCAGTTTTGGATTAAAATCTTTGTATATAACTATGAAAAAAACGTTTCCATTTTTTAACCACAAAATACATTTTATGTGCTTTATAGGCATGTGCCGTTTATTTATTATTATTAATATTATTTATAAAGCCCAACAATTTACGTAGCGCTTCTTACAATACATATATTATTATATTATATTATATTATATTACATTATATTATATTATCAGGGTATATGACGAGACTAGAATGGACAGACTGATACATTATGGGCTCAAGACTAAACTCTTAATGTTGGACCTGTTGGTTCTCTGCAGAACCAGGTGTTCCTCACCTATGTGCCACCTAAAGCTGTATTGACTGTATTAAACGATATAAAACTATATAAAATCTGTATTAAACTATATAAAATCTGTGGGTTTGCCTTCCTAATTTAGATGTGATTACGTAACAGCAGTCGAAAGCAGGTTTCATCAGCAAAGTGTTTGGCCAACAGATGGGTTTCTCCAGACATCTGCGTGATCATCCTACCTACAGGTTGCAGTCTAAACATCTGTCTGCTATTGTGTTCTAGCTGCCGAGTTATTTTGTATCTGTTTAACATTGTATCCCCACAGTGTATAATTATAAACAGATGTTTCAATGAAATAACACCATAATGATTCGCTTCACTAGTATAATGTATGGTATTAAAATGACTGGATTTGATTTACAATGTAAAGCTTTGGGTTGGAGACACTGGGGGTTATTTATAAAAGCCAATTGTGGGGCAAAGTTTGAAAATTGGTCTTATCACCATGGATGTCAATGGAATCGATTGCTTTATACTAAATATATTATTTGATTTTTTTATTGTTTTTTTTTTTAAATAGTGGGATATCTGGATCACTACATAGTGGGCCAGCAAAACTTGATGTGCCGCTATTACAAAATATTATAACTATTTACTAATATGTATAGTGCAATTATGTTCCATAGCACCAAATATTGGAATTTAAGTTGATTTCACTTCCTCTAGAAGTAAAAAAATAATAATAATAATAATAAACAAAATACGGTCAATGTGCTCCTGTAAGATTTTAAACTATTATCCCTAGTTTATAGCAGCCTCCTGACAAAAGGCATCAAAAATCTTTACCGGTATGGTAAAGAGTTATCGGATGAGTTATGTGAGCAGGAAGATAGACGCACGTTTCCCCTGGGTCCTTGTCAATCACAGAGGTGTGAAAATAGAAAGGTTGGTCAGAAAACCTTAGGAATGTTTTTTACATTAAAGCCATTTGCAGCTGAAAACATCCAATCCAGAACCGTGTGGCCACTGACCTTATGCATCCCTTGGGATCATGGACCACCAACCTATAACCCTGGTACAATCATACAGGCAGAAATTAACTTATAACCAACAACATGACAGCCGTAGCAAAAGATACAACAACACAAATGGTAGAGTAACCCCCCCAAAAAACGAAAGCTTGTCTTTTAAATATTATGTTTGCTCAATAAAAAATACTATGCAATACTCTGTTTATATATATATATATATATATATATACACACACACAAATACTGTGTATTGAGAGAGAGAAAAAAAGTTGCCATAAAAGTAACAAAAATAATCTATAAAATAACCATTTGGACCTCTCCCTACTTCTCAAATATGTATGGTCTCTATTTTCGGTCAAAGTCTTCTTCTCACTTGACTTTTGAGCTTAATTTAGTATAAAAGAATATGCGTGCCTCGGTATTGTTTAACAAGAATGTTAGACAATATTAAATGACGGGGGCCATCTAATAGCCAGACAGGTTGGTTGTAAAAATCGACATGGAAGTGGATCCTAGCTTTCAACTGATTAATGTCCGCCACATGCAAGGCTGCAGGGTCCCAGCTGGGGACACATGTCTGTCCCACCATGTGTCACTATAGGAAGACATCCAAGAGACGCCATTGAATTTTACGTCCCAGAGCTACCAGAGATATAATGTTCCCTATACATTACCTTCCAACCTTGACTGTAAAAAGATCTCGCTTGATTCGTCACGCATTGCCAACAACACTGGCCATTCTATGACATTAGAATTGTTTTCAGAGGCTGCATTCAGCCTCATTAACAGCTGACTGCTCATTCTGAAGATGATTTACATTCTTTGGAGTCTGTAATAGCCAAAAATATGAAATTATAATAATGCCGACAATTTGGCCGCCAACCTGGGCTCATCCCAACCAGACAAATGAATCCTACTCCACACTGAAAGGGGTATCTCAGAGAGGGTCTTATTACTCCCTGCATGTAGCCCTGGGGGCAATAACTGCATGAAACGCTAGCGTTCTACGTCCTAGCTTTCATGTGACAGAGCATTCTGAATTCGAAAAAGGATTTGGCCTGAGAAATGAACTTGTGGGCAGAGTAAAGACGGAAGCCTAGAAAAGAAAGGAAAGGCACAAAAACGGATTTTTACCGCATTTTTTTTTTCTTATTTCATTTGCGGTTGTCTGGGGGAAAAAAGTCACACGCCAATCGGTTGTAACCTTTTCACTGCTGGAAGCTTCTGGAAACAGATCACAAAAGTGAAAACATTTCTAGAACTACACTGAAGCGTTGAAGCCATATAGGGCTCAATATGGCACAAAAACGTTACAATCCGACCGTAACACCGTAGAAGCCGTAGTAACCTGACTCTTGGCATTGGTCCAGCCTTGGTATAACGTAAAAACAAATCGGTATCCGGTAAAATTACGTTTGTTTTGTGTGTCCGGCTCTCCGTTGGGTTAGCCATTAGAGGGACAATCCATTCGGGCCCCAGAGCAACGTGCAATGCATTTGATTTGCCGCGCAAAGGGTTAAACTAACAGCGTGTGTTATAGGACACCCAAATGGGAGGCATGTATGATCCGAGGGATTAAACTCAGAAATGACCCTTGCCACACCAGTCACATTTATTTGAAATGACACCAGTAATTTATTAATGATGGCGTCGGCTGTGCGGTTGAGGTTACCGGAAACGATTGGGTAAATGGAAATTCTGGTCACGCAGCTATGTGAGGCTGGAAAACATTCAACGATACAAAGTAGTAACAAATTTTTTGGGTGTTATCCCAAGGTAGACACTGAACTCATGGTGTCCTCTTACGTATGATAAAAGGGAAGTGTTACCTATCGCCTTGGGGCAGGTTTAACGCTCTACAAAACCCAGCGACCACATAGAAATTCTTGCCAACGGGGTAAATGTACTTTTATCATTTGATTCCCATCGCTACGCTATATTTAAAACTTTTAGAAGAAAAAGAAAAACATTAAAAGAACTAACATATCTCATGGCCGGGAAAATGTTCTTTGAAAGATAACAAGGAGGTTTCTATATAAGATCCAATGTAGAACACTGTTTTACTATTTCAGACGTCCGAATAATCAATGAAGAAGCCAAATTGTCGCCTGCCCGTTAATGAGCTGATTCCTTTGTTCAAATCCGGTCATTTCCATACTAAATACTTTTTTTTGTTGTTCCACTAATCCTTTCATTAACTGTAGTATAACCATTTAGAACATAAGGGCAAATATTTGAGTTCTCTTGTGAATGTGTGTCCCTTCAAAGCTGGTTTATTTACCCTGGTCAACAGGCAGGGTAGTTTTGTTTGCAGAAGGCTTTGCGATGATTTATTTGGTGTCTTCCCTGCCGAATCTCCCGAAATGTTCCAGTCTCTGTGACACGGAATAATATTTCATCTGCTAAACTGTAGGACAAAACAAAAATGTATCCAGCTGGAGCCGACGTTCTCTCATCTATCCATAAATGTGTCTGGCCATGCCGCTGGTCATTATAGATGCCTCCATTATATATTTTGGGCGTTGGGGTATAATCCCCCCCCCCCCGGGTTCCGAATACAGAAGTCTAGAACCTGGTTACATCGAAGGACAATACTTGGATCTTTTTAAAGATATCAAAGCTAAAGTGGGTCGAGAAAAAGAAGCAGCAATCAGTTAAATGACACATAGAGGGCTTGTTCCAGTAAGATGCCTTGTTTGTGAGCATTATGAGTATCGGGGATATGAATTACCATATCCTGGGTGGATCACACAAACCAAAATTATGAGAGATGAGTCAACTCGCTGACATCAACCGTCTGACATCAGTATGGGGTGTAGGGTTGTTGATGAATGTTTAGACACAATGCTGGGTCTCTGATATACGTGAACACATCTTATAGTAGCGGTAGTATATAGAGGGTGCAAGAGTAAATAGCAGACAGCAGCTAAGCCGGCACTTAATTCCAGACCGCTAGAAGCTCGCGCTGCGTGATCAGAGAGCAAGAAACTCGCTGTGAGAAGACGAGGATGGACTGTAGAGCAATAAAAAGTCAACTTCAAGAATCTATGTGATGTCTACATTCTACATCACAAAAACATCAAGAGAGTCTATCCCAGACATGTAGGAAACAGAACCCTCCACGTTCTAACTAGAATCTTTAAGGTCCAGACTTCCAAAGTTCTAAACCCATTGCAGGGTACATTTATATTTATATATATATATACATATATATATACATACACATACTAACCTATATCTTACGCTTCATTCAACTTGATATACTACAAACCCTAAAGCATTGAATCCCTTAATATTTTATAATAATATCCCTTTTATTTTTGTCAGGGATGGTGGATGGACCTGGCCAATAATAAAATGATGCCTTTTAATCCTTCTAAAATGTAACACAAAGCATGGCGATTTAACTGACCTCTAGGACCCCGGGATTAACCTCTGGTGTCAGCCCTGAAATGTAAGGAGAAAGATTAATGAACTGCATACAGATGTCGCCAAAAGACGCCAGCAATAAAAATATATAATTTCAAAAGTATGTGTAAGGGAGCACCAAAGCAATTCATTGGGCCGGAATCCAACTTATGGTCCAAAAGAGTAGTTCTTCCCGTTGCTATCTAAAGAATTCTACTCCTATATAGAACATAGCATTGCAATGGTGTGTGCTTTTCTCATCAGTACATACAGCTAGAAGAAATGTAAGCTCTGTTAATGCATAGAAACTATATGATAAAGTCCTCTTTCATCCACTAGAACCTGGTTTATCCACTGTTGCTGTTAATCTATTAATAATATGGAGTCGGTCCCATCTTTGCAGCTATAACAGCTTCTACTCTTCTTGGATTTTAGAGATTTTTTGCCCATTCATCCAGTAGAGCGTTTGAGAGGTCAGGCACTGATGTTGGATGAGAAGGTGTTCGATGGGGTTGAGGTCAGGGCTGGTCAAGTTTATTCACACCAAACTCCTCCAACCATGTATTTAACTTGCTTTATGCACTGGGGCGCAGTCATGCTTGAATGAAAAAGAGGAAAAACTGTTCCCACAAAGTGGGAAGCAGAGCATTGTCCAACAAAGCAAGACATTTCACCCAATGCTATGCTTCTAACTTTCATTAGTCAGAGGTGGGTGACTGCGACTGAGCCATTCTACTCGGTCACTTTCTCCTAGAAATTAATTTGTTCTCCTACCTATCCCGGTAGCAATAATTTTATCACCTTTTTTTTTACCGCAGATATAATGACAAGTAAATAGTTGTCAAACGCTGCATCTGAACGCCTTCCCTGCATATTTCACGCAGACCTTGGCTTTCCGCATCTTTTGAACAGCCGCCAGCTCTGTGAAATGATTAGGTGACTCAAACGAGGAGAGTCAACGTCTCATCTGCTCTGCGCATTTTCCAGTTATGTATCTAGAAGCAAAAATAGCCCAGCCTGGCATCGTTAACACATCCGTCACATGTAATACCCACAAGCTGTAAATGGATAACAAATCTCTGAACATCTGAGAGCGTTTATTTTTTGTTACCGGTTGGAAATTAAGTTTCTTAAAAATTACAAACAGGTACATTCTGGTTTCTTTGCTCCAAACAGCGTTGACATCCCCCCCGTTTTGCTCTCCGTCACAAGGAGTTAAAAGCCAGCGATGGATAAATTAGAGAATTGGGCTGTCATCGGCATCCTGTTTCTAGAGAGGAAGCTGCCAAAAAGAATATCCACTAGGGTACAGTAACTGTGTGTGTGCCAGGATATCAATTATAACAAACTGCGTAACAACAACACATCACAGAAACTATAGCGAAATGGTGAAAATAACAGTAAGCAAAACAAAAAACAAACAAAAAAAAAGTTTGCCACATTTGTCATCTCCAGCTAAAGCTCATTTATGTTGTTGGAATATCCGACGAGATATGGTTCCATTCTAGAGCCTTAAAACCACAGAGGCTCTAAAGTGCCTCTAGATTAAATTTCGTAGAGTCTGGACCCCCTCAGTCTTGTCTCCTAACAGTATGTGGTCCAAAAAGTTGGACAAGGTGCTTCCCAAGTATCTTGCGCGCATTCCTAAAAGTTATTACGCTTATCCATTTCTCCTGGAAGGAGAAATCGATTACAAAATTACAAAATAATTATAAAATACATAAGTCTAGAGCTGATGTCTTCACGACTTCCCTCCCTCTTTTTCCGGATGGGGAAAAAAAAAGCAGAAACAAATAAAAAATTTGCATCGAAATATAAAAAAAGAACTTGTCCCGTAGATGGCCTTTTGATATGCATAAAAAAATAAATGACAGAATCAGTTGGTCATTTTGGATGTGGTTGGTTCATTGGATAGAGATTAAAGTCTTTAATTGACAACATCAGGATCTCCACCGCACGGTTATTTGTTTTTCGCAGAGAAAAGGTAAACTTAAAATAGACAGGCAGGTTTAATAAATAAGTGGGTTAGCGCACGGGTCCTAATGTGTCTATCAAAATAATCTTCAGAGGGATGGTATGGAATGCAGCTTATGAAATGGAGGGGATAAGTAAATTAAAACACATGGGTGGCTGGGTAAGAAGCCCTCCGCCGTGGAGGACACCGTCGACTGTGTTACTCCTGGATCTCATTGGCCCAACTTTAATAAGAAGCAGCTGGTAATGAAGTTAGGAGTTCATGGGAACCCACCCTATGTTGAAAGCTTTAAGTTGGTGTCAATACTGAAAACATATGAGCGCAAAGAAAACAGATGTAATTGGCTTGTGAGGTCAGGTTATGTAAAGACCTGCAGAACCGAGGTGATTCCGGGGCTACGCGGAATCAGGGAACAAAACAACTACTATTTTCTGGCTCAACTTACTGGAAAGTAAAGAGAGAATGGAAATAACAACTGGTAGGATACACAGTTTACTTTACAAACAAGACACCTAGACAAGGGGTAAACAAATCACCCTCGGCCACACGGGGCACATATCAGCTACATTATAGCATCTCCTGCGAACATAATGACCAATAATTCAACCGCGATGGCATTTTTGGACACGATAGAAGCAAATGCTTTCAAAGCAAAGCTCTTGTCTTGTTCTTTGCCACAACGCAGCATGAATCAGATATGCGGCTGTAAGGGAGTCGAAAGCCACAATGCAGACGCTAACTCCCAGAATCCATGGGGAGAATACGCGTAAACGCAAACTAATTAACCTGCGTGACCATAACGAGAGTTTTGTTATTGAGTTATGTTTGATCTTAAAGTTGAATGTACTCGAATGCAATACCTGTTGACACCTAAACTGAGGCACCTTTAATAATGTGATATTTCTAACTATAACTTTTGAAATTTCATTATGGAACAGGCCTTATGTTATACATAAAATATATCCATTTTCTTAAAGACCTATATCTATTAATCTCCGATCCCTCAGCCTTCGGAGGGTCTTGCGAACGCTGAACGGTTAACGCTACTCATGAATGTGAACGTGAAGGACAATGGGCTTTTCTTAAGGTGTTTTTGCTGAATCTCTGCCCGGAGGTTTAATACATCCTGCAGGATCTCACACACTTTTACTTAGTGCTGTGAAAACCTGATGGGGTTTTCTTGTTGCACTCGCCTTGCTAAAAAAAAAAAAAGATTTCGGGAGAGGAATAATCCAGCATGAAATGGAGCATGAAGTGGGAGCAACTGGGTCTCCATACCGCTTGATGTGACACTATATTTATCTTTACTTATTCCGTAAGCTTTTCTGTCTTCTGTCAGACTAAAGGATTGCACTTGTGTATTGTTTTAAGTTGACCTCAGACAGAAAACCGAGGATCCAAAAGATAATTAGAATTCAGATTCAGTTACTTTCCATGTCAAGCAGACGAGGAGAATGAAAAAAAGACACAACAGGGCTGTTGATGCTTGAATCCTAATATTTCCAGTAGTTTCGTCCTACAGGCATCTTGCATTACAAATTCTTAAGATAGGTTAACTTCATTTGTGACGCTATACCAAGGCAACCAAGGTTCCTTTTTATTTTATGAAGTCACAGCTCCTCTGTGTTCCTAATTTCTAAATGGATCCTCCAACAAGAAAAAAAATCATAATGGACCAACTGCACCGTTCTCTAAGGAGGGCTTCATTTGAAATGGCCTTTCATAATGTACGATAATACAATTAACTTGTAGGTAAAATAATTAAACTATAAAAAAATTGAATGCAAAATTGTAGAGATGTTCTTATGAATATCCACCTTTATATACAATATACATACACATATCTAATGTCTGATAACGAGCCTGAGCTCTTTACATTGTCCTTTAATTAGGCTCTTTACACTTCTGTAATTATTTGGGTGACAGGAGGTTAAGTCTGCCACATGGTGGGGGGGAGAATAAGATGATATAAGAATGCCGAGGACTCGACTACCTTTGTGGCAGTTATGAAATTCCAAATTGTTTTTCCCAATGCAAGAGGAGAGGGCAAGACAAAGAGGTTTAAAGACATGTATCTCACACCTGTCATCTGCCGCGTACCATGCTGAAAACAAGTTATTTTAGTTGCGTTTCACTAGAAGCAGAATGAATAAAAATGAACTTCTGTCCGGAGGGAGAACAATAAGCTCGATCTCACTGACCACAGAGGTGTTAATCATGGAACCCCAGAGATTTATCTATTAAAAGTGTAGCTAACTCTGCCTGCACAACAGTGACTTTGGGACTTCATTGATAATAGAATCCAGACAGTAACATGATGAATGCTCATACTGATATACTCATACCCTGTCTGAGCATTCATAGAAAAGCTCTTCATTAAGAGAAAACAGATCTCGCTGATCCACCTCAATCGCTCCCACCGCACTACTAAGTTTTGCCGAACGGCACGTTCTCGCTAGGGAAGGGTTACTGGGTTTGCTGACCTGCTGATACGTCGTTTCATCAACATCAGGGAGTATTTTACCAACAGCAAATCCCCTGACTCAGCCTCACTGAGAAGTAAGACTTTTACATGCTACTAGCCCAAGATTTTTATTAGCCGGGTTATTCTAGGCTGCGGTTCAGAAACACACCGTTATCCATGGTGCTTTCACATGAATTTATCAGTAGAATATTTCAGTTGCGGAACTAACACCGCACATTGACAATCATGTGAAACATTCTATAGACCGATAAATTATATTATTCTTCAACAATAAGTAATCATTTTAAATGCTAACCCTTCTTGCTCTTATCCTGGTTGTTCTGTGGGTCTTTATATTCATCTGCGTCCCTTCGGCCTGATGAGTAAAGTGTTGCATTTGTCTAGGTGAGCATTCCAAAAAGAACAGATAATTAATCATATTATAATGTCGAAAAGGTTTCAGGTTGACGTAATGTTAATTTGGTATAACTTATAGCATAACCCTTACCTTGTGCTTTAAACATTTAGATTTTTTATTTAACTTAAAATATTTATCCGGCTTGTTGGTGGATCCCTTTATGACCTCGTTTAGATCTAAACAAATGAGGTCACAAATGGATCCACCAACCAACCGGATAAATATTTTAAATGAAATAAAAAATCATTAGCCTTTTGTCATTAGCGTTAGCGGCTTCTTGAGGTCCTCGGCAACTTGAACGAGTGCACCTGCCAAAATAAGCAATCTGAACTGTTACCCACTCAGGGACCCCTTAGTTCCATAAATCACTGTGTTCCAGTGACAGCTAAATGTGTTTTATATCATAAAGAGAGCTTGTGTTTATGAATGCAAGATAAAAAGGGTTTAGCCAGTGCAAACACTGGGACTACTGTATGAAGTCTGGCACGGTTTCCCTGGATTTTTTTCTTCTAGTCACTCTGAAATACGTTTTTTTTGCTATCACACCTCTCTGCGTCTAAGAGTGAGTGGATCTTAATTACTGGCATGGGCTCGGCATATAGAAATCGCTTCTAAAGTGGGATATTTCTTTTAGGTGGCTTGTACGTTATCCGACATGTACTTTTTGTCGATAAGTCGCCAAGCGTGGCTTTAAAAAAAGCTAAAGGAAGGTTTTCATGGAGAAAGACAAGTTTCATGCGTCTTGCAATGTTTTTGTGTTGGGAAAAGAAGGTAAAATATGGCCCATACTGGAAGTTCAAAGGAACTACATAAAACCATCTACGCAACAAAACACCAACGTAAACTCCTACAATCAATATCTAGAAGCAATTAAAAAATATCTTCCACATTCAACATTTACACATTAAGAAATGCCCTTTTTCTATCGGATACGAATACGATTCACGTCACTTAAAATGAAGGAGAAGCAGAAAATAGAGAAGCTTCTTATATAGGAATTAAAGAGATTTTCGATTCCACCTGTCCTTGTCCGCCTTAGTTCTGTAGTCAGCGAGCTGTAGTTAAACTTGCTCCTTAGAGCAATGTGTTATACATCAGTAAAAGCCCCAACATGGTTAAATATGTGGTTCAGGGTAACTGGTGTGTGCATAATGTGACTTTGACAAATTACGTTGCCTGTAAAGTTTTCCATGCTCATTCCCACCCCTGGAAACCAAAATGAAAAAAAAGAAGAAGAAGAAAAAAAAAAAAAAAGATATTTGTTGCCAATCGGCATTCTAAATCAACAATTGAAGTTCTGTCTGTAGAGCTTGAGCAAAACCAGAGAGTGGAAACTTTATGCAGAATGCAAAATATAAAGGAAATGAAGCATACTTCCCTTGCACAGATGAGCCGCGTTGCACAAGTCATGCAGCCATTCCCTTAATATCAAACATTTTTCACATTCAAAATGTATACACGTTAAAAGTTTATAAACCTTAACAGAAACAGATACAAAAACATGCACCGTTGTTTTCAACAGACGGGGGAAACAATTACCCGGCGCACTTGTTATTTCCTGGATAAACTTACATCAAAAAGAGGGGGTTATGAACTTTGCAAAGTTCTTTGCTCAGCTTGTTTAAAACATGCATACATGTTATAACAGTGCCTCAAAGAATGCATATAATCACATATACAAAATAATAATAAAAAAATATTTAAAAAATACTACAAATTACCAAGCATTTTTCTATGACCTTTTATTGCAAGCATTATATAGACTATCATTGTCAAAACGTGATTGCAAATAAGGGCAAAATAAGAAACATGAAAAAATAATTAAAAATAATAATAAATTATCCTACCAAATTAGATTACTTATCTAAATATTATTATAAATATATTATTACAGGCAAATCCTACTAAAATGTCAACTAATTCTTGTAGTCTATGCCTTCAAGGGCGAAAAATATCTTGAACATTATTTATGTGAATCAGTCTACTAATATTACTTTAGTAATTAGGATCTTTAAATTAAAAAAAAAGTACAAAATAAAAAAAATCTTGCCTCTTAGAAAGATCACAAATCTCCAGAATTCCTTTAAAAGGCCCCTTCGATATTTTATTGTAAGCTGTGGTTTTATCTATGGCAAGGTTAATGAGCACCCCATCAGCAAACATGCACTGATGTGTAGAGCAAGTTTCAGACACAAAATGCAAGGTTACGCAGTTGCCATCGAGTCCTCCTATCTCCTGCCCTAGGACAAACTTCCAAGAAATTATATCCGACAAGCCGGAGTAAAATAACCAAAATAACCAAGGAGGGGGAAAAACAGGGACCTGCTGTTTAGGTTTGTGAGTAAATATTGTTTGGTCAAATTATTTGGGGTTCTGTTACACGCAGAGCCTTATTTTCTGCTATCTTGCCAGAAAAACGTTTCAGTCTGGATTTTCCCCGTCTGTACGCGGTGGCATTACGAAGAGAGAGCAGAGCTCTTTTCTGGCTATAATCCAGATTTCAATCCAGTTGCATTAGGAACAGGATCCCTATCCAGACCTGCTTTCTCTGAAAACATCAAGGTTCTTGGAACCGAGAAGTCCCACAGACATATTTCCAAATCAGTCTAGCTCAACTGTGGTTGGAGGCCACATTAAGATAATTGCCGGTTATTTCAGAAACTGACTGTCACTGAAATGTTTGTGAAATCGCGTGTTTTTTCAGCAATCTGACTGTAGGAACCACTTAGATTTTGACCGATTTGAACAGAGTGAAATGGGAGTTATTGTGGTCAGCAAAACATTATCTGCCCACCCTGGAGTTTGTGGGCGGAATGAAATTTGGTATCTGATTGGAAATGACTATTAAATGCAAGAACGTCGCAGGATACATAGAAATACCTCATTATTCAACGGATGAATATATAACGTTGAGCTAAAATGTGACCTCTCCCCGAATGAACCCAGCTTAGCAAGTCGCTGTACCTATTCTGGTGTCTCGCTGACTATCCCTCCAAAAAAGAATAAATTAATGGTGGTTTTCGTTAGCAATTACAGCTCACCAATAACATGTAACGGGATTATTAAGAGGAGGCTGAGCAGAATGTTAAGACTAGAAATATGCCAAGAAGCATTCGATACGTATATTTAATCCTTTAAAGGAATATTTCCCTGCAGAGTTATATTTTTTATATTTATATCTGCATATTCACCAAATAAAGTGTTATCATTTAATACAAAACAAATGTTCCGATCAACATAGGGGCAATTGGCTCATATATATATTTTTTTTAGATACATTAATAACTCTAGGCGAATGAATTTTGTATTTTGCATTTCATGTTGCTATGTGTTAGTAAAGATTATTTTGTTTCATATCACTTATGTCTTTTTTATATGACATTTAAAATGACTGACGTGTGAATGATATATTTCATTAAAAAAAAACCTCAAAATAGTTTTCAAATCGAAATTACCAAGTGAACTCCCAAGAAACCCTGTGTCCCAATAACGTAATAAACGTGAAAGCGTGTATGTGTGTGTGTGTGAATGAGGGATTTATTGACCATATATATATCCAAGAAAAGCTGTTATTAGCATATTTCAGCTAAAAGGACCAAAAAAAAGGACAAAAATACATATTCCTTCAGGGCACTTAAATCTTTCCCTGCAAATTCACAATTACAGTCTACATCATTCCACAGAAATCCCTGTATAATTTTGGTTTATCTAATTAAAAGGATTACATAGCAATCTGAAAGCACAATAACAATCCGGTAACAAAAAAAATAAAAAAGATAAAAACATATTAACATGTAATGTGGAGTTTAAGCTACTGTACCCTGTCTGATTGTGTCTAATGACCCACCAAACGGTTAGACACATTATTGACCTTGGCTTCAAAGGTATTGCCGTCCAAAAGAATCAAAGGAGTACATCAAAACACACACGCAGAACTATGATGTACACAGATAAAAACAGTCTTATCTGCATATATATGATTTCGTTTGCTGGCAAAAACCTTTGAAAATTGCTGTATTTACAAGCAGTACATACATATCACCTGTTTATTTAGGGCGACATATCAGCGGCCTCCTGCTTCTGGTGTTATCAACGAGGAAGCACTACGCGGGCGTGTAACTGCGTCCGACGGAGAACAATAATAAAGTGATGGCGAGGGGCTCGTTACGGAGCCAACAACATCACGGGTCCGGCTCATTATTAACCTTATCCTAAAGCGAGGTATCTGTCGCCTCCCATAGACTAGTGCTTTTTTTTTTTTTTTACACTAAGGTCCATGTGAGGTCCTCTACAGCGATGAACATTGGTTCAAAAGATCATCCTAAGGACACAGCAATGGGTCACTTTCTGCCTGCTCTCTGTCTCTGAAACTTGTCCCAGTTGGATGGAAGAATGGTTGTTTTTGGACTGCTTTTGTGGCATGCATCACTGTGATTAACATAAGAACATTGCTGGATACAATTTCATCCAGAAGGGCAGGGACATTTAAACACAGTTATTAAGTATTTCGAAGCTTGCACTTTTTGCTAAAGCCCCGCTGTGTGTACCTTTCTGTAAAACAGCGGTGGCAAAAGGGGATATTTTAATAAATAAGGTAGCTCTGTTGGAATGATTACTAATATAATAAAGATATACAATGTTACTGAGTTCGTCCTCAGTAAAGACGATGCCTTTATTTGTATCATGCTGATAATACGCCATAAAAATAGACCTAAACAGTCACAAAAGCTCGCATTCTATTCAGCCAATAAAGGTATAACCTTTGCCATACATCCAATAATTACCATTAAGATTGTTTTGTTTTTTTTTTATAAGCTACCACTTTCCAATGAAAAAATCCCTTTTTGCAGCTTTTGATGCCGTTTACCGCACAGACGCCGTTCAAAGAAAGGTCTTTATAACTCTTTTGGAACTTTTAGAATAACTGCAAGGTAAAGCGTCTCCGTCGTAGGTCTAAGAACCCAAACTGGATCCGCTGTGACCGATAACAGCTCAGAAAAGTGTCGCTATGAGTCTAAACGAATTTGAACCCTTTTGAAACGTAAAGGAACCCAATCCAAGGAACAGCTGGTCCGTAAAACATGGGTAAATCCATAGGTATTTGTCTAAAGACTCTATCTGTTACCCTGCGGGAGGAACCTCTGCACCGAGGCAGCTGACCTTCTCAGTCCGGCTCTCAGCAGGAATTTCGAGGGTGTCAGATGATAATGGGGCAGTAGCTACATCTCAAGTGAAGATAACCTGAAGAGAAGGGCCACCGGTCAGATGGACCGCAGCTGTCCCTGCTTGACGCCATTATCCAGTAAATCAGAGACCTGATATGGTACACAGTTGACCTTTATATTAGTATCCAGCTATATACACAGACACTTAATCACCTTTATTTCTTATTTACATATTATTGCATTTTATTATTTCTTCACACGGTACTTCTTCAGACCAAAACGACGGAATGTTTAAAAAAAGGTAAGGTATATATTCCTCCCATACTACCCCACGGCCCTTAATACTCATCAACGCCTGCATTTTTTTTCTCACGCTCCCGGAGATTGTATTTAAATGACAAATTACAGAGTTCTAAAATCCAATCGGCCAATTGTCACAAAATCTTAGAAATGATCTGTTGTGGCTTATCAAAGGCCACAGGGCCGCATGGATAAGAATCCGGACCTTCAACATGCAAACATGGACGAACAAGATGACGAAGAAAACATGGTGCCAGTCCATAATCTTTACGGTATAGGTGGCTGTTCTAAGTGAAATCGTCAGTTTTAATTAATGCTCCCATCTACCCCGACTTGCTGTTTTCAAGAAGAGCGTTATATTTAATTTGCTTGGCTCCTAAGGAAGCTATTGGAAGCATCCCAGTTTACAAGGCTAATAAAATAACTGCAGCCGGGATGCATAAAATAACAGAAGAACTTGTGGTATGCTTCGAAGAGACAGAATTTGAAATGATGGCTGCGGTAGACTTTTTGCGTTGATGAGCAGGGCAGCTCTTGGACAATGATTGACCTCTGTACACAATATTCGCTAACCACATATTGTGCTGGGAGTGCGTTTGGCAGATCTTTATTCACTTAAAACTAAAATGCTATTATTTTTGGGACAATTCGTACAGCGCTTGCCTACACCTAACCAGTCGATTCTAATACGCCGGAGAAGAGACATTAATAAGCGGCCCCGAGCCAGCATGGAATCTTCTAGTTTCTCTACAAGCAGCTGGCCCTTAGCGAGAAGTCTTTCGAATGTCTGCTGCGATGAGAGAAAGTAAATCAATAACCTGCCAGGGGTTTCATTCTCATAAATGGCAAGGTGTAAGATCGGGTTTCAAAATGTGAAGGAGTTCGGAGATTGCCACGGCAGCAGACTGAGAAATAAACTCTCGTTAATTCTACAAACAGAACATTCATCTCTCTCTCTCTTTCGCTCTTGACTGACTGAGATGACCCAACGGTTGGCAGCGGCAAATTTATTTTTTTGGAATTAGCTCTCGCAGAAGATAACTTCAAAAAGAAGAAAACTGAGGGGAAAGTAAGATGGGGTTTTGGCGCAGCCTTTGGATTCCCAGCCAGATCCAGTGGGCTGGGAGGAAACCTTGTGTTTGTTATTTCGTTCACTGAAAAGTATTATGTTAACATGCGAGAACTCTTTCACTTCACTACCTCCGACTGGACTAGGAATGTTTTCACACTTGGACACCCTGAGAAAGTTGCAGCCTCCGTGCTGGAGAGCAAGAGTAAAGACCAAGCAGCAGCAGTAGTGTTGTACAAATATTGGTATCTTACCAATGACATTCTATATTAATTGATGCATATAAATGGAGACGAGAGTACAATGATTTCTAAATAAGGCAAAGCATAACCCATTAGGTTAAAGTAGGAAGACACAATCAATTTTTAAACAGCAATACTATAAACGCAAAATATATTATATGTGTGTATATATATATTATATATGTTATAATATATATATAATATATATACACCCTTATATATACACCCTTATAACAGGGTCGTTTGTCATAAAAATACATATTTATATGTGTTTTGTTCTTTTTTTCACAGACGTGTATATAGAGTAAACTGTTAATCAGGAAATGTAACTTATAACATGTCATTTAGAATGTTAGGGGTTTTACTGGTCCGTAGGACTAATCAGGCATCAAATGTATAATAAGTAAAAAGACCAATAAGTGAAAACAGCTTATAAATATGTACCTCGTTGGCAGTACTTTCCAGATGCGAGGGGGTAACACGGGAGTCTCTGTATGGATGTGGTCTCCAGAGCAATGCCGTAGTAGGTTACTGGTCCATTGGGAACATTAAGGGGTTTATTAAGTAGAAATGGACTCCAGCACTACCGGAAATGTGTTTTTTCTCTCATTTCGTGGCATTTGAAGCTAATAAAGGCCTCCGACGCTGGGTTATAATTGACTTTATACCGATACATTTTCTCAGACTTTCACCTTCTTTGGCCGTGTCGATTTAGAGCGTTTTAGAAGTTAAAAGAGAGCCCCCGACAGCTTCAGGGTAGCAGATCACACACTAATACCTTACAGTAATCTGCTTTTACAGATGTGTCTTGAGTTATAAACAATATGTTTCACACAATTCCACTCTCTGTGCACCAGCTTTATTAGGTCTGATATTCTATACAGAATTTTCATACAGCGGATATCTCGCACAATATTATTGTAAGGATAAAAGGGATTTTTGGAGCTATGACCTCACCCAGGACTAGATATTATCGGAATTCGGCTGTCATTAGGAAACGGGACGGCCAACTGATACAGGAATACAGCAAAGCCTTTCTAACCCGAAGACTTCGGGACCCTCTGACTTAATTACGTTAAAGTGTTTAACAGCCCACCCAAAAAGAACAGGCGATATTAAATTGTTACTGAAAAAGAAAAAAAAAAAGTCTTACATAATCATCCTTTCATTTTCCCACATGCTTTACTTTGTCGCTGCCAATATTATATTACCCTGCGTGGGAAGATGTGTCATTATTACCCAATTCAGCTGCCAATATATATTTGAAGTATATTAAGAATTTCTACATAAAATATATGCAACGGGATTCGTAATAAAACGTCTAAATCGGTATTTTTGGTATTAACCCGCCATCTACAATCTCAGAAATGGGGAAAAGAATCGGACAATTTAGTAGTTCGGAGTAGGGTGGCCTGGGAAGGCCATATTTGTTGCAGTATGCGTCTCCCAAAAGACTAATGGTACCCAAGTCGGATGTTGCCATGACAACCCTGCGGTGTATTAAGGTTGGAGTAAAATGGCCCTAAAGTAACATTTATTGTTTGTAAATGCTTTGTCGTATTTCACCGCAATATGCGCTGGACAGAGAAAGCGGAGACTCCGCCAAGTCACCCGCAGGTCCTCCCCCTCGTCCGGTAGCTATTTGTTACTAAAGATCACGTTCCTCTCGGTAAACCGAAGATGACAAGTTTAAAATAAACATAAACGTCTCGGTGTGTTTATCCTGCTTTATTTAAATGTGACCCACATTGTAAGAGGTCACGGGGTTACATTGTACTTCACTCAATAGCTTTGCCGGTAGGGCTGTGACAGTGAGCCGCGGGTTTTACGTGTCAGGACGGGGTGCATGATGGGATTCCAAACACGTCGCGCTGTTCCGCGTTAGGCATGAATGACATGCTGGGTTTAGTTTCAAAATGTCATGGTTATCAACCCCCTCAGACTTATGGGGGGGATTAACGTCAAGGTTGTGAACTTTAGCTTGCGGGACTTGATCAGGTTAGCAGTGTTTACTCATGTGTATTGTATCACTTTTATTTACACATAAAGAAGCTATTAAAGAGGGCTGTAGGAAGGGCTACGACGCAGTCCGTGCTGGCCAAACGCCGCGGTTCTCACATGTTCCCTTGATATCTTTGATAATATCCAGAGCATAAACTGACTCACATTTCTTTACACATTGATTATCCCTTCATTTCCGGACGCCTTGTCTATGATGCAATAAGTTTTGTTGATTTCTTTGCGTATTACAAACCATATGCCTGGAGTATTCGTGGGGGGGGGAGGTGTATATGTTTGTAATTAACAAAACACTGGTGTTTCAGACAGACGAATATCATGAAACGTCAAAGGCGTTAATATGCATATTTTACAACATCAAAAAAAAACAATACCGTAAAAGAATGAGGAATGTTTTGCAGTAGCCACATACACAACGCTATCCATTTCCAAAAACATAACTATCTCCTACTTACTATGACCCTATATTCATCATATTGCAATTAATTATAGCCGCTTACAGATCTTTGACACCTGTATTGCTATTCAACTGGAATATGGCCCTTCTTCATTTTGAATGTATTAGAAACAGTTTGGTTTTCATGAATTTACCATTATTCCGACATCTGAAAGAGAGTGAGTTTGTAAGCTTTTTTTCGTCCCGCACAAACGGTTTTCAATAAAATATTATTTTTCTTCTGAATATTTTTTTAAAACGATACAGTGTATCGGCAAAAAGAAAAGCGATGTCTTTGGAATAATGGAATAAAGTAACTTAAATCTCACAGGTGCTCTGCTGATTCAGCTTCTCTTTTAGTAATCATTAATATTATTGTTTATCAGTAATTCGGGATTATTCCTGCCCTTGATACACATACATCGGATCTGAATTATGATACTTAATATATCAATACAGCACAATGGATACCGAGATGGCAACATGTTTGCAGCTGGACCACCTAAAAAGCCTAAAATTCCTCTACCTGCTCCAGGTTTATTTTTAACCTCTAATTACGAGGAAAATAAAACCCATGTGGACAAAACTGCTGCCTTTTACATTATAATTATTGAAAACAGCAAAACATCGTACGAGGGTTAATCAGCTGCAGGGCCGAACAAATTAGCGTCGACGTTGCTTCCAAATTCGAAGTCAATGTTACATATTAAAAAACATGGAAAATGTGTTTCCAGTTTATTGTTTATCGCATACAGTTATGAACCAAATGCCATCCAAATGTTGCCTGACATGGTTTAGCGGAGTTCTCTTGAAAGCGCTTGCACACATGGGAAGGCAGCACAAGACGCAGCCGCATGTATGTGACGAAGAACTGGACATTAAAAGAACATTCCTGCGACAAAATAACTGCAACTCACATACATGAGTGGCCCGACAACTGACTTTGTATACTATAACAATTTAGGAACATTTTTCAATACTAAGGAATTGATCTCGTTATGACAGCAGTGATACAAAGAAAAACTCCATGCCTTGATCTCCTATCGTTCTAAAGCAGGGGTGTCCAAACTGCGGCCCTCCAGCTGCTGCAGGACTACATCTCCCATAATGCTCTTTCAGCTAAGGGGCTGGTTGAGGAGGATGGGAGATGTAGTCC
>VKOC01000004.1:13960964-13976312 GCA_009364415.1 Spea multiplicata
AAAAAAAAAAAAAAAAGAAAGAAAAAGAAAAATCCGGAAACATTAGTGCAGAAATAAACATGTGCGTGTGTGTACACTGGAATGACGCTATTTATTTAGTAATTAATATTTTCCAATAGAGCTTGGTTTATGTGCTTAATAAAATTCTTCTCCATCGTGATTTTTTTGTAGAATTAGTAAAAATGCCCGCGTTAAAGCACGGCGAAAGACGTGCAATTTTTCTCCTGGCGTGGTTCGCTTGTTATTTTCGCATGTGATTTAATGTGATGTTGGCGTGAAGTGCGGGATTGAAATCCTGCTAACTCAGCTGTTCTGTGTCATCGGTATACGGCCAAATAATTCTTCAAGTGTAACTCATGATCGCTTATTTTCTACGTAAACACCAGTGTAAAGTTTCCCTTTCCTGAAACAAGCACCATTACTTTAACAAATTATACGTATACACACGTATACGTATCTACACACACGTACGCACACACACACACGTATACGTATCTACACACACACACGTATATGTATCCCCCACACGCAAGTATACATATCCACACACACGTATATGTATCCCTACACGCAAGTATACGTATGCACACACACGCGTACGTATACACACACACATGTACGTATACGCACACATGTATGTATGCACGCACTTACGTATACACACACACACATACGTATATACACACACACACATGTATGTACACACACACTTACATTTACATTTACACACACACACGTATGTATATACACACACACTTATGCACACACACTTACGTATACACACACACACGCGTACGTACGTATACAGACATATACACACATTTGTATACATACAAATAAAACACACTACATATATTCAAGGAGAATGAATACTAGAATAAATATTGTAAATGCACCCAATGATTTGGTAACCAATAAAAGAACATACACATTTTTTTTAGAAAGATTTTACCCCTGAATATATAATTAATCATTTAAATCTCTTAAATAAAGCTCTCGGGATTGTAACGTTTCTAGAATTGTCTGGAACTCTGCAGACAATGCTTAACGATCACAATTATGACAAAGTACAAGACGGTCTTTTTCGTTCTTGGGGCAAGCGATCTGTGTCTGCGTTGCCTCCCACATCTGGTAACCATTCCCAGAAACCTCCGTACCGTTTCTTCATTCCTTGCCATCCAAGGCCTTCTATCTGCCGTTGTCGGCCATTGTGTTGCGCTTATCCTCTTGAAGACGTGCCAACCTCGTTAGCACAATTTGCTGTGTGTGTGTGTAATTAGGGGGGTCTTGCTAAGCTCACGCTTTAAACCGTACGTTCTCATGAGATTTGACACAGGTTGTTTTAGAATCGGGCCCCTTCCCAATAATTTCAGCCAGTTTCCTGAGCTTGCTGACAGAGCTGTCTGGACAACCCTTGGCTTGCATTCCAAGGAATCTTTGCTTCAAGTCAGCTTCTCCGGGCCGAATTTCAAACAAACACAGACGGACCACCACAATCCAAAGCTCGACATGGGACTGGCACCACGTGCCTTCAAGATATTAAACATAAATCAGTTGCGGCTAGCACAGCCAGATGTGGGCGTTCAGAGAATTGCCAGTTCCATGGATGATATGCAGCATTTAAACAGCCAAAAATCGCAGGACTTTTTCTTTTTTTTCCTTTAATTTAAACGCTGCGGGATAGACGCAGGTCATATATTGTGTGAAAATCCCCAGCGATGGAGACACTAGCCACGGCGGTTACATACTAAATTAATGACTGGTATTTTTTGGGCTGAAAACAGGCATATTTGGGGGTGCCCTTGTACGTGGTCATGCCACTGACTATCGAAGGGCTGGAACGGACCATGGATCAGGACTCCAGGCGCTTGTGACGTCACGCAAGCCAATCTCGCCGGAAATTACAACGTAGACCATTGACGGACAAGAATGAATGGCTGTTGGATAAAAGTGACGCTATTAGACAAATGACCTAAACAATGGAGGTTCCACAAGACCAAATTAAATGTAAATGTAGAATTAAATATAAAATGAAAGGGAAATGTAAATGCTTGATACGTTTGCTATCGAGATAATCGAGGTCGTTGGGTAAATGGGGTAAATGGGGCAAATGTCCATTGGGCTGGTGTCCAATGGCACCTCTCACGGTCAAGAAGCTGCTTGTGCTTCCCGACGGCAGCCACACATATATCATTTTATCGGCTGCTGGCCTTAAAGTGCCAGGCCTGATTTTAATCACCAGTCAGGCGTAATTTTCTATACATTTACAGAATTAGGAGTAAAAATTCCTCAGCACGCTTTTTCCGGAAAAATGATTCTTTGTGAATAAATATTTAAATATATTTCAGTTCTCAACCCTAATCTTTAAAACCCCGTGGAATAATTTTACTGTCCAAAGGAATATCAGTTTAACCAGATATTAGTCCGGAAATTAGAAATACTGTTTCTAATTTTCGAATGGGTGATTATAATTATTAATGGTGCGATGATTTCTTGGCAAACAAGCGGTAAATGTTAGAATGAATGCATAACGGGAGTGGGGATCAGGGCTGATTTATGAGGGTCCCAAATAATGGGGGATTGGTACAAAAGACTATTCTTCCAAGTGACGTAGGCTGCTAAGCTGGCACCATACTGAGAACAGAATACATCTGCCTCGGTAATATGACTTGCTGACGTGAGCAGGGCAGATGGTATGTATGTTATATTTTCATCATGCCCCCATAGCTGGCAGAAGTAGTAGTTACGATGGACCTCTTGCTGGGACATGGTAAAACACCAATATCCTTTTACCAACCTTTTTCCAAGTTCACCCTTGGAACCGACCCCCTTCTTGTCAACCTACGCTGAAAAGATGCCCGACATGTGAAAAATCACACTTCTGCTAGACTTTATTACTCATCATAAGCAAGCTAATTTGTGGAAATCCATAAAAGAGCAGAAGGATTTATACCATTTCGTCCGTCCCTGCGCTGGCGTCGTTTTCTGAAGCACCTACACACTCGCTCGTACACCGGCACGTATACTCACACCCCATCTGGGTCTGTACTCTGACGTGCGTCTACGATCTTACAAAAACACGGCGTAGAACTACTACATTCAAATAATTACGGTTTGTAAAACAGACCGCAAAATGTTTATAAAGTCAAACGCAATAATGTTTTAACTCTGAGTTATTATTAACTGTTTAGTGGCTAGGCAAATGTGCTACCGGTTAACCCTGTACTAAGATTGGTGCGCTTGGCCAGACGCCTTGGACTGTACTTGGTTGGATCAACCCCGTGAGCAGAAATCGCTCATAAAGTCCTGAGAGGCTTACAGATTCAGTGGGATTTCACTGCGATTTCCTGCCCCCTTTTTTTTTGGTGGACGAAGGGTTAATCGCTTGGCTAATCCCAGCTCCAGGCAAGCTCCGAGCTGTGAAGTTAGTAGATCTGGTTTTGTGGCTTAGAACAGAACAAGGATTGTCTGAGCTAAAGTCTTCTGTAACTCTAATTTGCTCACCCCGCAAATGGTTCTAATCAACTGCCAGAAGCCGTCGGCTGCCAGCCTTGCGTTGGCTTTGTACATTCCTCAAGGAATGACTTGTTTCGTGCAAGATTTCTTTCCTCCAACACCGACAGGACATTTCACAAAAAGTTCTCAAAGATCTCACCTGAATTAAAGCAAGATTCAGGTGGCCACAATGTATCAAATATTCCACGTCGATCCGATCATCGATTTATCGTTATAAAAGGGGATTTCCAGGATTTTTATTCAGAGATAACGTTTATTTTTGTTCTCTTGTATTACTTCTACTTTAGAAACATCCGGAAGGAGACAATGAGACACAACTCCGGACCCTGTATAGGTTGTCGGGAGTTGGTATGGCCGGGGAATGTAATATTTCTGCACTCCTTCATAGTAATCGTAAAGCGCGCTTCTCTCCCCCAGGAAATATCAAACCGCAGTTTATTTGAAGAAGCGTTTTCTTGCTGTCAGCTTTAGACACAGGACGGATTATGGATGCTACTACTTAAGCAAATAAATATCCCTCGCTATATCCCTAGGCGACATTTATTAGCGCTAGGAATTTGATGGCGCTATATAAAACAATAAATAATAATAATAATTATTATTATAATAATTAGCGCTATATAGTTTAATCTGAGCACAAAAATGGTTTATCTGGTTTTAACAACTAGAGACTACATGTGGATTAACATTCATCTAAAACAAATGTAAAGAAGACTAAAATACTCCCAACCTAAAAATACTCCAATAAAAGTGCGTTCGTCACCAAGTCAAAAGTGTGGGCAAGAGTAGAAGACAACACAGAGCCGGCGAATGACGAATGTTCCTCCAAGAGCCACCCAGGGGTGGCCAACCTGGTACCAAGGGTCATTAATTAGAATCTCTTATTTAAACGTCTTCTTAAACCTCACAATTACATTTTTACCTTTTACCAAATAACAGAAAAATAACCGCAAAAATAAAAAAAGCAACATAAAATGGTAATATAGGAGTGCCAAAGATTTCATAAAAAAAACCCATAAGTATCCAATCATCCAGAAGAAAACACATTAAGTTGTGATATAATGTGATTTTCTTTACACATTTTTGGTGTTGCTCTTCATATTCTGTGTTTTGATCTCATCATGAAAGAAAAAAGAAGGTTTAACAGCTGATCTTCTGGGGTTAATGGCCGACACAGTGATCCATACCCTTCGGTTCCAGCCCGGTGAGTCTGGCTACTTCAACTTCAATGCTTATTCGGGCCACTGAATCAGTGACAATGCCCTTGTCAATTTCTTGGAAAACTATGCAGATTTAAGTAGTTTGGGGGGGATTGAAAAGCTGTTAAAACATCCATTTAGATCTGACTAGAAATCACATTCGTTGGCAGAAAAAAGTTAAAAGTGAGCATCTGAAATGCCACCCTCTGACAATAAAACCAAGCAAACTATCAGAAATATCTATTAAAATGAATCAACACGGTCTCTCTGATAAACTCGGTTTATTTATTTATATAAAGATCACAATTGTTTTATATTAAGGATTTTTTTTAAATAGTATTATTTTATGACGTAACACTTTACACTGATAAAAATCTGTTTATTCCACCCCAACACATTAAACAATGGATTGATTTATAGGTGTATATAAATAAGGTGACATCATGAGACAGAGGTATTCCAAAGGGAAGATTAAAGTCAATATTTTAATATTGCTGTTTAATATTATATTATATTAACTCGGACCTGAGTACAGAACGGAAACTCCATTTTTGTTTATTGGAATCCATCACGTTTCGCATGTTACTGTTTTTATAGAAAGCTTTGTAAAAAGCTCTTATCCCTGCGTTATATCTTTTATAATGATTGGAAACATATGGGGTGATCCTACAAACTCTCCCAGCCTTCTCTTGACCCAAAGCCTTGTCCAAACTCCACACCGACCAGGACGTGGTCACAGCATGAGGGTCAAGGAGCAGCTGGGGTGGTGGCGTCTAGCAGACAATACAAGCTCTATATTTTCCCTGGGAAATCATTTCTTTTTTTTTTCTTCATTTTATTACAAGCTTGCTCACAAGAAGAAAGTTTATTTCCTCCCCTACCCCGGAACAAACAAGAACGTATCATCCCTCATCTCTCCCCGAGAAACCCCTATGGGATAATGTCACTTGGTTTGATGTTTCTCGTCCTATCTGTGGAAATCCCCCGTTCCTTCCGTCCCAGTAAGCAGACTGGAATAATATTCACGTCAATCTGCTGTAAAATTTGCTGAGAAATAAGCAGAAAAACAAAGATTATTTAGAATTGTAATTAAAGAGAATTTTAATTGCGTTATATAAGTATACATATATATATATATATATATATATATATATGTATACACAACAATCTAATCGTATTAAAATTACAAACAGCTCTGTAAGAGATATCAAAGTGATTAAAAAGCTAAAGTTTGCTTTGTACCGCGAAGGTGGCCAGGGGGTCTTAAATACAAATAAATAAATATATCAGTACAAATCTATTGGTTTGAACCGCGTGAAATCCAGCATGGCCCCCGGCACCCTAAGAGACGATAGAAACACTGGTTTAAGTCTCAGTCATTATAATAATAATAATTCTTTAAAAAGCGGAGATTGTTACTTTTGTTAGTTGTTACTTTTGTAGAGCACTGTAGTCGCATTATGTTTGTGGAAGGAAGCACTGCGTTGAATTCATGTTTACGCATTATTGTTTTTTCAACATGTAATTCCAGTTGTCGTTTCAGCCTTGGGACAGTTTTCCAAAGCGTAATATGGACAGCAAATTATCGGCTGAAGGAATACCCTGCTTGGCAGACAGCGTGCCGTCGATACGTAGAAAGAAGTATTTCTCTGCTAACGGCTCATGACTTTATTTTATAAGCCAAAAGGTGTGAAAGCCGACTCTGGTCTGAGCAATCAGTAATATCCTTGCTGCGTGACCCTCTTTGTCTTATCTCTGCCAAGTGAACACAAACTTCCTCCATATCCTGACCAAAGGCTTTATTGTCCAGCTAGGCTATCTGTCTGGCTTCTTCCCTGCATGGAAAGAGATCTTATTGCCAGTAACGGGTCGCTTCCGGATGGATAATTCATAGTTAACAGGCCATGGCGGTGTTTGACGAAATCACTGGCCCTCGGCTCGTTCCTTAATGGCCTCCGGTCTCGGGAGGAGGAAGTAACAATCAGATCTCTCGGTCCAGCTGAAGCTTCCTGTTCCCGTATCACTTATCACGCTGCCTCTTCTGTCTGGCCTGGGTTTCCTCTGCTGCCCAGGCCAGTTACCCCGGTTGATAGGTCCTGTTAAGTCACATCTCTCATCCTGTAAAATTATTTCCTCATCCTGAGACTTTCGGCGACTGATGTCCGTTGAAAGTTTGACCCAGTTTCCTACGTCTCCGAGGAGCGACTTGACACTTTTGAGGCAATTTATTGGGTGTAACAATATAAAAAAAGGTTCTGGCCCTGGAGAAAAAAAAACAAAAAACTACTATAGCCTAAAATCTTTAGTAAAAGATACATCGTTTGGAAACACAGACCAAGCTTAGATTATATTACAAAAAAAAGACAACACAGCCTTCTGTAACCATTGGGTATCGGGGGGGATCTACGGAACTAAAAATCAGTAGTCTGACAATAAGTTCTGCGTTTGTCTGTAAATTCCCTAAACATAAGAGAAAAAGAGCCCCCCCAGAAAGCCTCAGAATGTAGCAGAAGTTGCTGTATTTTTTTGGAGGATAGAAGAACTTTGAAGCATCTTGAAGGTGCACCTGGGCTTGGCCGGATTTAGTCAATGAACTTCTTAAGGTTGACGTGACTGTCATTATGAACGAGGACAGCGCCTCATCACTCGACAGGGGCAAGCCCAGAACACAAACAGATTAACAATACCGGTAACACCTCCCGGGGCAACGGGGGTTAAAATGGACAGTTAATAATTAGCTTTCAATTCGTAAGCAGCAATCGAAACACCAACTCAACGTGAAGGTCAAGTGAATGCCATTACACGGAATTCTAACTGCCCTTCATAAGATCTTAACTACGTTAGCCGTTTGCTAATTGCTGAAATATAATTACCCCTGTAGCCGGGGGGGGGGGGGGGGTGGGTTTGTTCAAGGGAAATGACAAGACTAGGACAGACAAAAAAGACACATTAATTAAGGAGGTCCCAGCTCGCTCACAAGCTTACAATCTTCTCTTGTCTACTGAATATTGTATTTTATTTAAAAAAAGATTTCTCTAATCCTGAATTTAGACGCCTATTCCACGGAACGGTACGTAAAAAAAAGAAAGAATTTACGATTGTGAACCCATGAAATGACTAATGGCCGGTCACTTAGATCAGACCGATTAATCGTGAACTCCTGGTTATTTAAGCCCCGATGTTTCACACGGAGCGCACTCTCTCTTTCTTGTGACCAGGTGGCTTATATCCAGTTCACCCGCACTTGCGTGTTTTTGCATTTCTCCGTGTTATCCGCTCCGGGAGATGCATGTTCTCCCACAGGCTGCTGAGTCTGCGATTTCTGTCAGATAGCAATAGAACACAATTCAGATTCGAGGCGGAATGTAGATTTCCAGCCCTGGAACCTGGCTGTTTTTTTGGCACATAGCCCCACGGATGACATGCCCGTGAATTTGCACAAGCAAAGGGAACGCGCGGAACAGAATTCTTTTTTCAATCTTATTAAAAAGTAACAATATTTAGACACTTTCTCATTACGGAAGTTACAGTTTGCATCAAAATGTACATTTTAACTTTAGGTCAGCAAATAAACACCAATTAACACGGTTTTAAATGTATATACATTTAGGTATTTAAAGGGGAAACTAATGGGAATCACATTAAAATCACAATTGTTTTTGCTGTCAACTTCTTGTGTTGATCTCTCTGGACAAACCACTTCCTGAGGTCTTAGAAATCAAACTGACTCCTATGCTGATTCGGCACAGCCCTGCACAGTGTTAACGGGCCAGTTGGGCCAGTGTTAATGGGCTAGTTGGGCCAGTGTTAATGGGCTAGTTGGGCCAGTGTTAATGGGGCAGATAGTCCAGCAATCTCCTTTCTTAATTGGCCAATTGACTATTGGCACTACAGGAAGCCTAACCAATCAAGCTCCCTGTCATACGGCAAAAGGGCTTGTTGGCCTCGGCCAGAATACATCATTGGGTGCCCCCCGGATTATTGTTGTTATTTATGTTTTATATAGCTCCATCATATTTTGTTGCGTTGTACAATGGTTTACAGATGGCCATGTGTCATGCTTGCTTCACACCTGAAGAAAGGGATGTGTTGGCCCACTGAAAAGTATCTCTGACATCGACAGATATTGGCAAAGGATATGAGGAAGAATGAACCAAATAAGGGAAAAAAAAGCATAAAAAATTAGTATTTTCTCCTGGGTGGACTATAAAGAGTGCGATGCATGACCGAGGTCCCTGGACACACGTCCCTCGCACTGCGACATATTATATACATTAGAAACGCACACACCTACATATCCACGAGTGTTTACGCGTTTCATCAATGCATTCCATATTTTTAATTAAATGGATGTTGTTCTAAGCTGCAGGACGAAGCCTGACTCACACGGGGAGAGCATGGTGTAGAAAAACAATCCACAATGGGAAACGAGATGATGGAAAAGAGAAATGGACATATTTGTTTGGACACTGGTGTAAGATTTCAACCTTTGTGTGCAAGTTATTAGACCACCAAAATAAAGCGGCCGGGGCCGGCGAAAAAAATGACTGTAAAAAGCTATAGCTGTTAATAACTTGGCAGCCACACGGCTGTGGTTCTGGTAAAGGTTTTAAAGAGACTTTTGATGAGGACAGAGGTCTCAGGCGGCTTTGAGGAAGGTAGACATCTTCTCCGCCATCGCATGGTAGCGCAGCTCGGCTCTCTGGGAACCGCCCCTGAGGAACTGAAAGAAGGGGTTTTATCTGGGAAGCTCCTGCATGACCCCAACTTTACTCAACCAAAGTGAAGGGGAAACTTAGGGAGCTGTTTGCTTAACTGGGGCAATTATTTGAAAGATAACTTCTTCCTGCTCTGGAACAGCCACGTTTGTACAGAGTAAACTGCCTCTAGAGAAACCTCAAGCTCACCCACGAGCCGTACACCAATAACGCCAGTTCCATTTGGGTTAACAAAACACTAAAGACTAAAAAAATGGAATATGGGCCGCTACGTTCCCCTTAAATGAAAGCCTTTGTTCTCAGTGGGGTAGACGTTATCGCTACAAACATCGCTACAAAAATTTGCAAACAATATCAGCAATTCATCAACAGTTCTGCTCGGTGACACGAACGCCGACCGCGGCAGAGCGAGGGAGGTGTGATTTTTAGGGACATGGAAGGGTTTTGAATTATTCCTTTTTATGTTCTGTTGACTCTGTGAATAAATGTAAGGCTTTCATTTCTCAATGCTTCTAGTCTGACACTTTTCACAAACACTAAATTTGCACGACATATACTTGGCCACGGCGTTTAAAGTATTACGTTCAGCATTACATACTTAAGTTGAATTTGCACACGATATCCTGGCGTGACTAATGAATCCTGAAGTTAGAAGGCCTGCGTTTTACCGGCAAAACAGACTTATTTTAATTGAAACATAAATATTTCCAGATACAAACTATCCTATACGCCATTATCATCATATGGAAGAATCATATTAATACCATATCCTTTAATGCCTTATCACAAGTTGCAATTCTATTTTATTCTATTTATTTTATTGCAACCCCCCCAAAAAAACTAATGAAATCTAAAAACGGCCTTTTTAAAGTCAGATCTGGCAGCACATAAGGTCTATTGCACTCAGCATCTGGCATTATGTGTTACTTTCTATATGCAAAACAAAAACCCCCAAAACGTACAATTAGTACCCATTTATGATAAACGGATGGAATCGGGAAGCCTGATCAATTGTATATAAAACAGGTAATGAAAACGGGCAAACAAAAGCACACGTATTTGGTATTTTATACCAAATATATTATTATATATGTAAAAGTGCGTATTGTTAAAATCCCCCTACACATTACCAGTTATGCTTATATATATATTTATATATAATATATATATATATATATGCAAGGATGTATTTTTTGGTAGCATGGAACACTGCGTCCTAATAACATAGGGTTAATTCCAATTGACTGCTTCTTCTGTAAAAGCTGGTAGAGCCTCTTCTTTAAATGTCTGTGTCCCCCAGGAGGATTATATTGGGGTGAGGTGATGGGGGGGAGGACAGTGACCTCCGCCTACATGGAAAGTTCCCATTTCCTCCCAAAAACATGAAAAAGCAAGTCTTGCTGCGATCAACAGCTGGGCAGGTTCTTGCCTCCTGCTCACTGAATGCCCTCGCCTGGCGCGGCTCCTGAAACTGCCGTCTATTTTCCAGACGGGAAATATGAATCAAAAGGACATGACATAAAAAACAGCAATTAGTTGTTTTTTTTTTTTCTGCGTGAGGCATGGGATGTCCTAATGAGCAGCAGGCTTAAGCAAAAAAAAAATAATATTCTGTGTACTCCACGGTGTGGTCTTTTGGACTATGCCCGTTGGCAGAAGAATCAGGTCATTTACTGCCACCGTCAAGACCATTAGGTGAGGAAGGGATTGTAAAAGATATCTATCGGCAAAAAATGAGTTCGAAACAGAGTTGGGTTTCCTTAATTTAGTATGCGACGAGTGGAGAAGATGAAGACCTCTCCCAGTCTGTACTATTTGCACTACGGAATATGATGGCGCTATATAAAACAATAATAATAATACTCGGGAAAACCGTATGAAGAAGAAACCGTATACACAAACGCCACGTAGTAGCCACCCATACAGCAGAAGCAACCGCGAAGACCCTGAATCTTGAGTTGGTTTGTGCAGTCAACACATCGAATTCCAAACGACTTATGACACAAAAGCTTAACGAACCCCCAGAGAGATGTATGATACGAGCCATAACACAACCCCAGGATCCTTTATTCTGAGCCAAAATGCTTAATTTTAATCAGTAGCCAGGGTTGCACATGGAGTATATTCTCCAAACATTATTATTTCATTTAAATGATCTCCATCTGGGATTCCACTGGCGGCACGTTGGGCACGCTACCTGCCAACAGGTGATATGGAGAGGTCCTAGAATCTGCCACCACAGCTACGTACTTTGAAACGTATATGTCTTTGCAGATGATTATACCAAATTATTATTATACTGTGTTATAAATAATATATATTACTTAATAATATAAATAAGTATTTGTATAACGTTATTCATAACAGCAACGTTTTTTAAAGACGACCGAAAGAAGAAAAAAAAAAGCCCTCGGTCATTACGGGGTTAACAGAGACCCCCACTAAGATCCATAAATTCCTGGAACTCTTGTTGTACAATACTGATTGTTACAGGTCTAACATTTCATCCCACACCGGACATTAAACATGGGAAGGAAAGCCCTAATTACAGTAAATTGTGAGACGCTGAACAATGTCACTCTCTTCCCAAGATGTGGATGTGGGTCGTGTTATTCCAAGATCCCGCAAACGGATAAAACAATATACATTGTCCACGCAGTCTCACAATCCTCTCTCCCCGCTTCTGGCAATACGTTATCTGCATGCGAGGATCCCACATATCCACTTCCTCCTGAGAATTCCACCCAGGTAGTAAAGGGTTAAGCATTAATGAGGCCAATAGGAGACTTTATTGCTCCTGAAAGCTATAAAAAAAAAACAAAAAAAAAACGGTCACAGCGATTTATTGTAAGCGCCCATAAAGTGTATTTACAGTCCTAGCATTATTTCTGCAGTAAGTGAAACCAGAAGCTCCCCGTCACATTCGATGGATCCCCTCTGTTCCCCGGGCTTGGTCTTATCAGGTATGGAAAGGTGTGTTTAATCTGCAACGCGCACACCCCAAGTGTAACGCAATCAACACAATCAACACAACACGGAAAATATGTCACATTGCGGCTTTATCAACTCCTAGACGACATTACGACTCTCGCCTAACCCTTCCTACAGCCCTGTTAACATTACTTTGGAAAGTGTAGAACCCTGCGAGACCCTCATATATTCTGAGCTCTTACAAAACAGGGGCATCAGGAGTTCTAGAAAGGGACTGGCCCCCTCCTAAAGAAGGATATTTGGGAGGTATGAGTTCTTGATTTTACAACTCTTGTGATACCAGGAACGCAGAACATGCGTGAAGATGTCTAGGACTTTATTACGAGTCATAAATACATTAATTTAATTTACTGATTATTTCATTTAATGAACAATGGGTTCATTGTGTAGAGATGACAACTGACTTCTGCAAAGCTGCCGAACGCTTGTGTTTAGTTTTCTTTTTAAGTGCTTGGTAGACCCTTTACTAACTTTGTGTGTAAAGGTATTCATAATCTGGGTATTGTAATGATGAAAGAGCGAAGATAAAATAACACAGCTGAAGTCATGGGTCAAAAATATTTAAAGGTTCAATATCACTAAACAGCTACGTGACAAAAGTTCCATGACATGCGATAACTCAACAATGCTCTTCTGATCCTTTGCATTATCCAAACAGATCTCACATAAGGAAAAAAACTGTCTAGAATATAAATTGACCAACTGGATAGGGCAACATTGTATCTGCATTTGGTATGACATCATAATAATGACATCACTGGCAAAGTTGACAAAACATTTGCTTGGCAATTTAATGTCTATACAATCCCAAATCAGCATATGTAACGGATCCACTTTTTAATTTAATTCTCATGAATGTTCTATTTGTTATAAAGATAAAACATATTATAATAATAGCGGCATTCCAACTCATCCCAAAAAGCTTACTTTCTGCAAACACCTTTGTTTAAGAAACCTTGTTTCCCTGCTGTCGGACTAATCCTCCCAATTATCCGTTCTGCGTTACCGGAGATAACGAAGAATACCGCGAGCTAAAGGTAATCACAGGGCATTGTTCTAAAGAATCAATCTGGATTAACGTGAAACATCCCCTACTCTAAAGGGCTTTATTAAAAGAAAAAACTTTAATTTACAGTTTGCAAGGCCTAGGATTAGGAATTTTAGCCATAGTTATCGTGGCACAAAATCTAAATGATGCCGACGATGGATTCTTATAACAAGAAAAAAATGAGATCATTAAAAAAGTACAATATCTTCTGATTCATAGGCTTGATTTGTAGACGATAAACTAATTTTTGGATTTTATTTTGGTTGGAAATAACCATCTGGTTATAATTCCCATTAACAGGCGTCTAAGATAAAGTTTTATCAGCCGAAAAAAGTTACTAGTCAGAGGCATAAAAGTAACAAGACCTCCTAATGTTACAAATACAGAATAAAAAAAAAAACCCTGCATGTATTAGATTTTCCTACTCATCCCAGGCAACCAGACAAGAGGAAGTTGTAGACCTTGCCCATGGGATTAAAAAAAACCATGTAAAGCAAATCATTTCGGTGTTGTAAATATGTCTTAGATTTGCTCCATTTTTCCAGCTGGGAGACCACATACCCCGTTGGAGTAATAGCCGGTGGTTATGAGAACTCATAAAGTCCTATGAATCAGAATGTTGACCTTCTTCTTCCAAAGCAGACGGAAGTTCAAGGTCAAACCTGGAAACTCACTAGACTCTTTCTTCTCGAGACATCAGGACGTTAAGGAAGCGGAGTATTGCTGAGACCGACGCATATAAGTCAAATTCAGAAATTCTTTTTTGCTAAATTAATGTTTTCTGTCCATATGGAGAAAAGGTCAGCCTCTGATGCTACATTTACGCTTCCACTGGGGCAATTAATCATACAAATAATGGTTCTTCCAAAGCATCGGCTACTAGGAAATTAAAAGTTTTGCTTTTTTTAATTTGTAACGTATATAAATAATTCTTTAAACGCAACAAACTATTTTACTCGTGTTTACTCCAATTTGCCAAAACGAAAGGAATTTGGCTCAGAAAAAAAAACATAGCTGGAGGGACCGTAGGAATGAAAATTCTGTGCAATAAGCAAAGCTGTGGAAGAGTATTTGTCCTGGCGCTCTGCCTTTTTATTTATATGAACTTGCAGCCGGTTTTCACTGCGAGGGGTTGTCCCCCAGAGACTGTGTTTCAGAAGAAAATCTGGCTAAACTTCTATGAATACTGTCACATAACCTCTCTGTGTAATCTGACAGCGCATCGGCCATGTGAAAAAATGTAGCCACCCACAAATGTTCAAAAATGTCTATTTAAAAAAAAAAAAAAAAAAGATTTCAAAACAAATAAAAAAAAAACTAAAAAAAAACTTGTTTTTTTGGCCAAAGAAATAATGCAAAATTATTTAAACTCCAGAAAATATTTCTCTCTTGACTTTGTATTAATCAACACACAAATGACACGTGTATACACTACATATTAAAACCTTATTTAAAATATACCTTATATATTTTTTTAAAAGATTTTTATTATTATTATTATTATTTTTTTATTTTACACCCCCCCCCCCAGAAATATTGGGGGTGGGAAAATAACTCTCTTTCTCAATTCTAGGTATATAGAAAATCCAAAAAGTCAGATTTTTTTTATTTTTTTTTTATCACCGGTAAATAAACAAATAGAAACCTCCAGCCTTGTAAGTATCTATATGTAAACAGATGCATAGGAGTCACAGTAGGCAAGCCCCATTACTAAATGATATATGCATCTTTCCTATAAGAAATTATTACTCCCGACATCATACATGTTAATCGTCATAAAAATAGCAAAAAAATAAAAATAACAAAACCCACCTCTGACACAGGAAAGAGATTAAATGCATATTAAACATATAATAAAGAGCTGCAGTAGTCACAC
>VKOC01000004.1:13976412-13990275 GCA_009364415.1 Spea multiplicata
CAAATTAATTAATTTTTAAAGCCTAAAACGCTATTAATGCCCCCCCCCCCTTGTAGACCCGTAGGGCATTCAGTAATTACACCGTTTTATAAGCTTCATGGAACCTTATAACCACTATAGCTTGCTGCAATAAAGTACATAAAATAACATTAACATAAGGTCCTATTCATTGTGGTACCCCATGAAAGGTGCAAAATTTGGAGACCCCCCCCTCCCAACCCCCACCGCACCGAAAGTACTCGGTAATTAGGTGCACCTGCAATCTCAAGGCAGGTTGGCAATCAGTAATACATACACACGGTGTGAACTTTTATTGCCGAGTCAAACAGTCGGGTCTGTTTAAATCATGTAATTCCACACGTCTGACCTTGACCTTTATTTCTGTAGTTTGTGGGTACAAATTCAATCTGGAAATGGGAGGAACTGAAATCTGTACCGAGGAGGGCAAACAAGGGGGGGGGGCACGCGAGAGAGACAAGGTTAAATTAGGAAAACAGAACGTGCCAGCTGACTGCGGGATATGTAACCCGACCCAACTGGGTCTCAACGCGCAGAACGAAGAAACCTTTCTCCAAAGGACATGAAGAACAGAAAAAAAACTCTAGAGCTGAAATCAGATTTAAACTACATCTGAGGAGAGATCTGAGATTAAAACCGATGAGTCCCCAGACCAAACATGACCTAAAAATCACTTTATTGTCATGGAGCGGTGCGTGGCACACCTGCCGAGGAGCTTATCATACCACCAGGTTCTATGGTATCTTCTAACGTCTACCAATGTTCCTTGTATAATCTTTCAAGAATCTCCTGGGCTGAGGGTAAAAGTTACTGCCGGGTTCCAAATGACCGCTTACATTCTAATGCCTATTCTTCTCAGTTACATTTACAGAGTTAATTAGAATGACCAAAATCTCAATTCCAGGAAAGGTCTGGTTGGTGCTTCACAAAAAGTTGCGCAGAGGCAAAGAATGAGACAGTCCCAAAAAATGTCTTTGTGCTGTAGGACTAAGTAATCTTGGAAATATTTCCCCAATTGCACCCAACCATCTGGCCCTGGATATGTGATAAGAAAAACGTATTTCAACCATTGGTTTCATCCAAAACGTGGACCCAACGGAAATAAAAAATAAAACAAAGCAGTCATTATTTCTTTAAAATGGCGATTTGTGGCAGGTGATTTCTTTCTAACACTACAGATGCGTGTAAGATATTTTCTTCATTATTTTATTGGAATTACTTCTCTACGTGGGGGGGTTACGAGACCAAAGCAGTTGTTGCAAAAATATACGTTCTCTTTGACTTGCAAAGGTCTTAAAGTCTTACTCTACTGCCTGCTAGGTCTCAGTCCACTAACTTTCGGAACCCAGCCACGTCTAGAACTTCATTGACAAATGAAACCTTTGTAGAGGCTGCGACGGAGTTCTAAGAAAGGGTCTCAACGAGTCCTGCTAAAAGAACTGAGCTTGGAATGCCTGGAAAAGATTGTTAAGCCTCCCGAGTTGACGTTTGTTCCAACGAGATCTTATGTTATCCACACCTAACACCCATTGAGGAACACTGACCTCTTTGAAAGGGTTGGATTTGCACTGGCTCTCGACAACACCTCGTAAAGAAGGTCATTGGCGCTGGAGATTAGGGGACGCTGTGAAGTAGAATTTGTTTCTTCGGAGAATTAAACAAAGTTGCAGATTTTCTCGAGTATTCGCTCTGTGCTAATGGGGGTCCCGAACGGTCTTCGGCGTGCAGCTGAAATAAAGTCCTGACCAAGAAACTTTACAAGGTGGAAATGTTGAGGTGAAGCCAGGTCTGTCTTGTTATAGAAGCAGAAATGGAACAGAAGTTCCCAGCTTGTGGAAAGTTGAGGCTAAACAAATAAAAGCTCACAATGTTTTGGCAATGATTTCAGCTCCAGGGGGACCAATGAACACATTTTTTTTTCACCAGTTCCTTTAAGTTAAACAGGTACTAGATCACCTCTTAATAAGTAGAAATTACCTTCAAGACTGTTTACCAAATCCCTTTATTTTTAGAGGGCTGTTTTATTCACCTTCGTAATGAAGGACTGGAAAATGTCAACTATAAAAAAAAGAAGAACGTCAGCCTTTCAGTAAAAAGAACGTCGGAGAGTCTGGGGACCGTGAGGCTCTTGGATATAGTCGATAGGGACCGTCGACGGGAACGGGTCAAGTGTGACTTTCATTAGCTTTATTACACAGTGGCAAAATTATGATGATTTGTTCTTAAATATCACGCAAAAACCACAAGCCGCAGAGTGGAAGTCTAGTTTCTTTGGTATTGAATCATTTGGCAATAATACATATGTTGTTCTAGTCTTCCTTGGTTGACCCGTCAAGCCACCGAAGGTCCGTCGTGAGAACGTAAGGAAAACACAAATGTAATTTCCGCGTTGCGTCGGCCAGCCAGTTACACAGTATCGTAGGAAAACTTTATTGCGGATATCTCGATATTTTGTTTTTCTTCCTAGGTGAGACATTTGGCCAGCCCTTTGCCCAGCTGTTTTGGAACGAAATAATTAGCGAGATATTAACCTTTGAAAAGAAGGTCTGCAAAAAAAGTCAGTGTCCCACCAGCGTTTGTCAGAGGCGTTTTACCAAGTATTAACTCAATTTCTGTTTAGAAAAGAGTAATTCTTTCGGTACCAGAGGGGCTTTCAAGGTTTTCACCAAATAAGAGCAATGTGTCTACCCCCCCCTGCCCCAAGAAGTATTTCTTGAAGTCCCCTTAGAAGTTTGACTATACATTGTGCAGGGCCAGTTCAGGACTTCTTGCAGGAGGGGATCATCGTACATTTAGAATGCATTGTGACGTTCTTGAGTCCTCATGTCTTAATGCACTGGGAATTTCTTTTTGAGACACCAGTAGGCATTTCCAAAGCCACCTTGGATTCCGGTTTCCCAAGCTGTAACTTTGAAACATCTAGCGGCTGATATGGAAGACGTCGGACACCTTCAGAGAAGGAGGATTACGTTCAGGGCTTGGAGTCCCGAAGGTTCCGTTGAAAAGTTCGTATTTTAATCTCTGACGATGTTCTTGGGCTGCCATTCGATGTCTAAGTCTGAAACCAGCATGTAAACAGCAGCTGAATTATTTTTTTGTGTTTGATTCTAGGAATATTCAGCGCAGATTGTTCTATTACACATACATACATACATACATACATACATACATACATCGCGCTTGTTTCAAAGAATCTGAGTGTTTAGGGTCGTGAAAAAAAAAAAAACCCACGCACATTCTATGGTAAGTAGTCAAGCGGCTGATGTGTCCAGCGTATCAATACAGCGTATTTCTAAGATATATATCGTTTTAACCTATCAGCAGCATTACATGGATTTATGAACTATACCGACGTGTAAAATACAAGATTTAAGACACCTTTTAAAAGCATTAATTTATTGCCGTGATGAAATATGATGTATGAATCAAACATTTAATAGGTGTTTAAATTTAAGCCTAAAAGATCATGGGGATTAATGGTGCTAATCCCTGCAGCTTAGCGCGTTTTATTTGCACACAGCCCTATGTGTACGGAGCCATCCGTGTTTTCTTTTAGCGAAGGAGGTTGGGTACTGCGACCTAACGGAGGAAAAATGCAGCTCCGGATCCAAAGGGGGCGCAAAAGTCCGATGCAATGACAAGTATCGTGTGTAATAGAAATGGCAGGGCCCCGCATGATGCGTAATTAGGTCACACAAGTTATTTGGGGAGTTTGGGGTTAGTCAAAGTTTGTATCTACGCCTTAGACACACACACACCAGGACAGGCTCTGCCACACCGACACACACACACACACACACTCACACACACAGCAGGACAGGCTCTGCCACAATGACACGCTTTAAAATCATTAAGCGGCCGGTGGAGGTGGATTTACGGCCGTTTTAAAACTCGCAGCTGCAATGGCATCACCACTGCGGGTGCCGTGGATTTTTGCCCAACATTAAAGACAGCCCCAGCGGTCTTGCGGCTGTTTAGTTAAGATTCAGGGTGGCCCCCCCCGGCCCAGCCCTCCCCTGGCTGTGCGGCTGCCGCCCTGGGCGGTAAAAATGATCGCTCCATCGCAGCAATGTGGGCCGTGTGGCCCAGTTGCTCATAGGCCACTGCGGCCCAGTGGTTGGGGACCCCTGTGTTACTGGGTCCTTTATTGGGAAAAGTTCTGAACACACAAGTAAAATGTCGTGTTCACAAAATGATACATTTACAAAAATACATATACAAAATGATACATTTACAAAAATACATATACAAAGTGATACATTTACAAAAATACATATACAAAATGATACATTTAGTCTCCGTGAAGGTATCTGGTTCTCATCTCCAGTGTCTTCCAGAGACACACTGCTAGGGACATGGTTTGCCTGCCATATACTACAACTACCTGAAAGAGACATACAAAGGGACTGTCTGCAGAAACTTGTGACTCTTTGTTAGAGATACCAACCTAGACAAGCGACAGGATTTAGTTCCTGGAGAAGCCAGCATCTGATGAGCTGCTGTTAATGAAAAGACACTTTAAGAGGCGTTTGAAAAGCTGTGTAATTAAACACAAGCACGTCTTTCATCCCCTGTGTCCGTTGTATAGTCTGCAGAAACCTTGTCCTCAGTGGGGAATTCTCCCGGACCTATTCTACAAACAGAAGTAGTGAATGCAGGGAAACGCTCCCCATAGATTTCCACTGGTGTGTGAGAGGCCAGAAAGTGATCGCTGTCACTCTGGCCAAACTCAGCCTCCAGTCGAAAGAATGTTCAGGAAATGCCAGCGCGGAGAACGGCTTCATTTATAAGCCGGGAGAAACGGGTCGGACAATGAGAGGGGGGGAGAAGACTCGACAGCGGCAGGCTGATTGGGGTAAAAAGTCGGGAGGGGGTCCAGAAATCTCTACACAAGCTTTTGGGAATACGAACGATGTATCTATGTGTTCTAATTAAATAATTCAATCTTTCCATTTAAACCAGCCAAATTAGAACAAGGCGTGTAGCCAATGGGAGGCAAGGTGCTTGAAAATGGACAGGGGCTATAGGGTCACGTACATTAAAAAAAAAAACATTAAATTCCGTCAACAAAAATATTGTGGCCGCCTTATCTCAAGTCAATAAATACATTAAAAATGTTGGCCGGCCTCTGCTATTCCAAACATTAGGAGCTGTGTGTCCAGGCTCCAGGAGAATGAGGACGATATCCAAAGCACATATACATTTTGTTTTGTACGAGCCTCCTGGCCAAACCTAATATAATGAGGAGCCTTTTTCCTGAATAAATCTGAGAGCCGTCGCAGTTATATCCAGGGCTTGTTTATAGAACTTTGAACAGATCCAACCGGCCCTCTTGGGAAAAAAGCGATGGGGGCACTCGGACTCCGCAAAGCCCAGTTGTGGTAAGAAGAGACAGACAAGCGGATGTGAGACTGCGGATATTCACACACTGTAGCGGTCTCACAAAACCCAGGCATGTTCCTTCCCCAAATAACGAGACTCAGAAGCCGCTTTGCTTATTTATTTGCTCGCGAGCTCGCAGAGAGGGCACAGGCGCAAAAAAAAGCGCATTATTCGGTAGATGTTATTATAATCCCTTCGCTGCCAATTTCAAGATGCTGTGAAAACTCCCAAACTTTAGTCACCGAAAAATAACACCCCTGGATCTGAAAGGGGCCGTTATTATTACGGGAAGATTTACATTATGGGTCAGCGTGTACAACTAGCAGGGTATGGCTTTTGGCAGTGGTCTTTTTTTTCCTTCCCCTTATTTTGGGGTTTAATATCTATGCTAATCATACCCACTGGAAAATACTTAAGAAAGCACAGAAAGCGGTTGTCAAAGCCACTTTACATCTGACTGAGAACTGATCTCCACTCCATTTAAATAATACACTGGTGGGAAGTGATTACATTTAGACGCTCCTTTGCATAGGGGGGCTTTTTCTTTTTTAAACCAAAACAAGTGCAGCCGTCACTAAAGAGTCTGGGTAAATGCAAATGACTTTTCCCAATATGCCACGGCTTGCCTGATTTTATCGCAGGCTATGTTTAAATACTACAAGGTTAACAAAAATATACACAGCTACCTTCAAACAAGACGAGTGACATAATGGAACCGCTGGCCCCTTGTCCTAAGTTGCTCTGTTGCCTAACTGTTGCAATTAGTGTTATGTAAAATACACTGTTACCAGCTAGTACATATAATAGGTGGATTAAACATAATTTTCATTTTCTTCTGATGAATTTAGCAGGGCTGTCAACCAATCAGATTACAAAGTCCATCAGGTATGTAAACATTTATAAGTTTAGGGACATCAAAGCCGCTTTCTACCGCGTGAGATGATTTATCATTATAAATTAAGAAAACATTGATCCCCTTAGACATATGACGTCAAAGTATAATTTTACACTGTGAAGTCAAGCTAGGTGAATGGCGGTGCTGTTAAAAGATACTGAAGGGAGTAGTGCCATCTAGTGGCTCAGTGAGGAATAGCCGTTTCTTCCAGACCACTATCCAGCGAAGAATTATTATTTTTATTATTATTATTGTTGTTATTATTATTAAACATTTAGCATATTAATGCACGTTGAGATGGAGGACAGTTTGCAGTTTCTGCATTTATCTGTTTTTTTTAAATTATCCACTTGGATACTGCAGCTGATACTTTAGACAATGAGTTACTATTTTTACAATTTTTGTGTTTTCTCACTTCAAATGCTCTTAATATTTGGATACAAAGTCTCAACGCAGTGGCAACTGTATAATTACAGATTATAATCCTCATATTCATTGCAATTGTTATACCTTGGGGGGGGGTTGTACTGAATGTAAAGGCAAGAAAAAGAAAAATCAATATAAACTTAAAATTCTCGATAAATTCACACAAGGTTGGTTAATTTAATAAAGTTGGGTACTAACATTAGACCCCCCCCCCAAAAAAAATAATAAAGAATTAAAAGAATAAAATACAGGAATAACATTTAAGTTAGGAATTCTGAAGAACCGCCAGGCCACTGATTTCTACACGACCCATAATACAAGCAACCCTTCTCTGTCTATTCCTCCCCCAACCTCCTAATAGATTGCAAGCTTAGAAGAGCAGACCCTTTATCTACAGCAGATTTATATCCATTGCACTAATTTATGTAGAAATCCTAGCTCAGATACCCACACAAATCTTTTACATGAGCAGGCAGACAACAGGCAAGCAAATGTCTTAATGGACAATTAATCCTGCCTGTCAGCAGCCATTACCCAGCTAATATTCATTGTGAAAAAACACAACTCTCGGGAGGCGCTGAGGTCTGTGCGGCTCATCATTCCCAGGCATCCAGCTCATTTATGAAAATTTGGATCATGCAGCGGATAATGCTTTTTTACGACTTTATCAGATGTGTCTGTAGAGGTCATTGTTCAGGAATACATCATGGAAAGAATTCTGGTTTTTGTTTTGGGTGAAGCCGTCCATTTTTAAACACTGGGTGTCGCCATGGATCAATCCCAACATAAAATAATTTTGCTTATGTCTCTGAATCATACATGCAGATGGTAGAGACGTTCCCCAAAATTAGGCATAACCGTTTCTAAATGCGGTGAAGTAAGTCCTACCTCTACCTGAAAAGCATGTGTGTGTGAGCGCGTATGTAGATTAATGGGAGGATATAGTATTATTATTATTAGTGCATGGTATACGTTGTGAGATTCTTGCGTTCCAGGGAATGTGTTTAGTTTTTTTGTGGCTTACAGTTAAGTGGTTGCGATACGACAAAAGAGCAAGACTGACGGAGACTTAGTGCGAGCATCTGCTGGCCAGATCTTAATCCCTACATCATATGGGATCTTATTACTTAGAGGGCAGTGGCTAGAGGACAGTCTAAAGTGCTTAATCCTATTGTATTTCTGCGTCACACTGTGTTTGTCTCTGCATTCTGCAACCTAATATGCAACTAACCCATGGCTTCCCAATGTGCATCCCTGCAGCAAAGGAGCTCGGAAGGGCAAAGTGGCATCACTGAGATAAGGGGCCCTTATTATTGGCATCCTGTGCATACGTGTCCCAGGAGGCATCTTCAGGGTGGTAAAGTAGCACATACATTTACTAATACACTGATACCAAAGGACACCATCCATGACCTCATCATTAGATGTCCACAAGGTCAAAACACAACATGTAGCCTGTGTTATGGTGTTGGAAGAGGCATATAACGTCATATAATATCCAGCTGGCTGTATGTATTCCATATTTCGCCATGTTTCCATTGCAGGCTCGGTGCTGTCATGGTCTTGTTATCATTTTTGGTATTCCTCTAAACACCTATTGTGTTTATTTTCTATGTCACTGTGACCTTCATTTAGCTGAGCTGCCAAACTCATTCAAGTCATTTTGACGGCTTCTCTCGACACCTCTCGAGTCCTCAGCATGTGTGGATCGCGGGATCTCCAGGGCTCCATCTGTCAACATCAGGCCGTTGAAATGTTCTTTCAAACATCATCTGTTTGTTGGGAGACATTGATAAAATAAGCACCCTCGAACTGCTCAAGAAATACACACAGGAGTAATCTCTCCTCCCGTCTGCTAATACAACACTCGAGATGATATCTGACATAACTACATGAAGAGCAGTCATAACAGCGGCTGGATTATGGGTACGTGTCTGACAGAGACAGAACGTCTTCCAAATACCCAGTGTTCCAGGCCTCCGATTCCTCATCAAGCGATTGTGTTATTTTTCTAACGACCGTTCATTATTCACCGGCGTCAGATGGATGCTAAAAAGTTTCCCACAGTTTAAGACCAAAGTGCTTCAAATAGAAAAAGCAGATAAAAATAAGCATGAAATAATTTGCGCTGAGTTAATTGTACGGCGTTAGCTTCTGATGTCACCGGAAGTGTTCTGATGTCACTCGGTCCTGTTTATAAGCAAAGTTCCATAATAATGGAATAAATAAATAATTATTATTTTCAGTGTTCAGCTATAATAAACCTAATTCAGCGTTTTTGCAGCCGACCCCGTACTGTACCTGGAAAAGGTATTAATGCAGCGGGAAAGAGCTTAGTAATTCTGGATCTCAATGCAATTCTCTAGTTCCAGACGGTGAAATCAGATGCTATCAACCCCTAAATTATATATATATATTGTTAATCTCTCCATAGGTAGATAAGACCATGAAAATACATTTAAAGATCCAGCCTTTCCTTCTGAGAGTGGAAGCAAAAGCCGATATCTCTTCTAAGTTTGTAATCTGAACACAGAGTTACCGGGGAATGGACCGATTCACTTTGGAGGGATTCCCAAAACCCCAGTAAATATTGACACTTTGCGTCGCTCGTGTCCTCCCGGCGGAGCCATTAAGCTGTATGATTAATAACACTTCGGAACGTTATCTATCTGAAAATAAAGGCAACGTTGGGCTGGCTAATCGCTGATTACGGATCCAGGCTTCATAACAGGAAGGCACCCCGCTGATCTCATTATGACTCTGTGTGTAACGTTACATAAAAGCAAAAAGAGCGTCCAAAATCCGGCCAGGGCTCGCAGCCGTAATATTGGATATCGGCGATAAGATGGGCTGCTGTTGTTGTCGGCGGCTCCGTGTTATTTGTCTGTCTGCAAACATGGCAGCGTTATATGAGATAGACTTCATAATCGCTTGTGCTTGGATGAACAATGTTTCAGATGTAGATATATTGAATGGCTTCCCAGTAGTGATGGTTTAAGTCTTAGTACATGTTCTTTGAAACTAGTGTATTTTAGTTGTCAAAATTCAATAGTTATAGAGCACCACATCTTCTTACCCCACATCAGGGTTGCGGAATATGATTGCGCTATAGAAATTAATAAATAATATCCCCATCACGTCACCTCTGTAAGATGTCAGGATCTTCTGCTGATTTTATAACTTTTGTAATGAATCACGTAACCTAGGGTTACGGGAGATAAAAGTAATGTGCTTATTTATATGAGTTTTTAATCTCAAATCTTTGCGCAACACTCTAATAACCGTGATATTTTGGAACCCTGCTAAATAAATAAGTTTATGAATTAACAGCTTAATTAGAGAAAAACAGTAAAGATTCAAAGTGCAGACCTTGCCTTGATTTTATTGTAGGAAAAAAATAAAATCATGAGTCTAAGCAGATGTCACCTAGAAAGTTATACTAAAAGCTAAAGCTCCTTTTACCCAACAACCATGATGATGACACATTTTGGCAACGTGTGGCGTGCTTTTATTCTTTTAACATGTTAATTCCATGTTTTTGTTACCATGTAATGTAAACGAAGACAACACAGTGGAAATGAGAAGCTGGGCAGGTATTATAGCACCCCTAGTGGATGACATTGGGTAATGCACATTTTTGTGCCCTAATATATAACTGTCATGAAAATGCTGACCCCTGCTGGTCACTGGTACGCATGACAGTTCCATTAACAATATTAAGTTGGAATTTGTTATACTTTGGCGCCGTCATGTGGACATACTATGTAATTACATGTCAGGTTAAATGGTGTGAAGTTAGGATTTGTTATCCTTTGGCATCATCATGTACTGTATTACGCCATACACTGCGCTCAATCTGTTTCCCCCCTCTCGCGCGCACAGACACTCACTCTGCGTCCCCTCTCTCTCTCGCGCGCGCGCGCGCACAGACACTCACTCTGCGTCCCCTCTCTCTCTCGCGCGCGCACAGACACTCACTCTGCGTCCTCTCTCTCTCTCGCGCGTGCACACACACTCTGCATCTCACACTCTGCATGCCCCTCTCGCCTGCACTCCTGCATCCCCCTCTCGCCTGCACTCTGCATCCCCTCTCGCCATGGCACTCTGCCATCTCCACACAGTGCACAAATTAAAAAACAAGACATCACAAAGAAATAATAAAACAGTTCTTTTAAAACAATGGACTTAAACACAGGGTCCCTCACTCACAAGTTTCTCCAATACGCAGGCCCCTCCACCACGAGTTCTCCAATATGCAGGCCCTCACTCACGAGTGTCTCCAATACGCAGGCCCCTAACTCACGAGTTTCTCCAATAAGCAGGCCCCCTCAACTCACTTTCTCCAATAAGTAGCCCCTCACTCAACGAGTTCTCCAAAAGGCCGGACCTCACTCCGAGTTTCTCCAATATAGCCGGACCCTCACTCAACGAGTTTCCTCAATATAGCAGGGCCCCTCACTCATGAGTTTCTCAAATAAGCGGACCCTTCACTCACGAGTTTTCTCCAATACGCAGGCCCTCACTCATGAGTTTCTCGCAATAAGCAGGCCCCTCACTCACGAGTTTCTCCAAATAAGCCGGCCCCCACGAGCTTTCCTCCAATAAGCCGGCCCCTCACTCACGAGATTATCCAATAGCCGGCCCCTTCACTCCGACGAGTCCCTCACTTCAATATGCCGCCCCTCACTCACGAGTTTCCACACTAACAGGCCGCCTCACTCACGAGTTTCTCCTCAATAACGCAGGCCCCTCACTCACGAGTTTCTCCAATAATCAGGCCCCTCATCACGAGTTTCTCCTCACTCACGAGTTTCTCCAATAAGCAGGCCCCTCACTCACGAGTTTCTTCAATAAGCCGGCCCCTCACTCACTCACTCAAACACCGGAAGTTTGTCTTCTGCAGTCACAGGGTGAGAACACCAGCACATCCCTCAGTATAGTTACAAGGAAGAAACATCTCCAAGACAATTAAGATTATTGCTGCAACCCTTTAAAGACATCAAGTCTCTTCATCTAATCACAAGTGTCTTCTCTAGGATGAACGTAGGCGCGCTCATCTGCGTGTAGAGTAGACACGGGACAATCTTCTCGGGACGTTACAGTAACAGAAGATGAGACACAGTGTAGCTTTCTTGTCTTCTCGCTGCGTGTGCGGAGGCAAATTGCAGATCGCCTGCGTTTTCTGCAGTGCTGCAGAATAGGTTGCTACAGCATTATGTAATATACTGTCACAGGTGCCAACACGTCAATGCCGTTGGTCTACAACATTGGGATGTCATAAGATATTCTTATGCTGTATTAACCGTTTGGGTTCCCGTGAAATAAAGCATTTTGCCCTCTATTGGTTAATCACGGTCCATCCAGTCTTCACCGATATTTCCCTGAGCAGAGAGGTCATGTATAAGATTGTGGCGGACGGTGACAGAGGTTTGCGATCTTGGTCTTGTAGTTGGATTTACTGGCTATTGCTGGTGTCATTCAATTGAATGAAAGGAACTGTAGCCCGTCTGGTCAAGAAGAACTTGAGAGGTCATAAAAATAAGACAATTGTAATGATTCAGCTATAATAAAATGCAGTACGAGTAATCAGGACGTTGATACATTATTACACAAAGTGTTACATCCCTAATACATTCCAGCATCTATTATTATTATTATTATTACTATTATTATTGTTATTAATAATATTATTACTGTTAGTATTGTTATATTTTATGATTATTATTAGTATTGCTATTATTACTATTGTTATCGATACAATAATTTCTTTGAAAAAATGTTGCATCATTGAATATGTTGGTTGACAATGAACCCCATTAATTTTTCCGGTGCCCCCCTGAGGCTGGGGTGAGGATGAACAGACGCCATGTCTGAAACTTAGTATAGCACACACTATAGTCCAATGTTATAGCATAAAGCGCAGATATCGCCTCTTTATACATCGTTCACATAATAAGGATTATTATTGCCCCTCTTCATGCTGTAGGTGCCCTGTTACAGCTCCTGTAGCTGTCCTCCGATGAATATCACGGTTTATTCACGTATTGTTACTGCGAGGTCTGCCCCCCGCAGGCTGTCAGGATCTCCTGGTAGGAATGGAGGTGGATCTTGCAGGTAGAGGGCGGCCTTGATTGATCCACCTGGGTCAGGACTGCTGGGCTGTTCAGTGATTCCAAGGAGCTGCTTTGATGTTGCCGCTTAATCCACTCTTTCTATTAAGAAATGTAAACCCAAAAGACCCCACAAGTTTGCATGGGGGGCTGCTGTCAACTTTCTGCCCCCCGAAAAGCCTGTTTGGGGTGAATTGGGGAATTATCTGCTCAATCAAGCAGCAGGCCAAGGCCCTGGAATATAATATTGGTTGCAGATCAGCGGAGCTCTGGGGTCTGGATTATTACACCAAAATCTACCCCATGGAGGGATTGTTTGGACTCCGGCTGAACTGTTACAGTAAGGACACGGAGGGCCGGTGAGTGGCCGTTTACAAGACAAGCATGTGGTTTTATTTATCAATAAATAGTTTTGTTTTTTTAAATACAAACTGGGCGGAAAGGGTTAAACCCTGTGTTTTATGCTGTTGTGATGTAGCCTCTGAGATGTTTGCCGCTCGCTTATATGTCTTTAACAATACGATTGTGTTTGCCTTGCGATGGGCCGCACGCCGCTGTGGCACACAGAGGGTTAATATTGTAGCGCTGTTTACTCTTTGTGCAGAGTTTATGTCCATGTTCTGGGGTTTGATTCGCTCGCTGGGCCGCGGCGTGCCGGTTACCCTCTCATGTGTGTAAAGCTGATCGTTCCAAGTTCTTGGTGCTGATACGTTGTATAGATTGTGTATATAAGTAATAATAATAATAGTAATTATGCCGTCTGCCATTTTTGTTTGCTATGTGTTATTTAAAGTCTCCCGCACGCCCCTAGATGCCCCTCGGTTCTCTGCCGTGTTCTGGACGTTCCGTGTTTAATTGCCCGGATAATTCTGACTTCGTGCAACAAATGTGATATTAATGGCTGTGGGTAGTTGGCTCGGCCACGCGTTACATTCACTGGATTTGGCTCTTTAAATATATATATATCCCGCGCGGACCCCGACACACGCCGCAGATATATCCCGCGCGGACCCCGACACACGCCGCAGATAT
>VKOC01000004.1:14003489-14052324 GCA_009364415.1 Spea multiplicata
TCACTGCGCTCCCTATCACACACTGTCACACACACTGTCACCACGCTGTCACTGCGCTCCCTATCACACACTGTCAAACACACTGTCACCACGCTGACTGTCACACACACTGTCACTGCCATGTTCTCTCTGGCGCGCGCGCTCTCCCGCCCTCTCGTTCGTTCAGTGTCACATGACCAGCCCCGAGCGCCTGCGCCTCCCCCGCCTCTCGCTCATATTGCGCATGCGTAAAGCCCTCGGCAGCTAGCGAGGGGTGTTTACACGCGCGCGCGAGAAGATGGCGGCGGCGGGGGAAGCAGCATGAGCGGCCTCACTCATTGAAACGGATCGCCATGGCCTCCCCTAGCGCGCAGGTACGGAGCAGACAGTCCGTTGTCGGTGCACACACCGGGACTCTCACTCATTGGTGCCACCGAGGGGCATTAGTGAGGCTGGGCTGGGAAGAAAGGCGCTGCAGCGCGGCTAGGCCCGGGCTGATTTCTGCAGCCTCATTGGAGCCATCGCGGGGCTTGGGTAGTGGTAAGAGGACTAGGCCCCGGAGGGCCGCGACAATCCCGGGGCAAGTGGCGCAAGGTCTCCGGGCGTTTACAAGCGGCATGCCTTTTCTGTTTGGTTTATTAATCCTCAGCCCCCCCTAATGCAGTAAATCGGCACGGCAGCCAGGCGCCCTCTCTCCCTTACCCCCTATCCGTGTACTGTACAGCGCCTGCACGGGCAGTAGCGCAGCACCCACGGCATCCACGCACACCAGGCCCGTGACACGGGGGAGGCCGTAGTGAAAGTGGGCAGGGAGTTTGTGATCACAACCGTAATCCATTCATTCACATAAGCGTTTGTGTTCCGGGCGGTATTAAAAGGTCATTCGTTATAGCGGAGGGTCACAGATACCCCTAATACCTCCTGGGGGGGGGGGGTAAGTGACAAAACCTGTGCCGAACAAAGAGGGCAGCGTGTCGGCCATGCTGGGGGCCTCTAGTGACTTCGGGTTTGGATGAAGCACGGTGTATGGGGATAGTGTCACATGGGCTGGGTTATGGACGATATTTGGGTTTGTTTTGCTAAATATTGTGATAAGTGTCACAAGTTCTGTTTACAAGCATTGTTGTGATACAAAGTTGCAGGTTTGTAGTAAAGCGAACTCCCTAATCATATTGAGTGTGCGCTCAGGTTTGTTATGGGCTCTGCCTTTTGAATAAATGGGTAAATGTTAAAACTACTGGGATTGCCCCTGGGTTTGGGAGTTTTAGCTGGGATTTTGGGGACGGTAGGTTTAAAATTGCTTTTTCACTTGGGGAGCGAGTTTTTTCCGAGAAGCAGGGGTTAAATGCGTCCAGGAGTCAGGTGTGGGGAGCCTGACATAGTTCTGGACAAAACTAACCAGATGCAACTTTCTTTTTTTATCAAGTAGTTTAGCACAGAAAGGGTTAAAAAAAAATTTTTTTTGTTTTTTTTTAAATTATTATTTACGTTTTTTTATAGCGCCATCAAATTTTGTAGCGGTGGACAAAACGGAATAACAAGTAGAATATAACGTAACAATTTGACTTAGACGGCAGGTGTGGGGGGCCCTGCTCAAACGAGCCTAACAGCTGTACCCTGACTAATTAGCGCAGGTGATTGGTTGCATGCTACCAAATGGCAGCAAATCGGTGAAAATTAACCATTTCAGTACCGCAGTGGGCAAAGGAAGGGCGCTGCAAACCTACGGGGTTTCAAGTTTGTTTAAAAGTTTTGTTTGAAGGCAGTGTAGGCATTGTGACAGCGCCCCCGAGTGGCCACGGTGGCCCTGACACAAAATGCTGCCAGGTGTTGTGCAATCGGGCTCAGTGTAACTGAACGGGTGAGCGTTACAACAACGGCGAAGCATGGAAATATGCGCTACTGCAACGAAACTATCTCTTCCTAGACGTGTGAGCCTAAACTGCCGCTGGTGGCCATGTAGTAACAAGAAGCGCCGTTAACGGGATTCCAATTAATCAACTTACTAGCGTTTTTATCCACCTCCCTTAACGATTCAGCAATAGGTAGCCCTGTACTGAGTAAGTGGAGCGGCTCTCAGTAGCTCTGTAGCTAATAATGTTTGAAGTATCTTCACTCTGCTGGTTCCAGGGCTGTCTTCCTGCCAGGTTCGTTAGTGCATTATTGTGCTAACGAGCTCTTTGCGTAACGAGGCTGCTGGTGTAAAGGGCTCCGGTGTTTGCAGATGTATTAAAGCTTGTGAGCTGCAGTTACATTTCCAGCGGAGCGCGAGGCTGTTGGAATGGAATTGGGTTTCCTTTTGTATTTTGTGTGATTTGTGCCGTATTTAAAGTCTAAATACTAAAGTGAGCACGCTGGCCGCAGGATTTAACCTCTTGTGCTCAGACGCTATGTGATTATCCATATAGTGGCATTAAAGCCCGGTTGGGAGCTCTGCCTGTTGGTTCCAGTTTAGGAGATTAATGGCCCGGCCTTCTGATATTACCGTCACCTTCTTCTGTTTTCTGTGCTGTAGCAGGAGATGTTTCTTCCACCTCGCTGTGCAATCAGGTCCCGAAGGGTCGGTATGTGTTGTCTGTCCCACTTGCCCCAGATTGCTAGTAATTAAATAGTTAAAGATTTACAACAGTTTCTTGTTGGCTCCTTAATCTCTGGGATATGATTGACTGCTTTTACCCCCCCTCCCTGGTGAGTTTGGAAATATGCTGAGTTTGTCTCCTTAAGTTTGCTCAGATATCTTATCGTTGTGTCACAATACACTAAACATGACACTTCTTACAAGATACCTGGTTTTCTTATCCCAAAACTTTTTCGGATGTAACACGTTCTCTGTGCAAATCGGACTAAAAAAAAAAAAGTTTCTAGTTTTGAAGCCCTAAGTTTGCTGGGTTCTATTTATTGTGTGGATATGGAGGATAGTTTTTTTTATTTATTTTTGGTTAAATGTGGTTACTTTGACGCATAGCGCCATATATTATGTAGCAAATCGCAAAGGTCTCTGTTTTAATAGGATTTGCTGGCTCGGGGCCTGCGGATTACTGTCATTTGTCACATTAGTGCCATTTCAGCAGTATGGATGTACATGTCCAAAGAATGACGCATGCTGTAACTGCACTTTTTAGTGGCCGTTGTGAGTGTGTAACCATCTCGGGATTAAACCGTATTGTGCGGAACAAACGGCTTCTGGAAAAAAAAGAAAAGCTGCTCTGGTTTGGGAAAGGTGAATTAATAGGTGTTATATCGCTCTGTGTCACACCTTAAATAATAATGGTGGCATTCATGCCGTTAGTTCAAAGGGTTTCTGAGGCCACAATTGACACTTTTTTTGTATATTCTAATACTCCTCGATGTAATGAGTCAATCTTATCGCCAAAGCTGTGTTCCATGCATCTGTCTGAGGCAGGAATGGGCAAAAGTTCTAACTAAATCTCTAACTCACATGATGCTTAACTCGCCAAAAGAATTGCTGAGAATTACGGGATTTTCAATTCTCTGTACTTTGCCCATCCCTAATCTAACTTTTTTTTACTCTTGTTTATTAAATGGATTATTGCCGGCGTCCTATGTAAAGTTATTGTTCTGAAAGCTTTTGTTTAATATTCCGCAAAGAAAGACATAAAAACACTAAGCGTTTCTGCGTACTTCTAACAACCGCTCGGATCAGTAAGGCTAGAGAAATAATTTGCTGCCTTTGTACAAAGGAGTACGGTAAGGAATCTCTACGAGATGTAATTCACACGGTCTTCATGAGTGGGGATATAAACCATTCTCAATTCCAGAGGCCAAACACTAGAAAGGTTGGGCTTCATCGCTTTTGTATCCTTCGGTCTCGAACGATCCGACCTCCCCAGATTGCTGCGAAAAGAAATGGCCCATGATATGGGTGTAAAGTTCTTAATATCTGCCATGAGCCTCGAGTGAGCCTTCACGTCCCTGTTGGGTGGTTTTCTCATGGTTTTTGTTTTGTTCTTTCTGTAGTATATCTTTGGGGAGTTTAGCGATGACGAATTCAAGCAGTTCTTTGTGACAACACGCTGCACAGTCGAGGTAAGTAAACGTAACTGAAGCCTAACATCCAACGTATGTACTAACCTTCTCAAACCGTGGATGAGCTGAAATATCATTAAATGGAAGCTGTTGTATTCACAAGGCCTGGGAGGGTAATTAGACACTGAGAGCTCGTTCTCTGGAAACAAATTGGGGTTTGTAGATTAATGTAGACCTGCTTTCTGTGAGCGGTCCTATTTACCATCTACTGTTTTATTTTTAAAAAGTCTGAAGTTGTTAGTCCTGCTGCTTGCTTAGTAAAGCGTTTGACAAGGAAAAAACTGATATGGTTGCAATGAACGCGGGGTTGAACTCTGTTGCAAGTGGTAAAAAAAAATCTTTAAGGGAAGGATTGGTTTATGCAAACGTATGGTAGTTTGGATCATTTATTCCAAAAAATCCTGACCTCGTAGGGAGTGCTGTACCACTCCAGTCTCAACTATCCTTACCCACCTCTCTTCCTTTGATAATAATGCGACTTTTTTCACTCTCTCCAGCTACCCCCTTTTAATGAATCTATTCAGTGTAGCCAACAGTCTTCAAGTGATCTTCAAGATGGTAAGTGTCTGCCTGCCTCATCTAAAGATATTAGAATAAGACCCTCCATTGATAATCGAAATCTGTGCCCATAAATCTGTTAACTGCAACATACTCGGCTTGTGACGTAAGGCTCTGTATTTCAGGAGAAGAATATCAGAGAATTGAGTTTGGTGTCAACGAAGTCATCGATGTTGATGCATCACTACTCAACAACACAGATTACAGTATTTCAAGCACCCTGAACCCTCAGGCTCCAGAGTTCATCCTCGGCTGTTCTCCGAACCCGAAAACGCCCAACGACGTTCTACATGAAAACAACTATGACTCCATGGATGGCCAGTTCGCAGAGTCTGCCCATCCGGATGGCAGTGGCAATGCAGACAGCGATGGCACATCGGGCATGGGACAACGAGAGCGTAAAAAGAAGAAAAAAAGACCACCAGGATACTACAGTTATTTAGAAGGTGTTGGGGGTGATGAGCCCCCCGCAGAGACCCTTGTTAATGGGCATGCTAACTCGGCAGGACCTAACAGTATAAGCACAGAGGACCCTGAGCTTGCTGAAGACGTACCGATCTCTTCAGCTTCTCCTAGGACTTGTGACAGCCCGGATAATTCTGTGGACTTTAACCACGAAGCTTTGTCTCATGTTGCTTCTGTTCCTAATGCACTAGACGATGCCAGGACTGCTGGTCAGCCTGAGGAATGCAGTGTTACTAGTTCTGAACAATCTTTCGTGCCCTCAGACAGTGGGAGGGAGAGCCCAGTAAGGACAGCTGTTGTCCAGCCTTTTGCTGGTACTGATACTACTGAAAGTCTTGGAGTTAGTAATGGACAAACACTTGAAGCCCCAGAGGAGGGTTTGACCTCTAATGGGGTGGAATTGCACCCGGAGGTCAGTGCCACCCCGGAGCAAGCCAAGCAAGAGGATACGTCGGCTTCTATGGCTGTGACCCATGTTGCTGGGGCAGCCAATGTAAACCAACCAGCTAAGTCATGGGCTAGTCTCTTTCACAATTCAAAGCCCTCACCAACCACACAGGTGGCTTATGTTGAGACTAAATATGCCCCTCCTGCCACATCACCCCAGGTCCCAGAGAAACAAGTTGAGGTGAAAGAGGGTCCTGTTCCAGTATCAGAGGATCCAGTAGCCATAAAGATTGCAGGTATATCTTAATTAAGACCACCGTAGTACTACGCCATAATACGCCAGCAGAACATGCCGTGTAACAGGTTTGCATTTCTAAAAATATATACGGCACCTGAAATGAGCCATTATTTGTGACAAAGTACCATGCAAAGTAAGATAAAACGTGTGTATATATTATCCTAGAATGCAAGGACTCACAGGCCGCTAAAAAAAACACGTTAAGAGGTATGCACAGTGGAACTGAATCTTGATTTATTGTACGTATACCTCTTATTAAAGAAAGTTTGTTTTATTAGAGACCTGTGAGTGCCTGGATTCTTGAATATATATACTTGAAAGACCAAGCGGAACAGCATCGGGCTTTATTTGGGTAAGGCTGAGTGCAAGCTCCTTGGACTATATAAACAATTGATTTTGTTAACTTTGTAATGGCTGCATGGTGCAAATACCCTAATCTCCATGTCTCCATAATGCACAGAATCTTTAAGGGCAGGTACGGTGCAACTGTAATTCTGCCCACTAGAGGGAGTGCTGCGCACTGTTTAGGTGATATGTTAGAACCCTTAATATATGGAGCCAGATAGTTGAAATATAATTTTGGTTGTATTCTAACCATAAACTGCTCTCTGCTAAACTGACATCTTTTCCAATCTGTTTTGAATACCCAAGTGGCTGTACATGTCCCAACAGAAACTTTTTCTTTTGAGTATGTTATGGAATTTAAAAGTATTCTATTGTAGGGATTATAAAATGTGAACGTGTACCGGTATGGTAAAAACACACTAACTGTAAACAAAGGGTGTCCAATCGAGCGCCAAAGCTTTTGGTTCCATTGTTAGGTTTTTGCTGAAATATTGATAGCTGTCCCTGGCAGAGTAACCGCGTCTGCCAAGTATAAAGACACAACTTGTTTTATTCATTCCATAGACAGCCGGTGTTTCCTACGGGTGATGTGCAGCAGTCTGGGAGCTACCGTGCCCTGCTGGTTCACATCTTTAAGAAACGCATGGGCTTGGGTGAATGAAAGCGTTAGCATGTATAGGCTATACATTTCCTGCGCCAATCACATCTATTGGATAATACAGAAACATTAGATCTTCTCCTTGAGCTCTATCTCAAGTTATGATCTGAATGTACACAACTAATTTGTCAGGGGTGTTTCCTTGTTTTCCAGGGCATTTGTACAAGTCACTGATAGGAAGTGTATCAATATTGTGCGTTGTACATGAACAATGCCTTGTGCTTTGAAAGGTTGTTTGTTTTTATTTGTTTTGTACTCAAAAATAGAATGGTCTGCGCTCGGTAGTGTTTTGACTTAACACAATGCTCGCCTGTTCACAATGCTGGCCGCTAGGTGGTGGTCAATTCATTTAAAACTTAACTTTTGAAATTAACTTCATGCAAATGTTACTTTGTAAAAGAGGCAAACGTCTCACCCGTATAGAGGCTATATTCTAACAAGGCTATTGGTGTTTGTCGGTTTTAGATTACAGAAAATAATACGTTCCAGGTGTAAAACTGTACTTTCACTGGATGTGTAAATGCACACAAGGTATCCTCCGATCCATAGTGAGAATCACGTAATTCTGTCTCTCCTTTATACAACAAAGGTTCTTTCACTTAGAAGAAATGCATAGCAGCTAAACTTAAGCTTTAGCCTTGTGACATCTGCACAAAAAATAATCGTTGAATCTATCCTAAAGCTTTCTGCTTCACCAAAGGGCGTTCTGCAGCTTGATGCTGTATCTGTCTTCCTGGAGCATCTCAACATCACACGTGGCCAAAAAACAGGGCTTTTCTACTTGGTTTTTATTCTGTTTAAACATGTATTTAATGAGACATCCCAGCCCTTTAAAAATGTTTTGTGCTTGGTGTGGAGCCCATTTGGAAAGGACTTTTTTTTTTTTTGTGCTTAAGCCTCCTGATTTCAGTAAAGGCAGCCGAGCTCGGCGGAGTTAATGAAGACGGAAGTAACTGAAGAAAGCATACACCTGTCTTCATTCATAAAAATGTGCCAAATGTCTGAATGTGTCTCGTAGATTGAGAGCTTTTTGCACTTTGCTGCATGGTTCAGCTGTGCTTTCACTCTTATTCCCCTTACAGAACTGCTTGAAGGAGTAAAGCTCGTTCATAAGCCGGTATCGTTACAGCCACGAGGATTGATCAACAAAGGAAACTGGTGTTATATTAACGCTGTATCCTTAATGTCTGTTACGCAAGAGTCCATACCAAGCGAAACGGGCGTCATTTTCACATCACAAACGTTTCGTTTACGTAGAAGTTATTGCTAATATTTAAGGCGTTTAAAATATCTAAGATGGTATTTGGTGGGCATTTAACATTATGTTCCTTGACGACATATTCAGACGTTACAGGCGCTGGTGGCTTGCCCTCCTATGTATCATCTAATGAAATCCATTCCAATCTATACTAAAGCCCAGAGGCCGTGTACGTCCACTCCCATGATCGACAGTTTGTAAGTACTTTTTTTTTTCTGAAATTATTTAATTTTCGTTTAAGAGGGTAGGCTACAAACATTACATATAAACTCGTGGTAGGAGTCGGTAATCCTGACTTTAAAATCCTCTGTTCCCAGTTTTAAAAGCAATGCATTTTGTTTTGTAGCGTGCGTCTGATGAACGAGTTCACAAGTATGCCGGTACTAAATAAGGCAAAGCAAGGTTCGTACTGTCGCTTAATAGCTTTTACTATAGTGAGAAATGATTGTCGTGTTTTATTTTTTAGTGACTGTTAATCTATGTTCAAAGACATAAAGGGAACATGTGTGTAAAAGAGTGTTGTGTTGGATGAAGTATTCGTATATCAAATTATGGGATTTTTTGTTTTTCCTCCAGCTTCCGGGGAGAAGGTTGTCAGGGATATCCGCCCAGGGCCACCCTTGGAACCGACCTACATTTACCGTTTACTGACTGTTTCCAAATCAAGTCTTTCAGAAAAGGTAAAACTTGGCTGTTTAATGGCGCATTCGTCCCTATTCCAAAACCAGTAAAAGCTGATGGGTGCAAGGAATATTTTTGCGGTTTCCAGCTGGCACTCTTGTAGGGGCAGACTCCACTCACTTCATGCTATTGCAATGCTACCTTTTTTACTACCACTCCCAGCATGCTGCCTCCAAATGTACTGCTGTATCGGTGCCATACGCCATGACATTAACATCCCTTTTGAATTTTCTGTCTATTCCTGAGGCTTGTCCTCTTTCAGGAAAACTGATTTCTTCTCTAGGGTTACAGAACGGTCAAAGTATGATCAGTTTTTTTTCGTACTTGGTCTTGTAAAACACAATGCTTTATGAAATCCCTCGTATTTGTAGGGTCGTCAGGAAGATGCAGAGGAGTACCTTGGGTTTGTCCTCAATGGGCTGCATGAGGAAATGCTATCGCTGAAAAAGCTTCTTTCTCCACAGAATGACAGTAAGACTTTTTTTTATTTCTTAGAGCTTGATTATGCTGATGCTGGCTCCACAGAACCTTCAGATCTTAGAGCAGAACAAACTGAATGCTCAAGTGTCTCTTGATAAGAAACATTTACTCGCTTACGATTTCGTAGAATTTTTGGTGCTGATAACAGAATTTTCTCTATAGAACTTGGTTTCGAAGCTGCTCACTGTTTGAAAAAGTCAGCGTCTTATCTTATCAAGAAGTTAATTCCCGGTTAGAATGACTATTTACGTAACAAAGTCAGTTTGTGGGTTAAGGCTCAGGCTCATTAGCTCATTTAACGTTCGTGAAGTGCGGATCCAAAACATTTCTCCTGCTCTTGGTGAAAATCGGGCTATTAAAATGCTGATGGAGAGTGATATTACAAATGACTTTATGGTTTTCTTTATTAATCCCCAAACTTCATCTCCTGCTGTGATTCACCCGTTTCCTGAGCTGTTAGGGCTTCCTTTTCCGTGTTGGGCTGTAGCTCTATTTCTGAATACTGGTTAGCCCTGTCATTGTGGGATTCTGGTCTTGTCCTCGCTTCCTAGTTCTGACTGTTTATAGAGCCGTGTCTTTAATCCCTGCATTTACTAACAAGGAAGCGATCTCTTACTCTGTATTCCTCCACACTTCCTGAAGGATGCTGCCCACGTAAAGTAATTTAAGCAAACTGGTACAATATCGCTCAAGTTCTAACAAATCTACCAGACCACGGAATTCGCTGGTCTTGGTACGTTTTTAGCTGCACATACACTGCAGCAGTAATTACTGTTTATAATTGACACATATAGACTATGAGATACTGTAATGGTAATAATTCTTTTAGATGGGCGGAAGATCACTTGTGGACATCGTCCAGATGAGTGTATGTTCTGCTCATGGCTTGGTTACTTCGCGGCTACGATTATAGACTAAACAAAGCAAATACAAATGCGTACCCAGCAAATACCACTCTAAAAATGTCTAAGGCATAAATATTGGGGATTCTGTCACACTATATGGCCATTTATTGCTCATCCCAAGTGTACCTGAGCAGTGGAAGAAGGTGGCTTGGTCAGAATCACATTTTGTTTCACATCTCGTGGATGGCCAAGTGCGTCCAGGTAATGGAGAACGCACGGCACCCGGGTGCATTCATGGAGGCCGCACCTCGCAAATGACAGGATTTTTATGTTGGTGCCACATACTTTGCTATTTGGCAAATTCTAAACAAGGAATTGTTAGGAGCAGCCCAAGATATGAAAATGTGGGAGAAGGTGCAGGGACATAGCGTGAAATGTGATGGATATTCAGCATATTGGACAAGGTTATAATGGAATCCATAAGCAATTTACTAGCAATAGACACTGGCAGCTCGGTGTACCAGAAATATTTCTCATCGTCTAGCACCGTTATCCATATATTTATAACATGTACTTCTCCTGTCCTCACAGAACTACAAATCTCCAACGGCCCGGACACCCTGCCTGGGAACGAAGAGGAGGAGAGCAGCCAACGTGTAGAGCAGGCTGAAGGCAGCGACGAGGAGTGGGAACAGGTTGGACCCCGCAACAAATCTTCTGTCACCCGGCAAGCCGACTTTGTGCAGACCCCCATCACCGATATTTTTGGGGGACATATGAGGTAGTCATTTTGATACATTTTAATAGGAAATAGAATAGAAATATCAACCGCTTTACAGCTATGTTGGCTGCCCGATTAAGTTAAAATATGATCTTGGTCCAGTATTCAAACTTGACAAAAGCTGTGTTTTGTTTAGACATGGCCAGTTAATAGTGCTTTTAAAGATCATTGGGATGTATACTATGCATTTACAGACAGCAGCAGAGCCAGCAAGATCCTTCCTAACATCTGTTGTCTGAGTAAGAAGGGTGGAGTGTGTCCTGCAACCTGAAACCCTTACCCACACCGCAGCTCCCAAAACTTCATATGGACAGCATGTTCCCCCACATCTATTAGTACAAACACCTCTCTAAAGTTGCCAGAAATGGTTTCTCAATGCTTGTTTGGATTGAAAGCTTGGTTTTGGTGCTGTCAAGATTGACATGAAAGGTTCCGTTGGCGGAGTGCAGCGGGTCGCAGTATCTCAATTGAACAAGAATTTACCAAGGAGGCCGGGATGTGGCGTGTATCAGTTACTGCTTCATGGTTTTAAAGTTTGTTGCTTTGATTAATTGGTAGTTCACATTTATCAACTCTTGGTGATGCTCCAAAAACAGGGCTAGTGGAGAATTTGAAGTGTTCCACGGGGGAAGATAGTTCTATTAGGGTATTTTTATTCTTCTATGCACTACGTTTAACCTCTCCTTTTTGTAGAATGTTTTCCCATTGTAAAGTATCTTATTTAAGAAAAACACTCCATTGTCACGTGGTTATAGATAGTAGATGCCAGATGTGAGGTGATGACTCCTGATCCCTTTGCAGGCTGAACAATAAGCTGATTATCACTATCCATGTACCGGTGTGTGCTAGAAACATCCACATCTGTACAACTGAATTCAATGTTAATAGAAAGCAGGGGGTTCAGCTTTTTGGAAACGGGTCTCTTCCCCCCGTTCAACCAGGGTGGTTTTTAAAGAAAAAAATCAAGATCCTCGGGATGAATCACTGCATCCGGTAGACGTGGGCTGCCTGTGAAGAACAAACCACTAACATATTTCCACGTATGTGGGAGCATAATGAGGTGTGAAATGTTTGACACACAAGGTGTCGTGTTGGTGGCTGTTCTACCATTGCATCTTCCTGGGAGTACACAACCTGTGGTTGCAGATCCTCCTTGAAAACTAGACTGAGGTTGATGTGTATCAACCGACCATCTATTGCCTTGTCACCCCGGGAAACCTGTATGTTTAATCCAGCAAAACCTAAAATAAATGTTCCAAATGAAGGCAATGAACTTTCATGACTAATATGACTTGTATCTATTTGTTAACCTATAAAATTTGCAAAATGTTAAGTTCTCCAGAAGTTAGCAGGACTTAAGTGCATTAAGAGTGTGTTTTGGAAGGCTAATCTCATTTTGCTCTCCCATTTTTGTTCTTGCAGGTCTGTCGTGTACCAGCAAAGCTCGAAAGAGTCTGCCACCCTGCAGCCGTTTTTCACCCTCCAGTTGGATATTCAGTCTGAGAAGATTCGCACGGTCCAAGAGGCTTTGGAAAGCTTGGTGGCGAGGGAGTCTGTCCAAGGCTACACCACCAAAACCAAACAAGAGGTGTGTCCCTCCTCAGCTGACCTTCAGTCCTCGGATCCAGACGGCTCAAAGAGCAGTCTTTTTACCCGGCCGTTGGCTTTTAGGGTTGGGACCGCAGGGAGTGCAGCTGAGGCGAGGTCCTATATTAACTAGTTCAGTCGCGTTTTGTGTTAAAAACGGATCTTACAAAGGAATCTTCTACGGATATGTTACATATTCCTCCAGTGTTGTGTTTTTTAAATGTTGCAGAACATTTTTGTGGCAGTGTCCAGCACAGAAGTGTTTAATGGATATTCCCTACCTTGACACGCATGGAAAGCGTTAATTATTTTTCACCTAGTAAACCCTGCTTGCCCCTGTTCTTTCGCCGGTAAAATATAACCTCCTGGCTATTTGAAGACGGTCCCTTATGTGGCAGTAACCTTCAGGCCAAGTGGCATGTGATTTTTTTTTTTTTTTTTTCCATGTAAGGTTTTGGTTGCTAACCTGTCATTTTCGGTATTCACAGAAAGACCACTGTTCAATTAAGGGTTTAGGAGAAAAGGGTGTTCACTTTACGTACCAGTGGCTCTGTCTGGTTTATATTTTCATGTCTGGACTGGAAATAAAATCTCTTCATGATAATTAGCTCTAGACATGCCCTGTAGACAGACAGAAGCCTCGCATAAGCCGTTTTTATGACATTTAGACAAGTGGTCACTTTCAAAGCAAAATATCTGTTCATTTTCTCTTTTTGTGTTTGCGGCAGTTTAGAAACACGTATTTTGGTTATTTTTATTAATCATCTATGCACACAGCACCTTTGTTCATATGCATAAAAATATTAGTTTTCTCGTAATCTGTATTCCCGTCAGGGTAATTTTTTTTAGAAACAAAGACTGTTCTACCCTCCCTTTTACCTGTGTGGGGGGGGAAAAAATATTCTAGTCCTCCGTTATCCAAAATTGAAGCATGAGTAAAATGTTCATTGTCATATTAAAACTAGGCGCCCTTCTGCATTTTTTTTTTTTAAATTTGAAACAGTTTTCAGCTTAACAAGCAATATATACTTAAAATATAGGCAAATGATCTCGTTGGATTGTTTAACCAAAATTCAGGGAGGTTGTTGAAACGCCGATGATAATTGGGAGTTAGTGACGTTGCTGCGATCACACTTCTAGAATATTTATTGTGAACGTCTTGTTCTGTTTCACTGTATGTTTGGGCTCTGTTGCACCTTGGTTCGCAGTAGCCAATGTACTCACAACATAGATAAGATGAGAGCTGGCAGCGTAATACCAATTAAACAATTTCTCCAAAACACCCCTACTTGGAATCGCTCCACTGTTAGATTCACTTCGACACAAGCTTTGCATTTGCTAAGCAGATGAAACTTTGCGTAAATCCCGGCGACCATCTTGACATGTAGGTTATTCCGGCAGCCATGCTTCTTGGGAGTCTGGCTGCAGAATAGAAGCGATCATTACCCTCGTTGCTGTGCTGCTTGTGGTGAAACTGCCTGCCCGTCACATCAGCTCGTGTTATTGTATCAAAACCCATCCAGCCGCTTGGATCTGATACACGCTTCCGATTCCAGACCTGCAAATTGTATACACGCTTCCGATTCCAGACCTGCAAATTGTAGTGTCTGCGGCCTGTCTTTACCAGCTCGTTGCCAGCTAGGTTACGGGCTCTGAGGAAGCTCGAACGAGGAAAACCGGCTAAGAGTCAGAATAGAACAGTTCTTGATGTCACATACATATTTAAAGTGCACCCCTTATTTTTCGGTACCATGTTGTGGAATACATATATAGCCAACTTCCTTTGCTCCTGTAAACTTGTTCGCTCTATTCTAGTCCGCAATGCAGTTCACGGCTAAGTTATTATGTTGATGTTTCTCCAGGTTGAAGTTAGTCGGAGAGTGACCTTGGAAGAGCTGCCCCCTGTCCTAGTCTTGCATCTCAAGAGGTTTGTGTTTGAAAAGACTGGCGGCTGTCAGAAACTCATCAAGAACATTGAGTATCCTGTGGACCTGGAAATTAGTAAAGGTAAAAAGGAAAAAGTCTTCCCATTTATTTCCCCCCTTGTTAAGCTATTTTATGTGGGTTAAATAGAAGAAAAGTAATTTTAGTGAGATTCTCCTGCAAAAATTTTAGGATCTCAGTGGTTTAACTGTCCAGTCCATTGGATGCAGTCCTTTGTAATGTGTTAAACACTTGAAGCTGTAGTTCTCCTGCAAACTTACTTTAGTATTAAGGATTTTTCTCAAAAATGCATGGTGGGCAAATACAAAAATAGTTATTGTTTATTTAGTAGCGTTTGAAGTCTTGGGCAGAAATGAAAAACATTAGGTGCCTCCATGTTGCTATACTCCTGCGATGCTTTACTCTATTAACGTTCTGTTATTTTCTAGATCTGCTTTCTCCTGGAGTGAAAAGTAAGATTTTCAAAGGCCAAAGAACCTATCGGCTCTTTGCAGGTGTGTTGGTGTTTTAAACCGTGACAAAAAAATGTATCCTTTCTTAACCCCTTATGGACAATGGGCAGTCCCTAAACCGTTTGAAAACAATGCATTTTGAGACTGTACATGTACGGGCTTTGTCATTAAGGGGTTAAAAGGGTATCTATTGGTAGTCATGTAAAATAACTATTTTTAATATCCCACAGTCGTCTATCACCATGGAAATAGCGCAACTGGTGGCCATTACACTACAGACGTCTTCCAGATCGGTCTTAATGGCTGGCTACGCATAGACGACCAGACTGTCAAAGTGATAAACCAGTACCAGGTGGTGAAACAGACTGTGGAGCGTACGGCCTACCTCCTGTATTACCGGCGCGTGGACCTGCTGTGAAGCTGTCTCCATGCGCAAAAAAACAAGCTTCATGGAACGACTCGCATTGCATCTCCTTTTAATCCTATGCTCTTTTTTTCGAGTGAAACTCTTACCTTTTCCCCTTCCTGCAGCTCTTTCCTTCCTTCCTTCCTTCCTTGAATTTTTAGAATAGTGTAGGTGGGAATGTGTGAACTCCTACTGCTATAACCCTTTTGAGCGCCATAGCTGGTGGATGGGTGTTACTGCACCTCGACATCCAGAGGGTTTAGCGTGCCATGTAACTTGCAGCGCTGAAATCATTTATAGGATTTAGTCAAATGTTAATGGAGGTATTCTTTAAACTGCTGATAGTTAACATTTACGCTGTCTGAGGGTTCTTCAGGGCTGGTTAGAATGCCAAAATCTGCTTGGGTAAGATCCTTAAAGAAGGTAAATTGGGGGAGATTTATGATTCAACTTACAAAAAAAAAACTGATACAAAGTTTTTAAATATTTTTTGTGTCTAGGCTAACAGTGGCAGTCCTTTTCTCCTTTGACATCCACAAGCCTAGCCAAAGATACATTGCACCAGCATCAAATCTTGTACATTTCTGTGAAAGAGAGATTCTCTCGAATTCATGTTTTGCTTCTTCCCCACCAGCTGTTTCACACCATTACAATCCCTGTCATCAGCTTTTCGAATCATTGAATTTAAAAGGAAAAAAAAAAATAACCGGCTGCGTTTTTCTTAAAGGGTTTCTTGTAGAACCCAGTTAGAAGAAAAAATATACAAAAAAAGCCAAAAAAACAAAAAACCACAAAAAAAAAAACAATGGCTTAATTAAGGTTGCTGGGTGCCTCATAGGAATACATTACACATTCTTTAAATGTGAGGTATTAGGCTGTTTTATCTTCGCCGCTGGATTGACTGAAACATTCAATTGGTTCTTGTAGCAGAAGGAATTTAAAGCACTGCAAGTGAAATAAAGTTGGAGTTAAAGGTTATTCAGTGTAAATGGTTGATCCTAACTTTACTGCTACTCGGTTCATACTGCAAATACTAATGAGCGCACGCAGGATTAAGGATGGAGGATGGTGGGATAAACGATCGCTCTGTTTAATTTTGCTGTCTTGCTCTCCTATAAGTCCCTAATTGTTACACAGGTTAGTGATATTTAGGAGTATAAAGTTCTTGCCCATCAATAAAAGTCACAAGTTGGTTTAAAAAGTGTGGTTTGTTCCTTTTCTTGTTTGTGTTCAGATAATATTCTGTTTCATTCTTACTGTGCCTGATAAGATACGGATGCTGAATGTAAACCAAATGGCTTTCTTCCTGCCACAGTCACACGTTGTGGGGCCCGTATCGGGCCACATGGGGGCAGCATTTGCTTCAACAGCTTCTCGTCCAAAAAGAGGTCTACATGTGGCTTGAATTACGAAGTGAGCTTAAAAATGGCTCACATGTAAAGGTAAGGAGGGCAGTTCCGTATAAATGGAGCCTTTTATGGCATTAAACATAAATACTGTAGTCTCTCATTTCATGCTTCCACTTTTTTTTTGTTTGTTACGCTCTTGAAACTTGTGTTAATCACAGCATCTTGCTCCGCATACAAATTTGTGCACCAGAAAAATCCATGATTTTGATAGTTTGGAAATGTTATCCATGGTTTGTAACAAATGCCTGGTTTAAAATGTTTTTGCTGGCTTGTAAATGATACGTGGCTCTTGCGGATGTTTTGTAGTGGTGGTGTTCTTGCGTATATAGGCACACCGACTCTTACCTGGTTGTCTTCCTTTGACGGCTTGATTAGGCCATTGCCTCTACTCGCCCGACGGTTTTGCCGGGCATATTTCTGCTGGAATCTGGGTGGGCTTTTCATGGTTTTGGCAGCATTGTGCCAACTTTCAAAGGCGGTTTTTGGTCTCCAGGACTGATGTTGGATCTGTTCTGGCCGTTGTTTTTTGTATACCAGGAAGTAGACCCAGAAGTACAGCTGTCCAGAATATCTCTAAAGCTGTTCATATGGTCATCTCCAGCTATGGTAAGCTTTGTTGACTTTCTGTGATACTGTTGCATCCTAATCAAGTAAGTGATTTTAAAAAAAATGTAAATAGGCTTCTTTCTGTATATATTTATAGGTTTTATGCATGTATGTCAGCCTTCCGACTATGCTAGATACCTTATGTTGAGGATACGCCTAATAAGCTGTTAAAACCATGCCCTGGATAAGGTGCTTTAATTATGCTAATGCTTTTACGTCTACTAGCGTATTCCTCTCCTGGTTAAAGAATGAGATGTAGTGTGCATATGATCTATTCAGGCTTCCTCACTCCTGTGGATAATCCAATCTTCTGCCTCAGTTCTGGACCCCGCTTACATCGGGTTTCTCACCCCTTTTGCCTCCGATTCTGAAAATTATGCTGACGTCTCAGCAGAGTTGGTGATCCTGAAAGATACTACCCCTTTTCTAGTTGATCTGGGACATAGATATCTTTCTGCTGTCAGATCGGCCACACATGTACTGTCAAAATTGTTAAAGGCCTCAACCTCTTTAATAGAGCAGTGCAGATGTAACATCTCTGACAATATTGCAGAGCTAAAGCTAGTTTTACCCATCTGATGTGCCATTGCTAAACTAAGTACAAGAGGAACCGCAGGTTAATACATTTAGCACCTCAACTGAATTCATGATGTCTGTGTAATAGTTTGTTGCCGCCACACAAGTGACTAAACTCCTGGGCCAATGACAATACAACTAAACATATGACTCCTCAATACAGTATTATATTCTAGGTGACAAGTTAGATGCTCAGCCTAAATAAACTACAGGAGATCAGAAATACATGCCTTAGAAGGAGCCATCAGTATGGATGGAATATCGACCTTTTTTCTTTGAGGTTCTGCCTATTTATTGGCTCTGTCAAAATACTCCAGCTCTCTAGAAAGCAAGGTTTCAGTGTTAAATTTCTGATGTAGAGCGATTTCCCCAAGATGCAGTTTTTAAAGCGGCAGTCTCAGGTTTCTTCAAGACAGAATAGGCTTCTCTCACTACAACTAGAAGATGTGTATCATCTCTGTAGGCTACCAATTGTGAGCCAATGCTATATATATATATAATATATATATATATATATATATATATATATATATATATAAAAATTTGTGTAATATATATAATCAAGTTTACTTAGACTGTAAAATCCAATCTAGTGGAATAGTACACTTCATGGCTGTTACTGTTACTCATTTTTTGGTTTCACGTCAACACAAGCGCTACCCTTTACAGTCCTCTCGGTCTTCAAATAATCTGGCAGTCAGCCTCTACTCTGCGAACTCTATTGTTGCGATCACACTTAAACGCTTAGACCGAAGTTTGAATCAGGATTAGAATACGATTTCCTCAAGAGATGGTTCTATGAGACGATGTACGTTTCTCATAGAGATATAGCGGCAGCAGTATTAGCAGCTCTCTGGGCCCTAGAGCACGTTAGAAATCTATGACAATTTTTATTCCTGTGCTTGGGTTTTTTGTATTATATATTTTATATTATATTCTTTATACCAAGTCCAGCTCCCTGACCCTGACTGTTGGTTTAGCAGGACATACTCAGCAGACAAATGTTGGCCTCTCTCAACCAAGGAAATCCGAAGGACTGATGCCTGCGGTAGAGGATAAGGTGCAGTTTTTCAAGGTATGTCAAGGCTACTGGTCACCAGGAAATTACTTGCCATCTCCCTAATTGGGTGTGAAAAATCATCCGAGCTGCTCCGAACTGTGTGGTATGAGTGCCTCCTTCTGAGGATCTGTCTGTGGGCAAAAGCTTGTTTGTTTTATGGTTCAGAGAATTGACTGGCAGACTTCCTAAGCAAGACAACTCTATATCCAGGGGGTCTGGTCTGGTTTTCCCCGTGCTTGTACAGCTATGGGGTATGCCTGAAATACACCTTACAGCCTCCAGGTTGAAGGTACTGGTGTCCTTTTAGCTGAATTTGAAAGATTGTTTAAAAGTAGAGTTTCAACATCTGCAGTATTTTCTAGACATGCTTAAATTCTAGTAGTTCTAGATTGGCCACAGTTGATTTGGTATATAGATTTGATTCTAAAGCTCACAGGCGTAGTTACATCTTACCAATTATGTGACGCCCTATATTCCATCCCAATCCAGAAATGGTTCATCTGACAGACTGGAGATGAAGCTACTCCTGGGGAACAAAGGGTGCTTTTGATGGTTCCCCAGATCTCAGTTTAGTTCTCTGGTGTCTTACTCGATTGTTTTTGAGCCACTTCAGAAGGTTTCTCAGTTTACTGTGACTGAAAACTGCCTTTTATGATCGATACCACCTCTGAAAGAATTAATTGAACTATGGGCGTAGTCTATGAAGCAGCTCTGTTCAGTTGTGGTTTGTTGCCTCCAGAATATTCTGGGTTTTTTTTTCCTTTCTAAAACTGAGGATCAGTGTATCACTACCTGTGGAAGAAAACTAAACTGAAGTGCGCAAGTCTTATGGAACATAAGGGTTGTAGCAAGATCGTTCATCTTGACCATTCAAATGGCTTGCTCGTCGGCTACCAAGAGATTAACTACGAGTGTCAATACCAGTTCTGCTTGTGCTTTGTAGATATCTTGGATGGAAAGATGCATAATATCACCACTTCGATACAATAAAGTGTGAGGCCTTAACAGTGCGCAAGCCCCTTGCTGCTATCTCTGCTCAGTGGATGCAACTGGAAAAGAATCTTTCTCTAGGAGAGTTAAAAAGCTTTTCCTTTTAGACTCCAAGGATGAAGACCTGTGGGCCATTCCTTGAGTGATTCAGCCACTATGAAGACTGCAATTCTTTTACAGGATGCTTCCTACTTCAAGGATCCTATGTATAAGAAGGCAGACGGGCTGCAAAGAGCTTTAGAAGTGGCTAACTTACATCCAAACACTGCCATTGCCTCCACAGCCAGGGTCTGGCTCCAACAAGCCCTAGAAGATATCGGCTATCCCTGGAACTTTATTTCCCAAGCCACTTCTGAATGTGCAGCGTCTCACAAGGACAGTCCTGTGGCTTAAGGCTTGGTTGTCAGAAAACTACTCCACAAACCGCATCTGTGGCAATTCCTTTCTGGGGAAGGATCTGTTTGAATCAAAACACTTGAGGTAAAAATGTGCTTTCTGCAAGGTTCAAATGTAATCCCTTTCGTTACTCAGGGGTTAGAGGATAATCCAGTTCCTTTAATTTTATGGGAAAACGCTATCCGTGTCCCAGAGGTCAAGCACAGAGGGGGGTGAAAGGTAGAGGTGACAACCCTGGCTGCAGATTCTGATGCTAAACTCATACCAGAGTCAGTCAGGCTTTCCTTCTCGATAATCTGGTCAAGATTACTTCAGATCCCTGGTTGCTATGACATTTCATCCAGAGAGGAGACTGATTTGCAAAATCACAGCTTTTCTGAGACTTCAAGATGTTAAAGTAGTTCCCTACTAAAACGAATTGCTGATGGTGGCTCCCTCAGAAAGCGTTCTGTTCCAGACTCCAAGACCAATGCTCTCCAGGGATTGCCGTGGAGAGTTCCGCTATGGACTTTTTTTTTTGTTTTTTGTTAACAGCTTCACAGTTGGAGGGCCTCTTCAGGGAACAAGTTAATTCAGGGGTTCTGGTCTCTTGAAGAAACTCGTATCAACTACCCTAAGCTCCTTGCAGTCTTGAGGGCTCTGGCCTCCTACCTTTGGCACAAAAGCTGTCCGCTTTCTATAAGACAACACAATGGTGGTGGCCTTTGTGAGCAAACGAGGGGAAACAAGAAACAAGCCATTGGAATGCCACAGAGCTACAGATCTGCCCCTGGGTAGAAATTCATCTGTCAGCAGTTTGTTTTGGGAGGTCCGCAAATGTCCAAACAGATTACGTCAGTCAGTCCTTCCCAGGGAGTGGAGTCTTTAGCTGGAGGTTTTTTTTTTTTTACATCTCAGACGCATAGACATCATGGTCTTCCAACAGAACAAGAGATGGGGAAGTTCTTCCCTCTCCTCTACCAGTCAACCACTGGGGCTCAATCTCAGAGCTTTCTCCTCTCAAACATCTTACCACCTCTGCCGCTGATCTCTTGCGTTCTCAGGAGAATCAGAGAGGTGTTGGATCCCTGGTGGTCATTGTTCCCTACTTGGAAGAGAATGGTTTTCAGAGCTGGTCCATCAGGTGATGGACGGCCTGCTGCTCTCAAGGTTCAGCTCTCAGCCCTCAGTGCCTCCTGCAGTGCTATCTTCAGGCCTAGGGTTCATCCTCCCTGGGATCTGAATGTGGTTCTGTTGATGGGTGACCCTTTTTTTTTTTAACCGCTGGAAGATGCCTCACCCAAAATTCACACTCAAGGTGGTTCTTCTGGTTGCCCTGACATAAGCCACAAGGGTCGGCAAGCTTAAATCTCTCTACTCGCCTTCTGCTGAAGGTGGCTTCAGACTTTCATGCATCCCAGATCTGCCCACCCTAGACCTATGCAGGTGCTTATCTACTTGTCCCGCACGCAGACCTACCGTGATCCCTGGCCTTGCTTTATTCGCTGGCCCACGTAAGGGCTTGAAGTTCTCCAGGGTCTGTCGCCAGACAAGAATAGCAATCAGATTTTTTTTTTTCAGTGTCCTGCCCTATTTCAGGTATGAAAGTGCAGTCTGCGTCACCAGGGATGCGAAACGGAGTTCTCGGTACGTGGAACTATTTGTTTTAAATGATAACTTTGCAGGCACAACAAGACCTTAGCAGGTTGTTTAAAAACAGCTTGACTGTTATCAGAAAATGTTACTACAGGGAATGTGTTTGAGGAAAACAAGTTTTGTGTGAAAAATAAAATGCTTAAATCTACTGTACAACATAATAAATTAGAAATTAAAAATCATTTTAAGGGTGACCTTCCCCTAAAATGAACCACTGATTCCAACCATGTTGGGTAAGCCAAGTAAGGCAGCTTTGGTTAGTCCGTCCTACAATCTCCCAATATGCCTTTTTATCGGCCCCAGAGTGCTGCATTCCTGTGTGAAGTGCTTCCCAAGATATCTATGTGAGGAAGTTGTTTGGAAGTAACTTCAAATAAAGCATGCAGTTGATTTGGGAGCCTGCAATGGAGAAGATCAAAGGCCTTAATTATCCCAGGGAAATGGTCCCTTCTAGGTCACTTGCCTTACTTTAACAAGGCAAGGGGTAAATAAATATTTACAGTATAGATACTTGGCAAGGACTTATGACAGAACTCTCAGAACATTTCTAAAGTCCCCCTTTCTTTCAATGTGTTAAAATGTGGTATTTTCTCTTGACATTATTTCCCTATAACCTGTCACTGTTTGCATTCCAGCATTCTTACTCTAGCTCTTTTACTGTATATTTTCTTAAAGGCTTCATGCAATTTTTGCACCACTTTCTCAGACTTGCGACCTATGAGTTAATATCACTATTTTGGAATGGGGTACCAATGTCATAGATAACTGTCTTGCAACTTAAGCAAAACTGTTTCAGAGCGTCTAATCTCTCTGACCCTACTTTTAAATTTGTATTAAACTTGCATTTTTTACATGGATGATATACCGTTGGCACTTTTTATGTAAATGGTCATGTTATGTCTGTGTACTGTTGGAGTACCATACAGTTCATCATCCCTAGTCTGGTTAAGCATTTGGTTGCGACTTTACACCACTGTAGGAATAAAGCATTTAGAAATGTTCTATATTCCTTTCTCCAAATAAATCATTCCATTGTATGACATTGCCAGACTAGGGTTGTTAATGTGTGCGTTCTGTCCCTTCTCTCATAGACTCTGCTTTAGGAACCTTGTAATTCCACCCTACAAAGTATATCTGCATTATACTTTCCTGGTAATCTAGCGATTTGATTAAGTAAATGCCTCCAACATGCTCTGCTTGCTCATGGACAACAGGATCCACTGCCATCACTAGCTTTCCCTTGCTATCACTGGCTTTCGCTTACCTTTAGCGCTCTTTTTTGCAATGTGTTAATTTTCCACTGGTCATAAATTAATTCTGTGAAAATTACTCTACCTTAATTAGGAACACAGGCTATTTTGTCAGCCACACAATGTGCTTTTGGAGGTATAATTAACGTGTTGACAACTCTGTGCATTTGTGAAAAATAAAGTGTCTATCTCCTCCTATTAGTTATGATCTCTCTATCTCATTGTTTTTGGACATGTTGTATGTTTTCAGAGTTCTGGACACGGCAACGCTATCTGCAAATGATTATGGTAAATTACTCAGAACTAATGATTTGCAGATGTCTAAGGAGCCAATCTGAGTTTAAGGGGAAAAGTAGCTGACAAAATGAAATTGACCAAACCCTGGTGTATTGTATAAAAATGTAGTTGTGATTGAGTGCCAGTTATATGCAAGCTACAGCCATTTAGATGAAATTAGCTGCTTTGTATTACTGTGGTAGACAGAGCTGTCTTATCTAGTTGGTTATATATGCTTTAATAGCAAATTCATACGTATAATGTCACACTTAAATTTAATTTAAAATTATGATTTTGAATATGTACTAAGACATGTTTTTGAAATATCTGACAATCCTAAAGCAAATTTAAACTACCCTATCCCTCGCCTTATTCCTGCATCAGCGTACAAGAGATGCATATAAAAATGTTTAATTTTATGGATTTTTTGTTAAAATGAATAGAGGAAATGTCTTGTTTTTATCTTAGTTGAACATAACCTTTAATATCTAGGCAAAGAAGAATCCTCGTTCATGGCAAGAATTCCTAACATGGCGTCCTATAGAAAAAGGTAAAATAAAGGCGCGTATTCATGTATAATATACTGATGTCTCCTATGGAACACATAATCATACAGAAGGAATTGTTCCGATCCTTCAGGCTACCTATTAGTGATTACGCTTGAAGAAAATTTAAAGCTTTGTTTCTAATTTCCTTGTAATTACTGTGATTAAAAATTCCCAACAATCATTTATTGCGACACAGGACTATGAACTAAGGAAGATTTATTTGAGGAGACTTTAAAGGTCATCAGTCTATGTATTTCTACGTGACTGTTCTTACTTTTTCCGCTTTCAGCTAAACATCTTTGTCTAAATGCAGGATACACAATATTTACTCCTGTGTCATTTAATAGGTGGGCTGACTGGCGGAATCTATTAAAGATCTCCTCCATTCTCACATCATCCCTTAAAACCTATTATAAAAAAAATGATGCTTAATAGTATAAGGCTGCTTATTGTTAGAATTGATGACTAGACAGAGCATCAAGGTAAGTTGGCTTCTAATAACAAAAACAAAAATTTGGTGGCAAGGTGGAAGACTTTCCATAAACGTTAGTACTTATGAATGTGAAAGTATGGGCTCTGTTTTTTCCTCCAAAAAAGAAAAATCTTGGCTTAACAAGAATCTAAATGTGTGGACAGCACCTTTTTTTTGTAACAGGGCAAACAAGAAAAGTATAACACGACTCTGGTGTTATTGCATCCATTCTCTCTCCTGCTCCATGTTTTAATCAGTCTTATTGCAACTACTCATGGAGTACAATACTGGCTTAGGAGGATTGCCGATAGTGCCAAGCTTCTGTGCGATAGATGCATTTCTTGGATTTTTCTTCTAGAGACCGTAAACTGGGAAAAGTTGCAGGAAAAAAAAATCCCCGCAAAACAGACTTAATGTTGGGTATCTGGGGTACCTGCTGCACATGCTCAGAATCTCTTAACTTATGGATAGTTTTATTTTAATCCATTTAACTGAACATCTAGTCTGAGTAATGAAAGATTGACTTATGTTGTACTTATCAGTTTTCTCTTGTATGAGCCACAAATATAAGCATATTCCAATGAGAAATTCCTGGATATTTCAGCCAGCAGATGGCTTCTCCTTGGAGACAAATATTACCAAGGGGAAAATGAGATGATTTAACGTTCCTGTGTTTCGGCACGATGTGCAGGAGTCATGCAAAAATGGGATAGTCCTGTGATGTTACCTTGGTACGTGAATCATAGCGTGTGCCAGAGCGATTACGCAATATACTTCCTTTTACTACCATAATTGGGTTTCTGATATTGTTATTTAAAGTAAAAGCTTGTGCACTGAACGATTCATTGGTGAACAAAGAGTACATAAAAATGAGTCCATCTCCAAGAGGGGTAACCAGCTACTACTTTTGCAGTCAAATGCTTCCTCCCGTGAGGATATTGGTTTTCAAGGTCGTGGGTATTTGGAGTCCCGGACAATCTTGGACCTGACTTGGCTGATGGCTTTGTTTTGGACAGCTTGCCCATCTGCTCGCCACAAGGCTACCATCAATTTAAAGTGGATGTGTCTACCAGTGTTTCACTCCCTTGAGTTGGGACATGATACATACAACATGCCTGGGTTTCGTCTATTAAAAAAAAAAAATGGGAGTGCCTATGATACAAAACAGAACATGCAGTTGTCCAACTGCCAACCCGTTTGCGCCACTATGGGAGAGCTGTATGTGTCTAGACATATTCTGACTTACCATTTAACAAGCACTTACAAACGTCCAAAGAATTTATCTACGTATCACTTTTTAGTATTTTGTATCATTTTTTAAAAAAAATGCATTATTTTGGTTTTGGTAACTGCTTTGAGCAGCCTTTAGAAGGGCCAGTGTTCAGAGGAATCTTGGATTTTGTACATTCTAAATGCATCTTTATAATTGTACATCCATTTGTGCGTCTTTCTAGATACAATTGCTGATTCCTACATTCTGTAGTGGAGTATCTATTATCTAAACTCACCGGTAAGTCGCTTTGGGAGATAATTAAGTTATTGGCAGTTTAACTTTTGTATTCTGATATTTTATCATATTGTTGAAACCTAAATCTGTAGTAAATTTAAATCCTGGACAAATGCAGCGTGTGGCGCGTTTGACACAGCAGAGCCATATGGTTCCAATATGAATGCTGTCTCTATTCCCGGACGCCAACGCTGGCTGGAGATGAATCTGTAGCCGACAGGTATCTCTTTGGCTGTTGTGGATCCATAATGCTCTGATAATCAAAAACACCCTCCTTTTCTTCAAGGATACTGTTTTTCTCATATTTGTGATATTTAAGAAATCATTTTCCTACTCCATTTGCTTTAGCTGCTATGGGTTGGAGCTTGGTTCATCAGGATAGAGGCTCTTACGTTTGGTCGTATAAAAATGCCTCCATCTTCTTTATCCTGGTATTCACGTCTGGGGGTGCCATGTTGCATCTTAATCCCATGCTATGTTATCTGTTTGCAGTTTTCTACAGTTCTAGGGTTTCCAAATTTACATGAAAACTCTTGAATTGAAAAAATGGACCAAAATATAAGAACTTAATTTAATCACTTTTCCTTCCCTCGAGATGTAAAGGTGTCCATTTCCGATCATTCATGAACCTGTAATGGATGTCTGTACGAGCCATGTCTGAAAGCCACAACCAAAATCGACGTTAACTTGTCGTGAAGAGGAAGAAAGTTTTAGGGGGGGGGGTTTATATTGTACCTATAAATACAGAGAGTTGGCCAGGAATGGAAAATAACCAGTCTGTATTATCAAAAAGAAAATCTAAAATCTGTCCAACCATTATCCTTTCATCTGCGGACAACATTTACAATGTTTTAATAGTCATCTAACCAATAAACGTTTCCAGTCCATGCTAGATGTTTACAAATGATTATCACATGAACGTTGGACATCAAAAGACGGACAAAATAATTTAAGCATCGGTGATGGTTCAAACATGCTAAAGATACGAATGGAAATTGTGATCTAATGTTCATTTTTTTAATGTAAACTATGTAAAGGCACGCAGTGGCGAATTTTATATTGATAACGCGGTTTATACGTACGGTTGTTGAAATGGTACAATCGCTTATCGTATGATTTTTGGATCAGTAAGTCTTCAAATTGCAAAGTACCTTGGGTCTACATGCTATACACAACTGAAATGATTGACAATCTGTTTAAACTATTTGACCATTCCCCCCCCCCTTTTTGAATTAATTTTGGCGGTAACTAAACTCCAGCTCAACACAAGCTCCTTGGATCAGTGGCAGTGGTAAGATACAAAACAGCCAGAAAGCGACTCATCAGTCGACAGATTAAAAAAATATATATTCCAGATCTGGATTAAAAATCTACTAGGCTATTTAATTTTCCTTGATTTTGGCTGTTTAACCGTGAACCAGTGACTAGCAGTTATATAACACATTACATAACAATTGCTAAATTCAATATTTTTATGTGCTTTAAGGATTTTTCTGTATATATATATATATATATATATGTATATAATATACATAAATACATGTTTTTCCTATTAAATGCATTCTTCTTAGTCTGCCATCATGTTCCCAGATGCTGTAAATGCATGTGAGATGCACAGTGCAGATTAGGCTTTGGTTATTCAGTCTTTTTAACCTTTGTGTTTGGATAAAGTTAAACTGTCTGTAACGTATAATTGCATGTCGGAGCCCTTTTCAGCAAAGAGAAGCTTCGTAGCTAACAAAATGCACATGTGTTTAAAGTCAGGGGTGGTGTTTAGAAACGTTAAATACCTCTTCTGTATGTTGCTGATCTGTATGGCACTGCACTCCTTGAGCTTACAGGAGGGAAGCTTCTTAAATCCTGCAGGCATCTTGCCTTTAACTATTATCCTGTAGCCCCAGCCTTGCTTAGGTAATATTTACTTGGAATTGATGCTATCTTGCTGCCTCAAGAGAAATAGGAAAAAAAAGTTGAAGATATTTGATGACACTCGTTCTTAATTTCGTCAGTGAGAGGAAAATTGCCAAGAACACTGACTTCCAGGATGTGATCAAGCGTCCTCTCTTCTGCAGCTCTGACACGGTATAAATAGGAGGGCTTCCAGAGAACCTGCTCAGAAGAGAAATCTTGGAAACCATCTCATGACTCTTCTCTGCAGTCACTTAACTACCTGAGAAGTCCACTTACACAAAGCTAATCCGTCTCACCTGCCGGGATTTACAGCAACCAAGATCCGGGGTGCAAAAGGTAAGCACGTTTGGAACACAGGGGTGCTTTTTTTGGCACCCACCTTAAACTTTGAAATAACAACTATATTAAGATAGGGATGAGGCTGTCGTAGTAAAACAAAATAAGACTCTGTTCTAAGCATCGACAAACTGCACAATATAAGTAAGACTTTTCCGTACACTTTGAAGTACCGATGAATATTTGTGTTTCTTTCCATGAGAATTTCTTAATGCTGGCACATTCTGAGAACAGCTGAAGGAAACGTCTTTCTTTTGTAGCGTCTGTAGTTATAATTTTTGTTCTGTGCAAACTTTGGTGTTAGTGCCCTACCGATATGAAGGTGTAAAGCTGTGGTTACTGATGACGGTTTATGTTGTAAATAAGCTCAGTGTGACATCACTGCTGTCGTCCGATGAAATTTTTATATAGTTTGCCAAGCTGATTAAATTCTAAAATGTATTTGCCTCTTCACTTTTCAGATGTGCCATATGTGCAGAAAACACGGGTAACAAAATATTAATTCTTGTACCTTGTTTCTGCTTAATCTTTCCACTGCTTATCTTGAGGCTTCACCACTTTATACGTTTAATGTTTTTTTAGCTGACCGAAATGGTTGAGAATCCAGAATCACTGTGTCGCTCTAAAGTTTATTCAGTTTGGCTGTAGAGATGTTTTCCAGCGTGCAGAAAATGAGATGCCTTCTGTGTTAACTGTTTGCTACTTCTTACCGAAGTCCCAAACTTTTCTGTGAGAATGATTTACTAGCCGCATTCTGAGGAGCGCTTAAAATATGTTTGCAAATTGCTGTGATAATTTGGAACGGTGCGCTGCTGTACGGTTAGATCTTAGTAAAATTTAATGGTTTCCTGCAGTGTTTTAAAATAGTCTTCCATAGACATTTGGGCTAGACCTTTCAGAACTCTGTATAGATGATGATTCTGCATTTTCTGCTGATCCGATATTAATCTTTAAATAAATTTAAAGTTACAGGATGGGGGTGGCTATGATTCATATTATGACCACTGACCAACACCCCCCCCCCTTTAAAACATATGCTTAAATTATTTGTTCAGTCCTCATGGAAACAAAACCACATTATGCAGCATAAACTTACTTAACATTACATTCAGAACGTGCCAAATATTTTGTCCTGACTCAAGATTTTTGAAAACCTTGGAAATAGCCTGATTTATGTATTAACTCTTTAACTGCTGCATAATGTATGAATGCAAACCAACGTCTAGGGTTGGATTGTGCCTGGTACAGCTGTCAGAAACCTGATGCCTATACATTCTGACGTTCCATAATACATATCATTCAATGCTTGTAATAAGTACCATTCATTGGCTTCTATGGTTCCACTTAATAGAGACAAACTGTGTATTTGGGCATTTTTCTGTGGTGCGTTCGGAGATCGCAGGGCATGTTGTCCAATCGGATGCAGACGGAGAGGGGTGTGCGGTGGAATGCCCAGCAGACTCATGCATGTATTAGGGGAGATGTTTAGTGAACTTGCAGGTAATTCTTAGATGGGTTCAAGAACCGATCACTCGAGTGTGCAGAAGAATAGCCTGCAACAGGTAGTGGGTCTCATGCGTGTGACTGGCACTAAACGCTGCCCAGTCACCTACTTCTGGTTGAAGGGTTCGTTGCAAGCGGTCATTGGTTGGCAGTTCACTGGAAGACATATAAAGCAGCATTGCTTCTGGCTGGTGTTGGCACTGGTTTACTGCCAGGACAAAAGTTCTGGGGTAAGAGTTGCATTCTTTGGTGGCAGTTAACTTACTCATGATGCAAGGGTCAACATCTGGAAGCATGTGCTTTGGCAAATGAGCAGTCTAGTCATGTACAGGCTTCCAGAGCAGAATGAAAGCGGGAACCAAATGGTTAAACAAAGAGTGATTTCTCAGGCGACTACAATTCTTTAAATATTTCCCGTGTCAGTCTTATGGGAAAACACAATGTTTACATATTTATAACCAGGGATGGAAGCAATGAATTCTGAGAAATGGATAGTACACCAGCTGGCTGGAAAGACCTACAAGCGGTGATAGGGGGAGGAAGACCGTTTAACCCTTTTCTGGCCGGAAAGTGGTCTGGCACCAGATAGGTTAAAGCACACCAACCCCCAAAACAACACCAGGCGACTATTTCGCATCAGACACACAAATAACTGGTTATGGTAACAACCATAACTCATAGGCCAATTCCAATGAACAAACTACTAGTACTAGAAAGTGAAGCTGGTATTCTACAGGGAGAGACTATAAATCCAAGTAATCCGTTGATTCTGAGAAAGAGGGTTAAACCCCCCCATCTTTTATATCCTATTCTTTACAGGTATATAACGCATTCACAGCCAGATGGAGCAGTGAAGTTGATACCATTACCTTCTAGACTCTGCTTATCCCTGGGATGAGTAATCAGACAAGAATCTGGCCAACGTTAAACCACTGTTTTTGTGTATTAAGAATTTTTCGGCTAGAACATCCCTGTACGTCATGCGGTTTGGAGAGGTTTTTTAAAAAAAATTGTGATGTTACATAAAATCCTACAACGGATGGATACTTGCATTTTCACCATCTTTATAATAAGAAAAAAAATCCTATTTTTGTCTGGTTCTAATATTTTAACTTATGGCAGGATGCTCAGACTCGGAAGCCTTAGTGACGTTTCCCCATGCCTGTTGATTATAACGCTGAGAAATATCAAAACAGTTGTTTCTCTTTTTTTTGTTTTCTAACAGGAATTGAACTGCATTGAAAACCAGAAATCTCCTTCATTCCTACTGGACTTCCATAGGATTCGTTGTGACCATGTCTTCTGCCCTCACTTGGATCTTGCCGCTTGGGATTCTTTTTTGTCTGGTGGACCATTACCACTGCATGTTCTTACCCAATTCTACCTTGGAGAAGTTTCTGAGTAAATATCTAGAAGAAGTGCCTCACTCCAGAAGCAGGAGAGCCATTTCTAGATCTGACAAAGAGGAGATACTGCAACTTCACAATAAGCTCAGAGGGCAAGTTCATCCTTCTGCATCAAATATGGAGTACATGGTGAGTCCGTAGAATCACTTTTGGTACCAGTGGGTCATGGAGCTCACATTGAAATACTTTTTCATTAGTTTTCTGAATGATGCTCGGATTTAATTATTTTAGCTTCGCTATAGAGAAGCTATTTGCCAGCAAATAGATTAGGTTTGCATGTAGCTGCTGTGCAGGCATGGCTGGGGTCTGATTAGAAGCAGATGTGAATTATATTTCTCCCGTTTGATGCTTTTTGGCGTCCTGATGAATGTGGCCTATGACCTCAGAATCGGCAATTGGGAGAGTATGTAACAATCAATGTTGAGTGATTTTGCCTGGAATCGTACGGTTGTAAACATGCAGATCCCTCAAAACATAGCAGTGTCCCAAATCTGCTCCAAAAGCAGATCTCGGTGGCTTCCATCAGCATCTAAAGTCAGCAATGCCCCCAGTTCTAAAACTGCTTTAAAGTACCATGGCTTAAGCTATGCATTGAGTTTGATGTAGACCGTATTTAGAACTGGACCTCATAACAGCTAAACTATGTACGAACAAAACTAATCTAAAAAAAAAACAAACAAAACCCATCTGATGCTTTTATAGAAGGGGCAGGAAGACCTCGAGAGTTAATCAGATCCTCTGACAACCCTCTGTTCCTTACTAGGACAGCTGTTTTGAAGCTGTTCATGTTCTTGACAGCAGCGATCCATTGAAAGAGGCTCTTCTCCTAAATGCTAAACAGATCTATTCTGGTAACAGAGGCTTTAACGTTCCCCCTATCCCTGGCTTTTAGAGAACTTAGGATGGGGCCAGGTTTGGAGGAAGAACTCACAGACAGAACAAGAAAGCACAGAATATTTGGGTTGGCCGGGGATATAAAACTGCCGAAATTACACAGTGTTCACTTGTGTTTACTCGGAGGATTGATGGGTAATGTTTTATATTTGACTTTGCTGAATGTGCTTTTCTCGTGGTTTTGTAGGGGATTTTGTCAAAATGAAAGGGTTTTATATTCTATTCAGGAAAAAAAATACATGCCTTTAAAAAAAGGTGTAACTTGTAATGAGCATAATGGCTTGCATTTATTCATATGTAAATACTATTGCTGCCTGGTGTATGTTCTAAATATAAGCATGTTAAATGCTGTTTGATGCCTCTGTGTAGCGTGCTGCTTGAGTTATAAATATACGGCTGCGTTATCAGACCACATCAACTCGATAAATAGTGTGGGAAATCGTTCAAATACTAGTCGGGAATATTGCACACTGTGACATGGCTATGTAGGGTATGACATCATATTTGTCTATATGCCTGTGCAAAACACAAAATCTAAGCTTTTCCTTGAAATTTGGCTTGCATGAAGCAGAGCAATTTACAAATTATTTAAAGGGACTTAATGTAATTCTTGCATGACAGAATGTAAATATTTGGCCCAGCTCTTATACCTGATGGGAAAGCAAACTTTTACAAAGGCTTCAGGCTACTGCAGGCATTAATATAAAGGGATTCGTTCCCGGTGCAAGTCTGCTAGTGAGATTGACAAATGTTCATACACCATTAAAAACAGAATTCCTTGCTCTGGGATAGAATCTCTTGATTAAAAATGATTTTTTTTTTCTTTTTTTTTTTATTCTGATGGTTGTTCTGGTCAAGGATGAGGCAGAGCTTTTCTTTAGTGCAAGGGTTAAAGGTGCAACAAAGATATCGTTAGAAACTGTAGGCAGTTAATGGCAGGTAACAATTCCGGCTGCAAAGGTAGAATATATGAAAGAACTCAATTCTGGGATTATGGAAAAGTACAGGCAGAGGATGGAGCTGGCAGACAGACCCAGAATGTTTGCCATCAAAAAGTACAGCCTCGGGACCTGATTTCACGATCCTCCTGAGTGACCTCAAGTGACTTTACGAGAGAGAGCATTTTAGGAGTCCGGAGTGGCGTCTAGGTGGTACAATGCCCAAGCCCGTCTACTACTTAATTTAGGTTTGCAGTCAATTGAGGGCAATCAACATGCAACAAAGTCTCTGCCAACACAAATAACCCTCCCTCCCTTAAATTATATTCAGTCTCCAGCATGGGGATGTTAAAATTCTCAATATATACATTATTCATGGATTTGTAAAAGTCAGGACCTTCAGCTGCCATGTGCTTCATACACATCTGAGGATTAACTTTCCTTGAAGCCCAGTTTGGAGATGGTGATGTGTGTGGATTCCGGCCAAAAAAGAGTTCTTCAATGCAAATGTTCAAAAACCTTCAAAGTTAGGTCAGGAACAGAGGTCGGGACAGATGTGCCCTCATTTTACGCTGGTGACATCTTAGAAGATGACTTAATCAAGCTGATAAAACCCAGTGCTAATCTTCTAAATATAACAAAAGGACTTCATTAAAATACAAATTTAGTTGGAATTGCCATATCCTTGCATTGATAATGCTTACATGTGCACCTCGTCTACATCTGCCCCAGGACCATGTGCAAGCCCTTACCGCACTGGAACTTACATTTCGCACATGGCCTCACTCACCCTACTTAATGGAAGTCAGATGAGAAACCTGCGGGTGGGCTATAAAAGTGGTCTGAGTTAAGACGGATTAAACTCAAGATGCACAATTACACCAAAAGTACCCCTGTGGATGACTTGTATTAATCTGTTTCATGTCTAGAAGTTCAACTGAAATCCTTTGCCGGTCAGACATCACGCTTACCCCCTGCAGAATAGACTTTGTGTTGCTTCCCTAATCTTTCAGTGCAAATAACATCTGTTTTGCAGTTTTAAAAAGTTGATTAGAGTAACAGGCCACGTGCCACCGCAAGCATGTATTTATCTGTATGTGTAGGGGTTGGCTGATTTTAAGGGTCCGGTTTGGTTTCAATTTATAGTTCGATCACAGCGTATGGACGAGTGGTAAACATTGTTTTTCTCTTTTCTCTGTAGACTTGGGATGATGAGCTGGAAAAATCGTCTGAGGCCTGGGCCCAGGAATGCATCTGGGAGCATGGGCCAGCCAGTTTACTCATGTCAATTGGACAAAATCTGGCTGTGCACTGGGGAAGGTAAGCCATCTTGTTTCAGAACACTTCTATGACTGTAACTGGGGAAAACTCAAGAATTCCGAATTGCCCTAGAGCTGGGCTGTGCTCCTCCAGGGCTCTGGAGGCCAAAATATGTCGTCGATCAACCAGACACTTAATCTCTTTTAATAAAAGCTTATGAGCAGCTGGAGAGCTACAGACAATGTTTTCTATGGTCATCTTTCAACCAGAATTTGCATCGACTTCATAGAACAACTTGTCCCTCTTTTGTAATATTTTTTTTGTCATTCAAGATACCGATCTCCTGCTTTCCATGTCCAGTCTTGGTATGATGAAGTTAAGGACTATACTTATCCTTATCCACACGAGTGTAACCCCTACTGCCCGGAACGGTGCTCTGGACCTATGTGTACTCATTATACGCAGGTATGTTATATCCTAGCCTTCAGCTAGCTGATGAAACCACAGTGCTAACCTTCGCGCATTGATTAGGCTGGTCCTGCATGGAAAACATACACTAATTCTTGACTTTTAATCCCATCTGGTTCCAGATTGTTTGGGCTACCACCAACAAAGTAGGCTGTGCAGTGAACGTGTGCAAGAGGATGAACGTTTGGGGCGAGATTTGGGAGAATGCAGTCTACCTGGTCTGCAATTACTCTCCAAAGTAAGGACACTACTGGGAAAGCAGGGGGGGGAATGAAGCTCTGTGTTGGCCCCAAACCACATTTTGAGATTTAGGTGGAAGGTTCCTAACTCTGAGTCACTAAACATTCATTACAAGAGAAGTTAAACACACTCTCCGCAATGTCCATTGATGACCCTGGGGACTAGGAAACTCCTTATATTTAACCCTGGTTTCTGCTGAAAGACAAATTGGATAGATAGAAATGTAATATGCAAGAGCTGATTACAGGCTTTGAATATTCAACAACAAAAAAGTCCTTTGTGGACATATCAGTAGCCAAATCTGAAATGGTGAACTTTATTTCAAAGAATGAAAATCCTCAGCCCGGTTTTAAATCATGCGTTTGTAGTATAAACAAAAAAAGTTAATCTTATTGGCTTTTCATCTGCTTGGATTTCTCTGTGCTTCAAAGCGTCCTACTATTCATTCATAAAGGCAAATCACTGGTTTTTCCCATCAGTCCTGAAAGCTGTCATCACAGGCACACACTAGGGGCATTCATAAAGTTTTTCGTTTCTTAGCTTGTGCATACTGGAAACACAGAATGTTTGACAGACTTGTAAAACTTTTCTTCTTCTTTTACTCTAGGGGTAACTGGATCGGCGAAGCTCCTTACAAGAATGGGAGACCATGCTCACAATGTCCACCAAGCTACGGTGGCAGTTGCAAGAACAATCTCTGTTACAAAGGTAGGCGTATAATTCCTTCATCGGTACAGAATGTACCTGTTTTTATCTGAGAAACGTGTTGGTAATAGAGTGTTACTCCTAACACCCAACACTGTACAGAGAAACTTGATCGCTCAGTCTCAGCAAGCTGTGAAGCTGGAAGAGTCAGGCTCATAGCATACAAGATGTTCTTATTCTAAAATGCTCTTTTCCTATTTCATATTAAGGTCAGTGTAACGAGGAACACTGTATCTTGATTTACAGAAGCCCTTTGTGGCAGAATGTTATAGTCCACAATTTAATATTTTATCAAACAAAAATATAGAATTTTCAAATGCTGTAGATGCTCTTCTAAAAAAAGCGTATAAAGTATAAATAGAAACTGTACACCATCCATGAAAAGTGGTCTAGCAAAGTGGATTTAATTATAATGTCTTGAGATATCATCGGCTACTATGCAATGGCATACAAAATCTTATCTGATTTAACCTTGGTGAATATTTGCTAGAAAATGTTCAGAAATTATGACATTCGTCTACTAGCTATTCATCCAAAGCCCTACATCCCCAGATATGACACGTGATGTGATATTTGGTGTAAAAAGTCAGGATATAAACATAAACACATTGATTATTGTACAACTCTCTGTAAATGTAGTTTTGGACTGGGAATTTGGTCTGGCGAGCCTTGTAACTATAAGTGGAAATTATGATGTGTCTGCGATTTCAAGGAAGGCCGTCTGCTTTAAACACTTCTCTCCTTTGCTCTGTGGAAGTGCGAAGGTGTGAATAAACTACGGCTATTCCCCCTTCCACAGAGACCTGGAACACTTGTCCATAGTGTATTTCGTAAAGACCAATCAACTTTAATGCCCATTTCCCTGAATGGGTGTGATGACATTTTGGAGTAAATTGTTTAATCAGCTGTGAAAGCCATTAGTTGAGCGTCGGCCCCATCATTCATAAAAATAAATAATAAAAAAAAAAAATGTCCTCTAGACATAATCGAAGCTATAAAGGGCTGCCCAGCAACCAAATATTTAACATGTTATTGAATGTTCCTTCAAAAATGAAGCTTTTTATTATTCCAGTCATTAAAACTAGAATTGGTAGTTTGTCTGTCTCAAAACTTCCTCGGTTAATGAATTGTTACACTGCACATGGCATATGGCTACGTCCTGCAATTTCTATTAAGGGCCTCTGCCAGGCCCTTGCCAAAATATTTCAAGGTGTTTTTCATTTTCCAAAGTAACTGTTCCAGATGCAGTGATCTGTAGGACTTTGGACAGATGACATAATTTAATTTCCCATGGAGGGGTCGACAAAAAATCTTTTAGGATTATTTAATATAATTTTGTTATACCCACCAACTGCAAGATAAATGTTAACCTTGTATTTAAATGTGTTCCTTTGAGACAAAAAAACAGAGCCCCGTCGTTATTAGAGTGCATACTTAATCATGGTGGCATGTTCTTAGAATATCCAGTTCTCAATAAGAGCCTCTGTAATTGATGAGTTTTGGATCCAAATTAGTATGTTTAGAACCGAGATGCCAAAGACGTGATCCGACTTAAACACCCCGTGCTCTGTTCTCTAAATATCTGGATGTCTAGGTTTCTAAGTTTGTTTGGTACTTTTTACTAGAGGAGTTGCGCTCAACTGGTAGCAATGAGAAAATGTTAACTGATGGTCATGACTACAGGTTTGAATTGAGAAGAGAGGTCTCTAAGCCCAAGAGTCTTGCTGCAGTCTTTGGTGATGGAAGGACAGTTACTTTCCTAAATTGAATGAATATTGTCCAGAGATCTGAACACCCCTCTTTTATATTCATGACTTCCAGGTGATAAGCGCAGCGCAACACTGGAGACGGATGAAACAAATGAAGTTGAGGCTCCTCGCGTCCCAGAGGAAACACATGTTTGGGTCCCAGAGAGAGTCAACAAACCAAAAGTGGTGCCAAAAACCACACAGCCATCCACAGAAAACCTCATGAGTAAGAATTTCTTGTACCAAGGTTCTAAAGCCTGCTTATGCTCAGATTTTTGTGCGGAAGGCTAGTAGGAATAAACACAGAATTGCATGCAATGTGGCATCTACTCCGTTTCTCCCATTCTCCTTGATTTGTTCTGATTCTCATTCTGAAATATTAAAAATATAATTTGTTTGCTCTGACACCTTGACTTTAGGGGCAGGTTGGTAATTTGTATGCATACATACTGATCTGGTCCTCGTGTCTCCTTTCTTTTCCTAGCTCAAGTGATCAAGTGTGAAACAAAAATGAGAGACAAATGCAAAGGGTCCACCTGCAACAGGTATGTTTCAACTTTTAGCCAAAGTTTATACATTTAAAATAAAGCGACATTTCAGTAGGCTAAAGAATGCTGTACTGGGAGCTGCATGTCTCTTGTGCAACTACAGGCAATTATAAATTATATAATATATACTGTGAGCAGAAAAAAAGGATAATTTCACCTTCTCCATCTCAACTACTTGGCAAGAGCTACAGTTTAAATAAATGATTTTCCTGATTGATTTTCCAAAAAATAATTGAACTATACAATGCCTGTTGACCAAGGGCACTATTTATCATCCTCCGGGAGCAATGCGTAGTTTTCACCTCTTGTGTTTATATTAAACACATAGAAGATTGATAGATACTTTGGATAATGTACTGCTAGGATCACCATGGAGATTTACCACAGCAGAGCCGTGCCAGAGTTAGAAGAAGGTTTAGTCATCAAAGCTTTCGCACTGACTCATGAGACGCGTATGGAGCAGCTCGGAGAAGTGAGATCTCTGCATAATACCTATACTGTCCTCGTGTATACGTTTTAGACTCACTAGGTTTCTTGTAAAACAAACTTGAAGTCCCTTCGTATAGAATTGGTACTATATGTACTATATTTCTCTGTTTTCCTTTTCATTGTATCGCCAATGTTCAAGGCTTTTCCCAAGTTCTATTAGAAGATAAAAATGTAGGGTTTGTGTTTCCACCGGCAGAGGTATTTGCTTTCTTCTGTGTTCTTACTTCTGCAATACTAATATTTCTTCGGTTATCAGACGTAATGTGACAAAGAACTGTTTTCTTCCTAGGTACTTGTGTCCTGCAGGTTGTGCAAACAAAAAGGCCAAAGTCATCGGAACCCTCTTCTATGATAGTGTAAGTAGATGCCATTCTTACATGTCCTTGCAATGGCGTGACTTGCTTTATGAAGAAAAGGTGGTTATCTGTCTATTGGATTTAAACTGGAGATACCAACTGAAGACTGGAGTAGATAGCCACGTCCTTTATTGATTAAAGACACGTTTATTTTTTTTTCCTAGAGGAATTTCTGTAACGTTTTGGATAACCGTTCTTCTCCTTATGCAAAGAATGTTAGTTTTCGGCATATAATAAAGTATTGTGTCCTTATTGCCACAGATGTCCAGTATATGTCGCGCAGCCCTTCATTACGGAGTCATTGATAACAATGGGGGTTTGGTGGATATAACAAGGAAAGGAAAGTTCCAATATTTTGTGAAATCCACCAGGAATGGCGTTGGGTCTTTAAGGTAAAGATTTTGATCTTTTAATTAATTCTGCAGACGTATGGATAATTATATAAATCTAGCTTTACCTAACTGTCCCGCCGATGCATTATTCTGTTTTCTTTCTTTGCAGTAAATATAAGCCTTCCAATGCTTTCATGGTCTCAAAAGTCTCTGGTAAGTAAGGGTCAGTTACTACACTGGGGCATTTAAGGGATTTTTGTGGGTGAATAAAGTTTTAAAATAATTGGAATGTATGTTTTATTGAATTTTCTTTAAATATTGTATTTGCCTTTTATTTTTTTTGCAGTTCAAACACTTGATTGTTACTCAACAGTAGCAGAGATCTGCCAGTTTGAAAAGCCAGCCAAACACTGTCCCAGGTAAGACCCCGCAAGTTCTCTAGAGACCCCTGCGGACACTTTAATGCGGGGGGGGGCGTGATTCTCATTCGGTCTTCCAGAATGACAATTTCGTTTGAATTAGATGATATGCTGCATCATAAAACTTCCCCTTTGAATGTGCTGTGAAATGGAAATTTATAGGAAACGGGAACCTATTCAAACACTCATACAGGGATTGTAGAAGGATTTCTCTCTTCTGCAAGATGTAGATTTAAGTAGCTGGCTTCCCTTTCCTCGCTATATTAATGCACATTCCAGGTGCAAATTAAAACATTGGACAAGCGAGGGTTTCTTTCTTACTTCATTGTTGGCAGGCTTTTGGGGATTGGAAATAACCAGCTAATATTTTTTCATTTCAGGTTTTACTGTCCAGCACACTGTAAGAATGAGCCTTCATACTGGGCCCCGGTGATCGGCAATAATATTTATGCAGACGTAAGTTTTAATCCTATGGGTTTTTTTAGTGTACAATAATTTCTCAAAGGTTAAGGGGGTCATGAAGGTTCGCGATAAGCGCTAGAAAGCGGACTACAAATATGGGTAGAATCCTATGTTTAAGCTGGTTCCTCATTAGAGGTGTAGGAGCTAGATCCTTGGCTTGTATTTACCACTGCTTTAGTGGGTTTTCTATAAGGACGTTATGGGGTTACAGGACGTGTTTGTATTGGTTGGTGTGTGACCTCTGTGTATGTGCTGGAGGTATGTAGTGTTGGTGGGGGCATATTTAATGCACTATCCTTTTTTTTTTCTTCTAGGGTTTTGAACTGTATTTGCTTTCATTTGTTTGATTATCCTGTTATATTTGTTTCACTTGCTCTGCTGTTATCACCTTACTATTATGATTGAGTTTCCTAGGATTTGCTTGTAAGCGCTTTGTTTCATTTGTAAATCACATATATACAGAGTGTTTAAGTAAATGGATCTAATGACCATTTACCGCCGGTTGGAAGCTAATTAGTCTAAATTATATAAATCACGCTATAGGCTATTACGTGGCTATTAATTTGAGACACCTATCAAAAGGCACAGAGTCAAGCCCATTGCCTGTTCGGGCCATCTTTGGTAGCGAAATTGCTTCATATAAATTATGAATTGTCTCGATACACTAGAGTATACTTTCACATGAGCCGCGTGTTTGGTTTTTTTGGCCCTTACAGTTCCTGGATACTATAAATTCCAGATATCCCACTCTTTAAGCTGGCTACATGGTGTTTTATAATATATATCCTTGATATGCTACATGTCACAAACCCAGGCAGAGATATTAACCAAAGCCTGGGATATTATCTACCTCCACTGTCTACTAATCTGTGTTTTTTTTCCACACACATACCCTCCCTCCCCAAGTGATTCACGTCCTCAGGCTCCAAATGTTTACAAAGGAACATGTGGAATGCATGTGTCACATGCTGAGTTTTGGTCATATGATGTATTTTATTATTGTGTTCTACAAAACAACTATTTTGAAATACCCCTTGTTGTTATCCCTGTCTATGCAAACTGTGTCATGGGATTTCCAAAAGGAAATGTTTACATATTTGTGTGGATGCACCAGATTTTGGACACCTAATGCAAAAAGAGAGAAGTGACTACTGACTAGCAGTCTAGGAATCTCAAAATCATATGGCTTGTGGCAAGTAGGGGTGTCATTCACTGTTTAAATCCACTTACCCGCGTCTTGTGAACCCCTAAAAGAACTAGAAGCAGGAAAACTGTTGTACCATGTGTATCTCTAGCGGTAATCCGTAACCGGATCATTGTCCGATCCTGCAGCCTCAGCTCCTGACTTGGGTAGAACACGACAGATATATCATGGGATGGCCCAAGAGAAAAACTGTCTTGCAAACAGTTTGTTCCCAGCACACAAAGTTCAGGAGACAAATTTAGATTTACTGATTAACCTGCTTCAAAGTTGGGTTCCTCGGCCCAATCTTCCTAATAAAGCTTTTTTTCCTCTGGTTCTTCCCTTGTATGGAATGGAATCCTTTTGCCAAATAAATGTAGAATGTTCGCCAACAGATATGTGAAAGTGCAGAAAATAGCTGGCAACGACTTTTTAAGACCGATGTACCACATGTACAACAGGAGAGATTTGTAGTGCTGTTAACTCTGCTTAACCGGCACTTGGGACTAGGAGAAACTCGCCTCTCCGCAAGATTATATCTTGTTGGAGCTTGAAAGTTTGGCTTAACTCGTCAGATAATGCGATATGTTATCTTTTTCACTTGGCTGTCTGGTTAGTTTACTCAGGCAGTCAATTTCTTTAGCTGTAACATCTGCTGTACAGTCGCCAAACCAGAAGCCTTGGGTCTGGATGTTACCAATAGTGTCCTGTCAAAGCGCCTTGGATTTGTTAGCAATATGATGACCGTACAGAACATCACTTATAATCCGGTGTGAGATCCGCCAACCTTCTAGCTGTGACCTTCGATTTTTACGAATCGAATATTACAACAGCCAGTGTGTGCCATCTTATTAATGGCTTTGACGAGAGACCCGTACTTATATCAATATATTCTGACTTTTCAGACCTCAAGCATCTGTAAAACCGCCGTGCACGCGGGAGCGATAAAAGACGAAACAGGAGGCTATGTGGACGTGATGCCTGTGGACAAGAAGAACCATTACTTTGGCTCCAACAAAAATGGAATCAACTCGGAAAGGTACTCCAAACACGGCAATAAATGACAGTTCTCGGGTCCTATAGAGTTTAAATGCAATAACAGTGCTACATACAGTTCGTAGCACTATTAAGTGAAAGGCTGTTATTACCACAGCTATAATGACGCCACAGGTGGTGAAATATGTATGATAGTGAACCCCACGGAAGCATCCTGCACTAAACTACATAAAGAACTATATTGTTCTCTTAAAACCAGAACACTGCACGGATTTCTCAATAGGAGGAAGTCTTAAAAAGCAACCCTCCTCACGCAACCTGTAATATCATGGATTTTGTGTGGTTGTAAGATGTAATGTTGTATGTTAACTGTATGATGGTCTCTAACATGGGCTAACCGCAGAACGGCTTTAGGGATCTTACAGTTGTTAAATGTGGCTGCTTTATATATATAGTTTTGTAATAAACTATATTTTTTTTCTTGTTTTAGCGTCAGAAATCGTAAGGAGGGTAAAGCGTTCCGGATCTTTGCTGTGAAACAATAACTGGTATATACTAAATGGACAGAATGGAAGAGCTGTGAGCAGCATCCTTAGAACTTTAAGGTCACAAACATTCCCCCCTCCCCCAAAAAAAAAACCCACTTGAAAGGTTTATCTCAAAACATCTGCCATCCTCGTCGGCCATATATATATATATATTTTTAATTATTTTTTACCACCTACATGAGTTCAAGGAAAATGAATCCTGTTCACACCTCTAAGTCCGATGATCAGAAAAGGAATTTAACAGCCAACAACTAGTTAACACAACTGAGCAAATATTGCCTTCTGCCTTACTTATAGAAAGAGAACGGTAATGTGTAAAAATGTTTAATGTGGTTGATTTCAACATGCTATTGGCTAACCCAGGGTTTAGATAACACATCCGATGGCGATATTTCACAATTGTTTCGAAGGAAATATTGCCGCATGTTTGTGAAATGGCCAATTTTACACTTCCGAACCTGGCCCACAAGGTATTGTACATAATTGCCTTTTTAAGTATTGTATTTTTATTTTTTTTATATACACAGCAGTGCTGGTTGGTCAATAATGTCGTTATTTTATTACCTAGAGGATATTTGCCTCTTTATTTTATATGTACATAGGAAATTTGTCTAAAGTATATTTGTTTATGCCACACTAAATCCTTTTATGTTATACAACTGTAAATATTCTCCAACATACAAACAAAGCTCTTATAACCGTTAAATGTTTGGGATGCAAATAATGCAGTACACGTAACCGAGGGATAGCTTTCTAAGCACTTCTACATTAACATATATATTTTTTTTAAATGTCCATTATTGCAGGTACCGATTTTGGTGCTATTTTTAAGGTCCCCATAAAATGTCGTTTTTTTGCCAACCTCACACTTCTTAGTAGTACTGTTAGTGGATGGCGTAACATGCGTGGTAGTCACTTTTTTTCCCTTAATCATAAAGGAAAAATTTAATCTATACATTGTTCTTACTAAGATTAACAGATGTATAGATTTCAATCTATATAGCAGTTAGAAAGCCAAGCCAGACTTGTACACAACATGAACAAAATAGTAACAAAAAGGATGGGTTTGAGCTGGCTCGCACTCTTCCACTCTTAATGAACCTAACTCACCCAGTGTCATACCAATATAAAGCGGAGAATGAGCTGCTAATGTGAGTCTGCTCCCATAATGCACTACTTGCCTTCCCAGAATGCAATATATTAGATTGTTTACACTGCCTGGTGGAAGCATGCTCACCAGCCTCTCGCCTGTAACAAATATCCAATTGATGGGGAAAGCAAAATGAATATATAATATGTTATGCCCTAGCTGAAGGGAGGCTTGCCATCTACACATTTGAAAGGGGTGGCTTCACTATAAGCCCAGGGTCTTTACTCACAGCCCTGTAAATTGATAGCCCTGAAAATATTCCAAGTTGCATCAAATAGTTTCCTGCTTTTGGTTTGCTACATCAACAACTGTGCGCCATGCGGTTTCTGAAGTTTTACTGATGATTCACAAAATCATCTTCTGAACCAATTGTGTCTCCAGCTTAATCAAAGCTGTGATCACTGAGCAGGTGAATAATGTTGTCAGATTCATATAGATAAATAAATCAGGTTGATCCAGAAAATATAGATGCAAGAATATCTTGGGCAGATACCTTCAGAAAATATACCCCGTGCTCTGTTATACCGTAAATGTATGTACCCTATATACCGTCTAAACTTTTGTTCCACTTTAGTTCATGTTAACTGTAACCTCTGTTGGCGGTACCTGAATGTGTGCCACTGCATAGTGACTTTATTTTGTGTCCATTGATGGTGATATTCTTGGTTCATGTGTGTTGTCCTCATGAAACTTTTCTCCCTGCATAATCGCTACAAATCAGTAATTGACCCCAAATATATGTTCTACAGTGTTACATACCTGGCAGTGATCGGCTGCCAACCAAGAACGTTTGGCAAAATGTAAAAAAGGTAAAATCAAATGTAGGGAACCTGCTATTTACCTAAATCTCTCATGATTAGCTGGCAAGGCATCATGGGAGGTGTAGTCCATCAACAGCTGGAGATCAGCATATTCATAACCTTAGTTAACCCCATTCACTGACTTGTTAGCGATCGTGTTGGCTACCTCAACCTCCAGTTTGTGTTTTGGCTTTTTTCTATGAAAAAAAGTTTGCACCTTTTCTCTGTATAAATGTTCAGTGTACATTATGTATAAACCGTATTCTTAGCATGAATTCATAGCATGAACTCCTATGCCGTTATTTTACAGTTGGATACAAGTGTATCTCTTGTCTTTGAGTCTCAGATGGAAAATAAAGAGGATTTAGAAACTGATATACTGAATGTTTTGTGTTCATGGGCTTTTAAAATTGTAAATGCTTCAGATTGGCGTGCAAATATAAATTCAGTGCTATCCTGCTTTAACACAACCATACCATCTTAAATACAAAAACTTTTCCAATGTGAGGATTGTAAATAGGACGGGAGAGAGATTTGGATGTAGAGAGGGGTCACAAAGATGTGCTTTATGGCTTACAGCATGTAGAAAATGAATTCACTGGTGACCAACTTTAATGCAAATAACCCTCAAAGTTTAAAGGTATCAATTGTCTTAGGTGTGTTAATATACTAAATATATTATCTCTTGGTAGATCTCAACTCTTGTGTATGAGGGAATAAAGTACTACTCATAATGATCAAGGGTTGGAATCGTTCTGTAGTGGGGTGAACACTACAATCAAACCCAGGCCCATAATAACATTCATAAAATGGAGAATGAGACTACATTAAGATATTTATGTGCATTAATGATAAACTCGAGCTATAAGGCCAGCCAGCTAGGTAAAATGCCACATCCTTTACACACAGGGGCCCCTTGGTCAAACAATAAAAACCATACACACGTAACATGTATAATGGTATCGATGGAAGCTCCCAGCAGTATGGATATGGAGTACTTTATGCTGTACACCAAATAAAAAAAATGGATTATTTCTCTTCCAGTTGGTCTTTTGCCTTGGAAAAAAAAACTTCACCACCACCGTGGCGCACCAACCCAACAATGTTGCGAATGTGACCCTTCGATTCACGTCATTAGTTACCTAAAAGTATGTTGGGGAGGTTCTTAGTTCACTTAACTGCAATAAGATACACTGGCACTAAAAGCTAAAGAGCTGAAAAGCTGGATAACCAAATGTATCTCTATTCAAACCTCATTTCATCACAGGCAACACTAGAAGACGGCAGACACACATAGAGCAACAATGGACGAGGTCCAAGGTGTGACTGAGAGAACATCTGCTTCCAATAGAAATCATCTATCCTGGCTGGAAGATCAAGCCAAACAAAATAGGGACACTCCTTACAAACAGCTCTCCAGAAGTAAACATCCTCTTCGGATAATTAGATATTCTAATGGCCAGCTCTGTGTAGCAGCAGGAGATCAAATGCAATCGAAAAGAATTAAGTGGATTATCTCTTGTGGAACTTTTCACATTGGTCACGCGAGTCGGAGAAATTCTGAATCTTTTAGCTAGTGGAGTGGGAAAATCATATGCTCATGATTGACTATGCCATGCGTTAATATTCTTAGCACGTTGTATTTCACGTGTTGTAGAAGTCAGGTCTGGTATCGAGAAGCAGGGGAGGGCTTTCTGCATTCACAACATGTTTGTTCTCCAGAAGACCTGTCCGACTTTCAGAATTCTGAGGATGCCACACCAGGCAGCCCAATTCAAGAACCTGCCCTGGCCTCTTGAGACAATAAGGTCTTATGGAAATTGAAAAAGGTTCACCGAGATTAAGATATGCCTGTTTGACACAGCTCTGGTTGTATCAAATGAATTTGCTAAACAGCACCATTAATAGTGATCCTTCAAGTGGCCTTAGGATGAATAATTAGTCCATTTCCTGCGATTATATATTAAGCTTCAATGAGATGTACATGGTAAGTGGGGTTGACATTTTAAATTCGATACCAAGCGTGGTATTTGTTTGTGTTGTAGGGTGACCCTTTTCTGCTTGGTTTTCAAAGCTTGGTACTTTTCAGACTGAGATTTTAAAGTAAACACTACCGAGCCGCGGCAGTCGTATAAATATTAGCAATCCATAACTCAGCAATTCCGTCATCTAAATATTAGGAATAGCTTTCAGCCTTTACATAAAGAGAAGGAGCAGCGTCTGTTTTTGCCTTCACACCAAAGTGCCTCTGTCGCATCAAATGTCTGGTATAAGATTGGAGACTCTCTCGGCTACAAATTAGTCGGTGTGTTCTGCTTTTACTGTCTTATTTCGGTTTCCAGCAGGTAAGCGAGGCCAGTATTTTAGAACTGTGGACTTTTGGCTGGTGGGTTTGATTTATTTCTTGCTTTTTCAAGACCGTAAAATGTGTTTGAAAGCAAATTGGGAAGGGTGGCACAAACAAAAAGGGGTCTCGCTAAATTAGACAATTTGTAGCTTTTTAAGATACTGGCCGAGTAAGCAGAATGTTGGTGCAATGATTAATATATAGAGGAAACTCTAATAACTGCCATGCAGAAACAGGTTAGGTGTCAAATGAATGATCGCTGACAGACTGATTTTTGTTTCTTCTATCATATTTTCAAAAGAAAAAATTCAGGCAGGTGGTAGCCTCCTTCCGAGAAGCAGAGGCTCCTCTTCACTTCCACAGATGGCTTCTGTTTGACACTGGATGGATTCCAAGTAGGGGGGGGGAGACGCAGTATGAGATTTTGCATAAACATTTTTGCCTACTCTGCTCCGGGAGAACATTGGCAGGCCAGTGTTAATAAGTGTGCAGAGCATAGAGTGGCTTTGACCTGCTCTTACCTCAACCCCACTGGGGCTTTGAATGTCCAAAGGCTCTTTTTATAAGTTCATAGCACCGGTGGCTCTGAAGGAGGTTTGGATTATGGAAAATCTGATGCACTGTGTCATGCACACGCACGGGAGAAGAGTTATAGTAATTCTTAATTGGTATAGGGCATTTAAAGGCCTAGTTGTTCCTTAAGGAAAGGAGAGTAGGTTTTTCCTCTGCCAAAAGGTCAGATTAGCCCTTAAATGATTGTTGTGCAAGTCAAATATGTCTGTTGTTTGGCTAAAGCATTTACCGAAGCCAGGGCTTCCCAAAGGTGGGTTGCAAACAATGATATCCAGTCGATATAGAAGATAATGCAGTTATAATTTTCAAAGTCCATGCGCATGTATCTTTATAAATAGGTCCCAGAGGCAGTAATTAATGCGCGGCAAAGAAAAACCAGTCACCCGGGTCTTTGAATTGTCGACGGCTTGTGGTCAATCTTTTCAATGTAGCTCTTCGTAGATTTATGAAATGCTTGAAATCTACTCCAAGAAAATGCCAACATGTTTCAGATCAAAGGAATAAATGAAAGGGAACAAAATATTTATTTTGCTATGTTGAGTGCTAGAGAGGGATCTATTTTTTTTTGTTGTGAAATAACAGTGAGCAGATGTCCTAATAATTTGGAGATGTAATTGTAATCACGTGCCCATGGTTGAAAGCTTTTGTTTTTCTTGAGATTGTAGTGGTGACTCTAAAGGAAAAACATTTGTGTCTTGATGCCTTGGGCATTCACACCGCCGAAAAGAAGTGCATCGACTAAAAAGAGCACCACAGTAGGCCACATCACAGTAGTTAACAAAATGTCACAAAGTAGGGACGAAAGGGACAACCCTACACACATGCGTGTTCCCTTCATAAATAACATATTTGCTCGATTGTAAGACGACCCCCCCCAAAAATGAATATTTATGAATAAAGAAAAAGCCTGAATATAAGACGACCCTAATAAGGAAAAAAAAGTTTTACCAGTAAATGTTCCAATTCTCATGTAAACTATGTGGACATTATTTTTTAATAAAAGCCTATGATTGAGAAAATTGTTTTTAAGAAAATTCTCTTTTTTTTTTTTTTTTAATTATAAACCTGCCCCCCAAGTTATGCACATCTGCCCCCTGGCTTGCCACTCTGCCCCCGAAAAGCCTTATACCCCCTATATGCCACTGTGCCCCATGATATGCCTTTTGACCCCCTATGTGCCACTCTGGCATTTAGGGGTTTAAAAGGCATATTATGGGGCAGAGTGGCATATAGGGAGGTATAAGGCATTTCAGGAGGCAGAGTGGCGTATAGAGGGTTAAAAGGCATTTCTGGAGGCAGAGCTGCATTAAGGGGGTTAAAAGGCATT
>VKOC01000004.1:14052424-14068579 GCA_009364415.1 Spea multiplicata
ACTGCAAAAAGTCAGAGGTAAATCTATTCTATTCTCATTACGCTATATATTGCTTTGTGGACGCCTTCAGAATGCAAAAATGACAACAGCTTGACAGAGAACATGGTTTTAGACTTCAAATATTTAATGTTTTGTTCTTATGTTTACCAAACGGGTAGAGCTGTATTTATACAAGGCAGATTATTAATTGTGGTTACTTATTAGCGGAGTAACAAGCACTAGGGGCTTTGAGTTCTCCGACACCGAAACAGTAAGATAGTCTCTTCAGTCTTAGAACCGGCCGCACGGTGATGCCATATGGGGATATTACATCAGGCTAGCCAGGGACCGAGTTTAAGGAGTTAGTAAGAGAGAGCAGGGTGTGTTAACGTTAATATTTAACCCACTTGCTGATTGGAGGTTGAAACATGAATGGCAAATCTTTATATTAAAGCATTAACAAAAGTACCCTCTATTCCCAAATCACATTAAAGGGTTGCAAATGTTGCATGATGGTGGTGGCCCCATTCTTCCACCTGGTCACAATGGATACACCAACGATACTGTATGTAGAACGGTACGATTCCGTGGCCCGTTGAGATGAAGCTTTAGCCATTGTAAGATTCTCCTTCAAGATAAGTTAGTGTTTAGTTGAACAAGTGCTCTAATTTCACAAAATGTGTTTTTCTAAACCAAAATTAGTAATTAAACAGATTCCAGACCAAAAAAAGTGGAGCATGTAATATGGATCCTAACCCAACCCAAACCAATTAAGGGGTGCATACCTTAAACTGGAATTCAGCATTGGTGTATAGGCGACTTAAACCCCCAGAAACATGTTTTTGGGGTAACCAGGTCTATTTCCAATATGAATTGTCTAAAATACATTTTAAAAAAAATCTGGGGCTTTGGCTGTATGTGATAAACCACATGCAAGAATCCATAAATCTGGTCAAAATCTTATAATTCACACTTTTATTGAACAGTTGAGTGACTGGTCAGTTTCCCATCACATGTTGGTCAATACACTGCCCCCCCCCACTCCATCACAGTTATTCAATGCTTTCACAGAGCTTTGAGTTCTTCTTTCACAAGTGAGGGGAGTTTCCCATCTTAGAGGTTTTTGAAAGGGTAATTAACATATTTGGCTGCCGTCCGCATTCTAAAGCACAGTAAACGCTCCCAATGGGAACTTTGGCCTCCAATGCTCTAAACACAAAGACAGTCTGGGGGGGGAATTAGTTTTTGTTTTCTAATCCAGACTAGTGATGCAAGAATAATTTTTTTTTTAATTTATATTTTTTTATTTTGCAAAAGAAAAGGTTTTAGCTGCTTTTCGCAGGGGATATACAAATTGCTAACAAAAGAAACTGCAAAAACCGTCCATTTCTTTCATGGCATAAAAAGGCAGCCTGCTGAAAAAACTGCAGACAAATTCATCCTGAAGCGATGGTCCTTTAGGGCATGAAGGTAATCGAAAGTCCCTGTTTTTACAGAAAAGGGCCGATAAAAAATTTGTTTATGAAAACACTAGATCAGCAAATATATATATTTTATAGATGGCTGAGCGCAAGTTTAGAATATACAGGAGAAACCGGTTTCTAGAATGATATTATCTGGAACTTTGGTTGAACATTTGTGTCTTGACTTCTTGAACAGTCTCTTGGACAACCAAATATTGCACCAGTTTCTGAAACAAGCTACAAAACTACAAACAACTGATAATATTGATGATTTTAGGGAAACAAATAATGGAAACAAACACATTCATATGCTGCCTATTAAGGAAATAAAAACATGACAAAACATCTGGAAAAAAATCTTTATTGTTTGTGGTTTTTCTTAGCAGTGATACTTTCATGTATCCCATTCCAGTTCATTTTTTGCTTGGTCAGTAAAATATTGATGACAAACTTGCAGAAGGCATAGATAGGCTAACAGGAGCCTATTTACCAACCTCTGCTGACCGCAAGCATTTGCGCCAGCAAGAAGCCAATTATATGCAATACTTTCTTCTGCGTCAGTGACTCTGCTCTTCCATGCTAGGTTTGCAAATCATACGCCACAGAAATTACACCAAGATACTCTCACTATTTAGAACATGTACAAAAACAATGGCTTATTGCATATGCAGACCCTCGACTGATAAGTTGTAATGCTCCGTTCATCTTGTACCTAGTGAGAGCTGCCCATGTTTGTGCTGTTGCAATGATTACCCCCCCCTCAGAAGACCCCTAAAAGCATTCAGCCATAAAGCCTGCTATCCTATCACATAGCTGGATGTAGCCGAAATGCCTTGTTTGCTCTGGGAATTTATACGTTTGATGTCTGGCACCCCATTCTATAAATGTCTTGATAACCATCAGTCCAGTCAAGCTTCATGCGATTGGAAACATACGTTTGCAAACTGGTATGTTTTTGGACCTTCTGGTGGCTAAGCCAATCAATCATACTGGGGGGCAGGTATGTTCTGTTTCAGATGTTGGGAAGAAAGCCACAATATTACAAATGATCTCAATATTGTAATAATGGGCATAGCAGAAATATCTTGGTGTGGACGAGTTAATTCCAGTGGTCCAGCGCGAGTAGGCTAGCAGTGGTGGGACATACGCAAAGTAACCAGTCATTTTTTGTTCCAGCTTCCCCTAGTTTCCAGTTTCTTTCATTGTTACCTTCTGTGCCTGAACCCGACAGGGGGCATCAGGTGGGCATTTAAGTTATTCAACCTGGGCATCATAGTTGGCTCCGCCAGCTTTCTTCAACTCGTTTCTAATGTAGCCCTCGTCCAGGTCTTTATGATCTGTGATCACCAATTCTTTGGCAAAGTTCTACAACAGGAAGCATAAAAGAATGATGAGGTTTCATGCAAATTCGGTATTTAAGAAAGCAACACCGCGACACCAAACTATCACAAGCTCCGCTCTTAGAAAACAACCCGAACAAGAAAGTATTGTTTGTATTTGAACAGTGAAGCCCTTACACTCTACTATATGCCAAAAAACCACTTCATTATGAATCTGACCTCTGCTTCCACTGTAGGCTCTGCTGGAATCTGACAGACTGACACCAGATGTCCATCACAAGGCCGACCGGGTATAGACATTGTCCTTTCTACTTGCAGGGGGGGGGGATTTGAGCGGCCATGCGTAGCTTAGGGCATTGTGCCTACTGTAAATTTGTTTGTAAATATGAAAATATGCACGGGGGGGAATACAAGCATCCAGCAGAGATAGGCCTGAGCAAATATAAGCATGTAAGGATATTTTTAAAAGAATTAAAATTACAGCTTGTTACCATGTGTACAGTATGCCATATATACATTGTTATTTGGTTAAACAGAAGCAAATAACTTGCTGCACAAACATGTCTGCCGATTTAATTACCTGCACTACGTCTTTTACCAGGGTCTTGTCTGTACCGATTTTGGCTCTCTGGAGTCCGCTGACGTTTTCACCGATCCAGGTGATTAACACAAACTTAATCCTCTTACTCATGGCATCCCCGGTGGTGAATCTGATGTAAGCGTACTGCCTGATGTCATCTGGAAATGAGCGGAAGACGGGGTTTTAACGACACAAGCAGTTCACAGATCAGTCAGAATATCACCTCCGCCTTGGCACGGGGAAAGGATTAACGCAAGTTACGCACGGACAGAAAAAGCAGTCTAGTGATGACAAGGTTACAGAATATAAATTAAATACCGTATTAGCGAATATAGGCTGCACCCTGAATGAACAGGAATACATGTATTAACATTGTTATCTATTATGCAGTTAGTCAGCATATGTTATATAGAGACAGCAAACCAATAGCCATTTTAAGGTCCCCCACTTAATTCATATTGTACTTTACTTACAGATATGCCCCTCTGTCCCAATATGCCCCACATATGCCCCTTTGCCTCCCGATATGCTTTATAACCCCCACATGCCACTCTGCACCCCCCCCCCCGACTTAATGCACCCCCAAACTCCCTGGCTGGTGGACATCTGTGCAACGTCTGCAGCGCTGCGAGGGATCTAGATCCTAACCGCAGCAGGGATAAATTTAAAACTGGAACTGCATGTCCCGGGCAATAAACTGCGCATCCCTGCACTAAACCCCAAATATAGGCCACACCCCCACTTTAAAGACCTAAACTGGGGGGTGCAGCCTATATACGGGCCAGTACGGTACATATTAATGTTTATAAAGTACTACAACCTCACACCCAACTCCAAAACGCACATTATCTTGAAGCTTCGTATAAATCTAATTAACCGATTTGGGTCGCTATAACCTATGGGGAATTTTGGCTAGATAAATACCTTATCGCTATTGTAATAAAACCCTTTTGTTTAACCAGCAGCCGTCATAAAGCCTTTAATATAAACGTTACAGGGAGTTTCCCGGTGCCTGGTAGTGACTGTTAATACATTGATTAGAAGTTTGGTACATTGGTACAAATGAATACTTAATAGGTCTCAAGAGTCCTTAAGTCAAGAAAGGCCAGCTTTGCCGCTTGGCATTGGTTCAGATGATCGTATCCGGCTACACTCCCTGTCCGTGCCAGGATAAACTCACCGAGTCATTGGGCTTTCTAAGGTGCAGCAGTAATATGCTAGTAATAAAGGGAAGCCGGACATAACATCTCTAATAGGTGTCCTAGTTAAATAAAGGACAGCATCCTATCTAAGATGATTTCTGTCCAGACTCGCACGGGTTAAAGAAAGGAGATAAGAATGTTGTGTACAATTCTCCACTGGTGACAAATCCTTAAACAGAAGGAATCATATTTAGAACACTGCATTATGCTTAAATCTGAAAGAAAAACACAGCCTGTCCTTGTGGGACAGGATAATTACAATGCAAGGACAGGAGCAGATGGACCAGGTATCACCATAATTACAAGACACATTTCTTTGTTATTATCACTGTGGTGCAGGGTTGTTTTCTTTTCTCTGTAATGCATGTTAGTCCTGAACAGCCGGAACGAATATTAATGGGATTTCATGTGTTAAATTACATGCAGTCCTTTGCACAACATTCATATCTGTGTGTGGTTATGTCATATAAACCTACATATTTCTCTTGTGATGTCACTACATGGTATATACCGTGATTTGCTCATTCTCAGACTATATGCATATTGGGCAGAATTTGTACGGTTTGAATTAAGCATTGCTAAAAATAGAATTGTATGCTTATTCTATCAACATTTTCTATTAACATAAAAAGGAACCTTTGGCCAAAAAAGTGAATATAATCCTAAATTCTGTGGAATCTGACTGTTCATCTAAGAAATTACACTATTGCGCACAACTAAAAGTTGAACTTTGACCAAAAAGGTCTTGGCCTTGTGTTAAAATAATGCAAGATCATTTCTTATCAACATTAACAGGAAACTGATTCAGGAAGAGGAAGGACAACAACTAAAAAAGTTACAGAAGTTGCATTATAGAGAACACGTCTGAACAGGAACTCTAAGAAAATCTAATCCCTGACAAAGTAGTTTGTCAAATCAACTAAGTCAACTAACTAAAGGCTCCAAACGTTGGCATGTGCATAGGGTTGCACCACTTCTGTTGAGGCATGCAATGGTTAAAACATGGCAGAACTGACTATGATGTCACAGTGAAGCATCATCCCTCCAGAGGGATGGGTATAAATTACTAGATCATGCCTCACACCCAAGTTGGGGTTGGTCAAAATAAAGTTTGTTGGTGGACATTTCAATAGATGCTCCACCAGCCCCGTCACAAACAATGGTGTCCAGGTAAAGAGCCTTGACATACGTCTATGCCCAAGACACATCGTAAAATCACAGCCTCTGAACACCGGTGATCTAAGGATTACTCAGTCTGCCTAGATGAATGTTAGTCAGCGTTAGTCAGATACCGGAGGGAGACAGAATAAATACATCTTTGGCTGCCCTTGATGGGTTTCTAATTGAGTGCACGAGTTATGAGATAATTGAAGTGCACGCTTCACTTAAAGATCAGATAAATTATGGATGCGCCAACAAACTCATTTATAGGTCTATTCACGGAGGAAGAAAAACTAAATGAAAAGCCAGCAACACATTAATAGGTCTGATGCTCACTAAAAATAATAAAAATAAAAAGGCTAACCTTTCAGCCATTCCTGGGCCATTGCTGAGGTTGCACATTGTACCAATGCTCTATGTATTAAAGGATACAGATACCTGTGCAGATACTAAATGAATGGGCCATATACAGACTGGTGGCGATTTTGTATTTCAGTGCAGTATATTGCCTGGTGACTGTTAAGGCCAAAATATTTCTTCCAGCAGCACTGCACTTTATGGGGGGGGGGAATCTCAAAAACAAAACTGTCCATGGATTACTGGAAGAAAAAGACAGATAAATAAGAGAAGTTCCATTTATTAGACTGACCAGTGAGCTAATAAATGTTCCCACTGGTTAAAAGAGGGGGGAAATGACAAGGACCCTCGAGTTACTGAATATATATCAAAGAACGGCCTTATTCCAGTCTCCCCTCCTTAAAAGCTAGGTCACAGTTGCAGTAATTGGAGTTCTGGAGGGCAGGGCTGAACAAGTCAGATGCAGCGCACATTCCTAAAACCCAGCCCCGGGTCAATGATTTAACATTGGATTTTTCACTGTTGATTGCATTGATGCGGCATTAAGGCAACATCTATGCACAATCAATAATGCCTACCTACTCTGTCCACAGACCCGGAAATATCAGCCTAACAGACCCACAACTTACAGAAGAGATTAAAAAAAAGAATCCTAAGAAATGTTAAACCAAACACACCTACAGATACTCAGTGATTAAATTGGGATAACCAAGCGGGCCCTAACACTCCATCTGATGAAAAAACAAACCCCATATTTTGGGACATATTCATGCTAGATGCACAGTTTACACAAGTCTAGGAATACCTACCATCAGGCACAATTACCATCAAATTGATGCATAACATTAAGGTGCCAGATCCAGAAAAGGACATCGAGAAGCTGCCCAAACTCAGGGGAAATAAAAAACAAAAACCAAGACTAAGGGGGCAATCTGAGAACTGCCAGAGAGGGCAATACCTGATCTTTCATAGAGGGGGTCTTACCTGAGCATGTATTTACAAATTCCTGGTATTCTGAACCTTGATCCCCTGGTACTATTGTAGAGCCATCATATTTAAAGGTTACCCTAGAAGAATACATATAGATATGATTAGGTGACATCATGGCATTGCTATTTAATTTAGACAGGTTACGTATGAATCAAACTACTGTGCACTATTCTTATTTCCAATGCTGCTTCAAAAGGCTTCCCTCAATGCCCTTACATCATTCTTAGCTACATTCATTTTGTATCAACAAACTATGCAACAATTTAACAATATTAAGACTGTTTACTAATAGCCGATTTAAGACTGATAAGACTTACCAGCTAACTCCATTGGTGTCGTCCCTCACTAGGTTATATGCTTCTCTGCAAGCCTCTTTATCAATTTTGGTTGCCATCTGGGTTGCTCCGAGTCCTCTTCGGGGTTCACTGAGGTGCAGAATGAAGAGCAGCCCCTCCTAAATCCCCTAAGCAGATGAGCGCAGGCTGATGAATGAATCGAAGCCCAGAGCTGGGTAACTGAACGAGCTCGGTGGGCCCTCCTACAGCTTCTGCTCTCACAGCTCCACTGAATGAGCAGCACAGCAGCGGGTTAACCCTTCGCACTGAGTCAGCAGCAGGCATCTCCCATTGGTGCAGATAATACTTTTCTGCAGGGGGGGAGGGGTTTGGTGCATGTAATATTAATGCCACTGCAAAAAAAGAAAAAAGGAGGTTGGAATCACCCCTTTGGCTTTGCAGTCTGATGGTTTCACCTTGCCTGCTTCCTGTTTGATTACAATGTAGCAAAGCATTACTGGGACTGGTGATGTCACGAAATGGTACGAGAAGACCCCAAATCCACACTATATCCCTGTCCTTAATAAAGGCAAACCAGGAAGTGAAGGAATTCGTTACTGTCCCATACTGCATTGTCTGCATTTGTCACAACCGATGTCTTTGTAAGCCTTTGTGAGGCATCTTTGCTTTGTGTGTTATTTCCAGAGAAAAAGATCAACATGAAGAAGAGAATAAGGCAAGAGTGACACTGACTATACACTGGGGAGAGCAACAGGGGACCCAGCTTCTACCTCTGCAGGTAGGAAGACTTTTGGGGTCGATAAGGGGTAAATTATGCTGTCCTCCACAGCTGGGAGTGCAATAAAGGGTTAAGGTGGTTTAGATGTCTGGGGATAGACATTTGTTGCATGTTCTGGCAATGCTGGGTTTGTAAAAACCTTTACATTGCCATTGGGTAACAATGACCGGTCCAGTTACCCCCACCCCGGGAATCACGAAGGGTATGGGGTGGGGGTAAAATGGGGGTATTAAGAGACTGATCATAGCCTAACAATCATGGATGTAGACCAGGCTGCTGTGTGTTTGTACCAAGAAAAGAGTTCTATCCAAAGCTTACACTCCCCTCTGGTGTCTCAAACCAGGAATTACAAACATTCACTTCCTGTATTAAAATATTGTGAAAAGTAAGTAAACAGTTACTTGTTATTGTTATCTAAAGTTTCTCAGGTTTCGTGTGAAAGGCAGATTTATAGGATTACTCCCACATAAGAAATATTAGCAAAAAATAGTATTATCTCCACTTCTACCACCAGTGTCATAACCTACCAGTGGAAAATAGTAAACGGTACCTGCTAGGACACTTCCAGTACTGCAGGGACAGCAGGAGACCCAATATGTTTCCAGGCCTTTATTGCACCAAGTCAAACAAAGAATAACCTACTCCTATTCAGAAGTCTTAATATACAGCAGTGTTCCCTGACCAACAAAGAACTAGCCAGCTAAACTGGTTCCCAATATAAAATAAAACAGGATACACACCAAACAAATTCCCCAAAGTCATCTCTCCCACCAGCCCACCTTGTAGCTCACAGATGCTCAGGGACCCCTCCTGCTCCTTGCAAGATGCAGAGAACATGCAGCAGACTCTTCTCAGTCAGAAAGGGAGACTGTCTCCTCCACCCTGCATTTATACCACAGGGCAGATTTAAACCCGGGGCACCTGTGTTAATGGGACCAGCAATTAACCCATTAGTCACTGGGATAAACTGCTCTTTCCAATCTTCTGCTTACATAGAAGCCATCTTTCACACTGTCTCAATATATATATATATATATATAGCTTTAGTTCCTTAACAGGTATATAACCAAAGTTATTCAGAAATGGTGGCAGTATACAAGCCTTGCTGAATGATAATAAAATGGGTTTTTTTTTATATATATAACAGCACATATTATTGTTGAGAGAATCTCCTGTATACGGTACTCGGCTGGGAACTTGCTCAGGATTATTGGTAGGTAGAACAGAGGTTTGCCGGAAACCATGAGAAGGTTCTACTTTATAAATCCAGAGGTGGAATGATTTATACAGTGCAGAAGGCTACCCTGAAGATATAGATATAATAGTTTATCTCCTGGATACGACAAATAGTTCTCCCCTGCAGGGAAAATCTGTATTTTTGTATACTGTATGATGTCATATAACAGAGGGGAAACAACAACCAAAAAAAGCTGTGACACTCCCCACTTATAAAAAGATCCCAATCCTCTGTGTAACCTTAACTGAGAATTAAGGAACCTGTCGGCTCCTAACAAGTCATATGATTAACGGATCTGTACACAGAAAGTAGGACTCGGAACAAACGTTCTTAATTAAACTACTGTGTTACATCATAATCCTACCGCTGCAATGCTCCTGCTATGGTAATTCTGACTTCACATCCACAATGGAAGCATTGACAGCTACCACCAGTAACATGGCGTTCCCACATACGTTAATCTGCTGTCCATGAACTCCGACTGCATTCCTGAACCGTGAGACCTGTTGGCTCCATAACTGGGCCATTCCAGACAGAAGATGTTTTAAATGAAGGTCGGGAGGTGAGATTACAATGACGGGGAGTAATACAATTATATTTGGCGAATGCACTCCACAAATAACATTCTTCTGCTTTGTTTGCTATTTAGCCGGTGGAAATGACCTCAATATTAACAAATGCATGGGTGAACTCTGTTTGTTATTAAAACAGCGGCAAATACGGCCTACGCTTTGCTTGCTTTCTTGAAAGGCTAAGTGCTAATGCTCAATTATAAAGTCTTTGTAGTAAATTACATGTACTTGAAGCTGATGTCTGACAAATGCCACCTGACCTTGGACCGCCACATAGTTTCATGTTGTCAAATATACGGAATGCAAATTGTCTGGGGCAAAAGTTGTCATTTTGAAGCAAAACACATTTAGAACCTTTCATCAGAGGTGTTCTTTCAGGGCAACCTATTCCATGTAATTATTACATAGAATTTTGGTTGAAAAATTACAGTAGATACTTAAAAAAATATATCAAAGAGAGGACGTTTGTATAAAAGCCTGGTAAGTCTGAATACGGTCAGTTACAAAAATTCTTTGTTGAAATAAGAGTTTTATATACTAGTGTCTTTGTGATACAAAGTATTAGTTGTAGGAAGATTGTGTATCTATAATAAAAACACATAAATAAATTTGTGTCGGTTTCAAAGAGCGGTGACTGTATTTATCTATATATCATTCATGCCTAAAGCCTAGACCACCGTGTTTAGTTTTGGTTGTCTTGATGATATACAAGATATACAGTTATCCGTAGATTGCGTTACTCCGTGAGACAAACTAAAATGTTCATAACCTCAAACGTGTTCTTGTAATATATTCTTGCTTCTATTTCTTCAAGACACCACCTATAAGGCCATGGAAGGGTCTAGGCAGACACGGATCTCAAGACCACACAAGATCAGTGAGTCTTCAAAGGTATGGCTAATATGACATAAACATGAGAGCGAGGAATGATAACCTCACAAGCTATTTACATTTCCTCATCTTAATATTTAGCGGTTGATCCATTGTACATCCTTACACGTCTTTGTTTATTTGTTGTTTAGCTGTACAGATGGACAGATAACTCCAGCCTAATTCTTCGTGGCTTGAATGAACAAAGACAAAGAGGTCACTTCTGTGACATAATTTTGGTTGCCGATGACCAGAAGCTGCCAGCCCACAGAAGTCTTCTGGCTGCGTGTAGTGACTACTTCAATTCTATGTTCACCATTGGCATGAAGGAGGCTCATCAGAAGGAGGTGGAATTGGTGGGCGCCTCGTATATAGGCCTCAAAGCCGTCATTGACTTTTTGTATAACAGCGATTTGTCACTGGACGGAGGGAATATCGATTATGTATTGGAGCCGGCTCATCTCTTGCAGCTTTGGAAAGTGGTGGACTTCTGCTGTGAGTACCTGGAAAATGAGGTTAATGAAGATAACTATCTCTATCTCCAGGAGCTGGCTTCCATTTATAGCCTAGAACGTCTGGGTTCTTACATCGACACTTTTGTTCTACGTAATTATGGCACACTTTCCTTCACAACTGACTTCTTGCAAAATGTCTCTGCCCAGAAATTATGCCAGTACTTAACGAGCAACCAAGTGCAGCATGTAAGTGAACACGACCTTTTGCAATCTGCCCTGCAGTGGCTGACCCATTGCCCTGACAGGGAAAGCCAAGCGTACCAGGTCCTCCAGAACATTCGCTTCCAGCTGATTCCTAAAAGTGATCTTCTGCATCGAGTAAAGCCTGCCATATGTTCTCTTCTCCAAAAAGAGGCAAATTGCCAGAGCTTGGTGGAGGAAGCTCTCAATTACCATAACAATATTGCGGCACAGCCATTGCTCCAGAACACACGCAGCGCTCTCCGCACAGGTATCGAAAGGCTACTTTTTGTTGGTGGGGAAGTCTCCGAACACTGTCTGGAGCTCAGCGATGATGTCTGCAGCATGGACACCAAGAAGGAGCAGTGGCTGTCTGAGACACAGCTTCCGGCCCGACGAAGTCACCACTGCGTAACAGCTCTGGGCAACTTCATCTATGTCGCCGGAGGAAGTTTCTCAAGGGACAATGGTGGAGACGCTGCCTCTAGTCTTCTCTACAGGTATGATCCCCGCTGGAGTCAGTGGATCAAGGTGAGACTTGGGTGGTGTTTCAAGTAGTCCATGGCTACTATGGCATGGCAAAGCCATAATCCATCTCCAGCCTTACATGGTAGTGTTCTAGTTTCCATATCGCCATACAGTCAAAATTCATACTAAACTTCACCTATCCTTATAACACAATGTGTTCAAAAGCAAAGCTGATAGTAAACAGACGTAGGAGTACATCATCTATGCCACTGGATATTCATGTGGCAAAAGATTGTTCTGATTCACTAAGTAAGTAGAAGCAGATAGGTCTGAGCCTGCTTTCAGGTATGAGTCAGTGTAAATACAGGAGCCCTGGACATACAAAGTCTTCTGAATTATGTTATTTGTTCCAGTATAAAATACAAAAGCAACCATCCTTAGCTTCTATTCTAGCAGAGTTCTGTTGAAAAGTGAATAGAAGGGCCTGAGAAACAGTGTTGGTGGTAATTGCGTATCACTGTGGCTGTTATCCGTATTGGCACTGCTCGGGATGCGGTAATGATGCAATATTGATCAGTTAACTTCCCAAGGTTTGTAAAGTAATTAGCAGCATCTCTTACTGCTCCACACATCAGCAGACAGATGCACTTATCGTTTGTGCAGGTTGCATCCATGAACCAACACCGAGTGGACTTCTATTTGGCTTCGGTGGCTGATAAACTGGTTGCGGTGGGAGGACGGAATGAAAACGGGGCCATGTCTTCAGTTGAATCCTACTGCCCTCAGCAGGACACCTGGACCTATGTGTCGGAGCTGCCAAGGTAAATCTTTAAATGATTAACAGCTTAACTTAGTCAGATATGTCGGCTGTCAGGATGAAAGGTCAAGTTTATTAATAAGAATATCAAATCTTGTGTGTGACATAAATGCTGTTTCGCTATTTCGAGGCTCTTGAATGTTCAATGCTTGAAGCCTCATTCTTGATTCTCAGCATCGCGATTATTATTTGTTGTATATCTACTAAACGAAGATGAATGTGCGTTATGGAACGAATATTTATTTAGCTTTAGTGCCAAGAGAAGCCGAGCCAGTAAATGATGCAACGCTAGCGCAAAAACAAAATCGGGTGTGTGTGTGGACATGTTTAATGCTCCCGGAGGATTACTGCGTAGCCTTAGAGAAGCAAAAAAAATGAAATTGGATCTGCTGCCTGATGCATGCTTTTGCATTTTGTTATAAAACGCAAATGGAAGTGGAAATACTAATTCCTAAATATTACAGATATGAATACAAATAGCTCAAAGTGTAAAATAAACATAGCTTTTGCTCTGCACGCTTTAACTCTAATTATTATGGGTGGAGGAGTCATCCCGTTACTTGCGAGAAGGAACTATAGGGCTCCTACACATAACTGTGGTTTATGATGAGTTAGTGTATTGCGGCAAATGATATAAGGAGGTGCATTATGGCGCTAGGGATTTGATATATTCTGCTTCTGTTCCAGGTTCACCTACGGCCACGCTGGAGCCGTACACAAGGAGTTTATCTACATCTCAGGAGGGCATGACTATCAGATCGGGCCTTACAGGAAAAACATGCTTTGTTATGATCATCGTGCAGATGCTTGGGAGGAGAGGAGGCCGATGATCACTGCCAGAGGCTGGCACAGCATGTGCACACTAGATGACAGTATTTACGCTATAGGGGGCAGCGATGATAACTTGGAATCCATGGAGCGTTTCGATATACTGAGCGTGGAGTGCTACAGCCCCCAGTGTAACCAATGGACGCGAATATCCCCCTTGCTGCAGCCTAACAGTGAATCCGGGGTGGCCGTCTTGGACGGAAAGATATACATCCTGGGAGGGTACAGCTGGGAGAACACTGCGTTTTCCAGAACCGTGCAACTGTACGACAAGGAGAAAAATAAATGGTCCAGGGGAACTGACTTGCCGAAAGCGATTGCCGGCGTGTCTGCTTGCGTCTGCGTCCTGAAGTCTGGGTCGGAAGACAGAAACAAGAAAACCAAGACAAAAAGGCACTCGGACAGGGGCTGGTGATCCGGCAGCTGGGGTGGAATAAAACCTTCACTCGGAGCGTAGAGGTCTGATCACTGATCACTCAGAAACCTGCCGCCTTCCCCGGCTTTTGCTTCATAAAGTCATTCACAAAGGACACATGACATCTAAGTACTGCGCTCCACTTAGTGTGCTAATTAGTATACTGATATTAAAAGGTTGCCTACTAGTAAAAACGGCACGCAAGACAAATTCATTTATAGCAATCCATTTTTATGATTTTAACACATTTTGACGTTTTTACGCTCATAGAGCAAAAGTGATGAATGTAAGTTTTTCAGTTAACGGGTCAGCTTTACTTGACCCTTCTACCTCAACGACACGATGAACAATGAGATGCCCATCAGCAGAGACTATGAGGAGGTTATGAGATACATTTATACATAAAATACTTCGAATAAATCAATGTGAGTTCTAGAACAGCAGCTTTAGTGTAGCAGTCGCTTTGGATAGAGCAGCCGGCGTTAAAACCTCTTTACTGTTACCTTAAACACACGTCGGTGGATAAATTAACCAATTGTCACCATTCCTACTGATATTCCGACACTATTTGTGTGTTCGTTAGTAGCTTCATAATAGAAAATGTACGTCGGGTGCTGACATCATCATTTTTTTTAATGTTTTGCCAATGGAAATGTTTTGTATTGTTCTGTTGCTCTATAGGCTCAAATAGCAAGTGTGTGCTGTCTGTTTTTTTCTTTTTTTTCTTGAGAAACTGATCATTTTACAAAGTTCCAGCTTATTTTTAAATGCTGTTAATGAGATATTGTGGACCCTCTACACTCAACATCAATAAAACATATGTTTATATATATATATATATATATATAATGCCTTCTGATTATAAGAGACTACTCCTCCTGTGGTATGTGGAGTTTGGAATTCATTGGTCATGCCACTCTTTCGGTTGGTAAATAAATCCGATTATACATATTGAATCTGCATGACTACATGACAGGCACTTAACTAAATATTTGCTTTGTTGATGAAAAAAAAGACAAGGGTTTCCCGTATTGGGCAGACAATTATAATAATATATATATAAATATTAACACGGCATCAGGAGAACAACATTTATTTTGGATTCTCAAGCAAAGAACGAGAAATCATTTTTTTTTACTTAAAAATATCTTTAATATAATGTGTTTTGAAGCCGACCAAGCATTTGGTTAGCGAGAAGTACCCCAAGCGGGGAAAACCCATTTCTTTTTACTGTGTTACCCTTCTTTATCCTCCCCACCTCACAATAAGCCTGGGGGTGGTCAATGGAATGCTAAAGGCCTTTATTGGATGATTGCATCATTCCGTGATGTATTAACTGAGGTTCTAGAGGAAAACTGGCCGCCCTCCAGCTTCTTCAGAAATATAAAATCAAGAAGTATGTGATGTTTTTCGGTTAATTTCACAACAGATGTTTCAAAACAACAACAACAACAACGTATCAAAACGTTACTCTCCATTCTGTCCTGACAAACCCAACTGTTCATTCTTGCCACTCCTTATCCGTATTTAACAATAATGATGTCATTCGGAAAGAAGGGCGTTCATTGGGTCACCGGTATAAGGCTTAATGCGCCGAGCAACCAATATATGTATATGTCTACAATATATTGTTTATGAAACGTCCGGCTATTATAATTATATGTTATAATGCACTTATCTGCTATAAATCTTACACAAAATGATCCAGTTCTTATGCGGAGAGGATGGAAGATGTATTTTATCAACTACTATTGATACGTCTCTGTCATCACGGGGCGGAATTTCCAGCGAATGTCTTGTGGCGGTCCAAGTGGAGAGTATGTAGAGGCCGGGGGTCCTTCCATTTGGAGTGATGCGTAATCCAGCGTAATTCTGTATGTAGTCAAACCGGTCCAGTTCTTTTCAGGTGAGACATTAGCTGCGTGTACTGTGTTAGCTGTCCATTCAACTGCTGTTAATGCTTATTGGAGTCACCTACATATGGAGTCCGCCCTAACGGTCACACACTGTCACTGCACTCCCTATCTCACACTGTCACTACGCTGACTGTCACACACACTGTCACTGCACTCCCTATCTCACACTGTCACTACGCTGACTGTCACAC
>VKOC01000004.1:14068679-14086227 GCA_009364415.1 Spea multiplicata
TTAATATCTTTTTTTTTTGCTCCAGATCTACAGAATCTTGACAGACCTGAGCTCTTAAATGCTGTATGTTCAAGAGCCTCCATTGAGGACTGGTTGTACAAGGTCCCAATGGTATCCACATTTCTCAGGGTTGTGACCACACTGGGATTATCCATCTTAAAAAATCACGCAGAGCACCCAGGGGACTTTGGCACCTTGGTGCCAAAATGCAGAATTCCCAAAAAAGCCTCATTTGTCAGTCTAATTGACCTCCCCGCCGTCATTTATCTCAACTCCCACCTCCCGTCAGAGGTGCAGCACAAGTGGCGCCTGCTTTTCTCTTCTCAGCTTCACGGCGAGAGCTTCTCTCAGCTCTGCGGGAACATTGTGGACCAAGGACCTTGCTTGCTAATCATAAAGGACTCCGATGGCTTCATCTTTGGTGGATTCGCGTCACAGTCGTGGGAGGTTAAGCCACAATTTCAAGGTAAGAGTTTTCGTTTAGAAATAGACTTGGTGTAAATGTTTTATATTTATTATAGTTAAACATCCTCATTCTCAACACTTTCCATTGAAGCCCCTTTAATTGTTCCATTCGGATGAAGTATATGATGGAGCAAATGTCCCCCCAACTCTCCTGTTTTACATTTAACCGTGACTGTGCTCATTAATAGCTGTTTTATAGGTTTAGTAGGTGAAATAATTCAGTTCACTTGGTTTCTAACTGATTATTCTTTGTTTTGTTCCTTCCAGGGGACAGTAGGTGCTTTCTGTTCACTGTTTCCCCCTGCCTCGAAGTGCATACATACACCGGATACAACGAGCACTACATGTACCTAAACCACGGGCAGCAGACAATGCCAAATGGACTGGTGAGTGGCCATTTCTATTAATTTGTACTTGCCTACGGCACAAGGGACTGGCTATTAAACCAATACAAAGGGCTGTTCAAGGTTGGGAGTTTAGTTGACTATATTTAACTTTTAGTGTACCTTGGGGAAACATCTGTAATGATATGAGTAGCCTCTGAACCCCATTTATTACAGGGAATGGGCGGTCAGCACAATTATTTTGGCCTTTGGATAGACAGTAATTTTGGATCTGGACACAGCAAAGCCAAACCCAGGTGCACCACCTATAACAGCCCCCAGCTCTCGGCCAAAGAAGATTTCTCCATTGATGCCTTGGAAGTTTGGGCTGTAGGGGATCTGCCGAAACACTTACTGGTAAGTAATATAATCAGGCAATGCTACTTGCTCTCTATACACAGCTTTATAAACCCGAATGCATGTGCCCATGAGACCATTTTGAGTTAGAAGATTAAGCTGTGGGGCACATGCCAGCAAAACTCACATACATGGTTTCAATGTGCCAGCATGCTCTATATAGCATGTGCGGAAAGCATATTTAAGTATGCTATCTTTTTAACATGAAACACCCTAACTTGCACCCCAATATACATTAAAAAAATGGGGGACTAAACTAGGCCTTTACAGTATTTTTAGCTTCTGCACAAGTGTTTGCTTGGTAATCTGGTCCTAAACAATAAAATATATAATAATTATTGTAATGTGCTTTATGAATATACCAGATATACCAGAGTTGCGGCTGTGCCTACTTTTCAGCTCCTGGTTCCCGGTATTTATTTGATTGCTCAGATGTGTCTTCGTTGCGTTGAGTGAAGTGACCATATGATGTCATCCTGTGAACCCTTGGTCTTATTTTTGAGCAGAGAAAGTAGGAAATGTGCCGCTGGGGTGGGGGACATTTGTTGGTCGCTTCTGCTCGATCATTTGTGGTCAAGGTTAGGTAATACTTGGAGAAAAGAGTATTAATTTTGACTGACCTCTCGTCTTTCTTTCCTTACAACCAGGTTAGATATATCTGTTTTTTATTTTTATCCAGGCTAAAAACAAGAAGAGCATCCTAGATGCGGATCCTGAAGCCCGAGCGTTGCTGGAAATGACGGGCAAAACGCGCCAAAGCGATGGCTTGAGAGATCCGGGAGACGAGGACGAAAGCTAAGATCTCATTTGAACTTCATTATGATGTAAACATTTCTGGTCCTTTTACCAGTTCCTTTGTACACCTTTTTATAGCTGGCTTCTTCTAAAACATCCTTCACAGACTACTGCGGGGCACAAGTCACAGAAATTAAATTTTTCCACAAACACTAGACAAATGCTGATTTTTTTTGGAACATATTGAAGATGTTAACTTTAACCACCATTTACAGAGAACTTCATAATGATATTAAGCTGTTTTGCACGGAAAACAATCTTTTACAATTCTAGATTTTAAAAGATTGGACACTAGTTTTGTAGACTGACCTACTTCAGACTTTCCCAGCTGTGTAGGAATTCTCGCAATAGGCAACTATATTATCTTTTCTCTTTCAATGCCTTATCCCAGCTGTTCACAACACTATCCTATGTGTCTGCCACCATGACTGCCAGTATGGTGGTCGACTCATTCACGGATGACTATTGTACGCTTAATGTTCTGTATCAATGACGGCTGGTGGCTCAGCCGGCGAAGGTTTGCTGTATGTATCGGTCACTTTAGGGGCTAATAGTCCACCAGTGTTTGCACCTACCTCTGAGTCTGGCACACTTTGTGGAGAGTGATTTTTAGTTAAATTATGTGAGAATTGGGTTTAGCATGTGATTGGCAGATCCTGTGAGCCTTAGCCATACAGAACAAGCCAGCACTGGATTCTGCATAACATCTGGTGGATCCTAAATAGATGGAACCCTTTTGTAGGATATGCTCAACAGCCTTCCTACCTAAAAAATAAGCGATGAAGTCTAGGTCTTAAGACAATGTTAATCATTTTACTGCCCAACAGGTATTTTGTGGCATACAGATTGATTGTTTCATGTGTTCACATGCGTATTAAATTCTATTTCTCTGTTTAGTTTGGGATGTGTGATTCACTTAGCCTGCGGGGATTTTGTTGGTGTTTACATGCTTAGGAGGCACAGAATTCAGTAATTTACCCTTGAAAGTAACGACGACCTGTTTAAATAATTTACATTATCTCTGCGTATGCACCAGACGCTCTTATTTGTAACACTATGACTATAGTAGGATTAAAGAAGAACTTAAATGTCCCGGAAAAAAACACTTTCGTGTAAGGTAGGTAAATATTTATTACTAAAAACATCTGGATGATTTAAAGAGAATTTTAACAAAAGATGCACGTTGGCACCCGTTCTATAGATTACTTTTGAGACAGGACTGCGTTATGTAAAAGTGTTACAATTGGGTTTTTGTTTATGTTTGTTAGAGAAACAGAGTAAATGAAAAATGTAACGTATTATCCTCCTGGCGTCTTATCAGATGTGCTTTTGTGGATATATTTCATGTTTTGCTGACTATGGAACGTTTGAGCTTATAAGCATTTACAGAAGTATGTTTTAAAGATGTTTTGTAATCATGCTGTTGAGAAAGAGAAGAGTTCCCGAAGAGCAGAACACCAAGGTAAGCGAAATTCTAAATGTTAAACAAGATTTCCAAGCGTTTTACTCTGTTTGCGCACTGGAGTGATTATTTGACGCACTATTCTTTGATGCTGTCTTGTGTCATAGGCTGCGAAATAAAAGCCTGCATCTTACTCAGTGACACGTGTGGGGTGATGTGACTTATTACGCCGGAAACACTGGTATCGTTCAGCATTCGGTATACCTGTATTGTTAATTCTGTGTAGGATCGCCTGTTTTACCCAGCGCTGCTTCTATTCAGTTTTAACTCATGTTGCGCAATCACAAAAGTAGTTGGATGAAATGTTGATGGCGTTCCGATCTGTATTTGCTCGCTAGCGTTTTAAACCTCTTATTACGTCGTTTGCTTAAGCAGAGAAACGTAAGGCATGATGCGTTCTTGTCTAGTCTCTGGTAACGCACGTGCCCGCCACTAGGCGGCAGTATTGTGTGTTTTTTTTTCTGACATCCCATTGGTGCAAAACAAAAGACATAAAAATGACCAGTGCAAAAACGTGTTTAAAAAATAAATGATTAGTCTTTATTTTAAAATGAATTATAAAGTACAAAAAAAGTATTGATGATATGGATATTGTTTATTGTGGCTGATCAAAGATGTGTCACATAGTCTTGTCCGATAAACATGCCAGGTTAATGTACATTTTTATCCCGATAAAAACACAGCAGTGTCGACTTTACATAAATACGTAAAATAGCACGTGATCGTGGAAGTCACGGTGTGGGGACGGGTCACAGTGTCGGAGGACAGGTTGACGAGGGGAGGCCGGCCCGGGACGTGCGCGTTAAATCTCTTCCTCCAGAACCTTTGCTGTCTTTTTCCTGCAGCATTGTTGCTCGCAGAATTTTATCAGCTCAGACACCAGGAAAACGGACGACGAGAGGCCGGTCAAAAAGAGCAAATCTGCCCAGAACAAAGTAAATGCAGCTCGGTTCATGTATGTTGGGGGAATACAGGCATATGTTGTTTAAGCAAAGTATTGTTACAATGTTGCTAGTCTGAAGTCTGTTTCCTTACCCTTCTGTTTGTATTACGTCACAGCGGTCATTGGATGATGATGTAAATGTAAAACATCAAGCCCCTAGAGGTTCTAATACACAGTGATGGGAGTAAGTGCAGCGTGGGGTTGGTGAGTGATCACACAATAGCTCGCTCACCGACCCCTCTTGTCCCTTACTCCCATCACACAAAACCACCCCTATGTTTCAGTATTGTGAGATGGGAGCGCCGGTAGTGATGAAGTGAGCTCTATGTAATGGGATTAAGGGTATTGAGGTGTGATGGGAATAAATAGAAGCGCAGCTTGGATAGTAAGGCGTTGAGTGATGGGAGTAAGACATGATGGGCTGTTGAGCCATAGGAGTGTGAGATGTAATGACATAGATAGTGAGGTATTGTGTGATAGGAGTAATGGTAGTGCTGTGTTAAGTGATCACACAACACCTTACTATTGAGAGATGTTGCTGAGAAAGTGAGGCGTTTAAATGGGGTAAAGGTAGTACTGTGTTGTTGAATGATCACACAACACCTCATTATCTTACTACCCTTATTCCCACCAAAGAACAGTTCACAGTTGTGGGACGGTAGTAAGGTTAGTGAGATAGTTAGGTGTTGAGTGATGGGACTAAGCATAGTAAAATAGCGGGGGGGTTGGGTTTGTGATGGGAGTAATGGTAGTGCATTGAGTTAGGGTAGTGAGGTATTGTGTGATAACTGATTGCACTACCATTAGTCTCAACACCTCACTATTTCACTACCATCAGTTGTGAGACTGTAGTAAGGTTAGTGATATAGTAAGGTGTTGTATGATTGGTGTACTTGTAGTGAAATAGTAGGGGTGTTGAGTGTGTGATGGGAGTAATGGTAGTGCTCACTGTTGTAAATAGGAGTGATGGGAGTACCGGTAGTGATAAAGCAAGGTGTTGTGTGATTGGAGTACAGGCAGTGAGATAGCTAGGTGTTTGATGGAAGTGGGGTAGTGAGACAGTATGTTGTTTAATGGGTGTAATGGTAGTGAGATGTTCGGTTATTGGAGTACGGGTTTTGACAGAAGTAAAGGAACTGAGATTGGTGTTTGATGGGAGTAATGGTAGTGCGGTGTTGAGTGATCACACAACACCTCACTATTGAGAGATGGGTGTGATGGGAGTAGAGGTGGTGATATAGAGGTGTTGTGTAATTGGCGCAATGGTAGTGTGGTGTTGAGAGACATAGTTGTGTGATGAGAGTAATGGAATTGAGATAGGTGTCATTGTGATGGGAGTAAGGGTAGTGAGAGAGTAAATTGTTGTGTGATGGAGTAAGGGATATGAGGTGTTGTAAGATTGTAGTAATGGGAGTTAGTGAGGTGTTGTGCCATGGGGGTAATGTTACTGAGATAGTGAAGTACAGTATGATGAGAGTGAGATAGTGAGGTGTAGTGTGATGGGAGGCAGATAGGTGTGGGCTGAGTTTAGTGATAGGTGTGATGCAGTGAGATGTTTTGTGTGACAGGAGTAACGTGTGTGTGTGTGTGGTCAAGCTGCTTGGCATACTGTCTTGCAGGGCATATATATTATTTTTTTTGGGGGGGGGGTAATTATCCAGAAATGAAACTAGGACCTGTACCTGTGCGTGTCCTCGATACGCGACTTACTGTATGATTACTTATCTCCGGCATCTTATAAGAGATCTTTGAAACTAGAAAAGCCCCGATGGGAGTATAGAAAGCGTAGAACGCTCTGCTTACCTAATGCGTGTAGATTTTGTGTTAGGAACACTTTCTGTAAAGGAGGAATGTAAATGACGGCCATCTGACCCAGGATGGAACCAAGTACAGAGACCCAAAACATTCTATTCTTGAAAACGCCGATCTCAAATATAGTTTTATTCTGAAAGACAAAGAGCATCAAGTAACGGCACATGTTACGGAGCGACTATATACGAGAAACACTAGCGTCTACGGCCGTATGTGGGGCAGCGTCGTGCCAAGTCGTCAGTGTTGAACGCGTTCTCCTTTGTTTGGGAAGAGGGTGTTTTGTGTCATTGCGAGGATATATCAACAACCCAAGGGCTTGGCATGATCTCTGCGGCTCTATCACTGCAGCGCAGCCGTGTTCCTTGTGGCTTTACAGAAGCCACGGGGCTTTTAACTCCTTCTGTAGTTTAGGCTGATTGTACGGCGCTTAATGCATTGTTCTATAAATGATTCTTTTGCCAGTTATATTTATCAACTTTCAGTTTATTTTATAAATACAGGAAGCGTGCGGTGTGGCAAGATAAACACTCAACAGCGTTGCGTTACTCGTGTAGAGATGTAGTAAGAGCCGGCGTAGTGGTGTATGTATAAAAGGACATAAACAATTAAAAATAAAAGATTAAATGAGATAAAAGTAGAGGTGCCTGAAGGAATCAAATGAACTTTAACAAAACATCTGATTTAAATGTGTTATCATATTTATAATTATTTATATAATTTTATCTATTTTTTATTTATCGCACATATTCTTTTATTTATTTATAAGTATTGATGAATGGGGAAGTCAGTAACATCGCAGCGTTTTCCAATGATCACAACGTGGTGCACACTTACTGCGAGGTCGAGTGGCTGCACTAAGACCTATAACAGTCTGTGTCCCCATCCTAGGGGTTCTCTCCATATTTATCATTAAGTGTTTTTAGGGTGTTGCAGTATTAATTCCCAAGAAAGGTCCCGCATTTACCAGAGAAGAATGTACTACCTAGGATGACCGCATCAGCCATGTTTCCCAGGACATATTTACTTATTACTGACCAACCCAGATAAAATGCTGCCCTGTGGTATGGGGGATGTATAACTGAATAATTGGTTCCCTTCCAGAGGTTTATACACCCCACATACTGCAGGGCAGCATTTTATCTGGGCTGGCCAGCACCATGTGTCCCGGAAAACGTGGCCAATGTGGTAACCCTAGAGCTTTCATGCGGCAAGCAAGGAAGTTCTCACCAAACCAGACAGCTTTATCTATACCACAAAAGCCTAAAGACAAATACAAGACTAAGAATAATTACTAGCAATACACCAGCATTTACCAAAACCTACACATATACCCATATTTATGATGATTACACTTAATATTCTAGGTTTCTGTCAGCCCTATGTCATCACAAAGCTCCCAAAGGATTTACTTACCAGTGAACGGCATGACAGTGCATTGAACATATCAAAAAACACAAAGCAGGTAAAGGTCATGGTTGTGGTCCTTGGTGTGACTTTCCCATCAGGAATCTGGAGTATTGCAAGAAAAAAAAAACACACAAAAAATAAAACCATGAGATATTTGTTAGCTCAGTAACAGAACCTAAAGTGTCAGCGGGGAAAGAATGACCACCATGTTTATAAAATACATTCTGTAATTAAGAGTTAACTGGAGTTCTCACCTAGATGTTTCTCCTTTAATGCAGCGCTCGTCTCAAACTCACCTTGATGCCAACGCGTGTATTTCACTCGCATTTATATGTACAGCAATAAAATGCACACCGTCTAACTGTGCCCTAGCGTCAGGGTGGGTGCATCAAAGCCAACGCGGGTTTACATACTTTATACAGAGTTCTCAGCATAGTTATGATACCGTTAATATGTATATGTATATATTATGGATCTCCCCCTTCCTCAGGTAGAATAAGAAACAAAGCAGTATAAGGAGGAAGGTACCATTATACTGCCAATGTTTTTTGTCCTACTTGAGGAGTACAGAAGTCTCTTCTATGAGTTTTATGTCTGTATGGGGTGTGGAAGATTATGTTTACAGGACGCCGGGTCTCCGCTTCCGTAGTTACATGGCCCCGGGGAACAGTCTTCTACTTGGTAATGTCTATTTGCCGATGCAAGTGACATCATCATGGTTCTGGCCCTAGTCCTTTTTTCCTAAATAGGAGTCTTTTGAAGGCATGATCAACTAAGTACAAAGAAAGCAAGATCAGCCCAGGTAAAATGCTGCCCTGCAGTATGTGGGGTGTAGAAACTTATGGAAGGGAACCAAATAGTCAGTTATACATCCCCCATACTACAGGGCAGCCATAGCTGCCAGAAGAGACCGGTTATTTTTTTCCACAATTCCAGAAGATCCAAACCTAGGGACAAGAGCAGCTTCGGGACACGTCTTTTAAGTCTGAATCTCTAAGGACAGTGTGTGCAGCCTACTGGGAAACAAGACTTAGGAGACATGTTTGTGTTCAATTAACCTCGGTTCTATCCTGAATTCCAGCACAAAGGAGGTTAAGCAGAGAATTGTTTTTGGCACTGAAAGCCACTTCATCCTGGAACATATGAACACGCCTGTGCGTCGAGAGCGAGTAAGCAATCAAGTTTTCCAGGGCAATGTCATTAATGTCATGTTGACCATGAGCGCCTTGTCCCTCTCTGGTGAAAGATGTTTCTCGCCCACCAGGTCACAACTTTCTACTCCATGAACCAGTTGGCCCCCACAATTCAGTCTGCCTCGGTTTGATAATTCCAAGAGATAAAAGCCTTTCTAGAATCCTATTTTTTACTGTCCTATATACAGGAGGAACCAGATACATATTTCTACCAGACAGAGGTATATGTAAGTTCATGCAGAGAAACAGTTCTTCAAGCCCAGCTTGTTTCTCTTCTAGACTGGATTTTCTTCTGATGACGACACAGGTTTTTTCTTGAGGCTCTTGCATGGTCAGCCATTCTTCAGGAGTCCTGACGACGAACTCCAGGTCTTAGCCAGGCTCTTAAACGTGCTTCTTAGTCTTACAATCTCACCTTGGTTTTCAATAACTTCGTGTGGCTTTCCATTGAGGCATCAGGAGAGGTTCCTATGCCTTCTGGTGTTCTCGAAGATGGTCTTGCTCGCTGTTAGCTCTGGCGGAAAAGAAGATGAAGCTTCCTCTGTGAAGGCTTAATGCTCTTTAGTAGCGTTGCTAATTATGTGTTTCACAGTCTGTGGTATAGATATTTCTGTTGAAGCATTGAATCATCAAAGTTGTTTGTCCCATTTTCCGGTCATCAAAAGGCTAAGGCTGCTGCCAAAAAACCTCTTTCTGCATTCAAATCGATCTCAACAAGGCTTTATTCTCTGCAGCAGTTTCATCTCCATGAGCTAAACAGACAGCCGACATATCTGGAACACTCTCCTTACATTTCCCAGACTCTGGTGGTGGCACGGGCTGGTTTCCAGAGCCACGGCTGCTTTATAATTACTGCCTCATTGTTTGGGGCATCTTTACGCTGCAGTGAAGTATGACATCATTTCTTCAGAAGTCTTCTTCTGTTGTAAATCCCATGCAGCACACGTTCTTACATGTTATTCAGGGATAACCTTTCTAATTACTGGCTGTAGAGGAGAAGGTGGTCCTTTAATATAACTTTTGTGTTTGCAGTACCATATGAAGGGGGACATTCACAAGGTGATAAAAAGTAAGCTCTCTCGGTATGATACATTTCCGGGATGGCTTTGATGGAGGTGACACAAGGTTGACCCTTAATGTCTTAAGAGCAGAGAGAGCCTGTGAAGAAACGCATGTTATCCTGTGTGCATGATACAAAACCTAACGCCGTGCTTTAAAACCCAAACATTTATAAAGATTGATGGCAAATTAACGATCGAGTCTCATCTCCCTCGGTCTGCTCCGCGTAATTGCTTTTCTGTAGCCATGTAATTGTTGGTTCATTTGTATCACTATGTTCAGCGTTCCCACTTAACAATTAATTGGGTACAATTAAGAGTGCCAACCTCTTTCCAAAAGACGAAGAGAGTGCCGCTGATTATAATGGCAGCGGAGAGAAAGATCTTGAGGAGCAGGGCCTTGCTGAGAATGGCTTCCTTGGCGTTTCTGGGTGGCTGTCTGATGGCATCTTTATCGACAGGCTCTACACCCAAGCTGCGTAAAAGAAAACGGCACGTTTCAGTGAGGCGGACGTTACCCTGTATTACAGGATCTGCGCTATACGTTTAGACTTATTTCCCAGATTGTGCTCTGAAGATTAAGGGACAGCTGGGGCTTTCAGTCCACGGCACTTGGATATTAGACTGCTAGGGGGGTTATTTGCCTTTTAATACACGGGGAAAGGTTCAAACTCTAGAAATGATTCCTATGTATGCATCTGCACTTTTGGTAATGACCGCGAATCCACCCCCCCCGCTTAACGGCCTCACGGAGGGCAAACGCTGGTGAATTTCTCCAAGCTGCCCTCGGTGTAGATATTTGGTAATGGTGCCTGGATAAACCCCGGGGACAGCTCAAAGCATTTATAGACAATTAAAGATCTGTTAGCAGAATTTTAGTGGTCAGCGAAGGCTTCAGACCAGCGCTCACCATCCTGCTTACCTCTGAGCAGGCGGACCGTCCATGATTATATTAATCCAGAGGATCTGCATGGCGTTCAGTGGGTTTGGCAGATTCATGACAGTGGATAGGGTGATGAGGCTTAAGGCAGAGATGCTCCTATAATAGAATCGTGACATGTTATAAGGGCAATGGAATATTTTTGGTATATGAAGCACATCAAGTTTCGCACCTGCACTGAAATCCACTGCGGTCAAACAGTAAAAAAAAAACTTGCATACTTCATTGCTCCATTAATACAGCCATATACTATATATATTAACACCAAAGCGATACTAGTTGTATAAGCTCAATGTATATAAAGTTATACAATACATTAACACCAAAGCGTTACTAGCCGTATACACACAATCTACACAGTTATACGAGCGAATACCGATATATGTGCAATCAATGTATACCGTTATGCAATATATTAGCGACATGCACTTGATCTATACCGTTACACAATACATTAACGGTAAAGGGTTACTAGCCGTTTACACTCAATATATACAGTTATACAATACAGTCATATACACGATACATACAATATATACAGTAATATGAGTAAATACCTATGCCATTAATGTATTGTATAACTATAGATTAATACATTAATGCCAAAGCATTACTAGACATATACACTCAATCTATACAGTTATACAATACATTAACACCTATGTTTTACTAGCCGTATACAATCTATATACAACGATACAAAATATTAACACCAAAGCTTTTCTACCCGTACACCCTCAATCTATACATTTAACACTACCCAGACACTTAATCCATACCGCTATACAATATATTTAGCCACAGTGTTACTAGCCATACAAGCTTAATCTATGCAATCATACAATACATTAACACCAAGCAGATACCAGCCGTATACACACAATCTATACAGTAAATACATTAACACCAAGCCCATACTAGCCATATACACACAATCTATACAGTTATTTTATACATTAACACCAAGCCAATACTAGCCATATACACACAATCTATACAGTTATTTTATACATTAACACCAAGCCAATACTAGCCGTATACACGCAATCTATACAGTTATTTTATACAGTAACACCAAGCCAATACTAGCCGTATACACGCAATATATACAGTTAAACGAGTGAATACAGATACAGTATACAGTTAGTAATTCTTTAATGTATTGTATAACTGTATATATTAATACATTAATGCCAAAGCCTTACTAGCCATATACACTCAATATATACAGTTATACATTAACGCCAAAGCGTTACTAGCATAATATGCCCAAACTATATAGATATACAATATATTAACAGCAAAAGGTTACTAGCAGTATATATACAGTTATACAATACATTAACGCGTTACTAGCAGCACACACTCAATATATACACTTATACCAGTGTTTTACGCTTTACTGTTAATGTACTGTATAGATTGTGTGTATACGGCTAGTAATGTTTTGTTTAAATGTATAGCTTAACACCACCAAAGTGTTACTAGCCACATACAGTCAATCTATACAGTTATATACAATACATTAACCCCTGGCGTTTGTGACATCCGGTGCGCTGTCCAGTACTGAACCCTAAATTGCTAATAACTAGTAATAGAAAATAAATCATACTCACGTGCTCAGCTGAAACCGGACAAAGTTTTTGATGTTGTAAAATATTCCTTTTCCTTCTTCAATAGCGTTCCTGTAACAGGGGACACCATTTACTAGCCCGTTCAGGCCGTATTGGTCATTGGCTTTAAGGGAACTGGCAGCCGGTGGTGTGCCGGGTTATTGTATACCCTAAGTGGTCAGCCGAGCCAAAAGCGGTGTTATTTCTCCATAAAATAATGTAGGACGGTGTGTTACTTGGTTACTGTCATTAATGTATCTGAGTATCAGGCTTGGTGACTCTTCCGCTCCCTCATCTTTTAGTACACCCATTAAACATGGTTTAAAGATAATGGGGGGGTGGCAAAGATTCCATTGTATGGCCACCATGCTTTGAGGGGCCCCATAGTGGGCTATCGCGCTGCGATGTGTAAGGTCGTACATGCGTCAACTAAAAGGGCAGCATTTTCTCATTTAATCATGGTACAAGACAGATTGTGTATAATGGTTAACGATTACAGAATGCCGGACTAGTAATGCATCCCGGGGTGTGTTTGATTATCTAAAAGTACCGAGTCTCTGTCACATTCAGTTTAATGGAATGGAAATGGAACTTTGTGGATTAATGTGAGGCCGCACTTAGTATCTCTGTGTCAACACCAATGCAAACAGATTGAAGGGATTACATCTGCACGATGGCGTGGCGAGCGGGCAGCCTGCCATGCTAGCAGGAATCGGGTTAATGCACAGATCAGCAGCCTCCACTTACATGATAGTAGAAAAATCATCATCCACCAAGATCATATCGGCGGCCTCCTTGCTGACGTCGGTGCCCGTTTTCCCCATCGCCACGCCAATGTCCGCCGATTTCAGGGCTACAGCATCGTTGACGCCATCTCCTGTCATTCCGACGATGGCTCCGGTGCGCTGCAGGGCCTGTTAACATTACGTTACACGCTTAGTGAGGTCATTAAGAACCTGCACATCGGTAACACTTTGCACGCTTTAAAAAGGGAAACATTATTTAATGATCACTTGTACATTCTGGCGTAGGATATGGTTACAATTGGCACAGTGTAACTGTTGCTTCTGCCTAGTTTGCTGTAGATACACGTTATTGTACCATTGTCCTTGCCGTAGTAATTCCTGACATCGCGTTTTAGATTCTCGCTAAGACGGCTGGGTTCCGGTGCATCTGTTAAGAAGTCTTTACAAAGTCAGGGCCCATAGTCAATAGGGAGGAGGCTGGCAGTCCGGCCTCTCCGGTGGCCCCAGTGATGGACGGTTCCATCACAAATAGGTCAAAGAAAAGCTTTACCTTGATGATTTTCAGCTTGTGCTTTGGGCTGGTCCTGTAGAACACGGATACCTGTGCAAGCATTGGGGGAAAAAAACAAATAAAGGTCTTTTTCCCATCATAATGCTAAGCGTATATACGGAGAAGCAGGACGAGGTAGGTACCTTTGTAACGACGGACGGGAGGGCAGCTTCACTCAGCTGGTCCAGCTCTTCTCCTGAGATCGCTTTGAGGTGCCCATTGAATAGCCCAATGCTCCTGCCTGAAGAAGAAGATACGTTATCAGAGACCTTCAGGAAGGACACACTGGTCCAGTTCAACCTACGTATCTCAAATCCTTTACCGCATAGTATGTATTCGCTTACCAATGGCCTGTGCGGTCTCCAAAGCGTCTCCAGTGATCATTTTCACAGACACGCCAGATTCAAGGAGAATCTGGACGGCTTCATTGACCCCGTTTCTTGGTGGGTCGATTATACCGATCAACCCCAGGAACATAAGCTTTCCAAGCTCCGAGCCGGATGCCAGGGCAAGAACTGCAAAGAGCGTTAGGACAAAAATTAAATGAGGTAATAAAAATAAGCGACTGCAATATGTTTCGCGGTTGGTAATAAGGTGTAAAGGGCTGTCAACGTTATAGCTGTCATTAACTGCATGTTTAGCTAAAGCAAACATAATATAATAATATCCAGCAATAGACGGTTTGAGTTCACCTCTCAGTCCCTGGCTCCCCATGTTTTTTTCTTCTTGGAGATATAGGGTTTTTTGCTGTGGTGTGAGGGGCAGAGGCATCCCACCGCTGTTATATGTGGTACAATACTGGATAACTTCCTCAAAGGCTCCTTTCATGAAGTAGATTTCTTCCTGCTTCTTCATCCATAAAATCAACAAGAGAAAAAACGTACATATTAGACATTAAAAAGGGGGACGTGCCATCCGGGGCAATACTTACCTCGTAAATCAAAAGGGATAGTGTGAGGTATTGAATATGTAGTATACGGGTATTTATTTATTTTTTTTATTATTATTATAGCAAACAATGTTTATATATATATATATATATATATATAATAAATAGCTCTTGGTGTCTTTTGTGCGCAGTTTATTACCTGTGCAGGTATATACACAGTATGTGGAATAGAGAAGACGTTGTTACCTCCGCTTTGTCGATGCATTTCACGGCCATCCAACGCTGCTCTGAGCTAAAGGGGATTTCTCTCTTCCTTATGTAGTTTTCACTTGAATTTCCGAGTCCCATCTGGAAATTGAGCAAATGTGCCAATAAATAACCCAAATGTTTAACGTTTGCTGCTGTGTATGTGTATTCATTAAGCCCAAAGGAGTCGGCCGAGCTCCGTGAAACCATTAGATATTATCTAAGCGCGGTTACTGTATGAGCTCACAGAAATTAACCTCTTTTGTGCCATACATATTTTACAATATCTGACAAAAGCCCCGTACTGAAAAACCTTACCTTCATTGCTAGGACCAATAAAGCCCCCTCTGTTGGCTGGCCCATGAGAGTGTTCTTCTGAATGACTGCATTATTGGCCACGCAACCGGCCTAAAGAGAAAACGGCGTAGGTGATGTGTACTGAAGGTCATACAGCAGATTAGAGGAACCGTGGATGGCTGAGGGTTTCTCTTGATGCTAGTGTCCGACCACTCCGGACATCCTTAGCAGTAGGGAATAGACAGAGGTGCCCACACTGGCACGGGATCCATGAAGCCCACTGCTGGGGACACCACGAGGAGCCCACAGTCATTCACGACTGATAACCAGTACTGTAATTTATACGTAATCTGATAAAAAACGTTCTCACCTCTACTAATTTCCCAATGGACACATTTGAGAACTCCCGAACTTCTTCATTTGTTGGCATAAGGTATACGCTTCCTTTCCCATCATACCCAACGCCAGAAACCTAAGAAGCAATCAGAAACTAACCGTAGGACCAAGCAAATAGAGACTTCACAACGAGGCTAGGGCTGTTACATTGGGGCGTAATGTGCATGATAAACAAGATAAAAGATTACCTCTGCGTGAAATCCATCAGAGGTGACTAATTTGGTGGCGGTCATCTCATTGGCAGTCAGAGTGCCCGTCTTGTCTGAGCAGATGACATTACAGCAACCTGTCAATTACAAAAAAAAATCCAAAACAACATTCAATCGGGAGTGAAGGTCTTACTGACCCCATCAAACCATCAGAAATAAAGTGCTGCACAGAATGGAGAGCAACATAGTGCCCGGTCCGGCATGGTAGTACAGCAATGGCGTTAGGGGTATTGGAGTGACTGATCAGGCACGGTTTAAGTCTTACCCAGTGTCTCGACTATTGGCAATTTCTTGACGATCACTCTTTTCTTGGCCATTCTCATTACACCCAAGGCAAGTGTGACAGTGACGACGATGGGAAGACCTTCGGGAATAGCAGCTACAGCTAAGCTGTAAGGAGAGAAGGGCCCATGGCCGGTGTTAGTGACCGCGTAGAAAGACACAAGATCATCCATGACGACCGAGCAGAGCTGGATTGTGAGCCGTTTCTTATCCACGTATTGCTTTATCTGGCATTATTTTTTTTAAAAGATATTTTCAACAAATAATTACATCCAAAAATGTGACGATCTTACCTGACTCCGATAGTAAACATGCTAAGCAGTGGCTTTCCCTGCAGCCAGCCGATCAGCATTATTATACCTAGAATACACAATTGCTTAATATCATAAATGTTCAACAACTTATCTTCAAATGCCTTTTGAAATATAGAAATCACAGAACTATTTCAGAAAAATCACATTTGTTATATTAAGTTTTTTGGGGGGTTGCCTGAACAACTAAAACTTTTAATAGGGTCCGAGGCTTTCTCCGGCGAGCGGCACAGCACTTGCTATAGATCTATTTAGTAGATACGTGCCCTTCGATGCAACGCTACCGGCGGTATGACGCATACGGTGTCTTTGCAGGTTATTTTGAAAACGGATTCAGAAATTCTCGCATCACTATAGCAACCAAAAGAATATCCCAGCTGTTTGGATCATTCATTCGGAGGCTCCTCAGCCGTAAAGATAGAACCTTGATCTTACCTATGATTCCGAAGGAGAACAGGGACAGCTGTTTCCCCAGCTTGTCCATACTCTTCTGCAGGGGAGTTTTTGGTGTCTGAAACAGAGACCGGTTTTGTTAAATATGTTAAAATACATTGCTTCTCAACAAGAGGGGAGGAAAACCCCCAAACATTCAGCTTTATCCTATGCCATCTAACGAGGAGTGTTACTATATGGGACAAACCTCTTCTGCTTGCATCATTTTGAACACTTCTCCGAACTGAGACTTCTCCCCAACACCGATGACCAGGCCCTGCGCAGAAAAATGGAGCTGGTGATCCAATTTGATCCATACACCAATGAAGACAACCAGCAATTGCTTGTGTGTCTATGAAAAACTATATCTAGGGAATCACAGTGTTATATGAGGAGCTTATTGGTGAACCTGAATCTAGGAAAACTTTTTCTAAATTACAGTATCACTGTAGGCATGCATGATATGTGCTTCTTGGCTTTAATGATCATGTACATTAGCATGTTCTAGGTTATAATTACCCGTCCTTTGCCATATCGAACGAGCGTCCCCATGAAGACGATGTTACTGAGGGTTGTGATGCCGTTGGCTTCATCCACGGGGCCATGAGTCTTCGAACACGGCTCAGTCTCTCCAGTGAAGCTGGATTCATCAACCAGTAGGTCTGTGGTCTGGAAGAGAAAACCCCCCCCCAGCATTTTACCATGCAACCCGAATAATGAGATTACTCCATGCAATATAACTGTTCACAGTTTAAATATAAC
>VKOC01000004.1:14086327-14097068 GCA_009364415.1 Spea multiplicata
GAAGGCCAAGTCAACACCTTAAATTCATTGTATTCCTCAAACCATTCCTGAACCATTTTCGCTTTGTGGCAGGGCGCATTATCCTGCTGAAAGAGGCCAATGCCATCAGGGAATGCCGTGTCCATTAAAAGGTATATATGGTCTGTAACAATGATTAGGTAGGTGGCACGTAACATCCACACGAATGGCAGGACCTAAGATTTCCTGAAAGAGCACTGGCCAAAGAATCTGCCTCGGCCGGCTTGCCTTCTTCCCATCTTGGTGTCATGTGGTCTCCATCTGGCCATCCATGTGATGTAAAAGAAAACCAGAGACCAGCCACCTTCTGATGCTCCGTGGTCCGGTCCTTATGCCCACGTGCCCGTTGTAGGCGCTTTCGGCTGTGGCACCTTTCTATCAGAACCAGCATTAACTTTTTAAGCAGTAAGAGCTCCAGCAGCTCATCTGTTGGATTTGACCCCACATGCATTAATGAGCCTTGGCCCCCCATGACCCTGTCGCCGGTTCACCGCTTTTGATAGATGGTCTGGCCCAGTTGTCCAGCCATCGCAATTTGTCCCGTGTCAAAGTTGCTCAGATCTTTACATTTGCCCTTTTTCCTGCTTCTTACATTAACTTTGAGATTATCCGTGTTATTCACTTCACCTGCTCATAATGTCATGGCTGATGGGTGTATATTATCGGGGTCTAACATTGCTTGTATAAACAAATTACAATCTGCACCAGGCTGTATTTTATTCTGTGGCTGCTTAATTTATCATACAGACTCGGGGAATTGTTCGAGCAATCACAGTCTCAGCTCCAGGTGCAATGTCTCACCTGTGTTCAAGCATGAATACCAGGCTTCTACGACTGTGTGAAGAGCTTAATAATGCTTGAACGCGATATACGGGAACGCATGCACACACCATCCATTCAAACGTATTAAGCTTAATTATGAGATTTCCACCAAGGCAGCCACGTCGCGGCAGGCTGACCGTAACGAACACGTTGCAGAGTACGTCATACCCAACTTTATTTCTAGACCTTTGCTGGAGATTCGCACCTGCAGGGAAACTAATAATTCAAGCCTTTGTGTGACAGAGACTATTGTCTTTGCGCTGAATTAGACCATTCAGTTTATTTAAGGTGGATGCGGGATCGCTCGGAAAGGCTCCGGATTCTTACAGAGAAAAGGAAGAAAAATTACCAAAAATAACCCTTAACCCTTTACAAACAAACCCTGTGACACCCGATGGCATGTTGATAGGGAATGTTTCACATGAAGATGGGTCCCTGACCAGCGGTCACCGAGCATCCCCGAGTGCTGTCTACTAATAGGGGCCCCACCAAAAGATTTAGCGTTCTGCCAGTGTGAAAGGGCCCTTTGTGCTTCAGGACACCCCCCAGTGATGTGCGTGCCTGTGAACGAGTGCGGATACCTAGCTGGGTGGCGATCCTGGGGCCAGTTATTTGGATTTAAACAATATATCATGCTTCTCTGCTTTAATAGCATCAAATACACCAAAAGCAATGTGTCATTCTGGACAATAGACCATGGGGTTATGAGCTCTTTTATCAAGCCTTGCCTGTGTTTCTTGTAAGAACATTGTTCCAGTTTCCCTTCTGTTCTAAGACTCAGTAATAATACTAATTTTGGCTACTTGAAAAACAGCTCCAGTGGATTGTCTACACCTTGAAAATCTTGCTTTAGGCCAGGGAGAGTCCAACAACAGCCCCAAAGACACATCAAAAGGTAACTGGAAGGATGATACAAGGTCGGTGAAAGCCCGGGGATCTGTTTTTACAACAACAACAACAAGTATTTATATAGCGCTTTTCTCCCAGTGGGACTCAAAGCACTTTACAGGTATATGCATACGAGAAAGAGTGAATTATCTGAAGGATTTAACCATATAAAAGTGTGTGCATAACAGAGAATGTGAAGGAGGAAGCAGCAGGAAGCAGTTTAGTGGACCCTCGGGCTGTGTATTAAACTTGTCTATGTCTATGTACTTTTGGTGACCACACGTGGCTATGGGAGGAGGTCGCTGGTGTCCAATGTCCTTCAGGTCCCTAAACGTAAAAGATTAAATCCACGACCTTAATCCTGGCCCAAGGAATACGCAGAGCGTACACTGAACAGGAACGGGACACATGATTTGCAGAGATATATCTTCTTTCATTCACTGTTAAGCACATGATGTGATCATTAACCTCCGAAGAGTTAAGATTATGCCTCCCAACCCATTATGTACACAATCAGCTGAACATTCCTAAGGCGTAAAAGAGCAGCCGGACCCTGAGAGCGTAAAAAACAAAATACAGTTCCCCAGCTGTCAGGAAGACTCGCTTTATATCAGAGAAAGTCTCTTTATGATCAGGGAACACGTGAAGTCAGCAAACATGCGTGTCGGAGGTAGCAGGATGCAGCGTGTAAGAGATTACAGCAAAGCCATCCATCTGTGTCCTTATCTAGAGGCGAGTGAATGGGAGGAATGAAGCGCAGGATCATCTTTCCCTCCCAGCCTCGCATTCTTCTAGTTAAATCTACAATTTATAATTCGGCCAATAGCAAAAAAAAAGCCAGATAAGAGAACTCTTACACAGAAAAAACACATTTATTTATTTTTCTAACAAAATATCTGTTAATGGTTACAGGCAGGGTAGTCATTATAGGATTCATAGACAGAGAGTTACTATATGTTGCTACAGACCAATACTAGGATGAAAAAATGCCGTCATCTGCATAATTAATTATAACTACTTTGGTAATCTCAACAAAACTTGAAAATCTGTCTGGCTCCGCTCTTACACACCCTGTAAGTTATTTAACACAAAGCCTTTCTGGTTGTCATGTCACCAAGTAACTTATCCGCTCGAAACGTTCACAGTCTGCAAGTCCAGCCGTTATACATCATATCATGTAACAGGTTTTTCTGGAGATGCAAGTCACGGTAACAAGGAAAGGCAAAATACTTAAAGACACATCAGCAGAGAATCCAACTCACGGCTAACAACAAGAGGCGTGGATCGGGGATATTTTTAGGTATGTCTGCTTTGTAGATTCTTATCCTTAAACCGTGTCTGCCGCAAACCTTTAATTACCTCTCGTAAACCCACTGAACAAACTTTCCCTTTGATTAGTCAGGTATGGTGTCAGGGAATCATCAATAGACCTTTCTGTCAATACATGCACCGGGTTCATACATTTATATGGCAAAAATACATTGAAATATAGAGGATAGATAAAACAAGGTCAAAACGAGGGCCTTTTCATTCACACGCTCACACACTCATTCTTGTTTACTCACTCTCCCATGTCTCTGCCAACCATTTCTGATTCCGCATCTTCTTCCTATTCTCCAATCGGGGGAGAGAACGTCACCAAATTTTGCCCTGGGGTTAACATTGCTGATGTCCTCTTACCCGACTGGATGTTAGATTCTGTAGTACATTGTATGCTTAGCATGGTTTGTGTTTTCTCCACTTTCTTAAATCAATACTGATAACACTTTTATTGTTATTCTTCAACCGGCTACTATTTACATTATTTTGTAAATATTTATTGCATTGCAACATAATACATCTTAGGGATGCAGAGAATAAATCAGTAAAATATGCAACCAGCACACCAAGGTCTCAAGGTACTAAAGGTTTTGGGTGGCAGCGGCTTCTCCAACACGATAATATAGAAATAGACAAAAAAAAACCTTAGAGAATAGCGAAAGGAACTTTCTTTATTGTTCATTCATCCCTAAGTCAAGTTGTACAAGACTCCCTGGCAGGTCCTCCGTCCGCCGATCCCATTGATTCTGTGATAATTGGGGTAATACAATATTCTCCGGAGTCACCGGATATGGCAGGGACAGAGGGGGCCGAGGAGGCCAACGTATTCAACTCACTCTGTACTCTCACTATCGAGAACTACACCTGCTGCAGGACCTCAATATATGTTATATTATATATACAATTATATATCTGATGATATACATCATCCATTATCCTAAATATTACATCTGCCCCCCGCAGGGCCGTGTACAGGACATGGGATCTAATGGCATTTGGTGTCTCTGAGATCCGAAACTGAAGTATGACCGGCGACACCACAATGGAACAATCGTTTGGTAACCACGGTGCGGTCAATCATTGCAATTCCGGTGATTGGCAACCAAGGCAGCTAAAGAATGATGGAAAACACCAAAGGGTTCAACCAAATGCAGCATGCGAAACACCCCAACACCCAAACCTTTCCCCCTAATACTTATTTTATTAAATATTTTGCACTGAAAGGTTGTTGCCATAGAAACCGAAAATGCTCTTTAATGGTATATGTTTTGTTTTCCGTGATCTTCCTTTATATGACAGAGCTGTGATTAACACCGGCAGAATCAGCCACAGAAAGTAATGAGAAGAAGAACGTTCAATGGCCAACACTTGTCAGAGTTCTTGAAACATGATATCAAAATAAAACATGCGGACATATTTCATTAGGAAGAAGAACACACAATGGAACTATGCCAAAAGTGCCGGGATTTCAGTATTTCCAGATGATAGGAAATACTGGGGGGCAAAACAATACTTCAAGGATAGCATTGTCCAAGCGTCCTCGTCACCATGCATGGGACATGACCACAAAATCCTCTCATCTCAAAGGGTATGACATCATCTCAAAGAGAAGTAATGCTTTGTGTCTCGGATGTTACCGGTAGAGGATGGGCCAGGAAAGAGTCCGACTCTCTGTGTTATTTAGCTGTAACTAATGACTTTAGCGAAGGGGTTTGTGCCAGAATCTTCTTCCATTACAATAAGCAAAGCTCTGCTCCATAAGCCCCAGCCCTGAAAACAAACAGGATATCGGTTCTTCATGCTAGAGGAACCTGAACAGCCAAGGGTTCCACTCAATGCGAGCAAACATTCCATCCACACCATGGTGGGCCTTCCGGGGCCCTCCGTAATCACGTCCTACAATCCCATGATTTAGTACCATAAAACATGCAGCGATACATGGAAAACGAGACATATGCATAGAACATACGGCGCCAATCATGTACGGATCACAGGAGGACATCCATGAACACCGAGCGGCACGAAGCGTGAAAGGTTACTCTGGATTAAAGTGCTCACGATCCTCATCAATGTCCACAAATACCGAGACATTTAGGCCAAACGCAGCCGGAATCTCCCTGCTCCTGAGACAACCCGACATAGACATCACCCGGACTGTGAGTCACGCTGACAAGGAGCCGTACAGCGGGGAGAACACTGGGAGAGTTCTAGGCTGACTCTAGAATTCCTCATCAGGTTCCCGAGAACAATGGATGTGATGGATTTACAATCAGGGGCCACAGAAGGCCCTGAAATATTTTGCGTTTTCTTCCCGTATTTAACGATTGATGTAAATAACAGATCATGCGCGTGCGTTAGAATATATCCGGTCCTGACAATCGGCTTCTGCGGTGCAAAGGAATTGAAACATTTGGCCCGATGGGTTTATCAAACGGTTACAAAACATTTATGAGATTAAATAAAGAACAAGTGGTGTTACCATGGTAACCACAGCAACATTAGCCACAGGGCAGTTTATAATAATGGGAGACCCATACGGATCTATAAATAGATAATCTATAGAATAAAGTCGCGTGTGGCAGGTATTGTGTGTGGAAGCACCCAGGGATTGTATAAACACCTGCATGACGAGACTCGTCCTCCCTGACACCTGCGCTCTCCTGGAATGTTCTTGGTCATTAATAAAGATCCACGGAATAAAATCACACCCACGGAGAATAACACCGAGAGGCAGCCCCACGGGGATGCGGACACGAGTGGATCCGTCAGACAGATGCTGAGTGTCAGCCCTGCGGTCCAGCCGTCAGCGCCCGGTGCCCCCAGCAGCAGCCCCGCCACAACCTCAGCCCACAAGCAGCCATCGTCAGCCATTCTGTGAGCCCCCAATGCCGCAGATCCCCCCCCCCAAACATCCCACACTCACCTCTGCCTTCAGGTCGTTGCCCCCCAACAGGTGGTATTTGTGGGGTAGTCTTCTTACATGGGAAAGCAGTTTGGAGAATCGCTTGCCCCCCATGGCCCCGGGGAGAAGGGTCACCTGCACCGGGGGCACCTGCGGAGCGGGGGTGTCCGATGAAGTCGGGGCAGGTGAATGCTCCGGTGTGATCGGGATCCCCGGGCTGTACCTGGGGCAGGTGAGTGAGGCCCCGCCCACATCCAGCAGGTGCCCGCCCATGCCGCACTCCGTGCACGGGGTACAGGAGGAAGCCATGGGGGGCGGTGAGCGCCGATCTCTGCGGCCTGGGGTGCACCGAGGGCGGGGAGGACAGGGGCAGATCTCCGGGGCTCCAGCAGCAGGATGATGAGATGTGGTCCTCAGAGCCGTGTGAACTGCGCATGCGCGACCCCCGCACATCACTGAGGCTGCAGAGAGAGACACAGAGGAGGGGTCTGCAGAGCATCATCTGACAAACCTGCAGATCGTCACACCAGCATCGCATCATCTGCAGAGCATCGCACTGCCAGGGCCATGCAGAGTATCGCATTCACCGGGACTGGCAAAGCCTTAATAGAGAAACATCTGCATAACATCGGCAGAGCATCACATCGGCTGGGAGGGGCAGAGCATCGTCTTATCAATCTGCAGAGCATCACAGCAGAAGGGTCTGCAGAGCATTAATGGGGGCTGCATAGCATAGCATAACTGGGCTTCGGATATGCAGGATCGGGACGGGAAACTGCGCTCTATGCGGGGCATCATCTTACAGAGGGGTGGGGAGGGAGGCAGGGTATGGGGGGGGGTTAGGTGGTATTTAACGTGCTGCCCCATGCAGAGCATCATCTCCTTCTAACAGGGAGGACCATCAGAGAGGGGGGTATAGTGACATGTATACCCGCAGAGCATCATACAGCCTGCAGAGCATCGTCTGTAACACAATGGCATCTGCAGCACATCCCACGGGGGTAAGGGGCTGCAGAGCATTGCCTGGGAGCAATTGGGTTTCATAGAGCCATACAAAGAGCATGAAGCATGCCGAGACCCCCCCCCATCATCACGCGTGTTCTGAGGAATCACGCGGCGATCGTCACGTCAGTTCTATCCGTGACACCTGTCATCAGTGTTTAGCAGGTAATCGGCGTTACCGCTGCCAAGGGGGGGCAAAAATAAAGGATTGTGGGAACTTTCCAGGGGTGCGTGCCGGTCTCCCCAGGGGGGGGGGGTGCTGTCACATTACCAAGCGGAGCCTCCCGTTACCCCCGCAGCACTGCAATTACTGCCCCGACCAAAACATGTTAGCGATTATACAGAAGTTCCTAATGAAAACGCAATTAAAAGTCCACTGATGGCTCTAAAAGACTATCCAAGCGCCATTAGTCTACACCCCGGGGGGAGCGCTGAGACGAAATCGTCTTAAAGAGCATTCCTTTTCATAACGATTGGATCATGAGATACACTTCAGGCGACTGATATTTAAACTGAAGATGGGGCCATCGATAAATGGGAATAATTACCCCAAGATACACTTCAGGGGGCTTTGGAAACAATAAGGGGGGACACTTTGATGGTGAGTTGAAACATTGTGACTCTCCGACTCCGCCGTTCTTATAAACGGTCAAAGACTGGGATCGGTGGGAGCTGCCTGTTCTTTCGCGGCCCCAGTGACCCCGCCGAAGAAATGAAGAGCGTGTAAGGGGGCCATAAAGCACCCGGTTCTGCCCACTGATGTCTCTCTAGAACCTCTCGTTGTACAGCGCTGTGGAATATGATGGCGCTATATCTAACAGCGACGAAGCAGGGTGATGAAACGGGTGAATAAACTCTGCATTTAACGCGTTCTAGAATGGTAGGGAAGCCCCCCTCCTCCGTCTCGGGGGGGAAGGTATGTGTTCCGGATTTACATAAAGCGAAGATTGGAGGAATCATTCAGTAAATGCCATTTTTTATGTCTGACCCTCGCTCTCCTGTGTCATCGCCGCAGTCCCTCCGTCCCTCTGCTGGTCGGTAGTTTATTGCCGCCGGGTCACGGAATCGGGAAGCAGCAGGGGGATCGCTGAAAAAGGGTTAATATCGAGCCCCTTGGGGTAAATAGAGTAAGTTTCACTAGCCGAATGAAGTTCCAATTAGAATAAAGTAAACAGGATGATTATCCCTTGAATTAACTTTAATTCAATTTCCAGCCATATGTAATAAGTAGAAATAGTCTGAAGCCCCCGAGGCCACCCACACACCCCAGATATTCACATAAAGAACCTTTCGGCATCCAGCATGACCCCTCGAGTCTAGCGGGTTAAATAAAAAACGCTAATATATTTTTAGTTAAAATAGGAAGGATTCGTGGAATGAAAACACATTCTTCGGCTGTTTTTATGTTTGTTTTGTTATCTAATGTTTTGATTATCTAGTGTTTTTAAACAATTTAAAGAAAAGGGGCGCTTCAAAAATATACATTTATATCGACCAGACGTACAAGGTGTGTTTATACGAGGCTGATTGCATAATTTCTGTGATCCGGAGTCTGCAAAACGTCAAACCGCAAGATAAACGCTATATTCATGGGATTTCTTACCCCCAGCGGGATCCAGAGGGCCTATAAATGAGAAACGTCCATTAAGTATACGTCGATTTACAGAACTTTAGTCCAACCTTCACCAAGAAGCACTCAACAGCAAGAGAGGGGAGCAGCTATTTTAATTAACAATAGAAATCATATTAAAATCATGTTTTTTTTTTAACAATTTTTTTGATATGGCCACCAGAATGTGGATGTTGGCTTTTAAAATAGCCTTGGGATTGGCCGGCCTTCATCCAATCGGTTCGATGGAGTGAAAGAAGCTTCGGGCAACGCATCCTTTTTTTTTTCTTGTCCGCAATATTCCGGGAAAAATCCTTTAACCCTCTTTATTATTTTGTACGTTGGATGAATCGTAGTCTTTGGGTTCCATTGCCGGCCGTAGCTCTTCAGGCGTTTCCTAATCCAGCGATAGCACCGCGAGAAATGTCTCTCTTGGAGAACTGAAGCTCAAGCAAGGCCTCCGTCACGGAGAGGTGGATGGCAGCTTCTTCCCCGTTTTCCTCGGATAATCGTCTGCTTGTGACTGTAAATAAAAGACAAAATGTTATTCCCAAGATATTCGCTGGATTTATCCAACAAGCAAATCGTTACACGGTAACCGAAGAGTAACCTGCGTGCGACCGAGAATGTCCGGAAAGCCCGTCGGGTGTCCATGAGGACCTCTGCAACTAACCTATACTATAGTTGGCTCAGCTCATTAGATAATGCATATATATAATATAGTACCTTTATTAAACACAATGCCCAGTTATGTTCTTAGGAGTCATATATGTACTATATGGATATGAGCTTTACTGAACTGCTCCGAAGCCACTATTTATCCAGAACTGTCAACCATACGTGGTTCCTTCTACGTTCCTCAGAACATTTAGCGCACAGTAATCTGTATGGCGGTCCGTGGCGACTGATGATACATGTGTCTGATAATTCCAACTGGATAAAAACAAACAGCAGGTCTGTGTGGGATCCGAGATTCCGGGACATTATGTGTCTTACGCAAAAGATGAAATCAACAAATCAATTAACAGAGAGAGGGGGTGGTCATGCATGGCATAGAAATAACAGGCGGCCGTGTATTAAATGGGAACCGTCAGTGATGGATTACCCAGTAGGCATGTGTCTAGGGGTCCCCCAGGGCTCAGTAGGCTCATAGATAACCTATAATCACTACTGCAGCTGGGGACTGGTGCTGAGCAGGGTCACACTAGGAGTGTGGTCGAGAGTGTATGCGTATGCGCCTAGGGGCCCCAGACGGTCCTAATCAGGCACTGGGATCATCAGTATATGAGTGGTAATCTTATTAGCAAGAGACTATACTTCACATCTTATCCTTGTAAAAATATTTTGGGTAGAGGGGGAGGGGCAGAACCAGCACTTAACTTTGCCACTCCGTCTCCAATCGCACTTTACCATTGGACACGCCATTGGGTAATAACGAATGATGACAATTTCCTGTTACCTTGCTGCTCGCAATGCATCATGTGACCAGGAGAGGCGCACTTTCTACCGGCACTAACATTTCTATCCTGTGTTACTTTATTACGAATTTGATTATTTTAGCCAAATATGGGATTTTAACCCAGCTGGCAATTCTCCCCGTTCAACGTTGAGTTATTAAATCAGGGCACGCATTGTGTCCGGATCTCCTTTTTATCAGATTTTTATACTCGACTAGCAGAAGAAAAAGGCCATTTAGAAATAGAAGCCATGAGTTCTACTGTTCTGTTCTGCTCCTGAGAACATTAATATTGCCGATGAATGACTTCAAAGTAATTCCCGCGATCTCGTCAGACGGTTTTCAGCCTTAATGCTGAATAACTATGTTTGGGGTTCTGTCGTAAATCTCTTCGGCTCGCACTTCGAGCTGTGATAAGGAAAATGAAACTGTGCTTCATGTGATATTTATATACGATATTTATATACGCTGTGTGCTACGCTGTATTAACGTTGGCTTTTCAAACAATCAAAGCAGTTGGAACACATAAAAGTTGATTTTACAAGAGATCAGTCTCTTTCCTAAAAGTAAATCACTTATATTTTGTAAAGACGTTGATTTCAACTTTTTTCCCTTTTTTTCAGCTAATCTCCATTGTTTTTAAGGGCAGATCATTAAAAATGAATAATATGTTTTAGTTTAGCTCCAGATCATCATTAAATTGAAAAAAAACGGTATTAATTAT
>VKOC01000004.1:14112368-14145719 GCA_009364415.1 Spea multiplicata
TTGTATTGCCCCTTGCCCCTGCCCTCTGGGTGCTGTATTGCCTCCTTGCCCCTGCCCTCTGGGTGCTGTATTGCCCCCTTGCCCCCGTTATACTCACATCGTACTTGTCGCCGGGTTTCAGGCTCCGGGAGAAGCCGCAGTGCGGGAGGAGCAGCAGGGAGCAGAGAGCGGCAGCCAACCCCCTCCTCCACCGCTCGGCAGCTGCCCAGAAGCGGCCGCACTCAGCCATCCCTCCGCCCGGGCCAGCCGGGGCAGACAGGGGGAGAACGGCTTCAGCAGGCTGGGGAGCGGCGGTACGCGGGCCCTGCACGGGGGTTCACGGCCAGGCTGGGAGGCTGCAGTCCGGATAGGGCGCAGGGAGATCAGGCAGGATCACACGCGGAGACAGGGGCAGATTACCCGGCATCAGACACAGCCTCGGGGCGGAGGAAGGGACACGGTCTCGGGAGAAGAAGGCGACACGGTCTCGGGGGAGGAAGGCGACCACAAGCCTGGGAGAAAAGGGTCACAAGACCCGGGGGAGGAAGGGACGCCGTCTCAGGGCGAGAAGGACGCCCGGTCTTCGGGGGGAGAAGGACCGGTCTCGGAAGAAGAAGGGACGCGAGTCTCGGGGGTGAGGAAGGGACGCGGTCTCGGGGGGAGGAAGCGGACTCGCGGCTCCGGGAAAAGTAAGGACGCGGCAGCGGCAATGCCTAAGTCACAGCGGGGCATCCAGCGGCTCCGCGAGCCAGTGCCAGATCCATGTGCGCCACCCGCGCTATTTCCACAGAGTCCTAGATCCCGCGGGCAGGTCCTGATGATGACGTCCAGGAGTCAGGCAGGCAAGGGTCTCCTCCAAGCAAGCTGCATAACATTCTGCGACCTTCGGAGCTCCACTCCAACCTACTGCCTGGGGACCCAGGGCCGGGACAGAGAGCCTGAGAGTCAGGAAGGGCTTTAGATTCCCCCCCCCAGCCCCTTCCCAGAACCCAAGCAGCAGGGGGTTTGCAGGCAGTAGTTTAGGCATCCTGTCCGTGCACAGAGTGGGCTTTTCAATGAGATAATAACAATAATAATTCCATAAAATGACATCATTAATAACTTTCCTAGAACCATTCTCTCTCCTGCAGAACCTCTTGGGACCCCAAGCTGTCAATAATCATTTTATCTAAGAAGCTGTAGTTTTCCGAACCAGAACTATGATTGACAGCTCAGCTTCCCAAGGTGAGGTGCAGGATCTGAGGTCCACGGGTTGCTCTGGTCATTAGGGGTATACAGTATGTTAACTATTTTACCCCAGCCAGGGGTATACAGCCGGCCCCTGCAGACAGACAGAAATAGCAGGAACGTCATTTCACGTTCGGAAGAAAAAGAAAGGAAAACGAGAAAAAAAAACCAAGTCCGCGTCTCAGCTAACGACTCCGTTACAATCTGCCCGGGAAATTAGGTGTTTGTGTAACCGGCCCCCGAGGGAGTTATTTTCCTGGAAGAATTAGCACTGAACCCTTGAGGATTTCCGTCTCCAAAGCCCTTTTAACCCTTTGTCTCTGGCCAGCGAAAGCTCTTTTTCCAAGTATTTTACAAAAACCCTAATACCCCGCAGCCCTCCGAGCCCGGCGCAATAACAGCTTAGCTCTCGGAAGGCAAATTAAACGAATACTGCCATGGCAGACACTAACACAAATCCGCGCCCGACTTAATATCACATCCGCATGGCTGGACGAGTTGGAATCCATGGCTTTATAGTGCCAGGAACTTGCGCGACGCTTGGAAACAAATCGTCTGGGGTACAAACATGGCCATTATGGGCAATAAATGGTTACATAGTATCCGGGCAAAGAGAAGGGGTTAAATACCAGGAAAGAACTACATTGTCCATTGTGGGGTCTTCATTGTGCCGTGACTTTAGTGCCCACGGAGTTGGAAGATTTCGGCAGGAATGATAATTCTGATTATGTGATGATGAAACACACGCAAGCCACATACATGTATATATAACGTGTAACTAGGACTAATGAATTGCCCTTCCCATGCAGTGGGCTCCAGTAACGCCTGCAGAACATCTGCTTCCCATTATAACTGTCTACACAGTGTTAGGAGTTAAAATAACAAATCTGGTTTTGCCTGAATTCTGGAGCTCTGACACGGTAATTGTATGAAGAATGACATCAGCGTTTCTCCTGTGAGCTCAGCATGTCGCAGGCACTTCATTTCCAGTGAGTGTTTCTGTGGATGGATCGGATAGCCCCAGTGCTGGAGACGGGGTAGATACAGAGGGCATTCGACAGGTGGAAGAACATGCAGAACCTAAAGTAAAGGGCTTCTAAATGGGTAATGGGTACAAAAACTGGGCAGATGACATGGCGGGACTGAGACACTAGATATCAGTGTCTACGCAGTTATAACAAGAGATAAATGACTTCACAAACTGCAGTATAAATGCCACTTGTGTATTATAACACCCACATCTCTCCCTCTCTGCCCTTCTCTCTATCGCCCTTCTCTCAACTCTCTCTGCCCTTCTCTCGATCTCTCCCTCTCTGCCATTCTCTCTCTCTGCCCTTCTCTCCACTCTCTCTCTCTGCCTTTCTCTCCACTCTCTCTCTCTGCCATTCTCTCTCTTCCCTTCTTCAATCTCTTCCTGCCTTCTCTCTCTCTCTCTCTGCCCTTCTCTCCATCTCTCTCTCTCTGCCCTTCTCTCCATCTCTCTGCCCCATCCCTTCACTTGTTCTCCTAATTATTCCTTTTCCCAATCCCTCCTTATCTTTTGTCCCTTTATTGCTGCCTTTATTTATCTGTCCCTTATCTGTCTCTTTACTATGCAACTTCAGTTCAGCCTTCTTTGGTTTAATTCTGCTTGATCTTGCCTTTATCTCCCTCTCCTTCTCCCACTCACCCTACACCTTTATTCCTCCCCTCTCTCGGCTTTACTTCATTTGTCTACAGGCCAGAGAGTGTTTATTATGAAGCCCACTAGACTATTTTTTTGAATTTCATAATTCTTCCTAAAACAATCACAGAGATTTTCATGCTGGATCATGAAAACCATCAAGGAATTCACCAAGAACCAATGAGGTTTTATATATATTGTATTGTAATGAAATGTTACTTTACTGAGGGGGTAGTGGATACATGGAATAGACTCACAGAGATAGACATAAAGCTATCCTGAATCTAAGACAAGCCCAAGGACTGAGTCTCTACACCAGGGCAGACGTGCTGGTTGTTATCCGCTGTCATATTCTATGTTTATATATATATTAAATCTAGCAGTTACGGCGCTCTTTCCCTGTCCTGCCTCCGGATCCCGCGTTTCCAGCGCATGTTGAGGTTAATTTGTGGAAGGGGCCCTTGCGCATGTTTGGTTGGGAACATTCCTTAGCTGAAGGCATGAGCCTAATTCAAACTGAGTCATCCGCACGGCTGAAACCATTGGGGCGTCAGAAACAGAACGTTAATTAATTTTCTGCTTTTCTGGCCAAAACACCCGCCAATTAACGCAGGGAACAAGATTAACCTCGCGCCTGCCAGCCGGCCCCTTAAGGAGAGCTACGGAGAAAACGGGAAAGCAACCGCCCCCATGTCTTATCCATAAGTGACTTCTCTGATCCTCGTTTCCAGCCTCCGACTCCCAAACCAGATCTCGGAGAGCAAACACAGCCTGTAAAAGAAATGGGCCCAGTTTCCTAAACACGTCTTCATGTGCTTGTGGGTAATATGAGGCAGATTTGGATGTCCCCGTGAGATATTTCCACGTCTGGGGGGTGGCAGGGATTCTGTGTAGACGGTGAACCCAGTTTCCTATGGGCCTGGATGACGTCAGTGGGGTTTATTCACTAAAGGGCAAGTTTGCTGGCTTTGCTATGCATTATAAGGGGCTGTCCTCATTGGGCTTCATGGAGGCCATCCTCATCTTCTTTCCCTTCATTTAGCCCACCAGTGATGGATCTCAAACGTCAACTTGCTTCATACAATCAAATCTCATCTAATTACCAAGGTTGTTCCGAACGCACACATCGCCAGTGAGAAACCCCCCTAAAAACAGAATATGGCCAGCCCAGGACCTATCACTGGATTTTCGACCCAACCAAAGCCAACATGATAGATGCCTCACCTATAGGAAATGTTGCTTCCTTGGCCCCCCGCCACTGAATTGGAACCAACTGTATTGTAGATGCCCCAGACCTGAGCTAAATGCCCTGCCCTGCCTTACGTTAGTGAATAAACTTTATAACGGGTGGCAGCGAATGCCGGCTCTCGCTTCTGGGCTCTTACTGTTGTATCCACCATGAAGAATAATATCTTTCATAGTCTGTTTTTCCTTTCGGAACCTTCTAACAAATGGTTCTGTCCCCGCCGCTGTAATTACCCCCCCAGACCCGCTTGATTAGTGTTGCTCTGCTGGCTATAATTGTAGGCCTCCAGAAAACAGTCTAAAAAAGAAGAATCTGGAGAAGCTTCAGGCGTTTCCTCCCTGCATCGTTACTGAATCTCCTCTCTGCTTCGTCTGACGTCCAAACGATGTTTCTTGTTACTGTTGTTTGTTTTCTGTCGCGTAAATACATTTGGGATTATTTAGGACGCGGTTTCTCTGGCACTGGAAGGGATTTTTGTTTTTGCTGCGCGGTATAACTGGTGGAGAAAGCTGAGGTTCCTTCCATTACCGCTGACGTAGGATGACAAGTACCGGTATATATTTAATAATCACGCGTCGAACGGATTCTTAGGAGGCAGGGGAAGGGCAGGAGACGTGGCCCCCCCGTCTCTAAAGAATTTTAATGGTAATTACAATTGTTTGGGGTGCAGGTACCCTGTTCTGACTCATCAAACAGCAGTAAATGCCCCAAAAAAGGGAATGCCTATGAAACTCAAAGGAATAGAGTATTTATGTTAACTTGTTAGTTGGCAGAGGGATGAGCTGCGCATGAATGTATATATTATATATATGTATAACGCACTTGTGTTACTTACAGTGACATCACTATCCGTCCTGGCCCCCAAAGTTAACTCTTTGCCCTTCCCTGATTGAGGAGTTCTGAGTAACTTTAAACATCCTCTGGCGTGCTTTTAAGATGCTGCGGTTGTTTGAAAATGAAAGCATTCATGCGCTACAGTAAGCATAAAATGCGATGAATGATAGCGTTCGCATGAATCTTTTACATGTGCCTTTAACAGGGGGTAATACAGACCCCGCGGCCCTGCGCTGCCCCGGCCATATAAGGCAATGGGCTTGAGCGGAGCATCGCAGAACATGTGCAGTGCTGGGCATGCGCCAACGGGGCAGGGAGAACTAGAAGTCGCAGCCCAGAACCGCTCCACATCATCAAAGAGTGGGAAAGAATGTTATCTGAACGTGTCCATTCTGCAAGAGGAATCCTCCCAATCCTTAACAAGATTCTGATTATTAACCTATAAATGCGCAGTACTATCCACATCATTCTGGGGCAGTTATGAAGGGCGTTTGTGCAGAGTCTTGCGCTGGGGGTCCCCGCTGTAGGCAGCGCGGGGGTTTCGGATGTAGCGATGTCCCAGCTCATGGCTGCTACCTAATAAGCAGTCACGGCTGGCTCTATGAATCTCGGTACCACTATATCACGGGACCTCTGTGTGACAGAGCGGGGCCGATTGTAAGAGGCGAGAGAATTTGGCACAGGAGTTTGGCAGAAATGAGGCATTTTGAAAGGCATCACATCCTATTACTGATGGTGCAGTGATATCAGTGGCGTTTCGGGTCCCAGTTTTCTCGGCAGGTCACTCGCTTCCCATGTGATTGTAATGCTTTTGGACACGAGCATGGAAAGAACGCACAGTCCAGAAATGCTTAACTGTTTCACTGCCGGTGAAGTCTTTATATAGCATCTGTCCACGGGAACATTAATAAGCAGATGCTCGAAAGACACATCAGGGAAGCATAACTATTATTATTATTATTATTATTATTATTATTATTTCTGATTCGGTTCCAAGATACGGCTTGTCTGTTATAAAGTTACCGGGGTGATTCTGTAGATCCGTCGCTTGTTCACTGAGCATGGAATCATATGCTTCCTATTAAAGTAGAAATGGAATTCCCGATGGATCGTTCAGCTTGGGGATTCCAGCCAACGTGTTTCATAAAGTGAAGTCACATGGGTCATCATTAAGGTGCGAAGCAAAATTCAGCAAGACCAAAAACAGACCACGTACACATCCGTGTACTTAATACACATCTGCCTCTTCATACACTCAGTCGCTAGCAACTGCATGCCTGTGGCCCCTGGGGAATCTCTGTGGCTCCTAACCTTTGTGTTACATCACTGTGTTCCTATATATCATTCCTTAAGATAAAAGGTCTAGTAAGTCCAATAGTACACATGGTATCCCTTCTATCAGGTGAGCAAAGAGTGGTCTGGGTTATATAAGAATAAGGAAACAGAAAAGAAAAAAAAAATAATAAAAGAAATAATAGCTAAGAAGGCGTGTTTTTCCTAGAAAGCCTCCTGGAGCGTGCACGGCTGGTTAAAAAGCCAAAAAACACACAGATTCATTACAAGACTTGTCTTGTGGTTTTTGCAAACCAGAAATGATGAAAGGAGTTGGCTAGAAGGCCCTGCAGGTCCCTGTAAGATAGAAGGTTGTGATTAATGAAGCATTCCTGGCATTCTTTTGGAGAAATCTTCTTCCTCTCCGCACCCCAGCTGGTGATAGTTACAGTCAATGGCAGGACATTGTGAGTATCTGGTGCCTTCTCCTTCTTCTACGCAACAAAGTTCTGTCCACCTCTAAAATGTATGAGGTTCTACTGCGCAACCTGCTATGTTTTCAGGATGGATTGGGTTGGTATAAAATCCCTTGGGCTACATCTGGTTTGTAAAATTACTCGGCTACTCAACTGAAGCGAGGATATCACCAGAAAGTAATAAGGAAATGTGTACCTGGTCACTAAAATATAATATAGTTAGCACAATAACCATGCTGCGGCTTCATTTTTCATCTTATTCTAGCCACCATATCTCTGCGGCTTTGGAGGTTTACCATTAAAATTACGAATGCAAAGGTACAAACGAATAGATCAGTAGCCAAAATGCACGATTCTTGGCAACTTAGCATAAAGAATGTTGTGCTGTCTCTATACTGTGACGTCCTGCCTCATCAAGAATGAAGACGTAACCAAGATGGGACTTCTCACGTGTGAGCAACAAACTCATGGGGCATGGCAGGCAGATGGCCAAGGATTGCGACACTTCTCTTGCTGCTGTGTTGGTATTCTGCCTGATGTACACAATTTACCTAAAACCTCAAAAGTTTCACCAGGTTGTATCACTAAAGAAGGCGTTTGGTTGGCAAAGCTCAACTCAACTAACTCAAAGCGAGTAACTTCTAATAAGAATCACAGTGTTCCAGGAAAAGTCTGCATTTACCCGTGTTAATAAAAATAAGATTTTTAGATCTGTTATTTAAACCATCTGTTTATTCTATATTTCTGTTTTTAATCTTTCTCCCTTATTTTATGTAACTATGTTGGGCATATCAGTGATTTTGGTTACGTGTTCCTCGGATGCTCTGTATGTGATGCAGCTGGGCTCTCTAGCGGGTATTTAAATGCCATTTTGCTAGGGTTCTCATCAACGGCTGCAATAAATGTCTTTAAGCACCTGAAATCAGTATTTCAAAGAGCAGCAGGCAAGACGCTGTGAATGCTTCGACTAACAATTCCCACAATTAGCGCCACAACATGAGCTCCCTGCTAAAATATTTTGCTAAGATGAATAGGCCAGTTGGGGTTTGTGATGCGCCCGTGTCGTACAGATTAGTGTGGTGTGGTGTAACTAACTGGATGCTGAAAGCAGGAGATAAGTAAGCAACCTCCTGGCACCTTGTTGAGTCCATATATAGTCCAATAGTAGTTAGAAATGATCATTCAGAATGGATTAGTGGCCAAACGTATCCAGGTCGTCAGGTTTTGCCCAGAAAATTGAGCAAGATGTCTCCATAGGTGTAAATTAGACATTGTGGCGTCCTGCGTGACCTGCTGTTAGTAAATGTGAGTACCAACACATTTAGTCCCAATTTCTCTTGCCAATGTGACCCAACTGATGCGGTCAACAGAAAGGATGCGGGATGAATTGAGGACCAGTGTTTATACTTATATCTTGATTTATTCTTTGAATTGCAATGTCTTTTCTTGGCATGTACAAATATCGCATCCCATCCACAAGGTGTCAGCACAGCACTAACAATCACACACAGAGACTCAAGTGCTTCAAAACCGCCATATAACTCAATAGGACTTAAGGTCATGTGTTTTCGATCCAGTGCTGGCTACCATGGCTTCCGGCACTGTGACAGCACTCATGGACTGCTTGTCTCTGAGCCGTTTGACCACACATAGGACCTGGCATTAACCTCACCAATAAACCAGATGTAGAAGCTTCAACAAGTCAAACAAAGGGTGAAGTTTACTTGTGCCTCGTGGAGATGTAGAGGTCTAGGTCACCTTCAGACACATGGCTGGCTTTGCCAACTTTCCCAAGAGCTTCTCTCTTGGTTTTCTAGAAAGATGTCCTTCTGGGGCAATTAGTCCAGGTCCCTGTCTTGTAATTAACACAAAAAAATGGTATTTCAGTTTGTAGTTGGAGGAATCTTGTTGTGGCATTAGAAAGGTGACACACACTAAGGAGATTAAATCTTTGGTTGCTTTGTATTAAAACATGTCTTATGTGCCTATGGTGATATCGCAAGCTGATCATCGCTGGTGTAGGACTACAAGGACTCCAATGTGTCCGTGATTAATGATAGTACCACCTCTGTTGTAGTCCTTTGCCTCTTATACCCCAGGAGGGCAGAAGATTTCATGACCTCCCTACCTGTCATCTGCTCCCCCTTAGCATTAATGATATAACATACTGGCTGCGGGTCCTTGCGGAAGGTATATTTATAAGCACAGTAATACATAACAGCTTTTTAGAAAAATCAAAACAAAAAGAGAACAAAAACATGTGCAGAATGGATTATAGATATTTTTATAGATTTTTACAGACCAAGAGCCAATTAAGAAATTTGGGAACAGATGGAGGAATAATTTCTGAACACCTTCCAGATGAAATGTCACCTATGAGAAACGTACACTAATTATAACAGAAAATGTATATTTTGTTGATACATTTCTTTAAACTGTTCATGAAGTTGTCAGACTTTCGTTAGGGGGCTGATTGTGAAGCTCGTGTCTCACAAGGCCCACTGAGGGTACAGATCTAAACCCCCGCTCCTTAATTATCTAACGAGTTAAATACAATCGACACGATACAAGACCGATTAGAAAGAGTAAGTCGGGAGCGTGCTGGGAAACGGAATGAACTAAAAACAAGAGACACACGGTGCAAACCCACTTCTAAAAACATCTTAAAAACCATTAAAAACGTCATATAATATAATATTGTTTATTTAAGTACTTATTCTTATCATAGCCTCATCGTCCTGTAACATCATATCTCATGTATGATAGTCCCTCCTGAAGGGACTGTACAAACGGGCTTTACACATCCCAGTTTGGCTTTGTCACCTAAATAAAGCGAATAGACAACCTTTTCAATCAGACCTACGGCAGGGAAAAGTCTAGTTAGTTATAGAAAAAGAAATAAAAGTTCACTTTACGCTGACTGCTCATTGCAGGACTCTGATACTATTCTGTGCTTTAGGTGCTCGGGCAGCAGACGTTTAATTGTAAAAAAAACACCCCATCAAGCAAAAACAAATAGGTGTATTTTCAAACAAGAGTATTAAATCGACAGCCTTTTATAATCAAGAGCATATTGGATCCATAGAGCGCGGTGCTTTGTTTTTTAAATGATATTGGTAAATGAGTTTAAAGACACTTCAGGGGGTATGTTTGCTTAGCGTTTCCGTTTTATTGCCGTCCCAGTTAGCTATGATGTTTGCTACTAGTACATTAACGAAGAGCGCCGTGTGCACATTAACACGGAACTAATTGCAGGCGCCATACCATAAGCTTCGGAAAATAAATGACGTCTAATTTGCTGGATTTCTATCTCGCCCCTCTTTCTGCTTTCACCTAGACCCCCGGAGATCTGCTTCCAGTCGTTTTTGCTTATTAGCAGGCGAGAGGCGCCTGACATTGGGAAAAGTACGCAGACTGCTGGAAGAAGCAGATTTTATGCCTATTGGAAAAGCAATTATAAGAGTTCTGTGTCATCAGCAGAAGTTACATATTCTTCTACAATATTAAAACGGAGGCTCGTGACATTGAAAAGCCGGCTAGTATACTGCGATGATAGAAACTCAAATAAATTGATGTTGATTCCCCCCCCCAATTAACTACCGGTATATGCTATGCAAGTGGTCAAAGGTAACCCTGCCTTGGCCATTCAATGGGAGGTTATCCAAGTCTGAAGAGAAAGACTGGCGCTAAACAAGCATCTAGCCACTAATACCCAACAAATACGTTAAAACAAAGGCGTTACTGATAAATAACCGTCACTGATTTAGGTCTCAGCAGGAATATACATATACATCGCTTCATACATTCTCCTAAAGTTTGAATATGAGAACCCAAAGTTAGTGGCCACTTACTAAGCCCATTGTGTCTATACACTGTCATTTTGGAGAGCTTTCAAAGTGAGATATCATACGGGTCAACCAATGATGGGTTCAGTCCATGGTTGATGGGTTTTTTTGGGACTACGGTTCCTAAAAACCCTTTAGCCAAATGACACTGCGACACACATGTATGATAATTTGTGTAAGAAGAGTTGGCCAAGTGGTAACATAGTTTCACTGTACGCAAGCAGTACTGCCAACCCATACACCTTCCTCCATCTCTCTTTCACCCGTGGTTTGGGACCCCTAGGTCCCTGAAGGTGTCCCCTCAACCTATAACTGCTCTGACTCGCCAACTTATACCTCTGAGTAAAAGACTACACAATCAGAATGTACCTTTATGCTTTGGTAATGTTGGGATCATATTATAGGAAGGGCTTTCCTTCCAGAATAGAAGAAAACCCTTGTCCTGCCATACCTTGTCAGAGAGATTGTGACACCATTGAGAGCAATATCATAAAAGTAACAGCTATGTTCACAGGCTCATAAATATGAAACGAAATAAGAGGGCTTATAATATAATATTTAATATATATATTACTGTCAAAACCCAATTTGATTAATATGCCTTTGGCGTCACAAACAGCCATCTTCTCAGACTCTTTGGAATGTCTATGTAAAAGCAACTTTCCAGACTTGTCGGCAGCCTTGTGTCTCAGTAAATATACGCTTCATTCATGTCATATTGATCCCTCGAGTTCAGATCTATGGAAATGATGTGTAGGCTCCACAGGGGCTTATCTCGATTTTAATTTCCTGATGTTATTTATGTGTGAATGACACTTCTTTCTTAATATTGTCATTCATACGGGGCTAATGTCACCTTCACTACAGGAAGAAACACACTCTCTGCTTCAAACAAAAAGATCCCCATTGATTTCGCACTCTCGGCGATGAATCTATGGGAGAATAACGTAGTGTATGAATGAGGGGACTTCTGCGGCGTTAATGATACTGGTTAATGGTGCATTGTCCCCACCATGGAAAGCTAAGTGTAATATATCTGGAATAAATCAGGGGTCTTTCACGCTCACTGCCTCGGCACAAGGGAAAGGCTGATTTATGAGAGCCGTTGCGCAGAGTACAGTAACTTACAGAAACCCCTTTACCCTTTCAAGATAAGCAAGGGGCAGAAGACATGTATCAGTAACAATACAATATAGAAGGTTGTAAGATAAATTATAGTAGGTGGGCCGATTTCATTGCCTTTTGCATGGAAATGGGGTCTATGATATTGTTTGTTTCGCTGACCCAGAATTGTTCGTTATTCCGTGGCAATGCCATCCAACTTTTCGATTGTGGAAGGCCGTATACCATTCGGAAACATTGGTTGAAGGCCCCACATTATTGATGAAACACCAGATGTTTGGGCTGGATTAGGATAATCTGAAAATGCCAAAATCTGCATAGACTCCAAAGAGACCCCAAAGAGCCCCTACTCTTTGGGGGTCTATTCATCACCCCCTTATGAAATTGTTGGGTTAACTTTGACCCCAGTTGCACAATTCCGTAATCTCACAGGTAGAGTACACTTTCACGTATATATAATGCAAATGCTTCATTTAGAACAACATTTCTAGAGGTCATGCCATTGTCTACTTGTGTATACTATTCACCCTCTCGCTTTATCAGAGGTTATTACAATAAGTAAAATCCTAAAAAGAACATTAAATAATCAAATATATAGGGGGGATCATTCACAACAATTTAGTGAATCAAAATAATGTTTTGAATTTTAATTTAAACTGATGTAATTCTATATATTAAATGTACAAAACAGGAAAGCGATACGCAATCGTTTGCCGTTTTGAGATATTTGATTTTGGGGAGATTTTAATGAAAATCATCACAATCCGGAAGTCATTGTTTATTTCTGTTATCTACCCTTCGGGATTCAGATCTGTTGTCCATAGCGCTGGATTATTAATTCAATTATTTTGAGTCTAGAAATATACATTCTAGGTTTCAATTGAATAACAAAACTCTTTTGCAGATAGCTGATAGCAAAAACCATAAGAACATTTTATTTTCACCTAAAATCTTGCTGGACACGTCTATCAGATTGGCTTCTGCGTGGAGATTATTTTGTCAGGTGGTAGAAGAAATATAATGAACTCACATGAGATGAAGCAGAATCCCCAATGGTCCTAATTATGAAGTCCCCTTGCGTCTTGAATAAGGCAACTGGAAAAAAGAGGGGTACAGGCATAAGATTTCATTATTATTTTAATAGAGCGGAGCAAATAACCTATAGCGTGATAATCAGTAATAATCATTAAAACAATATTTCTTAGAAATCCCTATCCTTGATTTTATTTCTGGACCAGGCATGAATGGAGGATATTGTTTCATTACATTTAATTAGCACCAAAATGAAATCTCTTTTCAGACTCTGTATCTTACGGCATAAATGTTAACCGGCTAAAAGGTGTCCCGCACCATTTAATGATTAAATAGACAAGAACCTTCTTACTACCTGGCTTCATGGTACAAGCCTATGAATGTTTAAATAATGCCAACTTGTTGGGTTTTTGTCTTACTGATTTGTACCAAAAACAGCCCATTGATGTCATCTTGCCCAGCCAAAGAAGAACATTTCACCCTTTCCACATCACCAATAAACCAGCATAAGCACTTACAACTCATTCGGCCTTCGTTAACAACCTTTATATATTCTAAAACAATGCAAAAAAACCCAAAACCGATTATTTTAATTGATTTCACCCCCTGGTTTTGCTAGACTCTGTTTACACTTTTAAAATCTATGGTTGCCTGCAGTCAAGGCAATTTTCCTAAAATCTGCTTAGCCTCCGAGCACAGATCCAACACCCATTCTCTCTCTCGCCTTTTTGTCTGAAGCAGCTGGCTGGCAGCCCTGGGCATTTGTAACAAACAGCAAAGGCTGCGAGATAACCAACTCATTTGATAGAATTAAAAGGCAATTTTCCAATTGACCAAGGTAGCCAATTAAGCTGCCAGCTGGGATTTAAAATAATTAGCCCCGCTGCGCTTGTAATGTGGCAAGGTGAGATCCGCCAGGCTTTTTATAGAAATGAATCTGCATGAGCGTCTTTCTAAGAATGACCCGACACCAACAGCCAATGTACATGAATGAATGTATTCTATATCATTATTATTATATATATAAGAACATTCTTCGATCCCGCAACATGTTCTCTATTTTTGTTTTTTTGCTTTAATCTTTCTTTTCCTACATAATTTAAGCCTAGGAGTTTGACGGTAACATCACATTCCCTTCTCAGGTCTAAAGTACACGGTCACATGGCTCATCCCTTTAGATTACAAGGCTAGTTAAAGCGACAAGGATAAATGGCTCGCATACATACATGATCGCATATGGATGAGCGTTAGCAGAAGCAACATTCATGGGCTGCGCCGCAGGAGGCCTGCGATGCCTGTGCTTCTTCATACTACGCTCATGCAGAGATCGCAGAGAGAGAATTCAAACACTTCCTTTGCTCCTTGGTTTTTGATTCTCACCATGGAAAGCCTCCAGAAATTAACATTTTAGTTCCGAACTGCGCCATAGATGATTTTCTTTTCACTTTTCGCTTCTATGCTTCTAATTCATATATTATGGAGTGTTGGAGGTCTTGCTATTAGCTTCCGCCGGCATAATGGACCCCTGAGCACCCTGCTAAGGGCTTTCCGGTCTGGAATTTGATTAATCAACACCTACAACAGAAAGTGATTAAGAGGAGAGGATTCCAACAGACCTTATTTTTTATGTTTTTTTAAACATTGAAGGTGACCCCATCCTCTGTGTATTGCTTGTCATAAATGTAACTTATTTAAATGAAAAAAGGGACATTCATGGTCTTTAAAGAAGTAAAACAACACGCATGGAACCCCCGGTTTAGTGGTTATGTACATTGTCGGTAGCTCGGCACGTTGGCTGCTATCTTTCGTTGGAATGAGGATGGATGCCGGTCTCTTGGGTAGTTAAAGAGATAATGTTTCACCGACAGCTCGCCGCGAGTGATATTTCAAACCATGACAGGGTTCCTTTAAAAAATAACAGGAAATTCAATGCAAACAAACACAAAGCATTCCGAGATAAATGAATTCTAAAGTTGAAGGGCAAACTCCGTAGTTTCCATTCTGGCATCAGGTGTGTTTGCGATCCGTAACTAGGATGGGAATTGAAGATGAAACGTAAGAGGTACAGTCATTAAATGCGGGTATTTACATGCGTTTGTGTTCAAGGACAGCGTCATTAGGGATGTCTGCGGTACGAAAAACGGAGCTTGGCCCCCGTCATCTATAAGTAAATGGGCAGTATAAGCGGAAAATACACCCTGTAGAGCTTTCCGTGAGAAGGGGACACCGGCACTAATTCCTCCGGCCAGCCTGGTCTGAGTTTCCATCCCCAGGTTTATTTAGGACTCTACACCACGCTACACTTGCCCGGAGGCTTCCTACTGTAATTGTAACGTAACGACTTTTTATGTTTGTAGAGTGCCTGTCACATCCTGTATCTGTCCCGACGTGAAACAAAATGTTACATTAGCACGCATCAGACTGTGCTTCAAACTAAACATGTTTATGCCCAATGACAATGATAATAGTCGGTAGAAATCACTTCATCGCATGGGTCGCTTCTCTTGACCTTTTCTTTTGAACGAAGCATGCTGAGATGAACAGATTTCATGATTACCGCACACAGTAAGAAGAGCTGTATGTACTGGCAAGATGAAAGGAAAAACACTCCGGATGATAAAGAACATTCATCTGAGATATTCCCGCACGGGATGTCGGGGGGGGAGCCGGCCAAACGTTCATCTGTGAATCCAGTTTAATCCATTAGTAGATGCAAAGCATGGAAACCCAGAAGAGGGGCCATGAAATCCCTATCGTCAAGCACTGCTGGTGTATCTGGCTTTAGGCAGATTATAACGATAGTATGCGGAATATTTTGTATATGCAAAAAATTGTAATTGGATTCACTTTTTTATCTTAGTTTTTTTATTATGTGTAGAAGGAGGAGGTAAAGTGGTTGGCTGCATATGTTTGAGACCAGGGGATATCCAATTATGTGCGTATGGATGGATTAATATGTAATGGGCAAGAAGAAGCAGCTACTTTTACTCATTCTTGCACAATTAGACTTAATTCATCCCTTATAATTGCAAGACTTTTTTTAATGTCTGCATAGAATACAGTTGTCCATCTCGATGCCCTTGGCCACCACCTTGAACAAGTATTTGAAGGTAAGGGTTAAGCAGCAAATTGACTTTTGACTCCAAACATGGATCGTCATCTTAGTATGGAGCTTGTGAGTGACTGCATCTATTTAATGTATAAATAATAATGAATTTGATCAATTTATCTAATAGATTCCCTTGGTACATTCATTATTAATGGTCTCTCATTTGCAGAATTTGGAAGCAGCTCGATATTTCCTTCTGCTGAACAACTCATCCCAAATCTCCTACAGAGTGTGAAACAGAAGAACAAATTTACAATCTGTAACGTCTGTATTTTTTATGCATTAAAGCGGTAGATAAGTTAATGCAGCACTTTTCTCAGGAGAACCCCTTCACACAAATAGGACTACACTTTCCACTCAAACAAAAGCAATTTGTGAACAAAGAAGTTACGATTTTATGCGATATGTCTTCTGAATTGATCAAATACTATTTTACGGCAACTTAGCCTCAGCGTTAAACCGACAAAACAAAAATAATTGTGAATGAATGAATCTCTTTAGGGAGTTACATTCCACTAACATTCTAAATCTTAAGAACTTGTAATGAAACCTATTTTAGAAGTTTGTTGATAGCAAGCATGAACTGTTTGGACAGTATTTCATCCCTAAAGCAGATTGTGTTCATTATATTAGTCGTATTAGTTGTGCGTAGTGACAGCGGTGTGGGTGTGCATGAGACACAAGAAGGTCTTATGAGATGTGAGGACGGCACACGCTGACATCTGCTCCTAACTGACCTGGCCCTGTGAGTCTCTATAAGAAAGAACAGAAAGAGGGGAACTTTCAGAACCTCTAATGATGGGAATGTCCTCGTTTTCACTGGAATAGGGCCTGTGGGCATGACTGATGTGTGCGAAGTTTGATCCCTCGCTTGACTTTAGAACCTAGACATGCAAATACAGACTAGGTGGGGTATATTTAATGTGGCACCCCCACAAGTCCCATGTGTAATGTAAACATTTAATCGGTTTGAATGCCAGGCAAAGAAAGATTATGGAGATGAATCCCTTCAATTCTCCGGGGGGGGGGGGGGATGCAGCATTTTCACTAAAGAGTTTATGACGTCTCTACAAAGAGCTTCACTTTGGGTGCTGATGTCCAGAGTAACACTTGGATTTCCAGTTGACTCAGTGAGTTCAGGCTGGGCTTGGGTTTAGTACTACACACTGGAACTGGATGATAATGCCAAGAATAGGGTTGTGTTGAGTACTAATGTTAGAAAAAGCACATGGCGTTGGAAGACTCACCCAATGAATAACAACCCCTGTTCCAAGAGCTTAGGGACATTACCACCATTACTGATTGAAAGTATCCGACCTTAATGCAGTACCCTGAGAAATTAAAATGAATTGCTTTGTAAAAATGTAGATTTACTCATAGGAATAACCCAGATATGTTGAGAATATCTTCGCAGTATATCTAACATGGAGAAATTACACAATGAATCAGAGTCCATTCTTCTCCTTATAATTTCTTTCTCCATCTAATCTGACAGCCTGCAGTGTCACATTTCTAGATTTCCTTAGAGGAGATTAATTATAAGGACTATCTTCTTGAGTCTTCAGATTATGGTGACATATTGACTCAGGGACTGATTGACTAAATAAGAGCAGATGAAGTCTCACCCATGAGAACATGATTGGGCAGATACCTATTTTCTGTCTATACTTAGAAACATGCATAATGAGTGCCTGCTAATAGAGTTGAGCATATAACGGTGAAATCCATATGACATGAACCAGGAAGGTTACCCGCTGACATAAAGAATATTCTTTTTCACAGGACTTTCTGACAGTTGAAGGCTTACATTCTGATTCTAAATAAAGCACTTTATATGGTATTTCTTTTAGAGAGATGTTTGAACAAGGGGCAGCTAACACGCAGATCTCCAGCAATATGGAGCTCCGCCGGACTTGACGAGAAATGCTTAAGGTTTGGTATACCTCTATATCACAGGCTCAATTATACTCCATCAGCACAGGAGTTGATTTTTTTAGGTTCTCTGGATTGTATTTCTGAAATGCAAATGAGAATGTGTCAACAAAGGAAAAAAATCTAGACCTGAAACTATATGACGGTTCTCATGAACCCTTGAATGCCAGACCTAGAACACAAACAACCCACTTGGATTTATCAACAGGGGTAGATGACGGGCACAGGGCCACCTATTGACATTTTATGAAAGACTATTCCTCAATATTTAAAGCAGTCCTTCCAAAGAACTCATCTCCTGTAGTCGTTTTGCTATCAGATTAAGAAGACACTAAGGAACGTGATGTCCAGCAAATAAATTACTCTACTCAGTGGTGACCATTCCAGGACCAATAACTAGGAATAGATTAGTAAGAATGTAAGAATTCTAAAATGAATTTAAATATTCCGATGGATGTGCTTATTTAGACTAAGCGTTCTGCTCACAATCTGACTATACTAATTGTGAGGCTTCATTCCTTCGGAGAGGCGTGCGATGTATAAAAAGGTTGGAGGCCTCTGCGCATCTTTTAAGAACGTAGCATGAAATCAGCTTTCCAATAACAGCAGATGGGTATTGGAAAAGCTGGCAGGATAATAAGTATCTTGACATCAAGAGATCATTTCAACCCATGCTGTCAGGCATACCCAGATGAAAACGCATCTGCAAGTCCGCACGTTGAGCCTTTAATCCGACTCGTAAAATACAAGGAATTAGTAATTCAGGTAAAAATTGACACATCATTTTTAATTTAAAGTATAAAGAAAGGGAATTACAAATAGTTTCGTTTATTTCCCAAAAGTGAACATTCTGTAGGGACCGGCCATTTAATGATGTTTAGGTGGTCACTGCGGATGAAGAGGCTATTTCCTTATGTTAAGGTAGCAGATATTCTATTGTTTGGGAAAAGGTTGAAATGTATATTTGTACAGAAAGAACCAGCGGTATTCTGAGCCCGGGGTATGTCAGGTAACATTTCCGCTAAGTATCAAGTGGATCCAAAAGGTTGTTACACGTCCTGTTACCAAACGTCAAAGGGGAACAACCAAATTAATTTGTTTTTGCCAAATTATCCTGATAATCTAGTTTTCATGGCATGAAATCAATTCTATCATTAGATTACCTGGTTTACAATTAAAACCAGGTAATGCTGTGGTTTGACCCCTCTTCCCTGCAAATTAGACACACAGTGTCATTAGCGGCTTCCGCGCAATAAATCGGGCTTTGGGTATTCAGGGACTAGAACTATGTAGAAGCAACGGGGGGTAAACAAGAAAGATGGGGCATTTAGGATTGTCACAGACTGAAACACCGCCGGCCTGCCCTAATGCATAATGAAGCCCCTCTAAAGCTCTGATCTTATAATCGGCTCTCGATGTCTGCATTTAGACACTTCATATTCCCCGAATACAACGGATGATTCAATCGAACCTGATAGTGGCCGCGGAGTCACTGGCAGTGATAATCAATACGCACCGCCGCGATATCACATTAATCTGCCCATAACGAGAGCAGACAGCTTCTGAAACATGGGATGCCATCCTGATTCAGAACACCTGTTAAAAACCCATTTTAGCCGGGTGAAGCCGCACACGCGCAGCTCCGTGATAAGTGCCGGTTTGCTATCGCTAAATCAGACACAGTGCAGGACGGAAGAACAGCCTTGTTAAGTTTAAGGGCTAATGAAGCGAGAGTTATTCCTTCTAGTGCCAGATTCGTTAAACGTTCGAGTACAGTAGGTAATACTGCTGCAGCCCTCTGTCAGGATGGCTCCGAACGCCAGCGCTCGTGCCTAATGACTCTGAATTTCCCAGAATGAAGCAGTAGTCAGAAAGCTTTTTAGCTGAACAGAGGAAACCTGACAGTTCCCATGAAGTTTGCTCTCCTACCAACTTTAGAAGGTCCAAGAAGGAGAAGAGAAGGGTATGTGAGATGTATTTCTACAGAAAGAACGGTTCACAAGCTGGGCTGGATACATTTAGGAAACTGGTAACCGAAGCTTCTAGAACTTTTATATATGAAGTTCATCCTAAAACCCAACAAACCGAGCTGCTCCAAAAAAAGCAATAATCAAATCCATGGGCAGCCATTGGAGTGAGTGTTGCTCGGCGGAGGGTTCTGGAAGGTTTTGTGCGGTTATGTTCCGTAGAATTGTACTCTGATGTAAGAGTTTTGGGTTGCATGACTGTAAGTGGCTGTAACGTTCTCCATGGTGGCCAGAGTTCTGTGATTCATAATTTGTAATAATTATGTGCTTCCAAGGTACAAACAACCTACACACTGCCATATGCTACAGCGTCGGTTCTCCTACAAATACAATGACTGGCTTAACACATTAAGTGATTAACTAATCTAGGTGACGCGTTAGACCTACCGAGGGCCAGGAATATCCAATCATATGACCCAAGTTCCAAATAGACTACACACAGTAATATGTTTCAGAAAAGTGCCGACATTGCTATACAGTGAATCCCAAAGCTGGTGGCCGAGCGTATGAACTTAATCACTGATTCCCTCAGCAGACATTGGAACTCCCTAATCCATTGAACCGGACAGCTTTTACTATGAACCGCAGACCATACAATTCACTAAATGACTTTCCCTTGATTAAAACCTTCTTCAGGTGTCCCACATACTTCGGCGGCTCATCTGGTCGATCCCATCCTTTTGTGTGGCTGCGGGCCACATGGCCATGCGCTGCAAAAGTGTAAGTGTAATTTAGCGAGCAGCCTCACGTGGGAAGCAGCTGCACGTACATCGGCCGTTGGCCTTAAAGTGGCAGAACCATTTTAAATTTGCAGTCAGTAACCGTCTCTGCCCCAGATCCTGACAGTACAATCGGACAGTCAATGCAATCCTGGGATGTGGATCCATTCTGTGGTATTGAGAGAGTTGTTGAAGTACCTGGGAATTCTCCGGATTTGACCTGGAGTCTTGTGGTGAAGTGCTGTTTCCCTGGGTCTCCGGGTCATTCTCCTCTTTCCCAGCTACCATTCCTTGTCCACTGTCCCTCCCTATCATCAAATGATTTAAGGCTGTCTGTCGCTAGCCGCAGCTCCATGCACAGCTAACGTTACCCCCGAGTGAAGCTGCTTACCCAGAAGAGGAAGAGCTCTGTGTAACCTACCCTGGGTATGTTGACATGGAAAGTTTTCTTTCTCAAACCCTTTGATATATAACTTCATTAGCTTTTAAAAAGAAAAAAAATATTTATTTTTATTTATTTATTCAATTATTCCTAATTTATCAAGAACTTCCTTTGGAAAAAAAACAAACAATAATGGGGTTTCTGTAACTCACAAAATTCATTCAACTGTTTTTATTAATCTGCAGAAACCAATTTACCCCAATTTATTCAGTTCATCCGGCACAGAAACCAGATTTAATCACACTACAAAGGTTTTAACCCCTTTGTCACCCAGGCTTTTTCAGTAGCATACCCAGAACACACGCGTGTCCTTTGCGTTCCGTTAACAACGCTGGATGCTTACAGTTAATTGTTAATATGATATTCGGGATGAACTGGAAATAAAGCCACATTATTTCCAGAACATTTGACTGTGAAACTAATTTCACTTAATACGCACTTTGGTTTGTGTTCTTTGTTTTATGGGAAGTTTAGTCTCATCAGCTAAAATAATTTAAGGTTCATTGCGATTTTTAATAAGGCAAATTTATATTGACTTTGGAGGATGGAGAAAGCATTGTAAAAAATCTTATGGATTGAGGGCATGTAATCAGCGGATCCCCGGATGTTACGCAGAGCAGTTTATTTAGGTGAATACCTAATCGGGACCAGGTTGCAATTGGCTTATAAATTTTATAGCCTTCCTGGCTCCTAGAAATATATCTGCCCAAATGTTACATAGACCCGTCCAGCCCTGGACTGAATTTATATGGAAAAATAGTCAAATGCACGAGAGGATCTACAAACATAGGCTGCTCACCCTTGTTTTCTGTAGTTCTTTTGGTTTTATTACATACTCATGTGTGATAAAAATAAGGCCAGGGAATAGATAGAACATCACGCTCGCAGTCCTCTATGTCTATAGATTAAATGTTTCTATTTTCCTGAATCTATAACCTTGATAACCCACCTCTTGCCAGATCCACCGCAAGAACTGCAGCAACAGTAACCACACGATAATTAAAATAGGCTTTTACATGTAATATCTTAACCCCTTAATGACAAAGCGCGTACATGTACGGGCTCAAAATGCATTGTTTTCAATGGGTTTAGGTCCCATTGTCCTTAAGGGGTTAATAAATGGCTTAATAAGTGTCTCTCTTCCCAAGCCACCCAATGCCTTATTTTTTAAAAAGTCTATTCCCTTAGAAACCCGGCAGAGTCTACCATGCCTAAAAGCAGAGAACAGAGCCAGCTGCTCTTCCTAAAAACCTTGGGATGATCTATCCTGGGATTTTTGTTTATTTCCACTAATCTGAGCTGTAATTTGTGTCACCGTGATGATGACCTGTGGAAAGTAATCCTAGAGCCATGGCTTTATTTATGAATGCTTGGTAGTGCGTCCTGGAGCGGCTCTCCAGCTGTATAATCTGCACCCAGCAGCTGTTGCTGGAAGTAAGCGCTATATGTTAGCTGTGACAAAAGAGAACATAAGGCAGAGTAATCATGCAAATGGGACTGTACTGATAGTCCCGGGGAAGATAAGAGCTGTATATACACCTTCTATTTCATCATTAAGCATCCTCAGGAGAGCAACCTGAAGCTCCCTCATTCATTCACATAAGTGAGGCTTCTTAGTGAGCGATCTCTATCCAGCAAAAGAGGAAAGGGATAAGGTGGGATGGAGATACATGGTAGTTTAAGAAGGTCAAAATGCAGAAGGTAAGGAATGGTAGACAATGGTAGAAGGTAAGGAATTTGATTAGTGATATTTAAAATTAATATGAACAGAGGCTTATCACAACGTCCTGAAGTAGTATTGTGTTAGGTGCAGTAAGTTATGAAGGAAGGAAAGAAGAAACACGGTATATGAATTCATGATCAAAGAAAGAATAAAGAACAGGCAGGGAAAGGAGACAGCGCAGAGACGCACCGAAGAGAATTCCGAAGAAGAAAGGGACAAAGAAAAAAGAAACTGAAGATTCTGTCTGAATAAAGAGAGGGAAGAGTGAAGATTGTGAGTGCTCAGGGAGTGTGTGAGATGTCGGTAGCAGAGGGAGGAGATAAGAGGAGATGTGAGGTGTGTGTGACTTGCTTTGAGCAGTGAGCACATGCAGTATGTGTGAGAGGATTTGTGCTGTGAAGAGCATGCAGAATCCAGTGCCTCGGACGTGGTAAGTAAACTCAGCTGCCACGCGCGCCACCATCTACCCGCTTTACCCTGCGTGAATTAGAACTTCATCTCAACAGAGAGAAACACATCGGGCCATTAAAAGGAACCGTGACTTAGAAATAACATTATTTACGCTAAACAGCCCGTGTGTAGATGTATAACTCTTCTAATGTAAAGCATAGCTCACCTTACAATATCTGAAAAACTGGCCAAGACGTTAACGCAACTCCACGGTCTCCTACCCTCCAAAGTTAACTTACATTTTAGAAGCCAACGTTTTTACCTTAATTTCCAAGAAAAGGCCATTCTCTGTAAACTATTTGAGGACCACATTGATAAGTCATACTACATGCTTTAAAAGCCGGTCTTTCATTTTGTTACTAAATGACGATTGTGTAAACTTCTTTGTTAACAGTTCCCTCTTTGGAAGTAGCTGATTTTTAACCAGCGATGCCTATAATCTCTGGAGGTAGTGAACAAGACTATAGTAATCTCAGTTATACGTCCAGCAGTACCCTCAATAATTTTTTTCCTATAGCTTTCCAGTCGCAGACACTTAAAGGAGTTAAGTACCAAAGGGCTAAAAGGATTTATGACCCAAATGAACTCTATACAGCGGACCTAAAGCGTGAGATCATTATTAATGTGGGGGGAATGAAATATCTTATGCCATGGAGTACTCTGGATGAATTCCCCATGAGCAGACTTGGGAGGTTGAGGTATTGCAACAGCTATGAAGAGATCACCCAGATTTGTGATGACTTTGACGAGGACACCAATGAGTTCTTTTTCGATAGGAACCCATGCGCTTTTGGGATGATCGTCAGCTTCTTGGCTGCTGGAAAGTTGAGGCTGTTGAGAGAGATGTGTGCCTTGTCGTTCCAGGATGAGCTGACTTACTGGGGCATCGAAGAGTCCAACCTGGAGAGATGTTGTCTAAGAAAGCTATTCCAGAAACTTGAGGAATTGGCAGAGATAAGAAAAGAAGAGGAGGCACAGAGAAACAGGGAAACCATATTTGTCCTGGATGACAGCACCAATGTTGGACATTTCATGAGCAAACTGAGGGATATGGTAGAAAATCCACAATCGGGAATCCCGGGGAAAGTATTTGCTTGCCTGTCCATTTTGTTCGTGGCTACCACCGCTATAAACCTGTGTATCAGCACCATGCCAGAGCTCAGAGCTGAGGAAGATAGGGTAAGTAACTTATTTGTCTGGGTATGAATAAATCTGTACACCAGGTGATACATTACAGAAAAGTATCTTAAATATAAGTAGCAAGAAACCTCTTCAACCTTTCATTATCTACCACTGGTGCAGGAAGGTCGGTCCTCTGATGCCCCGCTCTGTAAAGCAGTCTTTAGGTTCCTATTCATACAGCTTGGAGATGTCTCAAACTTACAGAACAATTGTTTTTATCAGTTGCATCACACACGCCTAGTTAGACAGTCATACCCATAAATGACTTACTTTCCACATTTTTTAACCAATGGTTCTGTTTTTTTTGCCGTTAAAGTAAACACCGTATACTTTAGCAACAATTATCTAATACGATGACAGTCTTCACAGGTGCGCAGGGACAAAGTAACAACATCGCTGCGATAGAGCAGAGCTGATCCATTAACACCCAGTTTTGTTATTAAACACTTTCTAGCACCCATAACATTTGAGATAAAATGAAAAGAGCTTTTCACAGGATCGTAATCTCGCAGATTATCGCTGTAGTCAAAGAAAGGGGCACTTTTGATGCTATTTCGGTTTTTAGCACCTCTAATGTGTTTGAGACGCTTCTAACACTCGGCGTTTAGCCAGAAGAGTTTTGTGACCATGTACCAATTCCACAAAGCAGGCAGAACATTATGTCCCATATTCAGAAAGCAGGAGAGAGATGTGGGGTCTGACTGTTTGGGGTAGTTAATTGATCCTTGGACACCTGATGTCAAGGAGTTAGCTTATTATTTCCAGCTGTGGACACTGCTTGTGACCCGCGAGTCTGTTTTTGGGTCGTGAATGATAAATTAGCCTCACTTCTTCACAGTAGGTTTGTTTAAAAAGAGAAAAGAAGAGGAATTGTGGGGAGAGGTGAAATGTACTGCATTTTTAATAAAAAGAGTAAAAAAAAAAAGATGAAAAGGGGTAATAGATACTTGGAATAGCCAGCCAGTGGAGGTAGCCAAGGCTAACACTGCAAATGACTTGAGATGAATGTAGAGACACAGAAGAACAAATGAGCTTCAACTGTGGTTAAAAAATGCGCTGCTGCAGTCTTTTTAAAGTATGAAATGCTTCTATGGGTTAATCAGAAAGGAACATATGACTGTGTTATTGGTTGGTTTGCTAATGAATGGGGTAACACATTCAGCGCTGGAAAGGAGAGCACAGCAATGATGCAGAAAAGTCAGTAAAGAGAATCAGGAGCTTTGCTCATCCCTTTGGCACTGAAAAGGTTAAAGCCGGCAGAGGCTGTGAGTGAAAGCTGTGGCTGATGTGAATGAAAGGATGTTTGTCACAGGGGGTGACTGGAAGCACGAGCGAGTAACACGCTGCGGGATCAGGGAGTGTTTCTTTCTGTTGAAATACAAGTTCCAAGTTTGTTTAGCAAGGAGGCGATCCCATCTCTGCCTTTGCTTTAATGGAGCCCTGAGAACTGGAAAGGTGTGATCGCTCCAAACTGTGATACTCGGATAAATGCTGCATGCTGTACTGCCCAATTTCATCAGCCGGTGGGATGTGTGTCTGTTATTTGTAGAAGAGTTTAACTCTGTTAATACTATTACTTAATAGAATTGTGTATTCCAATTCATATGAATTGCAAATTTATAAAATTTGGGCAAATTTGATGATTCGTAGAAAGCCATGAAAACGAGACCAGATCTCTCCAGGAAGCTGACCAAAATCAAGCAAATTCACAAGCTTTTTTACTCACTCTCTCACGCTCATTCTTATACACTATCTCATGCTCTCTAAGCGTTTCCCTGCATTCTCTGCTTCAACTTCTGCATCTTGTTCTTCATCTTCTCTCCTTTATCTTCTCCCTTCTATCTTCTATCTTTGTCCACATCTCTGCGGATATAACCTGGAGCGAACTTCCGCCAAAATGGCGGTGCTTCCGGTGGCGTCCTTTCTCCTGATTCACAAGGGAACACTACTGTTTTGGCGAAAGTTCGGAAACATTTAGAAAGCGTGAGAGAGAACAAGAATAAGAGCGTGAGTGAATGCAATTAAAAAAATATTATGTAATCAAACTTTGTCTCCATCTGTGTATGGAAGTCACCTTATCTATGCAAAATTTTTATTAAATTGCTTATTTCATAAATGTAAATGAATTCTACTATTCATTTTACTACTAAAAGAATTGAGGGCAAAGGTTCAGTCTTAGGTCAATCTGATGGATGAAAACAATATTCACTAACAAATCAATTTCCATCTTACAAATTCAAAAGGAATATTTGATGAGAATAATTTAAGAATCAGATGGCAGGAAAGAACCATAGAACAGATTTCTGATTTAGTTCCAATGTTCCGGTTCACTGCTTGCAATAAGAAATAACGGCGACATTTAGAAACATTCCTAAAATCACTGAATGATCCCACAAAACAGGTCCTTGAAACACTTCTCAGACAATCTCTCGCTTCAGAAATGAATCCATTAGAAAGAAAACTGTGCTGCATTAATGCTGAAAGGCACTATGGAAACAATCAAGTTCTTTTGGAAGAGTGGTTCGCTGCCAGCTTAGTATTCAGTGAGAAAACCGGGTATAAAACACCCAAACAGCTGCAAAAAGTACATTTTTTTAATAAAAAAATACATCAAACTCATCGATGTTCTTAAACCAAGACAAATCACAAATCTGTGCAAATTTTCTATAACAAAAGTACAGAAAACTATTTATTAAAATATATTATTGTGTTGTTGGGCTATTTTACTGGTGGAGAACCATCTGGCCAAGTGCAGGATAGAGGGAATGGTGCCAAACATAAGGATTGTTTTTGACCAACACATTGTCAGTCCAGCCACCTTCTCTCCAGGGAACAGCAGGGAATATTAGTCATGGAGTATGACTCTCTGTAAAGATGTGAAACTTAGAAGTCCAATACACCAAGCTCACGCCCCACCAAATAAAATGTCGTCCAACCTTTGTTTAGGGGCTGAAGCGCAAATAGGTCCGGGGGCCAGGTCCAAAGAGAAGACTTGACTCCACAACCACCATGCTAGACGCTTGACGTGTTTAGCACACATACACACACGCTTATTCCAAAGCAGCCCCTGTGTGAAACTCTCAACAAACCGGTTAAACGTGAGGCTTCCCATCACCGCATTTGAATTTGCTGTCGGAATTAACTTGTTTCAATATTAATAATGACATCAGCTGACCCAGCGGTAGGTCAGGGAACATTTCCTTTAATGAAGGCTTTTAGCATATTGAAAAACTCCTGTTTACATGCCTTGAAAGATGACTATTGCGCGGCGTAATGACTGCGTATTCCCACGCCGTACACAAACCTTATTACTTAGTAATGATACAACTTCTATGTATCTGACACCTTTCCAAATGCCAATTATTGCACACGCTACTTAGCCTCCGAATCGCAGGTTGTTATGTAAGGAGCCGTTAACAGGCCCCAGATAAGATATCCATCACGACCGGGTTTATTTCTAAAGATAGAAAGACCATTTTCTGAGGACAAATCTATCTCTGATGTAATTATTCATTTATGAGCTCACATGCTAAATGTCTGTCTACTTTCATATTAAATTCTCCCCAGTTAAATAGCGCCAGAGTCAAACGCAGGACGTCTTAAACAAAAATCCTTTTAATTAGATTATTTTCAGATGAACACTGCGTCAGAGCAGTTTTTATGACTTGAAAATAGCTAATTACGGATCAGAGTGTAAAAAACTCAAAGCGAGTTTGGTCCTTGGTCTTGTCTTATATTCAGGATGGCATTTAAATCCCCTCGCTGTATTAACCAGGGCATGACGTTCGTATAAAATATGTCATAGTGGGAATATGATCGTAATTGTAGAACGGAGAGGTTTATCTACCCATCACCTCTAAGAGCATGTCATGTTTCTGCGGGTAAGTATGAGTAAACGTGTTGCGTGAAAGAGGAGCGTACGAGCCAGGACGCCTTATTTCCCCCAATAAACAGGTGTCCGTCAGACCAGCACAAGCCATGGATCCCGCTTTTCTATAGTACTGATTGATATGATTGAGTCTATGGTATAAGTCCGACAATCAAAGAAAAAAATCAAAGAAAAAAAAAGTAAATCCTATTATTTGCTGCATTGGGGTGACGCTCGGTGAAAAGCAGCAACCTTATTATAACGCGGCGTCACTGATCTTCTACCGCAGGCTGCCAGGGCTGGCCGTGGCAGATGGGATCCCAGAGGTTGCCCGTCGCTGATAAACTATCTTCCATTTCCAGTTTGTGTAAAACAACTGAACCAGAAGCAACGCATTAGTTTTCCCGTCCTTGCGTTGTACACGGCAATGGCGTTACGTCACGACGAGGCAGCAATAATAAACAGCGAGAGGGCAGAGCCAGACTGGGGCTTTCCGTGCCGTTCGGCCATTCCCGTGCCGCTGACGGATGGTTAGCTGTTGATGCTAAGCCTGTTATTCCATTTAAAAGGTGTCCCGGTTACAAGATAAAAAAAGCAGTGCTGGGGGGAAAAAGGGAAGAGTTGTAGCGCATCATTGATGAGGCGTAAATAACCAGGAGACACAGTGTTACAAAATGGAATAACGTTGGGGTGCAAACGACAAGGCCATCCCACATCACGCTCCCCCGTAGGGCGATCGGCCATGTTCTTCAATCGTTATGGAATGATACCAAGGCATGCGAGGGGCTTATTTAATCACATATTCTCTATCAAGAAGGCAGCGCATGCAATAATGTGCCGTTTCCATCTATCTATCTTGAATCTGATGTTTTCTTGTAGCTGAAGGTCCAGGTTTTATATACACGCTCCTAGACTGGTTGACTAAGCCATATGGAGGACAATATCCGGCTCAAGTGAGGTTTTACTAATACCAGAGCAAAAATGAAGGCTACAGAGGTAGAAAATAGAATGTTGCAAGAGGTTTTACCAAAGATTCAGATGCGGTCCTTTGTCCATTATCGGCCATATGAAGCCTGGCAGATATATGCAGCTTACTTGCAAGTTCTCCTAAAGACATCACAGAGGATAGTCGTCTCTTACAGAAGCCCAAAGGATGATGTATGGGGTATCTCATGGTCTCGGAACGCCCCGCATTGATCTGACGCTAATGCTGGGGTCACAATGATGAAGAAAGAGCTAAAGAGAGAAGAAAAGATCTGTAAAGCAAAACAGCCGACCGGTGCGCTCGTATATGTAAAAGTCTTGGATATGCTGTTTTTTCAGTGCATGGGGACTCATTTTCCTTCGCACTCGCTCTCAAGACCACATTGTAAGCGGGAATTAAAGGGTGTCGATGATAAATATCATATATATTGTACACTTGGAACTATTTCACGCTGCGGACACATTTCCGCGCGTTTGAGAATGCATGGAAACAGCTTGTGACGCTTCTATTCCAGATATCATTTCTTTGAAATGGATCTCGCCCTCGTAGACTTTCCTGTCCTGTGCAAATTCCATTTAGTTTCTTTATACAGCCGAAGCGCGCAGAGCGCGGAGGGCATCGCATTATACGCCATACGCTATTACCGTACGGAGATGGAGCCTCGTTGTGTACATAATATTCTGTTTTGACATTCATGGCCTTACAAGGAAGCAATTTCCAGCACGCATTATATTACTATGTTTTTTAAAAAGCTATTTGAGAGCTCCATGCGAAAGAGGATCACGGGGGGGGGGGTTATTTCCATAGGCAGTAAACCCCCTATTTTATCACATCAGTCGGGCGGCGCGAATGAAACTTCAAACCCCATCATCAATTCCGGCTTTCAGGGCTCTTTCATCGGAGAGGAAATAGTTTTAATGACATAACATTACATGTAACGTGAATGAACGTTAGCGCCAGGGTCCCGGTCTGTAATAAACGCGCGGTTCCAGCACCTTACTGTACTGTACTATACCTTTCTCATTCATACCACAGCGAAGGGTTAAACTATGCCGTTAGACTGTTAATAGGGATATACAATGTATACCGCGTAGCTGCAATATAAGTCAATTTGCAATTTGTCAACATAGGACCTTAATCGAAGTTTGTCCCGTTGGACTAGGCACGGCATAAGGTATACATTCGTTACATTTGATCTCTCGCTGATCCTGATCCAAGCACTGGCTTTCCGAGTCCCGCACCGGACATTCCGAGCTGCATTCGTCTCCCTCCTGTTATCATTACGGGCCAAATGCTATTAGCTAATCCATTAAGTGAGTTAATTAATAGCACTGGCTATTACTCAGCGTGAGTTTATGCTCAGGGAATCATTAAAATGATTTCCGCCTCCCGTGGCATAAATCCTGATCAGATCTGTTCATCTTCCGCCCAAACAAATTTGTTACCGATACTGTCATTTCTTAATTAAAATGAATCATATTAATGGAAACAAAATGTTGTTACAACTGCCAGCCACGGAAGATCAACTGTTGCTGGGATTAAAGAAACTCCTTGTCACATCCTCTGGTTACAAGAAACTTAAATAATCTTTATTTGCTGCTTAAAAAAAATTATTGAAATATATATTTTAAGATTTGCTTTCTCGCACTTCACTAAGGTTCTCAAACTCCAGACCGTCCAGCGGTGCCGGTGACCTGGAACTCTTCGCCCGACCCGACTCACTAGCCAAGCCGCTTCGAGACGTCTGCCGGGTCATATTTTTAAAACCCATGGATTCTACATTGGGCAGAACAGTCTTTAACCCCTTAAGGACAACGGGCGGTCCCTAAACCCATTGAAAACAATGCCTTTTGAGCCTGTACGGGCTTTGTCATTAAGGGGTTAAAAATGAGAGAGCCATCAATATGAATGAAATTCATTCAATGTATGAAATCTATTCTAAGATCTCAGAAGAGACGGCTTTGTGAATCCACAGGGCTCCAGCTAACTGCTGCGTCTTCACGTGGACCACGCTATAAAATTGTACCTCCGATGTAATCGACATAATCGTATAAAGACTAATTGGCAAAGATAACGAGATTTCCCTTTTTTTTACATTTATTTTTTGTAATAATTAAATGCTGTATAGTAAAAGTAGTTTTTTTCCACGAGACATGCGCCTTAAGTCTCTGTCTCCTGTTACTTGTGACCCGAGAGAGGACGAGCCGTCTTCTAGAGTTCTCATCATTAGAAATTAATATGCATTGGATCACCTTTCCAGATACGGATACACCCCCGCTGCTCTGTTCTTGGAAAGAGCAGCGCGATATAAGCTGCTCTCTTTATTAACAGACCCCTTTTTTCCTTATTCAACGGGAAACTCATAAATATTTCAATTTCTTTTGCTTCTTCTTAACTAAAGTTTCGTCTCAGCCGCGTTCGCAGCAGACTGTGAGAAGGATAGATTTAATTGAATGAAGTTCAGCCTTTCTGTTGAGTTCAGAAGCTCACATATATGTAAGAATCTGGTTTGATGATGTCATAGAAGTAACAGCAAACCTCAAACCACTTCCTCTATATTTATACATTATTTATACATATATTTATAAATAAAAGAGAACGTTTACTCTAAAGTAATGAAGCAGCCACATGGCCAAATTATCAGATAAACTACTTAATATCCATTTTATTGGACTCCAGAGGTGCCGCAACAAATTACCAACAAATATTAAAAATGCTAGCGGTGTCGTCCAAGGTCACCCTCTATAAAAGTTATTAATAGTCTGTATAGTAGGTTATAATGATGCTCTTTCACAGGGGGCATCGTTTGGCATGAACATCTGGCAATGTGTTTTTTGGGATGACCTCCAACCAAGAATAGGGACTGGTCCGTGTGGGCCTCATTTGTGTAAAAGCGGTATGCGTAGGGAAAGAGAGGGCTCCTACTGCCGATACACATTTCATAGACAAGATTATGACTGCGCAATCTGATGTAGGGCTGATCGCGTCTGTACCGGGCAAATAGTGACATCATCGACATAGACACAGTCTCTCGAGCTAACGTTACAAACATTACACATGATAGCAGCCAGTAACCTGACAACACGTATGACAGCCGGGTAATCAAGGGTTAATACAGAAACCGCACTCAGCAGCTACCTTCAGAACCCCTTTACTACACCTGCAGCCTACCTTATGAGTTCAGTTCTTAGAGTATATCGACGTTCTGACTCCTTTGACCTGGTGGTCTTCAGATACTGCAGCGCTGGAGAAAAAATACAGAACAAATAAGTCTACAAATATTGCAAAACACATGCCAGTAATTATATATATATATATATATATATATCACATAATAATAATGAATAACATATAAGTACAATTGACTGCTCCTCACTAGATTTTCATAACTGTTCTGTTGTATAATGTTGCTTTTCCCATTTTTTTTTGGATTTCGGAACTTAAAAACCTTTTAAACGAGAAACCCGAAATTACATCTACTGAAAAACAAATCTCATAAGCCGCTTCGGAAAAAGACGTTAAGACGCACGGGAGACAAGTCCACTTTATAAGTAAAATATATATATATTCCGACTTTATGAAAGGGAAAATCAGGCATACCGCTGAACTGACAGCCGTCGTGTTTAGGATGGCTGTGTACGGATAAACCCCTGAAGCCCTGACAGGTTAATTGGTGGCATTTCTGACTTGGCACTGGTTTTTAAACGTCCCCTGTTATTTCAGTAAAGTGTGTGTGATAACTGCCTAAACCCCATCGTTACGCCGTCAATTTTATGCGCTCCTGCTATCCCATTCATGATAGCAGCCTGAGTTCCACTGAGCAAGATAATTATATCCTGAACCAACCATTCAAAATAATCTTTCTCACCTCTCCCCGTAAGAACTTCAGAACGGCTGCCTGTTCCTTTTCATGTAATCATATCAAAGTCTCGGAATGTATTCATTCGTCACGAACAAAAGCCATAGATGAAGCTTTTTACTTCCATGGCGTGTAGAGGAAAATGCGTAGGTGACAACTTTGGTTGGGCCAACAGAGAAGAAGAAAAAAAAAGATTCATAGAGGACCCATAAGGCGTTTGGGACCTTATTTGCGTCTTCTTCGGATGAAAGGAAAGAGGTATTGGGTTGATGATTGTTTGCGTGTAGTTGGGGTAGAAGATGGCAGGCTTTAGATCTGAAGAGGTGTAGTTGAGGACAATGGCTTGGAGGGACGATGTT
>VKOC01000004.1:14145819-14191849 GCA_009364415.1 Spea multiplicata
GGGGTATGTGGGGTAATGGTCTGGAGGGAGGATGTTACATGGGGTAATGGTGTAGATGTGGACCATTTACTTGAGATTAGTATTATTTTCTGATGATAACCCATCATCGATAAAATTAAGCCAATTTCAGCTATATTGTGATATTTAAAATGTTATACTCGCACCTTCTATATTTTTCTTCTTTTTCAGCTACGTTTTTGTGGCTGGTATTCTGGCAACAAGCCACTAGTTATTTTTTATTTAACATGGAGATAGTCTACCTGAAAGCGACATTTTTAAGATGAAGTATCCCAGCTTGTGGATTTCTTATTCAGCACTTCCAAAAATAGCCCCGGGACTCCAGCATCATCATTATTAAGTTCCTTGTCTCCATCTCCAAGACAAGTGACATTTTACCTACTCTATAAAACACAGGTCCCATTTTAATTCAGTTTTTGCCGTCCCCGATATTCGGATCCCATTTTCCATGCTCGCTTGATCAGAATTAAAGTGGAATATGTCACTTATCTTTGATGAAGAACCGGAGAGCAGCCTAATGGATTTTCGTTTTCATTTTTCTATTGGAAAAAAAAAAATGGCAAAGCATAAAACAATAGGATGGAAATTTTCAGTAGCCTCACTTGTTAAAGGTGCTGTCCCGCGGTTAATTGAGTACTCCGGGCTATAAGCAGATCTGTCATTTTCTTTTTTAGGCACACGGTGAATGCAAAGTAGGCTGCCTATAGTACAGAGATTCACGTAGTGTATAAACAGCTAGTCTGGCTTAACTAAATGGTTTAAATATTTAAAAATCCTCCAAAAGAACATGTGTGCGGCATTCGTTTCTAGTCCACAATGGGGCTTTGAATGACTTGACCCTTCACATTTAAAGGAACACTTGAAGCCATTGTGAACTTGATTGTAAAGAAGGATCTTCTGGTTAGAGGGAAGCAGGATTCTTAAATGAATATTTCATCATAATGTCTTTTTGTCTCAACAGGGTGAATGTTCCCAGAAATGTTACAGTATCTTCATCATTGAGACTGTTTGTGTGGCTTGGTTCTCTTTGGAGTTCTTGCTACGGTTTGTTCAAGCGAAAAGCAAATGCCAGTTCTTCAAGGGACCCTTGAATATCATCGATGTCTTGGCCATCTTACCATATTACGTTTCGCTCGTAGTAGAGGATGAGAAAATGGCTTTTGACAAGCCTGGCGGGAACTCGTACCTGGAGAAGATCGGGTTGGTGCTAAGGGTTTTACGTGCCTTGAGGATACTGTACGTTATGCGACTGGCAAGGCACTCGCTTGGACTGCAGACCCTGGGGCTGACGGTTCGGAGGTGCACCAGGGAATTTGGCCTGCTCTTGCTCTTCTTGTGCGTGGCTGTAACCCTGTTTGCCCCGCTGGTCCACTTAGCCGAAAACGAAATGGGAAGGGGCCAAGAATTCACTAGCGTGCCCGCTTCTTACTGGTGGGCTATAATCTCCATGACAACGGTGGGGTATGGGGATATGGTCCCTCGGAGCATCCCGGGGCAGGTGGTAGCTCTGAGCAGCATCCTTAGTGGCATTTTAATTATGGCTTTTCCTGCAACATCAATTTTCCATACCTTCTCTCGCTGTTACGCAGAACTGAAGAGAGATCAAGAGAGATTACAGAGCCGTCTGATGAGGTTAAGAGACGCAAATCAATCGGGTGAAAGCGATTCTTTCAATGACACGGACAGTCTGGTCTCAGAAGACACATACAAGTATTTTTACACTGGAAAATAGACCTTTATGTAACAATTGAGTTCTTGCTTGAAAAGCATTGTGTGCAGGAGCGCCAATAACATGGAAACTTTGTATCTTCCAGAGGACATTTGAATTTGTAGCACTTCTAAAAAAATGCTGTAAAAAAAGGATACAAGAATAAGACCGGGGTGCTTTGTCCAGTGAAGCAGGAGGTCAAAAACATGGTCTTCAGTAAAAGTGCTCGACGAAAAAAAGATTAAGGAGAATAAAGGTCTAGGATCTGTGACTCGTCTATATCTACCAGCCTGTTATTCGAGGATTTGTATATCATTGGCATAAGGTTTCTAGTTATATGATCTGGATTTATCACACTTTGGAGAAACAAAGTTAACCATTTAAAAAAAAAACCTGAAATAAAAAAAATATATATTTATGCTCCTTGTCTGGTCATTTTATCTTCTTATGGTGCTGGATGCAAATAAATGTAAAGAACCAAAGTAGGTTGATGTCTAAGGTCTCCTTGGAAGCTGGGGTTTAAGGACACGTGGCGGAAGAAGTACACGCATAGTGTTTGAGAGATCTGGCCCCCCAACTAAGGCTTTGGTATTTCAATTAAATATTAGTTCGGTGGGTGGGGGTGGGGGGTACCGAAAACATAGTCCATCTACAATGCACAAATGTCTTGTCCTCAAGGGAAATCTGACACTGCGATTCAAGCTGCGATATTTCATTGCCACTCTGCAGTTCTTGCTACTGTAGCTAATTATTATTGAATTAAAATGTGTTTAATGTCTTTACTTACCACTGCAATGAGCCATACACGTTTAGTAACTGGCATTGCTTCAATTAAAAAAAGATGATAAATAGCCCAATTTTTGTACGATTTTTATGAGCGCCCCACAATATTTCTTTTAATTAGTAGTGAATGAGCGTTTTGGTGGAACTCTCAACAGAGAATGGAAATAAAAACTGTATTTCTTCCTTTTTTTTTTAAATTAATGAATATTAAGTTTCGTAATCGTCTGTGCTTTAATCAACCGAGTGGAAATAGATAAGCATGCGTCCGTTACCAATTTTCTCATTAGCAATTTTGCTTGGAATAAAAAGATCCTTTTTGTTTTTTTTTAATATTGAAATATCTATTCAGAAAATCAGGCCATAGAAGAAAAGTTTTTGGCCCTGGAGACATTTCAATCTATCAGACAAACTTATCTTCTAAAAGGGATAATGACTCTTACATGTTATCTCTGAATGCTTTTTAATAAGACTCCTTTCCCCAGCGGAACCGCTGCATGGATCGCGTTCTATATAAGCAATAGAACAGGCGTACTAATAAACGCTGCTATCGAATACAATAGATGCCTTCAAACGGGTCTGGATACTATTTTTTTCTAGAAAAGCAGGACATACAGGGCTATAAATAATAGAATAAACTTTAATATTTTAGAGCTTCTTCATCTAGCGAGAAATCTGATTGTCTTTGGGAGTCAAGAAGGATTTTTTTTAAAAAAATAGCTTAAATGGGTTTTTTTTGTCTTGTTTTGGATCAAAAGCAGAAGGATAGGTAGAAGGGTTAAACTCAATGGAGTCAATCTAAATGGCTATGTTACTAAGTGTTTTCCAAGGGTAACCCTGCGGCTGTAGCTCAGATCCAGTCCGTGGAAGGGCTTTATTATTAATATTCCATTCTGCTTGTTTCTGGATATTCGGGGGCTGGGTTCCCCCTATTGAAGTTGCATAATGAATGGCCTGTTGATAAGAAAGTAATAGATGTGTAGAAAAAAAAACAAATGCGATTTCAAGTTATATGTTTTTAATGGGAATAAAGTGATGTTTGTCACCTATGTCACACGGCACATCGGCCGTCAGGGGAATACTATGAAAAACGAGCAGACTGGGACAGAAATATATTAAGAGTCCGCTAATACTATTAATAAATCTATTCTCCTAGACCTGTTTTGCCAGAATAGCTTTCATAAGAGCGATGCGATGAAAAATCTGCGCTCTAAATAATGCATTCACACGCGCGTATATTTTATCCAGAATGTACGGTAAATCTGTATGTATTCACATCGGTGAGAAGTAATGCATGATGATGCCGGCTGCCCATAAAACACGCAAATGAATTCATTTGTTCTGTCGTCAAAAAGCAGTCTAAAGCCAGGAAGTTTTATGCTGCCTCCTGATCGGGGGATCTGAAATATTAATTTACTACATCGGCGTGAGACAGAGAGCCGTTTAAATAAACATGGCATTGCAAAGCATGTCTGATTATTAAGAATCTGCCCGGTTCGCTTGCTCAATGCTGTTATTCAAACCTTAGTGGGGAGACAATGTTATTTATAGTGAAAAAGGATTATTATTATTTATTTATTATTATTATTATTGTTTTATATAGCGACATCATATTCTGTAGCACTGTTGAGAACATAACAAGCAATATATAACGGGTGAAGAGGGCCCTGCTCAAACAAATTCACAATTACAGGATGCTTTTAGAAATAATGATCCATTTTTGGTCAAAGTCTACAGAAAAATGATTAAAAAAAAAGCCACATAAAACCCAATAATGGCTCAATCACAGCACAATTATCCTAGTCTTGCCTTATTTTTAGCATTTATATAATGTTTATAAATATGATGTTGAGGTTAACCCAAAAGTTCTGTTAAAAAAAAAAAACAAAAAAACATACAAACAATTATGGGTTAACTGCAAAACTGCTGAAATTCGAACTCTGGCAACAAAAAGGCCTTGGCTGCAATGAAAGGGTTAAACGGGGCTATATAATTACACACGGAGACTATATACAAATATCCATCAATCTAAAACATTCCGGAAGCACTCCGAGTAATGATTTTCTTTTAATTGGCTAATGAGTTATCTCATCTTATTAAGATGGATAGAATGCAGTCTTGTAATGTAACGTGTCTGAACGGCATGCAAATCAATGATCAATAATTCAACCGGCAGATGTCAGTTTTATGTTACAGACGCGGTGACGTGGAATGATTTCCCGGCTTTAGGAGAGCCTACGATCATCTGGCGATGAGGCAACAGCAAAAATGTAAAGAAAATGTCAAATGTTTTAAATCCCTTAAATGTGGCATCACATCTAACAAGAAGACGTCGATCACAAACTAACCAAAAGCAGGTAGACCAATAGACCATGATCACTGTGACCAAGCAACGCATACGGGGACGTATAGACTACTGGATACCTACTGATCCAATGTACAGTCACATTGCATTCATTGCCGGGGACTACATAGCGATGGCGAGATGTTTGACTCTATGATAACCCAGAGTGTATTTTAGACGTTCTAGAATATATTCTACAGACAGAATCTCAGGTCGGTGTAAAATCACCCCGCTGAGCCGCTGTGAAGCTTGATAGAAAGTGACATCTCACCCCATCGCTGTCCACGCGCGTACAAACCAACACAGGTGGTTTGTTCGTTGCTGTAAAGGCATTTCGACCCTTATTAGTTCCATAATAAATGAACTTTATAATGGAGACCGAGCTGCCGCAGTCATGAAAATCATATCTGCTGTAAGATTTACGCCGAAGCTGGACAGTGGGTAGAAAATACAACGTACCATGAGCAGGATGTCAGTGCTATGTACAATGGATTGCTCTTGGGATATAAAGTTGGTGTTAACCATGGAACACCATGAATTCATATGCTATAATCACAAAGATGTATAAGACTTTCTTGTTCCCCAAGAGGTATTGCAGCAGCTGAGGTTTCTCCCACTATCTGCTGGATGTGCGAGTCGGTGGCTTCCCAAACCCCTTCCACGGGAAATGCCCGTGGGGCTACAATATTCCAGATTTCTGGACCAGCTAGGATCGTTTGCCTCCCCATCCACAAAAGCCGGAAACTGCCCCCTGCTGACTGCAACAGAACAGTGAAAAACAAACACAATTATGCCGGTGCTAAAGGCGATAACGTTGAGGTAAGAGGCCATTAGAAGAGGCAAGCGCTGTAACAAACAAAGTGCTCTAGACGGCTGTATATCACATTTACAAGACGGGTTTACTGAGTGATAATTCAAGAGAACGCTACCAGCAGACTTGTTTAATGAGGCCTGCGGCTGCTCGCTGCGTTGGAGGAGATTATAATCCCTGGTGTTTGAACAGAACCTTGCAATAAGAAAGACGAGATTCCTCTGTTTGCTGTGTAGGACCCTGTCAGCCCCTGGGAGGTAAGAGGCTAAACCGAGGCATAGCCGGAACCTGGACAGTAGAGTTTACCATACAGTAGAATATACCAAGGAGTACGGAACGTTTTGATGAGTTTTGAACGTATTGAGAGTTGGAAAGAACTTATAAGTAGGAACCATGTAGCAACTGACCTCCTCCTTCATAGCTGAAAAACTGTGTTCTTCTTCAGGATTGACGCCAATCCAACTGATCACGTTAAGGACCATGGCCGCTGGCCCAGGGTGGCCTTTACTGCAGCCTCCAGCTGCCTGCTTACTGAAAGACATTGATTAGAAGCCATCAACGAGGTTTGATTTATCCCCCCAGCTAATTTCACTGTGTTGGCTCGTGTCGGGGGGCCTTGCAGCGAAATCATACTCTACATAAGAACGGCCTATAATTATTTGTATATCATCCTCCACCGTGCGGTACAGAGGAAATACGCAAGGAACAAACGCATGGACATGAAATTAAAGCCAAAAGCCGAGAAGAACATATAGGACAGAGGACTATATCACATATCATTGCAATGTCTTGGCGTAAAACGACACTGATCAGCCAGGGGTTACTTTTTTCTGTAACCATTCATTGATTGTATTTGGAGGTCTTTGTGCGGCCAGAAGATGAAAGCAATTTAATTCTAATCTCCACTCACGGAAGTTTATGTTTTCTTATTGATTTGTAATAAAGGTTTTATTATATTTTCCAAATCAATTCCCTAGGTAATTTTGCTGGGCTGGCTTGTGTTTGGGGTGTGGGGTTTCAACTGGTAATGAAATAATAAGCTATATAAAACTGTATTTATAATTAGATTTACATTTTAATTATCAAATTATATCAATCATTATTTCTATAGAACCCTCACACTCCAAACGCAATCACAAATTATAAAACATAGAACTGTCTCGCTTTTAGAAGAGCTTACACTCAATGCTGGAACATGCAAACTGGAGCATCCCATCTACTGTTGGACTACATTTCCCATAATTCCCAGAGAGCCTCCAGTTAACAGAGTCCAATGACAAATTCAGAACAATCCTATAACCTGTTTATGTCTAGTTCCTGAAGGCTAGAAGTCTTTTGAGCTATACTTGGATGGAAGTCTGAACTAAAATCGATACGTAAAACTCAACTCCATCCAGCAGACCCCATCTGTGACATCTCACAACGATAGCGCAATTTGCCGCATGAGAAGCTCACTCCAAGCGGTATGAAAACGACAGCTATAAAACAGAGCAAGAACGCAATGAAACAAGCGACTTTATAACACAGAGACATTTCATTTGTAACAAAGTCATCTGTTTTATTTTCTGAAGAATAAAAACTGCTGGAAAAAAAATCCATTAGGGTGTTTGCTGTTTTATGGGCTAATTCCGTGCGTTTATAGTCAAGCAGAACTCTTTACGGAGTTAAACTTGGCACGGCATACAGTGTTTTGGTAAAGCAAACGTTAATAGCCTCAACAAGCACAAGCGAGCGATCATGTTTTGGAATGCTGATGGTGAGATATTGGAGTTTTCTTCTAGCCCTTCCTGTGTTTTATTTATTTTATAGTTTTCGTTTATCCCTATAGTTTTAATGAAGCCCGGCTTGGTTGCATCAGATCTGTCAGTCCACACGTTGCCCTCTGTCTGGGACTAGCTTCGGGAAGGCAGTTCACATAATGCCCGGAGATCTCCGCTGGGCAGAGCCGTATTTACTTGTCACCAAGTCTCAAAGCTCTCGATGTTCCCGGCACACAATTAATGCTAGGAAGCGTGTCAGGCTGCCTCACAGTGTTTGCAACTAAATAAAACTTCCAAGCTCAATGTATCCGATACAGAGTTACCATGCGGGCAGCGGCTAAACAAGCACTAAAACGAAGCGTGATGAGAAATGAAGTCTACGGATTCTTTTTGTCCATTTTATGTACTTCTCCTTGTATTAATACTTTTAGTCACCTAACAATTTTTGGAGAAGAGTGCCAATGTGGGGGCACGGTTGGGGGGCTTGCGACAGAATAAAAGGATATAATTACACGAGAGCCAAACATCTGTATGCTTTATGTTGTGTTTATGGCTCCCAACGATCTCCTGGGGGATAATGTGTTTTCATTACTCACTATTTTCCGATGGAGGTTGTTTCATCATCTCCTCAGAAGCCTTTAATTATCTGGTCAGTGACGTATTGTCTTGGGTACAGGTGTGTCATACGTAGCTTTCTTCCCAACAGACAATGGATGATGGTGCGCAACTGGAGCCAACTCCTTCCTGAAGGCCAAGAGTTCATTAGTGCCGATGGACAAGGTTGACAGAAGCAACGCCTAAAATGTAAAAATATGAAGCTTTTCTTCAATTACTCCAAAAATGTATATTGTAGTCTTCTCACAACATCAAAATCAGGATTTATTAATTGCTCATGACCGAAATTATGTCGGTGGTTGAAATTCACCAGGGCTCTCTGTTTTTTAGGGCATTTGTAAAAGGTATTTGCCAAGGAGATCACTCGAAAAACAGGTTTGCCTTTCACACCACTGTTCTTACAAGTTGCCCCCACAGCAAATGCCCAAACACAATGCCTATTAAGTGGCAGGTCATTCCATCGCCAACATGGTAAAACATGGTGAGACACCCAATGGAAGTTTGCCAACTATGCCATTAGGTGACGGCCACTGCATGGACCCTCCTAGAAAGGGGATGATCAGCCAGTGGTGTTCAGTATATATAATTAGATGACAAACATACCGTATTTGCTCGATTATAAGGCAACCCTGCTTATAAGATGACCCCATAAACCTTGGACCTTATTGAAAGAAAAAAATGAAAAGGCTTGAATATAAAATGATCCTATGGTTTTCTTGCCATAAAACATTGTTTCATCAACAATAAGCAAACAGATCATCTGCACTCACTCTTGCACACTTACACTCACTCATGCACACATTGTGGGGGGTAGGACTGGGGGCAGTAACATGGGTGGGTAATTGAATCCATATTTCATGTGTACAAAATCTTGAAAAGATTTCATCAGTGCGTCCACATATTGGCAAGTCTGAGGTCTGAATAAAAGATGATTTTTTTTTTCTGGGGGGAAAAAACTAGTTTTATAATCGAGCAAACACAGAAATTCAAAGTGAAGTAAAAGCAGAAAAATAAACAAAGCAGGTGCCGCGTTTATGTCATTCTAAGTCAATAGACACTTGAATAAATAAGCCTGTGTTTGTACATTGCACTACCCACGCTGTTACATGGGACACAATCCCTTTAAAGGGCAGGATTCAATTAGCCGAGAAGCATTTATCACCTTTTTATCTCCAAATTCCTTCACCAACCATAATAGAAAATGTGAAAATAAAACCCAGAGTCCCATTTCTCAAGGGTAACGGTGTCCATCTTTAAGTGTTTAACGCCAAATCCATTGGCGCACATGATAGAACAGGATGCTTTAAATACAAGGTCGGGATCATTAATAGGATTCCATTACCGTTACTAGAACACAGAGTCATTTATTCCAGATGTATGGATAAATCAGCCCAACTGCGTAACCTCGCACTGTGATAAAAACCCCATTTAATAAATAAACTGATGACATTGCCGCTGCATACTGTTCCTGTTATTGTGAAGTGACATATAGCCTGCTTTTTGTATTGTATAGTTCAGCTGCAGTATCGGTTCCCTATCAAATAGAAAAAGAGGGCATTTTGCAGAATTCAGTAACCCACTTGCGGTAAATAAAAGCCAACAGAGGGGCAACAGGTGGTGCAACTAAATGGGGCAGACGGACCTGCGAGGCTGCATTGTGTAATAGTGAGCTGCTCGTCCTTGGAGTTGCATTGCAATTTTTAAATTAGCCCCATTGGGGCCTATTTATAAGGTTTTCGGAAGGACGCTGGCTTGCAGAGAACAAGTTGCATCAATTTTTCTTTTTCCATGATTTTGTGATGATTTATCATCTCGTGCTGCACGTGGCATATGGGAATGCAGCGTGTGGACTCGGCACGGCACTTATGGATCTCTATACACGCTTATGGATCTCTATATAGTGACCCGGATGCTTGCTTGGAAGCATTAATTGGCATACTTTAATTAAACAATGGGATTGTAAGATGAGCTGCACTACATACAAAAGACCTTGCAACATTTTCGCCATCGTCCCAAGCCATTGCTGGGGACATAACACTTGTCACATCATCCAGTTGCCCTCCTGGGCTTTTGGTCTGTATATCCAAAAGGCGACTTCAGACATGGAAAATGCAAGATGATAACAGCAAAGATAAAAGAATTCCCAAGGTCAGGTTAGAAATTGCTAAAAAGGCTTCGGTTCTACTTTAATGCACCAGATGCCCCTCAACTGAATGAGAGGGGGAAATGCAATGAATAATTTTCCAGTCCGACGCTGGAGTGTTCAGGGTAATTGATAGGGCAAAGACCTCCTTATAACAGATTAATCGCTGAAGGAATGGATGTTTATGATGTAAACATAGCAAAATGCATTGATATGAATAAACTGCATCATGTGCTATGCAATCCACACAACGCACTTCAGCCTACACTGGTGAAAGGGCGAATGGATGGGGCAGAATGGCTAAACTGTAACACCCTTTAAAGAATAAGCATAGCTTTTGATTATTTTCCATTAATTAGACTTTAGTTCCAGTTCATGTGTATTCTCACGTGTAGCGATGTATATTATATGACGCATAAGGGAAGCCATGCTCTGAAAAGCCATATATGGTACAGTTTGTAATGTGGCTAAGATCAGATTAGGTCATATAGGCAAACATTTGCATTGTATAAATGTAGAAGAAAAAAAAAATGTAATTAGTTACTGAAAAATCTGATAATCGGATAAAAAAAAAAAGCGGGCAGCAAGGAAGAATTCAGGAATGAGAAGTACTGATAACAGAACAATTTGAAAGGTTCTGTGTATTCATGGATCTGAGCGAGGATACGAAGAATACTCTTAAGAGCAGACAATCGCGGCTATTATAAGACAGAGACACAAAAGCTCGGGTTGCCTTTACGAAGACACATTGTTTTCCAAACACGACGGAAACAAAACACGTTTTCACGGCGTTCTTTGTATTAAGTATTTCAGGAATTTATTTCCTTTAGATGATTACATTTGTGATGCGTCCCTACACTAATGAAGGTAGGGTCTGTCCTCTTCTTTGGACTGGTGAAGGTAGGGACTGTCCTCTTCTTTGTACTGGTGAAGGTAGGGTCTGTCCTCTCCTTTGTACTGGTGAAGGTAGGGTCTGTCCTCTTCTTTGTACTGGTTAGGGTAGGGTCTGTACTCTCTTTTGTACTGGTAATGGTAGGGGCTGTCCTCTTCTTTGTACTGTGAAGGTAGGATCTGTCCTCTTCTTTGGATTGGTGAAGGTAGGATCTGTACTCTTCTTTGTACTGGTGAAGGTAGGGTGTGTGCTCTTTTTTGTACTGGTGAAGGTAGGGACTGCCCTCTTCTTTGTACTGTGAAGGTAGGGACTGTCCTCTTCTTTGTACCGGTGAAGGTAGGGTCTGTCCTCTTCTTTGTACTGGTGAAGGTAGGATCTGTACTCTTCTTTGGACTGGTGAAGGTAGGATCTGTACTCTTCTTTGTACTGGTGAAGGTAGGGTCTGTCCTCTTCTTTGTACTTAGAAAGCTACAACCAATAACTCCTCAAAAACACTAAAACTCCTATAAATCATTCAGAGAGTTTAAGCCACATAATCCGGGCAACAAATCTTCTAGCGGCCATATACTTTTGATTATTTTCTAATTTATATACAAGTTTTACCCCAGAACTGGCAGCAGAGCTGACAATCTTTTCTTGTAACTAAGGGTCAAGGATAAATCTACCGAAGTTAAAGATCTATGACGCCCTGCAAGGTCACCGATTCGCACGGGGAATATACGCCAACTGCATATAACAACAGAATTCTATAAATATGCAGCAAGGACTCTTGTAATATGGTTTTAAGTAATCATTATTCATTCTGTAGTTGTCTGCTCTGACATTTGCAGCTGAAGATGTTTTCTTTGCTTGCTGGCACAGTATATTCTATCCCACATAGTTGCCATCTGGGACAGATAAGATAAGAGACTGAATCAGAGCACAGGGATGGAAATAATACATGGGATAGTGAGCCAATTTATTAGCATATATTCCTTTTCAAGTGACTTCAACGAATATATAAGCATATGAAGATTAAAAACATGGTAACCTAGGCTACAGTATTGGGCCCCAGGCAAATTTGGGGCCCTTTTCACAGGCCACAGCGAGCACTGTAGAACAACGCGTGCTTACAGTGTCCCCTTAATGCTGTGATTAAGATATAAATGCTGGGACACATGTTTGGTAAAATGACACCTGAACATTTACACAAAACTACTGTCTAGACGTATACGTCAATGGTCCAATCAACACGTGACATGGGAGCCATTAATGTATGACGTATACATGTGAAGCCCAAAAATTTTTTTTTATTATAGTAAATTTCATCTAGAATCAATGAAAAACGGTGACATTCTACATCTTTGTTTAATGCTCCCAGCTAATAGCCATCGTTTTGCCAGTGCCATGTAGCCTTGTGTTGAATAAGGATAAATCTTGTCTCTCTCACACCTCTGAATACTTTGAGATATAATTGGTGTCTGACCTGTTCATTTGATCACGGTTTTGTCTGCTGGCTTAGTGCTATCCTGGTGATTCTGACCTGGCTGATCTCCTTTGACCTCCATGGCTTGTCTGGCGATTTGGCTTGGCGCTGTCCAGTTGACCCCGCTACTGACCTGACTGATCTATCTGCCGGTCCGAGTCCCTTCCCCGATCGTCCTCTTCTTTGTTCAGTCTCGGCATCTCGGTTCCAACACCCGACGCTGAGCGTGGAAATCCCATTTGCATAAACAGTGGCAAATAGGCAAGAAGAAGAGGCACAGGAACAATAACCCTAAGCACTGTTCATAAAAAATAATGTATATCCTGATTTACTGCACATGCTTCCTGACCATAACTGACCCTCTCTGTTGGTCTGTGGCTTGTGGGTAGTTATAATATTTGTTGGAAAGAATCAGCTCATTAGCATTAGTTGTTGCTAAGTTTTGGTTAAGCTGTATGTCTTGTAACTTTTTTGAAGAGAAAGTAACGCACCGTCTCACAGGTATCTTCTTCACCCGTGGCAGGTACATATTGGCAGTGCAAGAAGGCTGCCCACAAAGTCCAGCACCCAGGTAAGTAGTCATAAAATTAAAGTACAATGACCCAAAATGAGTCTGGCACTTTAGCTCCCTCATATCTCTGCTTACATCAAGGGTTAGATCTCTTAGAAACCCATAACAACCCAACTTGTGTTATCATGTTTATGGATGGACAGGTGTCATGCTGATACGTTTGGCATTAAACAATCTGTAGTCTGATGTTTCATATAAATATATGTATTCTTTTTATTTTCCAAATAGAAAGAAGCTTCTGCTGTGAAACTGTTTTTTTAAATATATATTGTAACCTCTTCTTTTTTTAATTGGCACAATGTATAATTTGTCTCCTTTGGTTTTTCAGTAGGTAGCTGCATTCGTTCTCAGTCTTGAATAATGTAACCGGTGGCTTTCTCTCTCTTCCCTTCAGAAATCCCACTAGCCATCCTTGGAATGTTGCTTCTGATTATAATGAAACACTTGAAAGAGGATAGCCGCGTCGATGCAAATCTGCAACGTCCCGCACATCCAGAACTGGGCCGGGGTATCCTTAAGAACAAAGTATCCCGTCTTGAAACAGTCCCCCGCTGTCCACAGCAAGACCATCTTCACACTAGTCAGAGAAACAAGATGGCAAGGGATTCAGTACAATATTCAGATCATGCATACAGCGCTGAATATACTGAAGTCTATCACACAGTTGGATGAGGATCCACCACAGTCTTTAACACCAAATCCATGTTAATATACCAGCTTCTTTGATTTCTCTCATCAGGGGCTCGCTTCAGCTTGACATTGTTTCACGTAACAATATATCATCACGTCCTGGCCGCCACGATATTATGGTTAACGGGTGATTGATTCGGTTCTATCCAAATGTATTGTCACAAGACAACGTACTCTCATCTCAAACATCTGGTATATGACCAATATTTCCAGTGTCTTCTATGCTCAATGAGCAAGCTTCGTAAAGCTGGCGGGTTCAGAGACTTATGCGTTTGAACACAAATGCGAAGTAGATACAAGCGGGACTAAAGAAAAGGCAGGTGCTCCAAAATCAGTCCTCATGAACAGAATCATATGTAGGGCTAGGGAATTAAACTGGTATTCTGGAAAGGATATCTGGAAAGGGTATGTAGCGCCATCATCCGCAGCGCTGTGCGATGGGTAGACAGGACATGTAGTATATAAGATAATAATTTGACTTACGGAATAACAGGTGAGGAGGGCTTTGCTCAAGCAAGCTTACTGCTATTGATTTACTGACATGTTTTAGTTACCATACATAAAGGGCTGGACTCCTAACCTCTGCATTCCACATACATTTGTCACACATACATGTATATTATGGCGTGTTTTTCTCCAGTCGTGGCTTGCTGTGCCTCAGGTTGACTAAGAACTTTCAGAAAAGAAAAACTTATTGAAAAATATTATTACTGCTCACAAAACCAGCTTCTTCGCAGCATGAGTTAAATCAAAGTGTTTTTAATGGGTTCATGTTTTTTTCTCGGTGCCTTTTTGCCCTCAAGAACTCATTAATGATTTTCTAAGCACTCTTAAAATAATGACTTTCTACCAAGAATTCAATAGGATTTTAACCCATATCATTTCTCTTTTTATTTACTTTACCCTTAAAAAATTTTACAAAAACAATTCAAATGATCTAGGCGAATACTTGTATTATAATAACAATCCTTACTAACCAATAAAATGCAGCAGATTTGAATCTACTCCTTCATTTAGGTGAGTGAAAATATACATTTTATTATGAATACATTTGGTTCCCTGTAAAAAAAAAATATGTATGTTTATTTCTATCGGGAACCCTCTCATTAATTTATTTAGTAATTTATTAAAATAATAATGGTGATAAACATGAAACAACCCCATTGGTTTCCACTAGGACTGAATTGTCCTTTATTAGTATGGCCGATGGATTACGGAATTTTTGGCCGGACTTTTCAGAGAGAAGATCTGGAAGCCTTGTTGATAACGGAAATATTCCGACGAGGAACCATCATGTAACTCTATAAAATCTCACCACTGGCGCTCTATGAATGCAGTCCAGAAGACATGTTATTAATACGTATAAACATGGGACGGAATATAGAAGGTGCCAACAGTTGTCTGGTGTGTCATAACTCTCCACCATGATAACTATTTTCCAAATGTGATCATATCTCTATTAGTTGGTGCCATTCCAGAGGGTGGGAAGAAGTAATCTTCTTATTTGTTTAACAAAAACGCCAGCAGGATGGAATTTAGTGATTATGCAGATGTTTCATTACACGCAACCTCCTTCCTTAGTTTTTTTTACGATGTGGTTGATAGACTTTTTAGGGTAAATTTGGTAATAATCTAATGAGATGGGGGAAGCCATTGGATGACAAGAAAATAAAAAAATAAATAAAACCATAATACATCATATGATATTTTGCTTGATGTTAAGTCTCCATCCACCTAAGAAGTGTCCAAGACATTGGAATGGCCATGGGAGTGAAGGTCTCAGTTGGGTGGATAGGCTTTACATCTATATGTTAAAATGTACCGGAACACTTATTACAGGGATCACAACAGCCATTAGCCTTACCAAGAGATTTTGGGGAAACCACTGTGCCAGGAACTTTACCCTCAAAATAACTAGGATGTGGATAAAAAAGGGGTTTGAAGGTTACATGTTTGGAGATCTTCAAAAAGAAAACAAGAGACCGCGGCAATGAATTGATTGTGGTTTGATCAACGAGAAGGCAGTGGATCTTCAAAAAGGCAGAAGGCAGAGAGGCAAGTAGGAAGATGGCTTTCATGTGGTAAACAAGCTTGGATGTTTCATGAATGAATGGCAAGATTCATCGCAAAATGAATGAGCTGCAAGATACCAAACATCCCGGGGGACAGGAACCTGAGTAAACTCTAACGAATTGACGTAATTAACTCCCCTACTACTGAGACCCCTTTTAGATAAAAAACCTTCTTATTTTATGACTTTGAAGATATTGTATAGTTTAAGATGACGATGTGGGTGATTGAAGCGTGTTAGCTCACACCTTAAAGTAGTTTATTATAGACATTTAAAATCCAATTTTTTAGTGGAATCGGACATTAACAAATTCGTAGAAAAGATTATGGAAAACCCAGTCTTACTAATTGTATTGTCTGATTCGAAAGCATTATATCAACGGAGACACTTTCATGTCCCTGCCACCTATCGGCTCCGACACATTAGATGTATATTTTAACGAAATGTGTGTTATTTAAGGTTTTTACAGCTTTAAACTTTCGGTACTAAGTGAACCTCTATTCCTTTGGGAAGACTCAAAGACTCCGCGGTAAGACGGACCCAGACGGAAGTCACTAATATTCTGCCTGCCGCAAAGCTTCATTAAAACCATCTCACAGGGGAAGCCTTCCAGGCAGGCATACAAATCAGTAGGAGTTTCGCTAATGCTGTGCCGAGCCGTGACACATTGATACGGTACACGCATCGGATTTTGTATGCAGAGTTTATTTTTTCACCCTTATTTATGTGGTTAAATATGACATTTATTAGACTGGCTTGTGTACTCATAAATGTGTCACTTGAGATTCGCCTAAAGCCACAGACTAGAAAAAATGATGTTGACTCCTTTTGTCTATAAAGTGTTTTTTTGTTTCCATACGATAGATTGCCGGTCTGAACGAGGTTCACCCGGAGGGTCCATAACCCTTAATGTTCCTTTCAGGCGCTCAACAGGCAAACTTGTGAATAATGTCTTTGTATTCTGAGCTGGTTGGAGAAGCATATGAGATACAGAAGCGGGCTATTGTTGGTACATATAGCATTGTTTAGACCATGGCGGACTCAAGTCTATACATCACTGAATACTCTTTAGTGCATTTCGAGCATCTCTACTTTGACAAGTCTTACATCTTGTTTTATCTATACCTACCTACCTACCTATCTATCTATCTATCTATCTATCTATCTATCTATCTATCTACCTATCTATCAAGATAGATAGATAGATAGATAGATAGATAGATAGATAGATAGATAGATATAAAACAAGAACTTTTGTTTATTACCCTTTAAACGCCCACTTCCATTGTTCTGCCATGGGTTTAATTATATTGCTTCCCCGCTAGCGAGGAAAATGTGTAAGGTAGCCGATTCCCTTTGCAGAAAAGCTCTGCATAGCGGTGGTTGCGAGTATCTTTTGTGCTGATATCATGCATTCCAGTTGAACATGTCTGTAAAGTAATGACACGTACTATCTATTTATATTGATTAAAGTAAGGTTTGTAAAGATTTTTTAGTTAATTGACATTTTTATGCTTTTATTCCCTTTTGGTTTTTTTTTATCTTGACGAGATTCTACCGAATATGATATATATTTTTTCCAGTCTGTGGATAGGCTGAGTTTTAATTTAATAAGATTAAATCATTCCGTGCAAATGGTTACCTTTTTATTTGGAGAAGCATTCATTTAACGGAGACCTAAATACCCTTCTTAAATGATAACCTACAACCACCCAGTGCCATCTCAGCAGGTAAAACAGGTAACAATCTATCGTCAACATTATCTTATTAATTCATTATAGTCTTCTATTTAACACTGCATTGGACATCCAATGGGACTCTGTCTTCCATGGTCATTTACAGAAGGTTTCTTCTTCCATAAAACTATCTTGCGGTTAAACACAATAATAATCCCTTTCGCTCCATCTTACCTCATTCCTCGCGTGGAGCGGTTCTTGAAGTTCTGCAGCAGTTGAGGAACGCCGAGCATTGCCTCTGTCAACAGAGCGACTAACCCCATGCCTTCCACAAAAGTAGAGACATCCAGGAAGACATAGGTGAGGAGAGCGCCTGAGATGGTGAGGGAGAAGCAGAACTGCAGGTAATCCTCAAATCGACTCCACTTCCAAAAGTACGCAGGCTCAAAATCTGTAGGAAAAAACATGTAGATACTATAACGATGGTGCATTCATACATACATGATCATCACAAACTACACGCCTGTCCACTTTCAAAACAAACTATTATCGTCACCAAAGAGATTAAATAAAGTGAATTTCCCATAAACCAGAATAAGCCTTCGCTAGAGTGATCCTTTTGAGGGTTTGCCAAGACAACTCAACTTTATCGTGCATCAAACATCTGTTTCTAATGCTCTTCACCCACCATTCATTCAAGAAAACCCTAATATTTGAGGACTCGTATCAACGTGTTTGTGTCTCTCGCTGAAATACTGTAACGTTCTACACCATTTCATTATACAATTGAAACAATTTCTGGCAACATGATGATTTTAAGAACCAGCATCTTCATATAATGTTTTATTTTATAGGTAAGTGGCCCGGCGGGGTAAGTGCTACCTCAAAACTTTACCAGGTTTGTCATATATATCATAACAAAAGGGATTCCTTGCTGTTTGATGATTATCTTCTTGAAGGGTGAAAGCATTTGATAATTTTGCGACCCAGAAGACCGAAGATTCTTTTTCAATGAAAGCCTCCTGGGAAGTAAAATGATTATTCAAAACAGCCAAAGAAGTGAAAAGTTGTCTTTTTTCCCCAAATTAAACTGATTTCAGACTCCGGACTTGGGAAAGACTTCGCAAAGAGACATTGCCTGGCCCTACGTTGTTTCCTTTACTAGCGTGCTTGCCTATGGAGACCACACCGTCACGGGCTTATATAAAATACTTACTATGTATTTCTTAAAATAGATCCATTTTATTTCCTCTAAACCATTAGACTGATAGAAACGAGTGCTCTTCTGCTTTCTTATGGGATAGTCAGTGGCTTTCACAATGATGAAATCAATTAAATGTTACCGTCAGTGAAATGAAATAGTAATCTCGGTAAAGTGACATCCAATATAAGCTTACAGGGAACCCAGGCGAACGGGAATCCACTCTGGGATATTTACCGCAAAAAGCACGTTTATTAATACTCTAAAACCAGCTGGGGGGCAAATCTTACCAAGTCAAATGAGGAAGAGTGACATCTTTAATGAATATACATTAAAATAATTCCAATGTCTGTCCGTAGGAGGAATTTTATACAATCCATAAAACACTTAATAGTGACGGAAGATAAATTAACCCCAGATCACATGATGAGTATAAATATATACGGTATATATATATATATATATATACCGTATATACTGTACTGTTACAACAAGCAAACTGCTTTCCCCCGGGGAAACTATGGCTTCCCTTCGAAATTTAAATGAATGAGCTGTTCTTCCCTATCAATATTAATATCAACATTGATCACTGATAGGAACAAGTTTAAAAAGGCCTCCTACCGGTCTTATGAAAAAGCTTTGAAACTATCCACTGGGCATAAATAATGTTCTGTATGTTGTGTTCTGATGACATTCAATAAATACATATACAATGTGACGCTACTGAAATCTGGGTTCTCCTGTACATTGTAAGCTCTGTTGAGGCGCCTTGTTATGTCACAAATGTCTATGTTTGGTTCCATGAATAACGTTATTGCTGCAACTATAAAAATAGATGACGGGAATAATGGGATCCATGAGTGAGCGGCGAGCATTTTAGGCCGTAGCTTTACTTGTCAATAAAAATCTCCATTTGTGAAAACTAAAAAGCTCTTTGATGGATTGAAACACTCGGCTATCCCTGTATCCTTCGAACCGTAATGATTGTAAAAAGCTGCACCGTGGGAAGTATTTGGTTTTCTCACCTGAGGAAGGGGAATGCCTTCCTAAAACACAGAGGTTCGGGTCCTGGCAATGAACACGCTGAACACTTTACCAGCGAGAGGTGGCTCTTAGTGTAATTTTACAAAAGGCATAAATGCCAGGTACTCATTCATTCGCTTTAATTTCTTCTGCGTTTCTTACAATGAGAGATTTTGGAGCAATTTAAAATGTTCCTGGGATGGGATTCAGACCTCTCGCCTCTCCACCGGGGATTGCGGCTCTTAACATTCCTACGTTGGCCCATGTTTCAGCCTGCCCTCAGATGACCCCTGTTTATATCCTGTTTGTGTAAATACCATTTCCAATCATTGCCGTGTTATCGTAAAAATGCCTTAAAACATAAAAGGTTTATGGAGTCTCCTTCACTTCATCGCTCATTGACTATCACTACACGAGGTCACGGGTCAGCCGTGATATCTTTACTTTTACTATGAATAACTCTTTAAATGTGAGGGTGCCCCAGATGCGCAGGTGTGATGGCCTAAGGCATATTATATAACTTCCAGTCAATGGAAAAATGTGTTTGTCTATTTTAATGGTTTCCATACCTAACTAATTTGTTTTGTGGTTGTTTGGACTTTGGTCCAATCCTCACCCAGGTCTCTCCAGAGGAAAGCAAAGTAGCACCACTAGCCAACTTCAAGGGCGCAGTGACACAGGGCAATCTTCATGCCTCTAAGAAGGTTTCTACCCCCAGTTGGTATGACGGGGTTGATATTTACCCCTCTGTAACAGAAGGGGACTAATGCATACCTCGTATACCCCATACTACCCTGGAAGTGGCTGCATGTGATAGCCGTGATTATACAGCATTTCGCTGGTAATTCACACACACGTGCTAGAGCGGCTTATCTGCATTGTGTACATATTACAGGGTATACCTTCCAAGATGGGGGTTAATATCAGACGTCAAGGTCCCTCCAACTGCGGCAGGCATTATTTAATCTGCTCACCCAATTAGTACAGGCTAATTAGTCTTATCCTAATGAGGCGCTGCTTTATGAAACGTTAATGTGATACCCTCTAAAATCATTTTAATTGAAGGTCTGTGACTGGAACCTAAAGATTACAGTGCCAGAGAAAGAAAGTCGGGACGGAAATGACTACCCCATGTTTATCTAAATACACTTTAATGAGCTTTCATTTCAATTTCATACTGATTTTTTAGAATTTTTAGGCACAGGGCATTTAGCATTTTTGTGGATTGAGATGGTCAAATGCAGTATGGATCGGTTTGTCAATCATAATGCCACCTAACACTACAGCCAAGTGTCCTGATTTTCCTGGGGCAGTACTGCCTCCTGTCCAACTGGACACTTAATGACATGCACCCCTCGTACAATGGGGGCATCAGAATAACCAGTAAGGACGGCTGGGTTGTGGTTTTAATGGAAGATCACAATGTATTTTCCTTGTGACACCCCGGTGAGTTTTTACGAGCACTAAAAGGACGATAGGCTTTAAAATTCTATAGATCAGTCATATTTCATACTGCGACGGCGCTTTACTGACTGGTGAGCTGGGACCGGTCAAGGGTGAAATACTCTCCCCGTTGATGAGGACAGGGGGATTAAGAGCAAGTGATGTTTGCAAATTAACAGGCAGCACTATTCAGTTAAAAAAACAAAGATAAAGGACAAGTGCTTTAATAATCTTTAGGGAATTAATCAAAAATCCCATATATTTGATATGTCAGGTGATTACAGTCAGGAACAGTCATTTTAATAACTGGTAAGTAAAATGTTCTTTTATTGTGTTAAATCGATGAAAACTGTCAAAGCAAATTAATTAGAAATGAATCAATAACCTGTCGGGGGTCCTTGAAGAGAGTTCCCCGGGTGCAACGGAGACCTTGGAATTTTAAATTAGCTACTCACAAAAGCATACGTTAAGGTATTTTACCGCGTGGCTGGTCCTCGGCTTCCGTATTGATCATTCCGATTCATGGGAGGACATGTTTTATTTAAGGGATTCCCATTCTTTTTGCCTTTGGATGAAATATAAAAGGTAGGTTTCTCTTACCCGTGAAGAAATGCCGCTTGGTGGAGACCCGGTTGACCGTCTGCATTGAGCAGCACAGCTTCAGCATGGTCAACATAGTGATTATCATAAGGACGCTCTGTAACAGGAGGGGGAACTCGAAAAACTTCCCAAACCTGGAGAAGAGAACACATATTAATTGTTTATAAAGTGAAAAAGTTTATTTTAAATGAAATGAAATAAGTAACTTTTCAGACCTCAGAATATATGTTTATCTCAAAGTCTTCACTGATAGCACGCAATTTCTTACACGGAATAATAAATTATAGCAAAGACGTCAGCTTCATCTATTCTTTTAGTATTCTACAGTCAGTCACGCGCTCGGCCCTTATTACTGGCACGGAGATCAGAAGCCACTCATTAATGTGACTCTTATTCATTCCAAATGCATTTTTCGTGGGCAAAAATAATTTGGGAGAAGGAATTGGAAGCTCAAAGAATCAGGACAATTATAAGACTTGCATTTAATTAAATGCCCTGAGACAAGTAGAATGATTTTAAGCTAATCATTAAAAAAAACAACTTTCGCCGGCAATGTTGAATATACATGTCATCAGATATAATAATTACAACGGCAACAGGATATAAATTGACGAGAATAAATTCACTAATTAGTAGAACAACAGGATGTTCTAGCTGCTAAAAGTCATTTTAGTAAATTTTAAACCGTTTAATGTCACTCGACGCCTTGCACCGGTCCTGTGTATGACCAGCAGTGAAGAGGAGGGTGACAGAGATCCATACTAAATTAAAATGATCATTTTTTATTATTGTAACTGGTTTATGAAGACAAAAGGTTACTGTAACATTGATGGGGTTTACAGAGTGCTTTAATCTTCTTTCCTCTCCACCGTGGATTGTGGCTCTTAACATTCCCATGTTGGCCAGTGTTTTACAAACCAAACTTGTGGCTGATTGCTCCTGCCCTCAGATGACCCCTGTTTGTTTAGTGAGCGATGAAGTATAGGAGACTCCATAAACTTTTATATTTTAAGGCATTTTTATGTCAATCACTAAACACAGTCATAGGTCAGCCTTGACCGTTTTGCATCATGAATCCCCTGCCAATATCTATGCTTTTAGATGGTTCGTGGCAGCCAAAGATACATCAAGAGCTATGTAGCGTAAAATAAGATTTTATCTTACCAAAAAAATATTCTGAGGATGTTTGCAACCAGTAGTACCAGGCAAACCAACGTAGAGAAGCCGTCGGGATTTGACGTCCTCCTGATTTCTTGATACTGTGGGATGTACGGTAACACTCCACCAAATATAATAAAGCACGAGGAGACCCAAGACAACAATGGCCAGCTGTCCTCTGTGGCATCTCCAGGGTCCATGTCCAAACGTTTATCACCTGGAAGAAAAATTGCACAATTAGCTTTCATCCTTAGAGCCCAAGTTTCAAACTGAATCGAACCGCATAGACCTGGAACGCCAATCTGTTAACATTTTTGTCCTTTACATCTTATTCTTCAAAAAGGCCAGCAACCATCTGGGAGGGCCACTAGCTGGCTATGAGTCCATACACGGCTGGTGATATAGCTTGGTTACGTATATCTTAGACTGAGAAATATGTATGACATTTATATAAAGAATATATTATAGAATACTGTATATAGACATTACTGTTGAGTATATAAAGTTTGAGGTAGTTTGGTATAATTCTGTACTCTGTATAAAGTATAAGCTACGGGAGACCCTTTTCCTGCTGTTTCCGGACCCGCACACGGACTCCCTTCACATTAGTTCCAATTGTGTCTCGTCCGACTTACTAACCAATCCATCAAGCCTGTTGACGTAGAAAGCTGGTGAATTTGGGCTCGATTTCCGTTAAGCGTTTGCACTAAAAGTCTACACAAATAAAAAATAAAATCAATCAACTACGGGACAAAAACCAGTCCAAATTCTAAAACAAGCAGACCGTCTGAGGTTAAATTTTGTTGTTTTTTACTATTAATTTATCTGATTCCTATTCTTTTTTTTTCCCTTCCTGCTTGTTCTACCACTCTGTCTGTGTCGGCCCAGCACTGCCTGCTTCCCTGCTTCCCAGCCCTGTCCTCCTGCTCCCTCTGTCTGCCATCCGACGCACATTATTCTCTCCTCATGTGTTATTTGCCATGAGGATCTGCTGTAACAGAATGGGTTCCGCAGTTAGAGCGTGTAGAAGGTCTACTGTCTATACGGCCCCATACGATATAGTGGCCTCGGTCTCCTCATGCTTGGCTCCGAAGTACCCTTAGCTAACTATTCAGGCAGGAGCAGCCATGGGTAGCTCCGCAGCTGCCATTAAAGTACAATCTCCATGTTGCTTTGCTGTTACATGTTGGTCTCGGTGGGACATTTCCCAATGAACGGGATAAGAAAAGAATTATTAGTATCGTTCTTTAGGGGACCGAGATTCTGCCCCATAGAGGGCAGCATTAGTCCTATTGTACAGGTATGTTTCTGTATAAGGTGTATCAATAATATTTTGACCCAAGAAAAACATTTTTAAAAGTTTTATTGCAGCTTCCAGTGATGCTTGAAGGCTTACTAACCCTCCGCTACTCTGAGCTGACTCCATTTTTTGTACGCAAACAACAATCGCCGAGGAATCCCAGACATGTCAACATGACACAGGTATGTATCTCCTTTCAGATTAGTGTTTGATGTACAATCAGCGGTTTTAAACGTTAACCTTCAGGGGCATTACAACTGATGAGCTCCCCCAGCAGCCAGCACAGCGACCCTGAGGATAACAGACTGGTAAACGACGTACAGAATGGTAAAAAGTAGTGGATCCCCAGAGCAGTAGCCCGGCAGAGATTCTGTATAATAACCCTGTGAGACATTAACATGTCCCCGAACACACAAAAAAAAATCACTACGGATATAGGAGATCTGATTTATTAGTAAAAGGTTTGTATTTATGTTTAATAACCCCATGCATTAAATTTCAATGCCGGCACAAATGCACGCCCTGTTTATAAACAGCCTAAAGCGCACAAAGAGCACGATTATAAGCCACGGAAAACATGCACAAAATAATCCTTCTGCAAAAACAAGTTCCGCCACACCGTCAGCAAGGAAGGGCCGTCTGCGAGTTTCCTTAGCCGATTACAAAAATAAATGTTCCAGCCACTTCTCTTTGCGATAATAACATCGGTCTGTGGCCGTCTGTCCTATTTATTCCGCTCGGGACTGCTTCCCACCCGTGAAAGAACACGCCGAGCACCGAGAAATCACAGGACCGTGATCCTTTACTGGAAATAGTTACAAAGTAGGGTGAAATGCGTGGATTTTAACCTACCTGTCCGTGTATTGGTACTTTGTGATTTTACAATTACTCCTTTCTTTCCATACACGGCATTATTTTATTAGTTTTAAAACAATTATAAGTTTTTCCGTAAACTTTTTCTCCCGCTAGTCCTACTATTGTTATCGCTCTTGTCTTGTCGTACGATCTATACGAATAACGTGCTTCGTAAATAGTTTTTTTCCAGCAAGAATTTACACTTTTTTAGTAAATAGAATAATCTAAGTTCGGTGTACAGTATACCGGCGGTTAATTTCTTGATTAAGGTTGACTCCATACGCTGTCTCCCTTGTCTTCCGCTTGTGTTTTAAAGGCATTTGTAGTGTGGGGGGGATCGGTCTGCCCTACGAGGGGTAATACTCACCGGGCAGCTGACTCCCGCAGGATGCTGGATGATGGAGTTTTGAAATTTCGGTCAGACAGGTCTGGGCTGGACGGGAGGAGGAGGAATCGCTGAAAATGTAAACAGCTCGTAGCATAACTTCCTGCTCGGGATGGAATTACAAGTTAGCAGCATTCGGCATGATCCGGGGCAAGAGAGGCTCATACAGCGTCCCCGGCCACAAAGCACGCAGATGCCACACATGCCGTCACCCATACTGTATGGCTGCGGACGTTAAAGCTACACATTGCGTGGCAATTTAGCAGAAAGGGGGTTAAAAGTTAGTGAAAAGTTTGGCTCGCGCTTCCTGGCATTTAAAGCAGGATTGTGTAATATAGTGAAATATGTAGCTGGGTATGTCGAAACGTATCTATATTGTTAAAGGATCTGGTCTTTAAATCCAACATAGGGTAATTCGATATCAGTCATTTCTATCAGAGACACATCATATCTCTAGTAAATTAATCTATGTGCAAGAAGGGGTTTCAAGTAGGAAAGGCACCAAGGTCTGCGAAGACTAAAAGGACGAAGCTCTAGACGGCGAAGCCACGACATCCAGGCTATAGAATATGGAACCGACACTTAATGTAAACCCCCTGAGGAGTCCCAGCTGAGTGGGCTGTCGGGACCCCCAAGCATTTCTTCCACTTACTATCGAAGTGCGTCTAAGCTGATGCTTATAAAACGCCTACGCCTGGGCTTGATTTAATATCAAGAATGCATGATGCAGAATAAAAAAAGAGAAGTTTCTGTACAAGCGACCTGAATGACCTTCAGACATACACTGTGGTCTCTATTTAAATGGGATTTACAGTAATGGGCTCCTCATGTAACTGTAGGTGAAATCAAATTAAATCATTTCTTTTTATACTCAATCAGCAGGTTTTAATGCTTCTCAAGTATTATTTTTTTTTGAAGATCACACCAATGAAGCCAAGTAAATACAGTTGCTCATTCTCTGTGTGGGTGTTTAAAACATTTAATGGCGTCTTAATTGGGTACTGGCAGGATTATTGCGATATGTTATTCTGAATCCATTATATGTGAAACGCGCTTACAAAATATGTTTATTTCTAAAACTGGAGGACAAAAATGGTCTTAAAAGTTTTTATTTCGTGACTTATGTTCCCTGTAATACTTTCCCTTTGTATGAGGGTGGGTGGGGGTCGCACAGAGATATTACCATGAAAAGGAATGATTTTTAGTAAAGAGAGTGGCAAAAGTTTTATACAATAAGTTTAACGGCTTGTAAGGTGGCAAATATTATATTATATTATTTATAATATTATTATCTATCAGTATTCAGGGCCTGGTCGATAACATATGCACAAAACTTTGTAATTAAGCGAATCCGTTTTTTATATATTCGATGCCATGCAATCATTTTGTAATTAAGGTATCTGTCACCGCAAACGATACGCATTGCTTTGCCATTGGAAGCAGGCTAATTAAACCTGAGTCACAAGCACCATGCTACGTGATGTGACAATGCAAATAGCCAAACGAACGCATGTGATTATTGCGCAGTCAGACCTAATTAAAGACCCTTTGATCATTTAAAGGATCGGTCATTTCGTTTACATTTTAAGAGGATGTCAAGTGGGTTGCGATAATCTTTTCTGTTGAGTTCGTAAACAGATGCGTGATTGTGCATAAGACAAGAGGAAAAGCTGTCGGCTTTCATGATTAATATCTTTTAAAGCCTTAATATAACTGTTGTCAGGGTGCCAATACTATGACAGATACTATCCTTATCCCCGATACTTACAGACACAAATATGCTTCATCCGCGAAAGCAACCAAAGTGGAAATGACCAACGACACCGGCTTGTATGGACATAGCTATAGTTTCATATACGCACCTTCTTCCACTTATTGTATGAACCCCCAATGGCAAGCAGAACATAGGGCAATCCTCGCTTTACCTCCTGAGCCTCCGTCTTTAAATGTGACGCGCATGAGTTGAGTAGCCTGGTTTAAATGATAGATACTTACCAATAAAGCTGAGCTTCATAACCTTATGCCTTTCTATTTCCAGTACACAGTACTAGGCATTCACCTGTGCGCACCTGCACCTGTTACACTTGTAGCCTCTGTGTCACTGCGGCTTTAGTTACACTTTAACTACCTGCTTCGCTTTTTCCAGCTGGGGTCTTGGATCACTGGTTTGGGAGCAGCCACAGGCAAAGTGTCCGTACAAGGACACCAGCGTCCATGGCAAGGTTCTTGAAGGTCCATAGAACATCTACAAATTGTCCACCAATGACCCCAGTAAACGTCCACCATGAGCAATGTTGGTGCCTACCCCATTGGTTGTGGATCAGGTGTAAGTTCTCTCATAAACTGGCATTACTCTCCAAGAAGTCACCGGCTCCATCCAATTATGTTTGGGAACCTCTCTGTAGATGCTAGATTGTTTGGGTTCTTAAAAAATACACAAATTGTGGGTTTAAGGCACAAATGCTTATACGCCAATGTTTCAGGGCGCTAGGACCAAGTTTTACAAGATCAATGTCAACAGGTAGGAGGAGGTTTTATAAAATGCCGTGACTTATATGGACAAAATATCAGTTCCACAAAAGGAATAGACAACATCTCAGCCGGTGGTAGCCTCTTCGGTAAGTAAACTAAACGGCAAATCTCATTTCCAAACAAGTACTTTTATTAATCAATGTCAAAATGAAGAGGGTTGAAAAATAGAAATAAAGCCACAATAACTCACTTTAACATGTGGTACAAATGGCTGCTGAGTCACATAAATCCATTTCTCTCGGTCTTCATGTATGGCGAAGGAAACGTGTCTTTCCTATTTAGTTTGATGTCCTCGTGAAACTGTGCGACGGAATTAAAAATAAATATAGAATGGAATGAGTCGCATTGCAGGGGCTATAAATAGCAATAAAAGACTGATCAAGGCAGGTGACGAAAAGCATGGCATAGGCCAGGGGGCATAGGCCAGGGGCCCTACACAATGAATATCCTCCTTACCTGTTTTTATGTTATATACTACTTATTATGTCCTGTCTACCCGCTGTACAGCGCTATGGAATATGATGACGCTATATAATGCAATAAATAATAATAGTCAACATTCCATGCACAGTGAAGGGCATTTAGACCAAGTGGGTGTGGTCAGAGGCGTGGCTTAGGGGAGAAGGCTTTACCCAAACTTTTTGTGATTGACATCTAGTGACAGCTGTCTATAGAAAGGCAGTTAGGATGGGGACAATGTGTTTTGTTTCTCAATTTCATTTACAAACATATCCTCTGTTGTTTATACAAACATTATATGTGATACATTCATACCCGGCAAACATTCATTCCCTGAGAGGAACTGTACCTCCTAGGAGGACTAACAGAGCGCAGCATTTACACGTGACATTACATGTGAATTCATCACGTTACACATGATACATGACTAGCCAGAAAAGCTTGGTGTCAGCTCACTGTTACTATATACTACATATACTACATATATACTACATGCCAATTAAGTTGTGATGTAAAGGATCCAACCAATGACACCACATTTTACAAACAATGGGACTTCTCATACATGAAATGAGTGTTACTGCTAAACCATTAGTAATCAGAATAGAATGGAATAGGAAGGTTGCTGCCATTACTTTGTATTTAATAAAGATTTTGCTTTTTTTAACGGTAACGGATGCCATGGAATTTTTTCTCATAATTCTCTAACGCTACCGGATATCGGTAAATGGCTCCATAGCAACCCAGCAAGTTCCGTGTATGAGCTTCCATCTCCCTGGCAACAACAGTCAGCTCTCAGTCCCGGAAGCGCACTTTGCGTTCCACGCCTCACTTTAACCTGACCAGCTGTCGCTTCTCTGATTGGCCGCCGCCGAGGAAGCGATAGAGAGAGGAACAGCGCGAGATCCCCTGCTGCTTCTCGCGAGGATTTCCAGCTGCATACGCGAGGAGAGGCCGCCTTCCTGCGGGTGCTGAAGCTGCAGACAGAGAGCCCAGGATGTCCGAGTCTGACCCGAAGACCGTGCAGGATCTCACCGTGGTGGTAAGCGAGGACTCCAGGCGGTACAGCACAAAAAAATACCGCTAGGCCTTACGGAAAGGGCTCTGCACTGCCGCCCGGGCCTGCGTTCTACCTCTCTCCAATTTGCTGGAAATCTCTCATGTTTATAGCGGGGCTGCTGCACGGGGGCTGCAGTCATTAATGAGCAGGGGGTGGGATACATTTGGGATGATGGGAGTTGTTAACCACGAACATCTATTGGGACTGGGTGGGAGCTGCTCTCTCTTCCTCTTCCTCCCAGATCTAAATACTGCAAAGCATGCCTTTCACATGTAAAGCATTACATCATATTATTGTGTATTCAGGTTCCAGTAAAATAAAGCGGCTTGGGGTGAGATGAGGCAGAAAAACCCCTTCCTTTATTCTATAAGCGGTGTGGCAGCCGTCAGTGTATCCTGTGCTGTACAGCAGCCCTTCTACCTGGTCTGTAGCGGATACTTGGCACCAGGATGCAATGTGGCATTAGAGTTTCCATGGCACCGGGTAAAGGGGATAGACGTGTGCGCCATTACTGAACACAGAGACATGTCACGGCCCGCTAGCTGTTACTGGGATACGCTTCTTATTAAACAGACTGAGACAGGCCAATGACTATAACAAGCGCAACGGTTTAGGGGCCATAGCTGGACAGCCTGCAGTTATCGGTTCTTATATTCAGAGACAAATCCTCTACACACAGGGAGCTGACTAATAATCTCATGGCAATGACTATATCGGTAACATTGATAAATAGAATGAACATTGTAACGCATCGCATGCGAAGAAGCGATCACACGGCTCACCCCTTTTGCAGTCAATTGTTAAATTTTTCACGACAATGCGACGCCAGCAATCTGACAAAAGCCAACAGTTCTGTTATTCTTCAAAAATGACAAAATTAGTTTATTTGAAAAAACATCAGCAATTAAAGCTTCAGTGTTACTTAAAACGTTTTTTTTTTTTTCTTTAATTACAGGTTCAAAACCTACTTCAACAAATGCAGGACAAGTTCCAGACCATGTCAGACCAGATAATTGGGAGGAATATCCTTTTGGTCTACCAGGTGGAAATACTGCAGCAAACACCCCACCCCGTTCGAAATCAGTGGGGGTCTCTATGCTTTTTAGACTCCAAGCCAGCTTTGGGGCTGAGGGTGGTGAATGAGCATTATATACATTAGAATATTGTAAAATATGGCAGACCATTCCTCGAACCATTTCTACGAGATGAGCAATAAAAGTGCTAAAGGTACAGATTTTAAATAACGTTTGGCAGTTAAATATATTCATTATTTGTTGTTTGGTACACGGGTTTTGCTCCTTAACTATAATTACTTGACGATATGAGCACTCGGATCGACGATCTGGAGAAGAATATCGCTGATCTCATGACACAGGCAGACGTGGGAGAGGAGGAAGACGCAAACAAAGTACGTGGAAAAATCTGTACGAATTGCCCAATAACGTGAATTCCCCAGATATCGTTTGGGTCTTACCTTAAAAGCAGTTGTAAGTTAGACTGCGACGCGCGGCTGGGAAACTTGGAGCCGACTTTGTAGGTGCTGAAAAAAAAGCAAAAGGGAATCGGTGAGAAACACGCACTTTTTACATAACAAAATAGTAGGTTGTGTGAGAATATATCATGAATATTTATTGCAAAGAAATTATATTAGAAGCGCCTGCTAATGCCTCTCATTATTGGGTGGTCCGGTGGTCGCCAACCTTTTAAACGTAGGCAGCTAGCATGCCCAAAGGTAGCCTCCTCTTGGCTACAATATATGTATATAATGTACATCATTTAATAGAATGTGTAGATATCCCCCAATACGCAAATATAATATCTGCTTTGCATCAGGTGTCCCGTGTCTACGGCGTCTTATTTACTTTATTTTGTATTCAGCAGCCTCCCATGAAGCGAGAAGACTGAAACTGATTTTATATGGAGAGAAGAGGAAACCCGGATCATTTCCCCGCAGCACTGACTGTAAAACATTTTTTTGTAAGAACAGTTGTGATAGGTTTCATTTCTTGTGTATTGTATATTTAGATTGTTTTATTATATTATTTGTGATGTCGTTTTGTTTTTCACGCATAAAGCGAAATAAATAAAAATGTATGTACATGAACTTCAGACAAATCAATAAAAGCTATTAATGCGGAATTAATGTCTCCAAAGATTGTTGGAAACGATTATTCCCCTTTAGTGCTAAAGTCGGACAAATCGGCTCTCTAACCGTTCCGAGAGCGAGAGCCTAGATAAGAACGTGTGATAGATGGGATAGGAAGCGATGTGAGGTTATAACCGGCATTAAGCTAACAACCATCTTTCTTAAAGAAGCTGCCGCTGACGGGTAACGGGATGACCTTTTTATTGGCCAAAGTTACGTCTCTACGGGAAACTAAAGGGAAGGAAAATCTATTAGATAACGGGATATACCTGGAGAATTGCACCCAATGCAACTTCCATAAGTAGTTATTTACTTGCAATTATAGCCTTAAAATGAAACTTCTCTGGTTATTCTGTAACATCAGTGAAGTGTCATCTCACCCTCCTTGGAGACAATCATTGGGATTTCTACTATGGTAAGCAAATAAGATACTAAACTAGGGCATTTAAGAATCACGTGTTCTCCAGTCTGCACGGAATTGGGTTAAAAGAATGCATGGCATCCAATCATAACGCTGAGCAGCATTAATAATATTATTACACCGCATGGTATGTTTCACGACTTGTATGCCTTTATTCCAACAATAGTATCTATGTTTAGATAGAACTCTCGGTATAAGCGCTCCTTTGTGTAACGTCGACGTGCAGCTATAGGTGTACAGTGCAGGAGTATAATAGAATAGTATCGGATCAAACGTGGTGGTGTAGGGCAGAGCTCCACGCTGTCAATCTTTGCAATCAGTCGGTCGAGGAGTAACTGATATGGATTAAATAGCATGATCTATAATGCAATTAAAGTGTCAGTTCTATTTGTTTAACCAATATATTTGCTTTTTAAACAGACATCTCCAGGAATCTTTTTCCGGATTTCCCTGTATTCCCCCAATTTCATTCTTTGCTAGGATGCGAGCCGCAGGCCTCCTACATTACAAAATAAATGAACGAGGCTATTGCAAGCATTAGGTACAAATTACTTGATCTGTTACAAACCCTGCTTTGCCATGTGAAAGTATTCTGCTGTTATAAATAATTTTGTATGAAAGGTTGAAAAAAGGTCCATCAAGTTTAACCCTTCTACCTAACCTTCCTACTCAATCCAAAAGAAGGCAAAAAAAACCCTAATAAAGCTGCTTCGAATTCTGCCATCGGGGTAAAAATGCCTTCCTGACTCCAAAAGGCAATCTGATTTCTCCTTGGATCAATAAGTAATAAGGTCCCTACTGATTATTGAGTGGAACACTCAAGTTTACTCATTTGTATACATTATGAGTCAATGCTTCTTGGTTTTTGTCCATTTAGTAAACAGATTTAAGAATGGCTCTGGCACGGGGATCATTGGCCGTGTCCGTCCGGGCCTTAGACTGCTTAACCTTCCGGTAACCAGTCTTCCTCTTAACGTGAGCCGGGGAATGAACGCGATTCATGCAATTATCAATACATACATTGTCAGGGGCTGGCCTTGTTATAGTCCTTCTATAGAACATCGGAAGTCCACATTTAATTCTCTTGCACACACTGACCTCTAGTGGGGGATTATTTTAAGATCCCAGTGAAAATGGCATTTTTAGATTATAGAAAAAGCAACTTTGTCTTTTTGTCTAGTGTTACTCGAGAACTTGGTAAGCAGTTTTGGTTTTTCATGCACGCACTCATTGTTTGCCACTTACCCATATTGCTACGTTCACTCAGTTTCTTCCAGGCACCAAAGTAAACACTCAAAATAATATATATATTGAAAATATTTAGGATATTTAATTGGAATTTTTTAAATATATTTAAGATATTTTAGGTAATCAGTGTTTGTATCAGAGTTTTGGCTTTTTCCCCCACACACAAAATATTCGTAATCTCAAATAGTTAATTCCAGATTAATCCACATATGAAAGCATGTTTATTTTGGGTTATTAAAAACATAAAACTGTGTTAAAATAAGTGCAACATTTTTTTTTGTTTATCTGCATACCAGATTTTCATGGCTGCAGTTACAATACACGAGTTAACTAATTTGTTCTTAAAATACAATACAAACAGGTGCAAGGTCAGAAGATAAAGTCACTTTCTGTCATGTCAACAGCCCAGGCAAATTTGTCTTTGTACGTCTTGTTGTAGATCTTTTCCAGCCCAACATCCCATTTCTTGCACCTTAAAAATAAAAAAGGTCAGAGTTTATAGCGAGGAGGCTTCACCAAGAACCCTAGGGGGGCAAGAGTGCCGCCTATAATCCAAGTTCCCTACACTATTGCCCTATTCATGTGTTCACCCCCCACCCCGATGAGTCCCACTTCCCTTTCCCCACTCTCCATCTAGATGCCTATCAAATAAGTAAGGTGATCCCCATCAGTTTACAACCTGAACGGGCCTAACCTTTTCCCAGAACATGGCTCCAGGTTCTCTAATAGCCGACAGGCACCTGTAAATTTAAATACCCCATCCTGGCTGAGCAACTGCACCCGGGGTATCTTTACTCGCCTCGTGTAAGTTGTGATTGCCCCCTGGTCCCTGCCGTAGCTTTGCTCCTTACCGTATACATCTTCACCGGTTATCTGTGTAGCCATAATCGACTGGCACAAATGCCAATCTTATAGTTGGGCACAAATGTATGGTATAGTCTGTAGTTATAAGGCATATATAGATATATCCACAGTGAGTGTCTAGAGATCAGCTTCATTTAGTGTTTCTGAAGGTAGAAATGTTCTTGTGTGGCTTTTGGATGAGCAAAAAAAAGAAAAATAAGAGCTACGCCAAGCTGGAGACGCGTCGCTTGACCTACTGCACCGCTAGAGGCGTGAATTGGAATGAATGCGACGTCGGCTGCAGCAGCCCCCGTTACAAATCACGCCGTATTCCTCCTCTCGCTCAGCTTACTTCGAGGTCTGATTAGCTTTTCTGATAGCAGAAGGTCAAACTAAAACCCGGCTTGCGTCTGCTGTGAAAAACCATCAAATGGCTTTTTATATACGGCATGAAAGTTTCCGCGGACCCCGGTGTTTAATGCCGCTCTGATTCTGTACCGGTGACAGTCAAAGCTGCATCCCACTGGCCTACCTTACACGCAAATTATCGGACTCGCTTCAAATGCAAATGCCCCCGTCTGATAAACCGCTGCGATGAGGCACGCAGCCGGAGCCGCAAGCCACGTGCTTTACTTCTCTGGCTTATACTTTATAGTTATTTCACATCTGACAGGTAATTGTCTAGCGACACAGCGGCTTCCCTATACACTACGGTGTCCGAATGCAGGCGTCCCCTCTCTGAGTGATAACGAAGGCTGAAAGAATGACTCAAACTAATTAGAATTCTAAGTTCTTCACAGCCATTTTTAGTAACGTTGTTAAAATGACTCTCCCACACCAATTACAGACAACGATAAGGACCGATATAACGTAACGGGAGTCCATGTACCCTTGTGCCGGACTTTCTTTATTCTGTGTTAGTGGATCCATTTGTGTTTATAAAGGCAGAGCTGTCACATATTCCAAAAATTCAACAGCCCAGAAAGTTCCCGTGTTCGTGCGTCACAACAGACCGGAACGTTAACCGTTACTTGTAGAATTAGAAGATCTTAATGTTTTGCAGAATAAGAATTGTCATTTTTCTGCCTGTTTACATACTGAAACAGGTCACAGAGACGAGATCAACCGACACAGACTGTATAAAGATTAGATGGGACTATCCTTCAAATAGAGATTGAGAGTCAGATTTACCAGGCCACGGTGATTCTGGGGTCCAGATAGTTTAGCTTGGAGGTGCTCAAGGCAATCTGCTTGTTCTCCTCTCGATCAGTTGCCTGCACCTCCAGTTTCATGAGCTGCTCCTCTGCTCTCTGCAGCGCCTTCTTCTTGCTTTCCACCAGCCTGCACATAGAAATAACGAACCGGTCAACAATGGAACAGGTGGGGGGCACTGATAGCCCTGCGCAGGAGAAGACGCCAGACGCGAGAACATTTTTAGGTGCTCCCAGTTTTCTGGCATATGGCCAGAGTACCAAGTGTGCCGCTTCACCTGCACAACTTTGCCATTCCACGAGACAGCAATAACCCAACCACTGCCCCCTTCAGAGTCAGATACTAAGAAGATGGAGACAATTGCTCGTTTATGAAAGATCAAATATTTTCTGAAGATTAAATCTGTAGCTAAAACGATGCTCTCAAGCTGCCCGTTTTAGCTTAATTCCCACTATTCTACATACTTAGTTCCTCAAGGTGTCTTTTCGGTTACCCCTGACCTGCACAATACCCAGCACATTACATGTTAAGTAACGTGGCAGTAACTATTGTGACCCTCCAGCAAGTCTCAATGGCGAATGTTAAAATAATTTGTCCAAAATCTTAATTGTAGCAAAATATTTAATCTTTTCTTGCTTAAGCAATGATCATATACCTCTCTTTATACCAGTCCAATTAGGTATCACAATTAGCCTTTAGTGCTTCTAACACTGCTTTTAATTGGAGCCGGAGACGTCCAGGTTCAGATACGCCGGAATCAGACCGTGTAACAGAACCCCGTAGGTATTTATCTTGCGTGTTTTGTGTTTTTCCTTTAGATTCTCTGTAATTGTTCTTTATATAGAAATGTCGAGAGTGTCTTAACGACCGCGCCGCAGGCCACAAATACTCACTTTCTCAGCTTTTCAGAGTCTTTCTCCTTTGCCTCCTTTTTGGCTTCTTTCAGCTCTTTCTTTGCCAGTAAAATCTGTTCCTTCCTGGCATCAATCTAACAGGAAGAAACATGACACCTGAACACCGCTCGCAAGCCATTTGGAAGATGTTTGCAATGTTTTATGTGCTACAATATCACTAAATTAGATTGTAAAGTAATATCCTATGTTGCTGGCTGCGGCCGTTTATGGACATCAGACGCGTGTTGCACAAATAAAAGGATCACGCTGTCACTCAGGACGGAAAATAAACGATGTTAAAAGGATATAGCAGAGGTGCTTCTACAAAATATGGGCCAGCAACATCCACAAATTAATAGATCTTGATTTTTCTTCCCTTTAAAAGAGTACAAGTGTCAAATTATCCCGCATCATACCGACCGCTAAGTGGCACTTTTATGGTTAATGTTTTATTGATTAGGAAATCACGTTTGTACAGATATATTGTGTCCATAAAAAAAACAAAATTACGAAGGACCTGCTTCTGTCAGACAACCACAAATTAGAAGTTGTAGCTACAATATGTTGCTTCAATAAAGTACTTGGTAAAATAAAGTAACACTTTTGTATATTGTAAAATAAGATAATTTATTATATATCACGGAAAAATACGAGACGTTTCCTAAGAAATGAGATTGGCGATGCATCGTGTTAAAGGTGGTGGTATATTTATATATATATGCTATATGGCATATCCTTCCAGGGCTATATGCCCCCCCGAGGGATGGCCATTTGGAGGAGAAAGCCCTGTTTTACCTTGGTCCTCATGTTGGCCATGGATTGTTCAAAGGTCTTTGGTGGTGCCCGCTGATGGTTGCACAGAACTGCAACCGCTCTGTTGGCTCTGTTATAAGACAGGATCTTTGCTGGGATACTTTCGTCGGCTAGAGGAACGGAAATGATATTTTGGGTTATTTCAAGATGACCGAAGCTTAACACGCTCTACCAAACCATGCGCAAGACTAAAACAAGCTTACGCTTTGCTGTACGCTCAAGATGTTAACCAACTGGTGATGGTGGCTGTTTCATGAATACGTTTTAGATATACTGCATACATGAGCTTATAAGAATGTAACCTTTATAGTGTTGGTGGACTGTTTCATAAAGCCTTTTGTAACATACTGTTTTAATGTAGAGATTCCAAGGACAATTCATCATGGCATTCACAGCTTAAAGCTAGAGAGGTCACAATGCTACAAAGACTCAGGTAATCTATATCCCAAAGTGCATATATAATGAGTATAAGCAAAAGGCTGCTTGCCGGTACGGTTTATATGTCACTGCTCTCACAGCAAACCAAAGGCAAGGCTCTCTTACGGTCTGTGAGCTCCTGTAGCTGCTGCTGTAGCGTAACGGAGGCGTTGTAGGTCCTGAAAACCTTGGCCGTCAGACCTTCCATCAGAGACTGAAGATGTTTATTCAGCATAGGCGTCTGCAATGAAAGACTTGGTAAGGACCGGTGTTGGCAGCTGCACAAGACAACATCTAATCACAACTGTGATAATAAAACGCTTTATTTATATAGCGCACGGAGCCAAATCATTTCCAACAGCTGGCCAGATGTTGCCGAGAAAAGAAAAAGTACTTTCACCGATAGGAAAACTATGGTTAGAATATAGAAGTGATTTTACTATGTGAATGTTGCAAAATAAACTTTTGGAACACATTTTTGCAATTCTAACGTAAATATGTTTATATTTTGGTGGTCAACGCAACGTCCATAAAACATTTTTACCAGGTTTAGCTCCAAGGGTAGGGGCATCCAATAGAGTCCTCAAGGGTTACAATCCTGCCAGAGTTTTAGGAGCTCTCTAATTAGAATATAATCAAATGACTAGCTCTGGGCATCGCTGCACAACGTATTATGTATCATCCTGAAAATATTAGAGAACCGGCGCAGGACGGACCGCTGAGTCCAAGGCATGAAATGGCATTGCGTGTAATGTCTGGTTCCTAAATACCGTGGGATGCTACCATTCGCTTGGTTTTCAGATCCAGGTTTAGCTTTGCTGCCCCAAGACAATGATTGAGAATTATGGGAATTCATGGAAATTAAAGTAAAATAACAGAATAGGCATGTAAAAGCTAGCCTTCTGTATCTTAGGCAAACAATGCCTTATAGAAAATATATAGTGTAATTCAAAATCTGTCCATCTGTTAAGCATGTATAAAATATAGGGCAGTGTAACCTCCATTAAAGGAAGAATAGGTAAAGGGCATTGTGGTGAGCATGTAGACAATTCCCTTTCCCTAGATATGGATGATGTAGATGGGTGCCTAATGTTTATATGGGAAAGAGTCCTTTGGTTTACTGAACTGTAATAAATGGACTGCCTTTGTATAAATGTCCAAAGGCTCGTAAGAGTTGAATATCAGGCCTGTTCCACACGCCTGGTCAGCGTTGAAGGCTTCCGTGAACGTGTCACATTCGTGTTAAAGGCTCCGCGCCCGTAGCTCCGGCAGCAGATGAGAATCCGGCAGCAGGTGTGGAGTTCTGCTCTCGCCGGGACATCTCCACCAGATGTCATCACACTCTGTAGCCAAGAGCTGCCAGGTTCAATATATCTGCGTTAATCAAGGCTTCGGCAATGCATTCGCAGTGTCCTCCTACTCACGTTTAGTCTGTCAAAGAGATCGTCTCCTTCCTGCTTGTTCTCCATAAACAGCTGGAGATTTTTAAATACCTTGACAAAAGAAAGTGTATAATCAACCAACACATTTTTTTTTTCTCTTATTAGTACTTTTTCATTGGAATATTGAGTATTCGAGCATTTGTGGCGTGTAATACTGGACACAACCTAACTTCAGAACAAATTTTATTGGACAAGGAGAATAATGTTTTGGGAATAGAAAGTAAAAAGGTGAAACCGCATCCACTTTACCTGCTTCTCCACCGGCACTTTGTTGTAGTATCGGATGGAATCTTTACCCAGGAAATCAAACTCGACCACGTACTTCTCTCCGTCGAGTTCCGGGTAAAGTTTAATGTGCTCGACCCTCAAGGAACAGCAACCCACGGTGTCGGCAGATTCCCCTTCTTCCTTTTCGTTACCCGCTCTCAGAGCTAGCTGCGGAAGGCAGAGGGAACAGACAAGGTCATGGAGGGAGACCCCAGACCATCTAAAAGGCGAAGACATTTTAATGGGGTAAAACCCATCGCTGACCACCAGGCATAGTTTACGGCACCTGCAGAATTTAAGCAAGAATAAAACACCCATGTACGGTAACAGCGAGGAATCTCGGGCCGAAGGTCATACCTTGTCAATGAAGTACAGGGCTACGGCTCGCTGCCGCACTTTCATCTCTTTAGACTTGAAGTTTTCACGGTACGTACTCCGTATTTTATTAACGTGACTTTTCAGTTTCCTGGCAATTTCATATTTTTCCCAGTCTTTTTCCCCCTAACAAAAAAAAAACACAAAACACACAGAAGATGGAGTGCAGTATCTTTCTTAAACAGATGGGCAACAAAGTTGAAGGACAAGAGAGTTTGTAAGCAATACAGAGTTTTTAAGCGACAGAGGAACAAATGGTCGACGTGACCAACGTTTTCTTAATACCAAGATACAAAAGCATGCTTTCCCAAACCGTGAAGCTCCCTGCTGTTTTGGGACTCGAAGGGTTAAAACAATGTCAGAATATTTTATGGTTAAGAGGCCGTTTGCTGTATTGGATCTGGCATTTCTCTGCCCGTTTATCAGCACCTGCCAAGCACGGCTTCTTTTTTCTTTGTCAACAGCTGCCTGGTATTTAATGTTATTTGAAAGGAATTTTGGACGCTCCTGACAATGCGTGAAATAAAATTGTATTTTATTACCGGTGGCTTCAACGCTGAGCGGGGAACGCTGAAGGTTGCCAGGGACGGCATCCCGCTCTGTACAACCACAAACTTAAATCAATGCTTTCCGCCTGCTGAGAGTTACTCCATAATGGACATTACGCATTCATGAAGAGTAATAAAAAGGAGCTCATTGCTCTTTTCTCGCGCTCGCTTTGCCACATATTTCTCAGCCGCGGTGATGGAAAGGTTTATACGGAGGCCATGCTGTGGCGCATGCACTGCACCTGGACCCGTTGGAGCCTCAGTCATATGTGAAGTGGCACAGAGCCCACCCGGGAGTCCTAATTGCCCCCTAACTATACCCAAGAGCAGGTTGTGCAGATGGGGCTGGGCACAGGGAGCTTTGCAAACTCATGGAAGTTTATGAAATGTTGCTGTAGGGTTTATGTCCAAGGCTTACATGCAGCCGCACAGTTATATCTATGTAGTGGGCTTGTAATAATGGACACAATTATCTGTGCAAATAGGTAACATTCAAGGGTCTATACTGTCCCTTTGATCACTAGGGTGGGTGCATAAAATAAACCCTGTCTGCCTGGGCAAGAGAAAAGGGATAGTGTGCGCACATACCAACACCCAATGCACATACTAACGCACGTACCAACACCCAACGCACGTACCAACACCCAACGCACGTACCAACACCCAACGCACATCGTGTGTTATAATCTGTGAGGTTTGTGGGAAGGGGAACGCAGATATTCCTTCGTACTCTGTTTACGTTCTCAATGTAGATCTTTCCGGCGTAGGTTATACTTTCTGCTAACCAGTCAGTGTAAGAGTCCGTACCTTCAGCTTGGAGTTGGCGTTCAGCATGATATATTTCACAGATCCTTGCACGTTCTCCGTCCATGATGCCAGCCAGGTAACCGTGGGATCGTGGCGGACTTCCTTCCACTTATGACCGCTTGGAGGAACTGGAATTTTAGAGTCCCTGTAAGAGCAGTAATAAATAAGCATGATCACCGCATGGAATTACCAAAAGATATCAGGGCCAGCGTTACCAACTAAACGGTATGATTCAATAAGAATTGGTCATTGTGGTAATAAAATGCTACTTTTAATTAACGAAGCGTTGCGCAGTCCATAAACGCAATCCCCAGCGTGTATCCCGGATTATTAAATCTCCTCCGAGTAAAAGGAACCAATGATGCGTAAAAAAACAACAACTTTGAAATAGACGTTCGGCACAAAGCAGGAGCGAAGCGTGAATTACCTGCCAGGTCACTGGCTCTTGACCCGGTTAGATGCGCAAGTAATGAGTTACTGAAACAGTTTTGCCCCCTGCTAATGCCCACCTCCCCCTCTCTACCGTTCAGTCCGTCACCGAAAGCAAAGCCATGCGGCTCTGGAAGGATTCCCCCTGCAGATGGTGCTGTTGAATGTAAAATAAACACATTTCCAATACTGGATCCAGATGTCAGGTTCCTTTGTGGAGTTTTTGACTTGTACATCATTGCCTTAATGATTTATACTATCATTAGAGCCATAGCTTCAAAGACACCAAGATGTCCTCAAAGTCACGTCACGTATGAATCAGGTAACGAATTCCTCAGACAGGGTTCAGAATAAAACAGACTAGGAAAGACCGATACCCACGAATCAGGGTAGCGCTCCGGCCAAGCCAGATGCATGATAAACTACATTTCCGACAGTTATTTTACTAAATCTAGCAGAGATCCATCTGCTGGCCATACTGGCTCCAACCTCCGAAAAACCACAAACTCCCCAAAAAACACTAAGTACTGAAATAAAAATGTGATATAAATTTACCCCATCAACACTACAATTATAGACCCGGAGCAACGTGGGGGAGCACAGGGGCTTCTCTTTTGGGCCAAAAAGCTGGCTTCTGATTTATTTTGGAGATATTAAATAAGGATCCCGGCAGAAGCGATATATATTAAGCAGAGCCGTGTAGCATTTTAATTGCTTGGCGCACCCATGCTGGTATTTCCCTGCCTGTATATAAACGATTAAGTGTCTCTGTAACCATTATGACATTATATCACCTCTCCGGCGAGCAGCTTTAGTGAAGAGTTTGAGGAGAGATCACAGCTGCTTCCACCGCTAAGTATCTGGTAATTATAAGCCACGCATTGCATGGCCCTGCTTTTTATCAGATTTAATAGCAGATACATTGTAATTACCTTTGTCGGCGCATCAATGTATTCGGAATACGTGGTATTCCTTTGGTTTTGCACCAAAAATGGGGCAAGTCAACCCAAAATCGGGTTTGCCTTTGCCCTATGTCTTATATGAAACATTTACAAAAACAAACGGCGCATGCCATCTTAAAACAGAGGAAGGCAGCAGTTGCTGTGGGAAAACGGTGGTCCTAAGCATAGGAAGTGAGAATGCGCTGATTGAGACAATTCATTCAAATTCAAAAAATCGTTGGGATCTTGCAATTTTCTCTCACTGGGCATCGCTTGGCCATCTATTTATGATGCTCAGTTAAAGTAAAACTAGCGTCTCGTTCTATGAAAGCGTTACAAACGTCTGAGAATTCCATCTGGATTAGAGGCATCATATTGCTGTCCCGGCAGCGGCGCTTTTTGTCTAATCCCGCTGTCTGCTGATTCCCATTTACCGTCCTGACGTTCTCTGCGTGTCACCCAGACTTCGGCCGACTCGCGCAGACTTCAAGAGGCTTTTTGTCAGAAGATGTTTTGACATCGCAGGTCAGAGCGGCGAGCAGAGCACTAATCCCCGGCTAAAAGACAATCTTCAGTAGGCAGATCACGGCACACATGCGGAAAGGGCAAGGTATGGCTCCACACGGGCTGACATACAGCTCAAGGCATGATGAGGATGCCGCTGTACATGGCCATACCTTCATGGTTACTCCAACTCGTACGTTTAACCCTTTGCATAGACGAGTTCCTTAAATACCCATAGAATGAGTTCCATGGCTAGTAGGCTAATATTAAATAAAGGCTTAATTATGTAAAATGTTAACTGAATGTTTTATGTTCCATTGATTAAGTTCATAAAAAAAAAAACTACAAATCTCTCCTATACTGGAAAAAAACAAAAGAAAATGTGTTTAAAGATTCTAATGTTATCGTAAAGAAACATTTTCAATAAAACCTTTTATTACCTAATTATCGCTCTGGTTTTTAAATCTGAATATTTCATGGACTCTCTAGTACCACAAAAGACAACTAGATATAAAGCATATATTAAGTGTTATTATTGGCGACACTTATTGGGCAACTTAAGTGATTTCCAGGTTACCCAAAAAGCAAATTCTCTCAGTATCTTACTGTGAGTCCTGCTGCATAATTATGTTTTTTGTCCTGTATTTGTCCCACGCCAACGGATGTATGATAAATCGCAGCTTTATATAAATACGCGGCTATTAAAGACATACCCAAGTTATATGACTTAAATATAAGTCATGCAAACACCCCATTTTTCACATTTAAGCAAACCTTGCAGTAATTGCTATCCATTTAACTTTATTTGTATATTTTTTGGCAACGGGACACAGATTTGCCCTTGAAACTTGACAAGGCTTCTTTCTGAGCTATTTACCCAGTAACACCGGAATTCAAGAAAAAAGATATGACAATGTTGAGATTAATTTATCAGGGTACAATGAAGCGTTAAATGGGTCTTAAAACTGTCATTGTGAGGACAAGCATTGACAAGAACATCACTGCTAGATTTGTGGGAGAAAATTAACGAAAAGGCCAAGGATTTTTATACGGTCTGTATATTAATTCTCAAGTATGAGATTTAACGGGGGCATCATCGGGTGCTTCCACCATTTTTAATTTCTCGGCTAAACACCCTTAACGCGCAGTTGCTTTGGATAAAAACGTCAGAGAAATGATAAACGGTTGACAGAACTAAATGTTATTTTGCCAAGAACAGGCTAGTTTTGAGGAAGAGGCCCTTGATATCTCACATTATATATATAATTTACCCAGCAGTATTTAGCCGCTTTACAGGATGGGGTCGGGGTAAGCAAATCAATTGCTTACCGCTTCCTCCAGGGTCCATGGAGGAAGCAGCCAATCAGTGAGGAGAACAAGCTGCCATTGAAATAGATTGGAGCGTGTTATCTAACAGGCAAGAATATCACGTGGCTGGAGATATATTACACAGCAAAATTAATATAAAAAAATCATAGTTTGCTGCTCTACTTCTGAGTAACAACAGGGACAACGGAGCCAAAGGCTACAGACCCGCAGAGGACATTGGTTATCGTATAGTGATCAATCTTGTCACGGAAGCCTCCATGCCATGGGCTCCTGGAGCGGACTGAGTGTCAGCCTCCTTACTACAGACTATGGGCCATGTTATCTAAATCATAAGAGACCCTAAAGACTATGGAGCTCGGAAACACATTTGGGGTTCCTGCATGTTGGGGCTGTGACGGTTCCTAGAGTCACCCTATCTCTCAGTTAATGTTATCCTTTTGTGTATTAATAAACATATATTTTAGTATTTTCTAACTGTTTACACAGCACACTAAGGTCTAGGAGATAATCTAATCAAGACAACGTGTATTCCTTATTTTAGTGGCGTCTGTATCTTTTTGTATTGTTAATCCATTTACTGCCCCTTTTGTCTCTGGGAGGCAAATTAAGGGGGTGGTTTGTATCCCAGTATCTTGTTTTATGTTAATGTGCGTTTTGCTGGATATATCCAGCCGTCTGTGTCTAAAATAAACAAATTCTCCTCTTGTTGTACCTAAAGACTAGTCTTGCCTGGTTATTTGGGTACCGGATAGCGATATCCCGTTACTTTGCTTGGGGATATTGGCCTACGGATTATTGTCCTGAAGGGAGAAGTCGCTCTTGGCTGAGTGGGACAACCTGAGGTCCCTGGTCAGTCTGTCACAAATCTCTATCACAAAGGAAAAAAATAGATCTGACTCAAGGTAAAGGAACCATAGAAGTATAATCTTCTGGACATACAGGTTCAGAGAAAATATTTACATTTTATGTAGCGGAGATCACTTTAAAGGAAACCCCCAAAGGGTTATAACCGCCCAATAACGCTGATGTCAATGGCTTTGATCTGTTTATTACCATCATAAAAGAGGTGGAAGCATTTCCAGTAAATCAGGAGTTTATGGCACATGTCCGTTCGCTAAAAGGTAAATCATTAAAGGTCATTGTCAGGCTTATGCTGGATTGACAAACAATTTGGGCGAGTTCTGGCTATTCCTCCCTGCAGTAAATAGCATAACTCTTTGCATATCCTGGAAGCCACATACTTGCTACAATTGATGATTACGTCTTCAGGTAGGATCCTCTTTTTCAGCTTTCCCTGCTTGGGATGGTCCCCTCGCCCACGGAATAAACCAGGAGGCTCAATCTTGAAGTTGCCGATCCTCTCCCGGTGATGATCCATGGTGCAGAAACCAAATTCCTGAAGAAGTTTTTCATTTTCTTCTTTGATCACCTGGAAAAAATCCACATAAAAAGTACCTTAATGTCTCATCCAAAAGACAGCGGGATACAGAGCCTTCGCAAAAAGCAACTAAAGAAAAGCCAAAGACTAGCTTAATGGTAGAACATAGATATTGTCCCAAAATACAGAAACTTGTAACTGCGGCTCTGAGAAAGCAGAATTCTTATGTGGGAATTTCTTTTGCTTGTCCTTTCCAGGTAGCACGTGGTAGGAGATAAGCTTAGCCTAGCCAGGTGAGACAGGAGATTATTACTCCCAGAACCTACCCTCAGTAAATAACACAAATACCAGGAAATGACCAAGAAAAGAAATTCTCTGGTAAGAGATCTGAATGAGTCTTATTTACCCCATTTTGTTTAATTTCAGCAAAAAGACTAACATAAAATATTATATATAT
>VKOC01000004.1:14206790-14226191 GCA_009364415.1 Spea multiplicata
GCATTTTCTGGCTATTCCCAGAAACCCATCAGCTTCAGAGAATGACCACTTGGCTTAGCACTTAAGTTTCTCTGAATACCTTAATGCACTGCAATGCTTTCTATCATTATTAATCATGGCATAATTTATTTATTCACCGCCAAACAGTTTACAGTTCTGCACAATGGGCTTATAGACAGAATGGCAAAGGACCTTGCATTCCATTCAAAGTTAATCAGGCTCGCCTGGGGTTATACAATACATGCCTTTTAGAATTATATAGTTTTATATATATATATATATATATAATTATATATATGTATATATATCTGGAGAAAAAACTTTCCAATTATCCTATTAAACTGATAAATATTATAAGAAATTCTAAATAAATATATTTAAATAATCACTCTTTTGGGAAGTTTTTCGAGCATTGAGATCAGTCATTTTGCTTTTTCTCGGCAGACCTTCCAGAAAGGCTGTAGAACATTGTGTGGGCATTTAAAGGGCAATGTCACGATATGCGTAGGTCATGGAAAAATGGACTGATCCATGGACTGGTCTTCTTCAAAAAGAAGCTGCAATATAACAGAGGAGCAGTTCAGGAACACATAGGGTAAGCGTATGGTTGTCCTGATAGGCAAGACATATTTTAGGCAATATTGTGCTAAAAAAACCCATATTTCTTTCGGGTGTAATAGATTTAAATGGTAAAGGCTAACTTTATATTAAAAAAATATTAGAATTAAAAGGGAAAATATCATATTAAATATTACGTTTCCTTTATAACAATAAGAAAGTGGGTCTCTTTAACATTGTTTGCAGTTTTTACTCTTAATGCGCCGCTCATGGCGGGTGGTCTCTTTCCAATCCCATGGAGAGGGATTTATAACTAAAAAGGCTTCCGTGCATGTAGGAAACTGAGTAGGGAACTCGCCTAACACTGACCAAAGCCAATGGATCAGGTGTGGATCCGTGCCACTGTACTTTGTCTGATCTAATATTACATCTGCCATCAAAGCATCCGAGTCACTCACACTGTGTCCGTGGCGCCTGCTGGAGAGTTCTATAATGTGTTTTGATCCTTTACGTTATTTGAACATGAAAGCAGGGGTAATGTTGGAAAACAGCTGTCGGGATCAGAGGCACTTAGCGATGTTTGTGCACCACGTAATCAATAGGAACACCTTTGAGTTCCCACTCGCCGCGTCTTCTCGTACATCTGGGTCATTATGTTTCCACTACGGCTGCCAACTGTGCAGTAATTAGTGCTACGGGACAGATGTGTTGGGGTTTTCATCTTACGGTATGGCTGATCTCTAACAGAGTGGGATGGCAAACTGCTAAATAATAGATAACGTATGATGTAATATGTCAGAAATACAGAAAACTGTATGGGAAGGGCCACAGCAGAGCACACGGCTTTCTTACACAACAATTACAACGTTTCACAAAGAAACCTGTATGCTTTTAATGTATCCAGCCGGGGTCATTACAGTAAACAATAAATATTTACATGGCAAACAATGCCGGGTTCTCTAACATTCTACGCAATCTGCCCAAGTTTAATGCGCTGTGAATTAGCAGTGTAATAAAGTGGAAAGGTGCATTTTAAACTTGACTTAAACGCAATCAATTTACCTTAAATGCAGAAACATGATAGAAACTTCATAAAGGTCGTTTACCTATCTCTGTAGAATTACGCCTAATATTTCCCAATACATGGGTTTCTAATAAATATTATCAACAAGAAACTGTCTAATTTAAAGATATAATTTTTTTTTTTTTTTAAAAAATCTCCCGTGGGAGAGAACTTTCTGTTTATTCTGCTGATAATAAAATAAAAATTAGTCTAATAAAAAAAATAAATAAATCTGTAATGGCACTATAAAAAAAAATGAATATTTCAAAACTAAAATAGTAGAACCTCAGGCCGATGTCTCACTTAGATGGACAAAATTGTACAGCGAATGTTTGAAGACCTGCTATACTGCCTGTTACCATGGTAACATCGGAAAGGTAAATGTATCCGCATAATTAGTTCTGATTATGAGACGCCAGCCACCTACAAGTTACTTGTTAGTCATATACTTTATACTTTAACCTCTCGTTTAAAGCTGCCGTACCATGTGATGACTCCGATCCGGCTAATTAAAGTCGAGATGTATATTAATTTAAACGTTCCACAAACGCAGCACCACAAATCAGCATTGTCAATGTTATTATTATTTAACCCCTTCTTCACCGGATATTTTAATACATGGTCCTGATCAAGTACTAGAGAAATGAGACAGTGACCCCAAATTACCCCCGAACCACCATCTGTGTAACCATCAGCTTGACCCCCCACTCCACTCCAATCCACTCAATGGCACTAACTTATTTACTAATACAGATTTGGGGGATTTAATGAGTTTTACACACATGCACATACATCTCATTATAATCTCATACCATATGTTACAGCCACCCAACCACACAATAGGTTGAGTCACACAGGGGGGCCCAAGGTCACACAGGGGGGGGGGCACGGTCACACAGGGTCCCCAGTTATTGAGGAAGCTGCATATAAAGTGAAACATTCAATTGAAATCACGGGGACTAATAAGAAAACAACAACGTGCTGGGGCTCCATATTACAGCATAGCAATTAACATGCTTTCACCCCAAATAATGACACCCCAACCATGACCCAGTTGTGTGAAGAAGACATGATGGTTGCCTTCAAGCCCAATACAGACCCAATGCAGACCTAATGATACCCCCAGGGCACTAAAACGGCATTATAACTCCTTGCATGGCCATCATGGCCCTAAAGGAATAACCAGGAATATAACCCCCGGCACTGCGGAACACAGACTCAGCCCAAGCCGGTTTTCATAAGAGAAACGCGCAGTACTCACTCAGCTAAAGCACGGCTGCGGGCCGGCGCGGACCCTCTGCGGGGCGGCGAGGACACTGCGGAGGCGGGACTTCCGGAAGTGTGCGGCGTTCATGGCCTAACCTGTTCCAGCGAACGCAGTGCCGAGCCAGGTGCCTCTGATTGGCAGCAATGAGAGTTTTCACGATCTCCTGGAAGCCAGAGAGGAATGCAGCCAAGGGCAGAATAACAGCATATGCATATATAACCATAGGAACGGGGACCCTGTAACCTGTGTAAAGAAAGAAGACTGGCCATATAGAGCATTCTGAGGTGCAGACAAGCTGGTTTATGCTTCCAGTGCATTGCAGAGGTACCAGGGGCAGACTGCTGCCATGTTTGGTGAGTTATAGAATAACTGCCATGTCTCCAGAATACTCAGTCCCTTCCTATACTGTTACACACAGTAGGTTGTATGATTATATATATATATATATATATATATATAGCAGGGTCTGCTTTACTCTATACATTGTGCACACTTTGTGTTTTCTTGTTTAACCCCTTCAGTTCCAGGTTTTTGTTTTTGGTACCTTAAGCCCCAGGGGTATTTAGTAAATATTAAAAGAATTTTGGGGAAAAAAAACACATTTTGTTCTATTTTCTTACCAGAATCCTCACAAAGAATTTAAATTGACAGAAAATACCCTCAAAATGTATCAGTTGAGGTGTCCTGATTTCAGATATACCCCACATGTGTAGGTTTATATGTATATATATACACACGGTATATGTATATATATATATATATATATTAATTAGGCATGTTTCCAGGCTGCTCCTGATACCTACACAATCAGGTGGCCCAATCAGTGTCCAGGCTGTGGACCTTTATTACCTCGACAGATAATATTCATATAGAATATTGGGTGCTGGTGTGCGCTACGTGTGCGTTACGTGTGCGTTACGTGTGCGCTACGTGTGCGCATACAGTCCCCACATAGTATGCAGGTAGGATACTGTGTGTTTTTTTAATCTATATGTTTTTAATAGCTGGTAGCATGTAGAGAGTAGCTCAACTCTTCCAGTTATAATACCTTTTATTATTGTTATTACTCATAATAATAAATAATAATAATACCTTTTCACTGTAACAACCACTTGTTATGCTTAACTTTAAATTAATATAGTGTTGTGTTGCATCATCTTGGCTCATATGTTTTACGTGTTTTTTTAATATGTGGCACCTTTTAGGGATAAAATACATTGTTTTAAGTCTTAAAATGTATTCTGGTTCAGCATTTGAATGTGATGCTGGTTGCTCCTCGTTTGTTGTCATGGTGATAAGACCACTTTGCACCAGACGCTCTTTTCCATTTTTTTTTTAAAATGACATAACCACCTTTATAGCTATAGCGACCCCAAAATGGGGCAGTTTTCAGCTATTTCCATACAGTGCTATACGTTGAATGGTGACCCTGATAGAAGTGGCACGGTGTTTAAAGCCCTTCATTGTAGTGGCCAAATCCAGGCTTATACAAGCCCATGTACCCAAAGTAAATGTAAATGTAATAACTCATTGCAATAAAGTAACAAAGACGAGCCCACCCAACAGGCAGTAGGGTTAAGCAGCCAATCAGCTGAGAGTGCAGTTCCCGCTTTTTTTCCCTCTCATTCCATTACAGAACGCGGTGCCCTTATGAGGCATTCCTGTAGAGAAGCAACGTTCTGACCGCGGTAGGACATAAAGGTACATGTACGGGCTTTGTCACTAAGGGGTTAATTACACTGCTCATTATTACATGTTTAATGACCAACATGCCTGGTAATTCCGGTCATTATTACATGTTTAATGACTAACACGCCTGGCAGTTCCGGTCATTATTACATGTTTAATGACTAACATGCCTGGTATTTCCAGTCATTATTACATGTTTAATGACTAACATACCTGGTATTTCCAGTCATTATTACATGTTTAATGACTAACATGCCTGGTAATCGCCATTATTCACCATGTTTAATTACATGTTTTAATACCAACACGCTGGTAATTCCGGTCATTATTACATGTTTAATGACTAACATACCTGGTAATTCCATTCGTTATTACATGTCTACTTATAACACCTCCTTCTATATGTTGGGGAGGAAGCAAATACACAAAAAGGTACAGTTAGGACTTTTACACTGCAGATAAGCCCCGACATGCTTTATTTTTTATTCATTGCGTTTAGGGAGCTATTTGCAGGCAAAGAATAAAATAACCCGATAAGATTCTAGAAGGAACATTATTTGCACAATTTACCATATGCCACTTTCATTCCGAAATGCTTCAAACACCCTCAAGAGCCGAGTAACGTTACGGTCCAGGCAACGGGTGATTGTTTTCTACGAGATGTTTCCAGCGCAGGAAGGGTTAACTCTGCACTTATCTCACTTCTTTTTTTCTCTCTCTCTCTCCATGCAAATGTCAGTAAAATAAAAAAAGAACGTATTGTATGTTAATGCTGTTTAATCCGCGGATTTGCTTAACTGTTTGGATTGTACGCCCCTCCGGCTTTCGAAGGTTAACCGAAAGGCATTATTTATGTAAAAGAAGAACAAAGTTATGTTATTATTTTTTTTTTGTGTCAACACAGTGCGGGAAAACAAACAGCCAAGCCCGGGCTCGCTACCTGCAAAGACGAAATTAAATGTCATCTTAGTCTCTCCGGCGCCGCATACAAAACGCCGGCCTTACTAATGCAATCAATGGCTTCCCTGTAGCCATGGAGTCGTCTGTTAGCCGATGAAGCCCCAGATATTTGTCCCCGTCCCGGGCATACGCTCTTAACATCAGTCACACCATCCCCAGAGCTACGGCAGTAATGCAGATGTGTTTAATCTTAAATATCCTGATCTAATAAGAATAATTCTGGATTTAGAATGTGACTCTTTGGCACTGTGGGCACTGTGGCTGAGTGGCCCCTCCAGGTCCGCTGTATACATCATGTCTTCACCTGCAGCCATTGCATATTTTTTTATTATTTTTATTACATTGTATATAAATACAACTGAACAAATAGACACAAAACATTATTACATTTCAGAAGACGAAAATGAAATATTCCACGATAGAATAAGAACGGGCTGGGATTTTAGTTAAAAGTAACACCGAATGGATGATGCCCTCCTGGTCCCGGAGACAATAGTGTGTGATACAGTCCAGTAAACTTTTCAAGAGAACAGAAGTCCCTTCTTCAGATGCAATCAAAGGGACTTCTGTTATGCTATTGAAACTTTGTTACTGTAACTTTGTGAATGTTTCACCACTAAAATGTATCATACACAGATTATTAGTAAATAAAACATTTGTGTTAACGTTTTGTTTTTGAAGGATGTATAGTAGTATCTACCAACTTCAAATACTGACTTTGTAGTCAAAACAAAAGGAGTTTATTCACAAAAAGGAGTGTTGGCTGAGGAGGTGTGATATTAACTCATCATTCGTTATGAAGGGCCGATACTAGCAGTGTGAGGGTCTGAGCTGACATCATAATTCAATGTATAAGAAGTCTTTATGATTTAAACTATACATTATACAGGGCCAGCCTAGCTCTTCCTGCAGCACAAGCTCACTGGGATTGGCTCTTCATGCTCTATAGTGAGGTCAATGAGTTTAATTCACAACTCCCCAGTGCACTCTCTAATCTCTCCTTAGCAAATAAAGCCCAATGGCAAACTCAAAGCACTCATCTCCACTTAACCTGCCCTAGCATTAAAGGGACACTCTTATGCACTTTACTGCTGAGTGGTCCCTTTAATTTTTCGCTTGGTCCCCTTTGCAAATGCATGAAGGTAATCTGCATCACGGACAGTGCAGTGGGGTAAATGTTTTATGGATCCGCAAACTTTTATAATGATTTTCGCCCTAATAGACATTATGCCAACATTGTTGTCGCCCTTTTACAATAATGAGATGTCTTCATTATACAGTATCAGAAGCCAGAATGCAGGAGATTGACATAAAGTCTCCTCAATCCATTTGTGATTTGCCCCCTATGAAGTATCTTATGAAAAGAGCCGTTGATAGCGTCTGTTATTGAAAGCTCACAAAGAGGGCTTGAAGATTTTTAAGCAAGTTTAATACAAGTGGATATAGAGCTGTCACATATTAGCAACTTCTTGCTGTGAGAAAGCAGACTGTTACTGTCCTTGAATAATAATCCATGCAACTGAGACAGATTTAAATATCTTTCAGGAACTTGCCAAGTCCCAGGCTTAACCCTTTCCCAAGTGTTACTCAAGAAAGAAAACAAGAGAGCCTGGAGTTGATCGTAAGTATACCTGGATATGCTATAATGGTGAGTCTTGAATATAATGAGTCCGCTCAATTATATTTTAGTAACCAAGAATTAATGATGTCTTTCCAGGCCTAAGTCTAGACTTCTTAAGGGCCCGGCTTGTATATAAGAGCGGCTTCGGTTCTAATTGCAACATGCTTCAAACAGAAGCAGAAAAGAACATTGTAACTGGATCATCTTTGACAGATGCACCTGCTGCAACACTTCCAATAGACGTAACAATGAGATCTCTATACTGTACGGCTACAACTCTATGTCATCATCACACGCTTGGCCTTAATTATTATCCGGTTGGTAAGTATCGTTAAATGCGCTGTATTATCATCTTAATATCAGTCATTAGATAGTGTCTTAGAAGTAAGATTAAATCTCCTAAAACCGCGTTGGCCAGATATTTAGCGGTAACTGGAGAATAGCCGTTTTCGCAATATATATTTTCTTAATAAGTATGTTATGTAACGTAATGTTCTAAAATAAGAAGCATTGTTTATGTATTTATTTGCTCGGAGTGGGTTCACCTTCCATGCAAACAAGGGATTAACAGTGTGCGGCGAGGTCCATAATATTTTCTTTGCAATAAAGTCGTATGTTCCACACTGCATTTATTGAGCCTGGTGTTTGCTAACATTATGTGATGCCGTGCTGAGCTGTTATATGAATAAACCAAAGACTTCCTTCATACCTCATAAACATCTCCTAAACTTTGTGGAGGAACTCAGCTAAGCCGTTTGCGATTTTATTTTGTAACGAGCCGCTCGATGCTGAGCTCCCGCTTTATTCATAGAGATCTTCACAGCCAGGTGAATTTTGGTTATTAAAATTCTAATCAGAATCCTGTGTGGCAGAAGTCAGAACTCTTTCGACATTTCTGATTCATTATCTGCGCGGCGTTCTGCGGCCGGCTGAAGTCTTCTGGTCCCTGCGGAACTTGGAGTAAGAAAGAAGAAAAAAAACAGGCCAAAGCTAAGACTTATGTATACAGAGTTTTAATCCGAGGAAGAACCATTGTGTTATATTCAGGACTATGCAAAAGACACTAAATGGTGTATAAAACAGGATTTTTGTGCGAAGTTTGAAAATTGGTGTCATCGCTATGGCAACCGATTAAATGGACAATCGAGAGTACCGTTTTATTGGTTGTTAAGGTGATACGGTTACTCTTTCACCACAATGGTTCTTTACATAAGCCCATTGTATCAAAATCACTCAAATAAATCTGGTTCAAACAATAGAAAAAAATCTTATCACCATCTCGTAATTAGAATAACCCCCCTCTAATAGAAACACATTTTATCTATTAAAAATAAACTGGAATTCAGGTAATTAGAGTTTAGATTTTCTGTCTCCTCTGGAAGCAGTTGCTAAATGATTCATGGTGCTCTTTAGGTCCTGTTTTCCTTATGTATACAGGCAGATTCCAAGTTAATAAGCGTCGGTGGGTTAGAAAAACATATACCTTGGTGGTCTTTCTTGTAAAGTGTTAGTTGTGAATTGCGTTTCCTGACCTTCTTGTTCTTGCTTCTGTAGCAGCCATCATTCCCCTGCGAGTCCGAAGACACAAGACGAATATATTCAGTGATATGAAAATGAGATCTACAACCAGAAGGGCTATTTAAATGCTAGAAGCAATAAAAAGGTCAGTGACTCTTCTGTTTGACTCTTCCCCAGGAACCAGGGTTTGTTTCTGGTTATTTTATCCAGTATATTTCAGATATAGTGGGCAGCTCTCTTCCGCGTCTCTTAAGAACTCGCCGTAGGATCTAATGCTTTCGAATGTCACAGCGAGAGACCTCGGGGTCCATCTTTGTTGCATGACGTCCCCCACTATAAATGTGCTATGACTTAACGGGAAAAACAATTATGATTGCTTTCCAGACGAGAAAGTAGGAATTAAATTATTTACAGACACTCATTTTAATAAAGGTGAAAACTGTTACACATTAAAGGGACCACCAAACACCTGCTGTACCCTCTACTTTCCTGCCTTACAGAGAATACAACCCAGAAGGGCATCTATGTTTAACACAGGGGCTGGACATCAAATGTCATTAACAAATATATATATATATATATAAAACACATATGTTAGAAGCTTATGGACTGTTGATTCATAATCTATCACTCCCAAATGTCCTTCTGCAGGAAAGACAGACCCTATTCCATTTGGCTCTCCTTCCACCCCTGATATCTAGGGGTTGATGGTTCTGTACAGCCCTAAAAGTTACAATGATGTGAGGTCCCTGCTATGTTCCAGCTTCACATTTAATCCAAGGGATGCAGATTAGTAAAATCTAGTCCCCCCCTCAGGGTTTAATTTTAAAACGGAGCGATACACATCTCCTCTATGCGAAACGCTGCTTCTGTATGGCTTTATGGGCTACATCCACTGAGTTAATAAGGCCCTCTTAAATTATATAACACTCCTACATTATAGAAGACGTGTTGCTTGGCTGAGCGATTTTACTTTATTTTCACTCTTGCAAATGTGATAATTAATTGATTATTGTTTAATCAAAGCTACTTTAAGTTCTTTAATGAAGCCAAGATGATTTTGCGCTCGCCTCAAACGGTTTCGTAAATTGCATTATAAAGTCTGTAAAGCCCCCCCCAGTACTTATGATTTAAAGTGTCATAGATTTAGCCATCAGAATAATTAACCCTTTGTGTGCACATTACAGCAACAAAGAATCTCTACCAATCCAAGCACGGTACCTTATGTCACATGGCCGCATGCTTTAACTTATCTAATGAGATCTGATAAATATCGCGCCATGGGGTATGGTTATTTCATTTGTTGGCACCATTGGACAGTCACTGGTAATGGGGAGGAAATTCTTAATGATCGGTTTGAGCGGGTAGGTATTTCACAGTATTCCGTGTCTTTGTGCTCCAAGGGGTTAATTAACTCACAACATCTATTAGCCCCCCGCGTACGATTTGATGCAAGCTCAGCGTTTTTCAGTAGCTGTGATTGATCAGGTGTGGACTCATAGACAATATTTTCTTTCCTTGTCCGTTCCGTAAATCAGATCTCTTAAGCACAGAATATTAATGGCTTGCGATCCAGGAAAGTATTGAGCAGGTTACAGGCCAGTGGTCAGAAAAAGTATTTTTTTCCGTTCGCAGCCCCGCACACCATCAAACTGGGTAACTAGATTATGTCACATTTTGCTTACAGGCAACGGGGAGTAAATAAAGCAGAGAAATGACTTCACCCCGGCGGTGATGAAATATAGTCTGCCACTAGAGTTATGAGCACGGACAGCAAGCTCTTTGCGTCCCATCCATTTTCCCGTTCCCTCTATTTATTAGCAGAGAGGAAAAACAGTGACAATGTAAGCATCATATTTCTTGTATGACAGCGCAGACCCCCTTGGGTTAATACATGCCGCTTCTTTGTTGTTTACTTCTCATTAAGCTAAATGTTTTATGCAAATAGGCTGATTTGAAGCCAGGCGACCAATCTAGAAAGGCTGTGATTTTATCTGATGAGTTCATTCAACTGAAATCTGTACTTAATTTCCATAATTACACTGCCCTGTTCTCATAATGTGAACTGATTGCTGAGAAAAAAAACACACCAAATAACCCTAATCCTGCTTGATTTGTAGGAAAAGGAAACCTGAAAAATTATTGGTCCCCCCCCCCACCCCTGGGGGTCCCTTGTTTTTGTTTTAGAAATATTTCAGTAATAGGTTTCTACAGATGCCAGCTTTCAGTTTTCTTTGCAGATGCGTTTACCGTGTTCCATTTTAGGAAGAAACAATGGTTTGTAAAAATCCTGCCCCCGAGGGACGATGAATGGTTACCCCTACGATATGTTCAACGTACAGCCCCTTGGCGTTGAAGTGGTTAATTATTATATCATCGCAATGCGTAAACCTTTTATTTATTTTCTTCTGATTTGTAATTATGCCATTTTACGCTGTCTAACTTCTGTTCTTCTCAACAAAATCAACAACAAAAAAACCTTAACCGACCGACTTCGCCTCTGTGTATATATTTACTCAAAAGAAAAGAAACAAACATTCTTTGCACAAAAAGAAAGAATGAATGTATAAAAAGCCGCGCTCACCTCCGGCACTCGAAAGGTTAGGCAGGAAGGAATGCGATTGTATTTTGTTTAGGAGCAATTGTTCTATGTTGTAGAGATGCCTTTGGGAACTAAAACAATAATTCATAGATATCCAAAGCTTTTTACGGAGTCATAAATCAAGGTGTTTTTTCTTGAGCTGGGGGGGGGACTTAATAGGCCCATCCCTGGCAACCCTTTTGTTTTTTTTTATTAATTAAGAGCAAATACATTGTGACAATAGAAGGTATTGGTGTACATGGGCCATGTCAATAAAATGGTAACCAACATTCATTGATATATATATATATACTTCTTGTGTATGTCTTGATGCTATAAGTAACATGTAGCGCACGGCTAGCCTTTTCTGCCCTTTTTCTTGTGAGGAACGTGTAACTTTCTTTAGACGTCTGTCTAAGTTCCGAGAGCCCTCCCAGTCTCATCCGGCAAGACTGTCCGAACACACGCCTCGGGCCGTCACAAACAGTAGATTTAATGTGTTTCTCAATTACCCTAATAGCATAAAATATGCCTCCTACACTCTGATGACCACACAAAGGCAGGAAACTATGTATCATTTTCCCCTTTCAAAGAAACACAAATAAATCCAGTCTTATTGAAGTGAATTAATTGAGAGGCATTCTCTATTTACCCATGGCTAAGCACCCAGGCTGTTTTTTTCCCCCTTGGAATGAAAAATGATTTGACTCTTAACACTGCAAGTGTCATACCCTCCGGCTAACGAATCTTTTAACAAATGGAAAATGATCTGTCAAAACCAAGAGCCATTACCTAATTCTGCTCTATTCAGCGGCAGTCTTTTGTTCCCTGGATCTTCAAGCTTCGCCATCTATCTTTCGACAAGTTATATAGCCGAAAACTTTGTTTTACTGGACATGACATCATTTCCCACATATTTTGTCATATACTAAGGTTCGCTTTATTAATTCTTTACTTCCATGTTATTATTTAATGGGCTGGACTCTTGTCTTGGCTGGACTGGATTTTATTGCCACAAGTTATATTATGATTTCTGTCTTCATCGTGTTGTAGGGGTGGCTGTTTTAATATTTGATAGTCAGAAAGAATATGTTTTTGCTTCTGGAAACTTAGAGCCTGTATTATTTTATACGGCTGTGTTTCTTTGCAAGTGTAGCAGTTCCCTTACGATTCTGTTGAAGGCCTGAATGCATGAAGGAGTTTGTATGTACAACATACATTGTGGCATTTGTCAGGAAGACAGTGCGGAGATCTGTAGCTGGAGATCGCAGAGTATCGGCTAAACAGGTCGTCACTGAGGTCCGAAGAGGCCAACTTTTGATTTATTTGCCCTTCAAGTTAGTAACAAGGCTGAAGGCCCAGGTTCAGAATGGGCGCCAATAAAATACACAGACAAAAGGCGTGTGTGATGAGAAAGCGAGATCTGAACATTTTCTTTTAGGTTACGCGTAGAACAGAACATGGAAACCATTAAACTTGGCAACCTTGATCAGCTAACGCGTGCATTAAGTTAATTAAGTTAATTACGCACTTCCTCAGCACGTCTGGAAGGAACTCCACGCACCCCTTATAGAAAACTAAACCATGATTATTCTTTTGTAAACATCACTTTGGAAATGTAATTACGGCTCTGCAAATATGAAGCAGCCCAGGTGGCAAATGGGTCGAGGGCTTCCATGGCTAATGTGCTGTAAAACTTGGCAGCCGAGCGTGGATAACCAAATTCTTTCCGGAGACCTGCGTATTAGTGATGGGGTCTCTGCTGTCCCTCTTGGGACGCGCACAACCCCCCCCCCCCCCATCGGCAGCTTTATTCAGGTGGGTAGAAGCCACATTCAAGGTCATCTTCTTAGACCAAGCATAACATTATATAGTGAGATCTCCATGAAATTATGCAGGAAAGATGGACTGGAAGTAGGGAAAACACAAGACCCACAGTCGGCAGCATGTTTCATTGGAAGCTTAGACAAAACAACATATTATTTGATACATATTTACAAAACTGTCACTGTTTCCACCAGAAAATTAAAGTTATAAACTTGGGCAGTATACCCCAATGGAGTGATACAGTATCAAAAAGCCACAAAAACAGGTTATTTAGTGAACAGTGCAGCTTGTACATAAAGGAAATATATTTTTTCTCTTTTACGCGGGTCACCGTGCACACAATAGGACATGATGACCCACATGGGGTATACTGTAGGCTTTTATTAAATACCTTTTTGTACATTGGCGAGCAGAGACAATTAAGCATTGTTTAACATCGTTTAGCCAGGAAGAACAAATCCTATGTTCTAGGTGTCCGTGTCTTCTAATTTGCCTCCAAAAACCTTCCTTTGCTTACATGTTTTTTCCATTGGGTAACCGATTGCCTGATATGTGCTGCTTTATCCTCCCTTGCCACATACCCGTCACTTAACATACACCCTTTTAATGTGCTTTCCCTACCTCTCGATAGGAGTATATATCATGATATGTATATAGAAAGTGACGGCAGATAAGAACCAGTAGGCCCATCTAGTCTGCCCAACCTCAGTACTTTCCTTAGTACCTGCCCTTATCCTATATCTAGCTTGGCCTTATACCTATCCCGGCCTTATACCTATCCCATGCTTGCTTAAATGCCTTTACTGTATTTACATCTACCACTTCTGCTGGAAGGCTATTCCATGCGTCCACTACCCTTTCCGTAAAGTAATATTTTCTGATTTACCATTAAACCTTTGCCCCTCTAGCTTATGACTGTCCTCTTGTTGTTGTAGTATTTCTCCTTTTAAATAAACTCCTCCTTTACCTTGTTGAGTCCATCTGCAACATCACTAATAAAGATATTAAAGAGAATGGGTCCAAGTACAGATCCCTGAGGTATCCCACTGGTAACAAGACCTTGTTCTGAGTATACTCCATTGACTACAACCCTCTGTTTTCTGTCACTCAGCCAATCCCTGATCCATTCAACAACATTGGGATCTAAACCCAGAGATTGCAGTTTATTTAAAAGTCTTCTATGTGGGACAGAGTCAAAGGCCTTACTGAAATCCAGATACGCAACGTCTACTGCACCACCTTGATCAATTACTTTAGTCACCCAATCAAAAAAATCAATAAGATTCGTTTGGCATGATCTTCCTGAGGAAAACCCATGTTGTTTTTGATCTTGAAACCCATGTGACTTCAGATGTTCAACAATCCTTTCCTTTAACATTGTTTCCATTAATTTTCCCACTACAGATGTAAGACTAACTGGCCTGTAGTTGCCCGACTCCTCCCTACTGCCTTTTTTGTGTATAGGCACAACATTCGCTACTTTCCAATCCCCAGGGACAACTCCCGTTACCAATGATTCATTAAATATATCAGTTAACGGTTTTGCTAGTACACCCCCAAGCTCTTTTAATAACTTGGTGTGAATCCCATCAGGCCTATTGACTTATTTGTCTTTACCTTAGACAACTGAAGTACAACCTCCGCCTCGATAAACTCACATATTTCAAACGATTCAGTCTTTTTACCCACTGAGGTCCCATTCCATCATTCTCATCGGTAAAAACTGAACAGAAATATTCATTGAGGCAGTCAGCTAGACCTTTATCCTCTTCTACATGCATTCCTTTCGTTTTTAGTCTAACTAATCCTTGTTTAACTTTCCTTTTCGCATTTATATATCTAAAAAACATTTTATCTCTGTTTTTTACTAACAGGGCAGATATCATTAACTCTATAAAGCCTTGACTGCGCAGGGTTCATGCAGACAGAGACTTTTTTCATTTGAGTTCTCCGTTATACTAATCTACATGGATTCATCGTTTCTCATTCTCTAACAAATAGAAGCCCATATACATTTATAGAAGCCTAGTGAGATGATCGTTACACATACCCGCAGCCAGGTGTACAACGTTTTAATTCTAGTTCCCACTTTCTTATGCTTTTTATATTGACCCCCTATGGATACATCCATAATTATCGCTTAAAGAAGTCACTCTGTTTCTTATTTCTTAATTCTTATCAGGTAAAACCAGCAGAATGTTGTGTATAAAATATAACGCTTCTTACCCAGTCCCGTTGATGTTACTAGCCAAACATCTCTCGCATCCGATATAAAACATGAATTGTAAGCCCAATATTTTCCTTTGCCTTGAAACCCTGGGTCACAAATCCTTTTTTTTGCAGCGGCAATATCGACACCGCGCTAAACCCAGACAGCACTTGGATGCCTCTGCTGAAATTAATTAAAGCAGGGAGTATGAATTGTACCTTTCATTAACATTAATGAGCGGAGGATTTCAGATGAAGTAAGCATTGTATAAATAAATTGAAATAATAAATTAAGTAATTGCCTTAAACACGTAGTCGGGATCAGAGCAGCGAGCAGCTATATCATAGATGGATACTGGGCTCTTGTGGTTAGTAATATATTCAAACTGCTGTTTATGCTTTTTCTCTGTGTGGGATGAATACAGAAATACCGTTACTTATTTGTATAAGAACTTATGAACCATGCGCAGATTAACCATCTGTGTGAATGATAATCCACTATGGGTTTTTTTTTCCTCCAGCTGGGGAGGGGGGGTAAGAAAGAATCGTAATTAGAGTTTAAGAAGGTTGGAATAGATTACAACCATTTTTTACGTTTTAAGGATGCCGATTGTGAAAGGGTTCCTAAGATGTCCTTGGTCATCCAAATAATGACGTTTAGTCAGCGAAGGGAGTTTGATAATAAACTCACACTCGATCATTTAAGTTCTCACTGTGCCTTGATAGAGCAGCCACCGCTGTCCATGTATTTATTATTAGTATAGGATAGTATAGTAGGTTGAAAAAAGACTTCAGTCCATGTTTAACCTTTCACACATACCCGCTTCTAAAGTTCTAAAGTTGATCCAAAAGAAGGCAAAAAAACCTTACTTGTGGCAATTACCACAACAGAGAAACAAATCATTCTTGATTCCATAGCTGCAATCAGATTACTCCCTGGATCAACTATCTAATACGACCTTTTAGCAGTTGTAGCCCTTTATGTTATGCTTAACCACAAAAGCATCCAGGCCTTTCTTACAAATATCCACAGAGTTAGATAATACATCATCCTCAGGCAGAGAGTTCCATATTCCTATTGTTCTTAATGTGAAGAACCCTTTCCTCTGCTGATGCTGAAATCTCCTTTACTCGTGTCTTTTGTAGAGACCTTTTGGTGAATAGATCACTATTTAATGCTACGGTGATAAGACCGCTTGTGAATCTCCAATGCTTTATACAAGTAAACCCCAATCTGGATAATTTTCATTTGCATTTCAAAAGATTAAATTTGCTTAAAGTTTTCTTTATTAGTTTAAGTTCCCCAAGCAGCTCCTGCGGTTGTGACTTTCAGCATGTTTAAAACACGTACTTTTGATATGTGCATAGGGCTGGCATTTGGCTCCTGAATCTAAGACGAGAGCAAGGACCGATTAAGATTTCATTCCTTATATCAGGAAAAAGAAAGGCAGACCAGACGGGCCAAATGATTCTGATCTGGTGGCAAAATCTTTGTTCTATGCTGCAGGCTGCTGCAAAGCACCGCAATGTACAGATTGAGGTTTAGAAGCAGTGTTTAGGGACGACAAAATGTTTTCAGTGAGGGCAACATGGATAATGTGTTATATCTGCCTTTATACCTCCTTTTTGTATCTGGCAGCATCCACACGTGTTGTGTTCTCCGCTGGCAGGTGCAACGTCCTTATTTTTTTTGTAGTTTTTTCTTTTTCGAGCAGAAAACATTAACCGGACAGCGCTTTGCAGAGTTGCTATGCAATCTGTCACTCATAACTAAATTGACCATGCAAAATCGAATCAAAAGCATCGTCCTTCCATTAAAATCCTGCTATTCCCCAGTAAAAAAATGGACAAGGCTGTAATTGTAGTGGTGAGCTGCCATTGTAATTGTAGCAGAGATGGGAAAAAACCCCTTTGACAAATCATAAAAGGCAGTCAGAGGAGCCTCTGCGGTGAAGTAAGTGAATGATAGATATTGTGCCTCTTTAAACCATTAGCAGTATCTATTTGGGCACTTTTTGATAAGTGAAATAATAGATGCCCCGGTGAAAACTGGCAATCTGACTGCCATATTTAAGATGACACGTTAAAGTGTTGCCTGTCATCGGTGTATAAAAAAAGTGGCGAGTAGGTATTACTGCGATCAGCACTTGAAAACACTTTTTTTTCTTCTTGCCTTCAAGTGGTGGTCTGTTTAATAATCATCTTCAGATGTCAGAAGTGACTTTTTTTTTATTCTTACACTTAGACTGCACTGGTTTCTTCTAAGCTTAATCCCATAATGAATTGGGTTTTTGAAATTGACCTTTTGGAAACTGTAATGTTTTCAGAACGTATAAAAGATTGAAGTGACAGTGTTTAAAAAGATACTTTGTAACACAGAACACAGAGAGGCAGAACCCCACTGTTCATTGGAATACAGGGTAAAACTTCTGTGATGCCAATTCATTAAATACGAGAATCAAGCTTATCAATAAAGGCTTTTAAAGACAAGCAGCCACCAGAAGTACCTGTCATGGTATAAGTGCATTCCGTCATTTTGGCCATTAATATGAACATCTTGCTTTGTGCGCGACTTAAGCAGAAGTTACAAAGATTTAAGTTCTGTTAAACAAGCAGGCAGCACGCATTGAGAGAGATTGGTATATAAAGATATAGAGAGAAGTATATAGACAGATACGATATCAAATGACTTCGGAATAAATTGAATTTGTGGTCCCAGCGTTCTCAGAATTTGAGCCCATTGTACTGTATCCTGAACCAGTGAACACGCAGCCTGCTGTTATAAAACAATAACTTCACGTCTCTCTGATCGCATGGCACTGATAGGAAGTGACAGTGTGCAGCGTGTCTTCAGCACGAAATTCAGTACAAACAGAAACACCAGGGGTAATGACAATGATAGCTGTGTCTTTTTACATAGTAACAGCGACACTTTCCCCCCGTCACTGCCTTATTCCGATATATACTCGGGCACACGCGAGCAGGACCTGCAGTGCTTTGGGAGTGGATATAGTGTCATTATCTGGAGCTGCGTTATGTGTCCTGCCATTCTCCCCTATGCCATGTATGTCCTGTTAATCACTATGTGCTTAGCGAATAAACTTTATATTGGCTTAACCAACATTTCATGCTGCCAAAGCTAAAAATCTGAAGAATTGAAGAATATGTGTCACAGCTGATCAAGTTCTTCTACCCCAAACTCCTCCAACCATGTCTTTATGGAGCTTGCTTTGTGCGTTGGGGTGCAGTCACGCTGGAGTAGAAAAGTGCCTTCCCCAAACTGATCCCACAAAGTTGGAAGCAGAACATTGTCCAAAAAGTCATGGTGTGCAGAATCATTAAGATTTCCCTTCGCTGGAAGTCAGGGGCCCAAACTCTGATTTCAATAATTAAGAGATGCGTTCCAATACTTTGGTCATATAGTGGTGCACAAAACAAGGTCCATAAATACATGGGTTTGATGTGGAAGAACTTGACCGGCCGCACAGAGCCCTGACCTCCACCCCATCGGACACCTTTGGGATGAACTGTATCAATCAGATCTTCTTTCAGTGAGATAATGAGTATTTTTGTTTTACCCTTTCGTTTTTTTCCTGGTTTTCTGTGGAAATGGCCGCTCGTGGCCTGTGAGCTGTAGATGACGATTCACTCACACGACTTACGATTATTCAATAAGAGCAGATTCCTGTAACTCTGTAGCAGCTCCAGAATTTTAAGTTGTGTTTCTTCAAGCAGTAAGCAGCTCTCCTGTCTGTGATCAATAGTAAATACCGAGGACACGCATTCTGTAAATGTTTATATATTAGGATGCAATAGGCATTATATTCTCTATTAACCCCCAGGTGGGTATGTGCGTAAGAATGAGATTTACAATGCAAACCCCTGGTTTTTTTTTTGTTCAGACCTTTTATGTTGCATTCTGTTAATGTTTTCCAATTGATTTTCACAGACCGATGCACATTTTTTGGATTTCCGATGATAAAAACAGCATTTAATGTTTGTGTTTTAATTACATGTCTCCGGATAACAATCCCTTATTTAATTTCCAAGCCTCATCTTAACTCTCTCAATCTTTTCCCATAGCTTGTGAATCTGCACAGTTGTTTAAA
>VKOC01000004.1:14264291-14287900 GCA_009364415.1 Spea multiplicata
CCCCTATATCTATAGGGGGAGATCCTTTATATCTTTATATCTATACCATAACCCTCTCCAAGGTCCTCATACAGATCGTTCTAGAAGCAGGTCTGTTAGCACAATCCCTGCAGTGTTTGGCGATCTCTGGCACTCCGGAGTGCAGCTCTCGGGATGAGCATGATAGGAGTGGCAGTGCCATGTATGTCCCGGGCGCTGGGGGGGGGGGGGTAATTACCTGCCCCAGAAACTACAGGCCAGGTCTTACCTCCTGTGGGTTTTTGGGATGTCCTCTTCTCCTCTCCGGAATGATGCCCCCTCCACGGCTCTCCTCTCCCCGGACAATGAGCCTCATTCAGACGTGGCCGTGGGTCTCGGGAGAAGGGAGGCGGGGGCTCTTTGGGCTGCCCGCCCCCTGCGAGGGGTCCCTGGAGTGGGGGCAGTTAAATGCCCCACCAACGTGACTCACCCTGAGCCGGGCGCGGAGAGACATGCAGAGTGCGGACTGGGGTGAGAGGACAGAGACAGCAGGTAGATTCCTCACAATAAGCGCTTTACACGAGCACAAGGAGCATCAGGTGAATGGTACCCCTACCCCACACACACCTTTACTCTACCCCACACACCTTTACTCTACCCACACCCCTTTACTCTACCCACACACCTTTACACTACCCCACACACCTTTACACTACCTACCTCCACACACCTTTACTCTACCCACACACACCTTTACACTACCCCACACCTTTACTCTACCCCAACACACCTTACTCTACCCCACCAGACTTTACACTACCCCACAACTTACCTTTACCCCACACACCTTACACACACACCTTACCTACCCCCACACACCTTTTACTCTACCCCACACACCTTTACTACCCACACAGCCCTACCCCCACACCTTTAACACCCTTAATCCACACAGCCCCAACACACCTTTACACACCCACACACCTTTACTCTATTCTACCCACAACCTTTACACTACCCCACACACCTTTACTCTACCCCAACACACCTTTACTCTACCCCACACACCTTTACTCTACCCCACACACACACACACGTGAGGGATCTTCCTTCCATCTTCCGCGGATTCTGTGAATACCATTAATAACGCATTAACCCAGGGTGCGGCGTGAGCCCCAAATCCAGCATGCCTCAGCCGTATCGATTTACACCTTTGTGCATGCAGCAGAACCTGATCCCAGCTTCACAAACCAGCGGACATTGAGCAATCACCCTGCATTCTTTTCAAGGGACCGTCCAGAAATCAATAAAGATCCCCCAAACATTTACACGCAATGAACACATGAGCTTCACCCGTATGTAACCTGCTCCCAGGCGTACTTCTTGGCTGACATTATAATTGTGTTAGATGTATATTATTATATACAATATATTATTAGTAAATAGCAGGTGCAAATTAAGGGATCTCACCACTGATGGACAAGGGGGCCAGTCTGGGGCATTTAAATCTGGAGGGGCTGTTTTTCAGGACCCCCGCAGTAGATGAGTGCATTTTAGCTCCACTTATAGTATAGCGGGGGGTCTGCCATCCTCGATCTGTTTCTGCCTATTAATTACCCGTCTACTTAACCCCTAAATTTATGGGGCGTCTCAGTCCAGTAGCTTCGTCCTTTAAGCGCCTGGCCCAGGATAGACATCTTAACCCCTTGGAACCCCCCGGCACGCCGAGCGTGACCCTGTCTGTGACCGAGTTCCGTTGCTTTAGAAAGGACTGTCCTCAAAAGACAGGGTTGGACCGCAGGTATGCGTGTTTAGAAATACACACACACACACACACATATGTATTTAATATGTAACACTTTTAAATCCTTATGTAAATATGTATCTTTCCGACGTACAGAACATTTTTCATTCTCCGGCTGAAGTATCGCATTGTACAGCGCCGTGGCATATGAAGGCGCTATAGAAAATGAATAATGATACTGTAGTTGCTCGAGTGCTTTTTAATGCAAGTCATCTGTGGGAATTTGGTAACCAAGACAATTCGTGAAATCCCTACAAATACTTGCAGATCACAAAAAATCCCGTCCGATATATATTTATGGAGAAATTCATTAGGAAAAAGTCGTTTCGAGTAATACGCCTCTTGAGGTGTAGGTCGCCGGCTCTGAAGCAGCGGGTTGATGTTTTTTTTGTGTGTTTTTAGTGAGATTCGGACATTTGGCAAGGCTCCCATAATCCCTCAGTGATACGGCATATTGAGTTATTTTAGTTAAATCTGTATCTGAAACCCAGCGATCGTCCGTCAGAAAATAAATCAGGCAGCTGAACGGAGAAACGCACAAATCCCAGCCTATAGCATCCAAAAGATCTTATCGTTCATGTAGATGAATCTGCTGCGGAATCTGTTGGCGCTTTATAAATAAAGTATAATAATAATAATATATAATTCATATGGAATTTTATGTACAATTAAGCAATAAAAATAAAATAAAAAATGGATGAACTGGAGAATAAAAGGTAGATTACAGACCATTTCTATCAAAGTGATCCATTGGGGCCCCTGGGAGAGAGGAAAATCTAAGGGAGGGGGCCCCAATTCCCCCCAAAAAAACACCAACCCCCTCTTACCCCTATTCCCCCTCCAAAGCACCCACCACTATACCCGCACTCCTTATGTAAATCAGTCTAGCCAATGGAACCAAGTTCAAGAGTAGATCTCACATCTGTTTAGTGAATTTAGTGATATTTTTTCCATAAACCTGATTTTGTCCATGGTCCGGGGCGTGGAGGGGTCTCCAGTGTACAGGGATTTTCTTTTATTAAACTAAAACCAATGTATAAAGTCATTTCAAAAGCTGTAAGGATTTGCTATTTATTATCTGAATGAAATCCCTCTGTTCATGCTTTAACGGGAGAGTTTAATGTGCAAAGCAGCCTCGCCAAAGTAGAAGGCGCATGAACTGGCGGTAAGTAAACCATCTGAACCCATTTCCTGGACGGTAATTCACTCGCCGCGAGTCTAAGGGCTACTGCGTTTGGGTAGGATTCTGCACTTATCGCATATACATTAAAGTGCATGCGATTAATCACACGTGAGTCAGGAGGTGGCAGGCTTCATATGCCTGCATATAACACCATCCACGATCAATCACACGTGAGTCAGGAGGTGGCAGGCTTCATATGCCTGTATATAACACCATCCACGATCAATCACACGTGAGTCAGGAGGTGGCAGGCTTCATATGCCTGTATATAACATCACACGTGAGTCAGGAGGTGGCAGGCTTCATATGCCTGCATATAACACCATCCACGATCAATCACACGTGAGTCAGGAGGTGGCAGGCTTCATATGCCTGTATATAACACCATCCACGATCAATCACACGTGAGTCAGGAGGTGGCAGGCTTCATATGCCTGTATATAACACCATCCAGTGTAGACTTACACCGCGACAGGAAGATACCCCGCTTCTCATTGCTGAGCTGGGCATCCTAACCGTTAACCTTGATCACACGCACCCTCATTGGACTAAGTGAGTATATGTGGTGCAGGCTCAGGTGAGGAGCTGTATGATGGCGTGGCGTAGCGGTTAGGTGTGTTCTGTGTCATGCGATGAGCTGCTGGTTCTAATCCCTTTCTATCATGTTATGGTGGCTGCAGAACACTCTTTGTGCAGCAGGCGTGCCGTAGAAGCCCAGTTGTGATGGCGGTGTAGCTGTTGCATGTGATATGCGCTGTTTGTTGTGACTGTGTGTTAGTGTTATGTTTTTCTAGACCGGTTGAATGTGAGTATTTTTATTACAGATGAGCGTATGATCTTTGTCTTGAGCTTGGCGCGTGTCTTAAGTGATCTTCTCACCGTACTGGAGGTTCTTGGTTCTAATCTCCTTGATCCGTGTCAATTGCGTAATTCCCATGTTTTTGGAGTGGGTGAATTTGAGGATATGTGGAACGGACAAGCTGGTCTTTCCACCTTGAGTGTGGCGCACGTGTTAGTTGTATCGCTCATGGTTTGAAATGTTGGTGGTTCTAATCCGTTTGAGGTCTCTGTTTAGTGATTCCTTTGTGTAAAATTGTTTTCAGAGTGAGTGAATTTGTGTATTTGTATTACGGACGAGCAGACTCCCTCCGTTTGGAGGGTGGTGCACATGTTGGGTGCATTGCATGTTAAGCCTAAAGGCTCCTCGTTCTAATCCCTGTGAGGCCTGCATGTAAGTGTGGATATTTGTGAAATTATGTTTTTTTTTTCTAGTGGGTGAATTTGTGTATTTGTATTACGGATGAGCGGCTTTGCTCCATCTCCAGGGTGGTGCGTGTGATACGTGTATCACGCACCGTGCCGTGAGCTCCTGGTTCAAACCCCAGGAAGTCCTACAACTAGTCATTAAGTTATGTTTTTAGACTCTGTGCATTTGAGTATAAGTATTACGGACGAGCAAATTCGGTCTGCCACAAGGGTGGCGCAGGTGTCAAGTGTACTTACTTACCAAGCGGTTTGGTTTCTGGTTCTAATCCCCGTGAGGCCTGGCGAGCGGTTGCGATGCGGTGTGGTGTGGTGCGGTGCGGTGTGTAAGGTGTATGAGTATGATCGGTGGTGTGTGTAAGGCGTATGAGTATGATCGGTGGTGTGTGTAAGGTGTATGAGTATGATCGGTGGTGTGTGAAAGTGCTGTGCGTATGTGCGGGTCAGGATGATTGGGGGTTAGAGCCAGTCGGTAGTACACAACACCTTTTATGCTTTTTTCTATAAATGCTTAAAAAAATAATAATAATACGGCAGAGCGCATTTTTTTTTCACTGTAAGACCGCTGCACACACAGAGATATTGTCAGCGGCTGTACTGAGCCACACGGCAGCGAGCCATCAGCGCATCATCAGGTAGGCAACACTCCGAACCTTCAAGCGAAACCAGACTATGACCGCAGCATTGAGCAGGCAACACACCGAGCCTTCAAACCACCAGATGGCCGGATGCTCCACAAGGAGCTACAGGGAATCAAACCGTGACCACAACATATGGCAGGGAGGGCACCTAACCATCACGCCATCAGAAGGTTGGAGGCTCCTTGTCGCCATGAACATATAACGCCTGCGTGTGATGCACCAATAACATAACATCTAACATAATGCACACAATCTAAAAGGTGCACTACCTATTGCTTAGTGTGTCTAATTGCTTAGTGTGTAGAATTATGGTCTCAGGGTGAGCAAATTTGAGTATTTGTATTACGGACGAGCAGTTACATTTATCGAAAGTGTGGCGTGCGTGAAAGGTGTATTAGTTACTATGTGGAAAGTTATAGCTTCTAATCTCATTAGAGCATCTATCTCGGTGTATATATATATATATATTATGTTTTGCGGGTGCGGTGCGTGTGGCGTATGAGTATGATCGGTGGTGTGGGTCAGATAAAACGGGGGTGAGAACCAGTTAGTTGTGCGCCTGACCTTTTATGCCGCCAACGACAAAAGACCATGGTAAAAAAAATATATATAATATTGCTGCGCGCATATATATTTTGCGTTTAGAGACACGCTAGCGCATGTTTTCAAAGTCACTGTCTGCGTAAGGTTAGGTAAGTGGAGTCGTGGGGACTTGTACCGGCAGCGCTCCACTCGCGAGGCATCGCACCCAAACTCTACACCAAGACACAGCTGACATAAGTGCCTCTCCATGGACATATAATGCCTGGCTGCTCCCAACTCATTGCATAGGCATCCACTCTAACTCATTATGCAGCCACTCATAACTTCCATTAACAGCCTATTAGACCCGGGCGCGCTCCCAACCTCTCGGCCACAGCATTGCGGTTCATTGGCCTTTTTGTTGATCTCTTGGATCATTCTGACTACCTTATCAACACAGCTCTCCTACTGACCAACAGCCTCCTTTGACCTGTTTGTCTCGGAACGTGTTGCTGTTAGGCTGTTCCAAGACTTTCGGCTTCTCCCAGTAGTCTCCAGATGGCGACGATGATGGGATTTTGCCCCATTGCTAGCAGTGTGTCCAGAAAATACACAGTGTGAAAGTGTTTGAAACTCTTTTCTGGATGGAATGAGTGAAATGACTGTGGGGAGCGTCTGAGGCTTTTCTCCCCTTCTTTCCATACCATGAATATGTGAATGACGTAGCGATAGTATATTGTGACGCTGTGTCTCCCGGAATCTCGGCTCCTGGTCAGCCATAGTGTAGTTCAGGATCAAATAATTGAGAATGAGAATATATTATACAATTCTTGGGAGTACATTTCCTTGGGCCAGGATTTCTCTCTATAGATAACATTATACACATACACATGTAAATTATATTAATTCTATGCACGTACCATGGAATATTGTTTTGCACCTATGTTTTGTATATAATGTGTGGGTACTCTGTGACATAGCATGTGCCTTTTCAGCATGAAATGGAATATTACCGGTATTTATGGTCCTCTCAATGGGATAATGCCAGATCGCAGCAGCACCTTCTGTCAAACCGGTTCTTTGAGACAGTAGTCTTGTGACCGCGGACCCCTCGGAATAACCCAGTGTGTGCCCAGTTAACACAGCTGTCCGCTCTGAGACACGACTTAATAGAACGCACCCCTTTCATGCCAGCTTGATGCCTGGTGATGGCACTTGGATGGTTGACGTTGTGTCATTTTAGCCAATTGGGACTTGAAATTAAGGAGTGAATTTGTGACCCTGTGGACTCCATCGCCCCCAGAGAGACACAATATTCCAGAGCTGGGCAAATAGTTGCTTAACCCATGAATGCAACTTTCCTTAAATACGTTAGGAGCTCTTTTCTCTTTCATTAAACAGAGCGGAGGTCATTTGATCTATGCATTATAACCAGTCGCCAACAGAAACATTCCATAAGCAAGGCCCGCGGGTGACATTGTGAGTTTATATATATATAAACGGACTATATACAGTTTTGAATAGTATAATTCATGTTTATTTAGATACAGAAGACAGGCCTGCTTAGAATAGAACAGAAACGTAAACTGTGCTGCATAAAAAACCTGTATCTCTGCATTCCCTTCTTCTATAGAAGAAAGGACGTCCTCGGACAATATAGCACTCTGTTCAATGATGCATGTTATATACCATAACATACCATAAAGCATCCCATTATCAATGCAGAGAACCAAGGGCAGACGAGTCTGCCGAAACCAGAGCATACCCCAAACCATGCATTTGTTAGTAAAATTATCTGCTCTTTGCTTTCAATGGGATAACTTAGCCCTTTATTTGTCTCTTTACTTTTTTTTTTTCTTCATTTTCCACGAATGGACTCAACACCATGTTTGACATTGTGCTTTTAGTTTATTTATGAAAATTATTACAAAATCTATTCAAAACATTTCTAACATGATTTACAATACTGAAAATATTTAACAAACAATGAAAACAACAACAAAAAAACACAAACACAATTCCAATGGTCTGGTACCAACACAGGGATTAGGCCAATATATTCCTAATTGTCAGAAAAAAGAGAGGGGCCAGCGTGCGGCTCACAGGGCATTCTGGGTAATGCGCCATAAACATATGTTCCCTCTATACAAAACCACACCCGGTCGCTACACAGTGTACAAAAATAAGGAAGATTATCTAGTTTTTAATATGTCAAGGCACTTAAAATACACACTTAAAATGTTAATCAGAATTGGTTACATGATGTACCACTTCTGTTCTTTATAACACTTATTCTCTGATTTGAAGAAGAGATCTGAAAAGTGATCTTAGCCACATAGCAATTCCACTGGTTGCTATGGTGATAAGACTGCTTTTAAATGTTTAAAAAAAATGTTTGCACCAGACTAGCGCTCAGTAAATAACCTCCAATATTTCATATAAGTCATGTTGAAATTGATATCTGACACCTGTTTTAAAACGTTAAACTGTCTGAAGGATGTGAGCAGATTGGTCACGGTGATCAGCACACAGGGTTACAGGGACAGATTCAATTGGTGGATGAAATTAAGCTATCCGAACATCTATTACTTAAGATTACCATTAAATTTAATTTTGCGAGGGACAGTTTCACCGTCAATCACATGGCCATTTCAAAAAGGTAAACATCAGATTGTAGTGAAATACCTTATCCTACGTACATCCCTTGTGATTTAAATACTGTGAAATGTGATGATTTCCGCTTTCACACAACCCCGTAGTGATCAGCTCTGGTGACTTTTGAACGATGCCGGCATCTGGGCTGGTACGGTGGTCAACACTTGATTTTGGAAGACGAAGATTTTAATCCTCTCAAAAACCCACAGGAAAATCAACAGGACGCTGACATATTGGATCCAAGCAAACTTTATCATCTCCCAGAAGCCCGGCAGATATGTGCCGATCGTTAAGGAATATTCCACGGGAAATAAGGAAAAGGTTCCACACGTGGCAAGAAGGTTTTGCAGGAAATCACAGGAAATAAAAAGCAGACAGGAAACAGATGGAAGATTTCTGCTGGCTTAAATAGTGAGGAACAGCCCCATGGTACTGAATACTAAAGAGTTCTTATGGTTTAGTATTCATCAACATGATGCTGTCAATCAAGGGCTCCATCTGTCACTAAAAGGGGGCAGCTTCCATGCATTTTGCTCTAGTAACCACCCCCAGCCCCGATACAGTGAGATCACGCACCCCAAAGTACAGGACAGGATAATACATGGAAATTAAACGTATACTTAAATGTCAAAGAAGGATATGAAATCGATTCCACTGGATATCGGATAATTGCGTTAATTACAAACGGGTCAGACGCAGCTCTTCCTACAAGCCAGACTGGGCTAGGGTTGTCCAGGATGGTAGTAACTGTAACAAGAGGAAAATGATCATGGGAAAGATGACTTTTGTTTAGTGAGCTTCTGAACAGGACAAACTCGAAAAGCCTCTGTAAATCTTACCGTTTCTCTCCTGGTAAACGGCAATTATGTTTGTGAGCTCGTAGGCACTCGCGAAAGGGCTTGTTCCGTTAATCACAGTGAGCTGTCGTGTAGGAGAATCGTTAATGAATAAGTCAAAGAGTATGACAAAAGAAAAACCTTTCGATCCTAACCTTCATATGACCTTTCTATTTGATGGGTTTTTGCTGTGACATGTTTCTCATCATATGTGACTTCACCTACTATTCCTGTTGCGCACCTAAAAAGATAAACAGCTCTTACATTGTATCTTGTGTCCAGTCCCTGGTGCTTGAGGGGTTCTCGTTGCTGCAGTCTCAGGTCTCCATTGATATAAAGCTGCGCTCCAGGAATGGGTGAGGAGTGCTGAATCAGCACCATGCTCTGCATTACAAAGGTTGACATCCTCTGAAAGGCAAAAGTTACCAATTAGCATTATAGGAGTAGCATCATATTTAAATTGCCATTTCTTAAATAAATAATAAAGGTCTACCTATGTCATAAAGTTATAATCTTTAAACACAAGGCCAAAATTACCCCTGGCACGTGCCTAGCTCAGTATATATTATATACACTCCTAGTTACTTTACTGAGCTGTCAGCAGCAGCCTTGCCTACACATGTATGATCCATTGTGTATCTAACTTACAGAAAGAACTCTTCTATTATCTCTTCTCCATGTCATTCATCCTCTTTGTGCAAGGCACTGGGATATGATGTCATATACCTGCCCTCTGTCATAAAAGGTTGTTTAACTGCAAGGTAGTTATATTGCTGCTTTTATGGTGACATTTTGGACGCCTGTTGGTACGACAGAGCTTTTTTAACTTCCCAATATTCAATATAATAGGAAAAACAACAAAGCAAATCAGGCACTTGCTTCGTTTGCCATGACTGCCAGGTTTCACCATAGATACAGAACTGGGTTTTGTTCTTGTGATTAGGCGACTGGTTTGCTCACTTACATACAGCTGGTAGGAGAAGGTTAGAATAAGCTGCACGCCGTAAATATTCTCTGTGGCCTGGAGAGGAAGCTCCAATCTGAAATACAGTTGGTCCATTTTGCCATCTTGGTTCTTGTCTTCTTCCCTGGCCTAAAAGACACAGATTTTGCACATTACATATTTACTAAGTCATACACCTAGCGATAGCCCATGTATCCCGTGTTTATTTAGATCAATTATTTATAAAGTGTATTCTTTGGCTTACCGACACCAGAGGCAATCTGAGTCTGTCTCCGACCAAGCTGTTAAACTCCTGGAACGTGCTCCATGCCACATACCCCCCACTGGGGTCGTTCATGGCGATCAGTAGCGCCTCGTACTGGAAGCGGACATGTGGCTGCTCTTCATAGGTGCTTTGCTTTAACCAGAAGCCTGCAATGAAGCAAAACATATTATAGTTTAGCAGCTAGAGCCCTTTCAGACTGTTCGGTAAAAGGACAATATCTCACCCTGGCTTCTATAGGCGACCAACAGCGGAGGGATGTAGGTTAGTCCCAGAACCAGCAGCAGAAAGAGCGTGGCTTTGGAGCAGACCCTGGCTCTGTATCGTATAAGCGCGGGGTGCGAGTATATCTCATACAGAGCCATGATCGGCAGCTGTGCAATCAACCAAATACAGCAGGGGCACAGAGCTCTGTGGTGTTTTGCTTGTCCAGGTTGCGGGGTTATTTATTGCCCCGGGATCAGTATGGTTATGTGTGCGGGGCGAGCCTATTGATCATCAACTCTTATCTCTCTCCTTTAATAACAAAGCTGCCCTTTAAATTCTGTCTCATCTCCCTTACAGGCCTCCCCTCCTGGGATCTCTCTGCCCCTCTCTCCTAGGTTCCCCCGTAGCTGCACCCACCATCCCACTCCACAGCCCCAGCCACTATGTCCCCCGCCCTAAGCCCTTCGTTAACCGGTCACAACGGAGGAGAGTGTCAGGATCCGGTGACTTGCGTTACGACAGCCCGGGAGGCACTCCGCTCTCAAACTCCATAACCACGGTCACCATGACAACGGACGCTTGGATCCGGAACGTCCTCTTCCAGGATACCGGAAGTAAATTAGTTAGCACCGCCCCAGGAGCGATGCCCGTTAGTGACAGTTATAATTCTGCTGCGCGATGCGGAAATCGCATAACTGCGTGTGACGAATGTATGTGCATTTATAAGAATGATGTAATAAATAATACACATTACATAATACTGTGCGGAGACTGCAGAGCCCTGCGAGACCCTCATACCCAGCAAACACTCTGAGCTCCTACAAAAGAGGGGCATCGGGATCTGGGACCCAAAGAGTAACTGCCCCTGCTGACACTTGATTACATAGCATAAAGGGGGCATTAAAGAAATTATATAGGCTTATGATGCACAGAACGCATGATGCCTAGCATTCCTGGTGTGTGTGAGCAGGGCAGTGAGGGGCATCACAGAGCGCTCTGGCATCAGGCCTTCTAAATGCCCCTCTTTCCCAGGAGCGGAGAATGTTTGCCGGGCACAATAAATACCCGACCCCTGTAAACTCCTACCCACGACATCTTAATCCCCCCAGCCTTGTGGAGGCCATTATCATCTATAGGGGTTCTGTAGGATGTAGGAGAGCACTCGGGTCATTCCATTGGCTACTGTAAAGGCACTGGGCCCTGGAAGATCTTAGTCCCATTCTTATACCTGTATGTACAGTACTGCAGGACTGGGCCGGGGACAACTAAGCAGCGTGAGAGATTACATTATTATACAGCAACCCACTGCGCAACCCAAACTGCTGCTGGAGCCACTGGCCCACCGGGCATGTGCCAGTCCAGGCCGGCAGTAGGAAACTGCATGAAAGTAACTGCACCTTTAACGCATTCCCCGTGAATAAGGAAGGGTCCAGTTAAATACAGTGCGCTGTAATGTACTTTATACACCTATTAAAACAGTGATGTCATATAAAACGCCCTTGGAATTCACGTGCAGGGTGGGGACCTCCGAAAAGCCACATCGGGCCAGTAGGACCAAGCTGGGCTACTCAGAACAAATAACAACTTTGTATTAACTATCTGTGGCTGCTAAACAATGGGGCAGAATGCCATCCACAATACAACTACATAGAACGAACAGTGATCAGCGACCTACACGTCATTAATCTTCAGCCAAATAATATTAAATACGCCTTTACATTTTATTGCACGCGTTTCCCCCCTCAAATCCCACCACCCCAGCCCTCCCCATCTACTAAAAAGAGGGGCACTTGTTTTAGGGGGTGTGGTCGGGGCGTGGCTAGATGGCTGGTAGCTATTTATATATTTAAGTCATTGAGAAAGGATAATGTATTTTATTTACACTTTATTTGTAAACATTATCTGTTGTTTATAAACATATTACTCTGCCATTCACTCACTCCAACCTCCTAGCAAAGAGGGGGGGAGAAGGGACTGTCGCTTCTAAAGTGGGAGACTAGGACAGTATGTTTTGTGCAATGACTTGGCATGCTGCCATGGCTTTGGCTGGCTGAGCATAATGGGTGCTGTAGCCCATAGCAACTCAACTATGACCAACCCACCTATTCCTGTACTAAACAGGAGAGTCTCCTGCAGACGCGAAGCCCCGGAGGTGGAGGGGACAGAGCAGTTCATTCAGTTATTAAATGGTTCGCTATTATTTATGATATACATTATTCTATATGTCATTTTTAAAAACAGCCCTATACCGACAGCTTATTACATGTACACACATAGAGCTAGCTAGAAGCTCCTGCGCATGCTCCGTCCACCTCTAAGCCCTAGCTGGTATCCCCCATTCCCCCTCCTTAAATGGTGGGTGGGGTCTGTGCCAACCAAGCCACCCATCCCGGAAGTTTCGTCATTAGGAGTGCCGCCCTGTTGTTGTTGTCGCTCCTGTCACCGCTCCCGGTAACATGAAGTGGATGTTTAAGGAAGACCACTCGCTGGGTGAGAATAAGGGGTGATCGTGTCACCCCACGCTGATTTACACGCGTGGACTGTCATTTCCTGACACCTGCCCCTGGCCTTCCCACAGCTATAGGAGCCTTACCCTTTGTTTACATCCGTAATGCCACCATCATACCCCCTGTTACATTAACCCTATCATACCCATAACCCACCCTTCATCCTGTACACTGTATGTCTGCCATCTGAAATGGGGACTCCACTCTCCCTGCCCACCGTACAGAGCCTCTCTTCTCCCGTTAATTTACCCCCCCACCTTTTGTTTCTCTTAGTCTGTTGTTCCAAATGTCCTATACATTCTTTACCAGCACCACCCTCTATTACCCTTTTTTAAATTTCCTATCATAGATTTCTCGCCCATAGCTCGCCATTCTCACCCTCACTTCTGATTTACCGTGACATTACCAAAGCTCACTCCCCACCTTCGCTTGTCACTTTTTGGATGGCCGTATGCCATACACAAAACCTAGGCTGGCGGGTAGGATGCTAATAACGCAATCCAAACATATAGCCTTCTGACATAACCAATTACTCCAATGCCATCATTGAGACATAACGGTCCTATGACCTGACATGCGTTAACCATACATCATACACACAAAACCGCGCGGCAAGATCAAGCATCACCAGTGACTAAATAATCCAATACGACCCCATGGCTGTACACCCGTAATCCCGTTAACACATCCTAACAGCGTCTTAAACGGGCATCTGTTTAATCAAATTGATACGTTGTTGATTGATGTCTTGGCAGACGTTTGATTTCATATACCACCCAATGTGACCCTCTGTGACACGTTCTGCTTTGTGCTTTCAGAACACAGGTGCGTGGAGTCGGCAAAGATCCGAGCCAAGTATCCAGACCGAGTTCCGGTAACTTATTTTTGTTTTATTTATACCAGCGACCAATAAATTATTCAGGTTTGGGTGCATTTGCCTGGACTCTCTGTGCGTTCTGCCTCTAGTCTAGCTTGTGCTTTACTTCCGTTTCTGATGTTTGAATGTACAGCAACGTGCACGTCATGTCTGTATACTTTTTATCTTCTAAATAATACGTTTGGTTTGTGTCCAGTGATGAATGAATATGTAATGTACAAGGTACCGGTCTGGCTAAAACCCATTTTTATTTTGTAATGAGAAACCACACTTATATTTAGCCCCCGACATTTAACAATAAGTGTATTGTTTCCCGGTTGCTCCGTTGACCTCATTGGGTTGAAATCTGCCGTGTAAAATGAGCACTTTTATAACCTTTCCATAAGTCGCAGCAGTATCGTGGTCATGGGAGCAGGTTCCTTCCATGTTGGAAAGGGCCGCAGAATGCCAAGGAAAGCCCATTCTATGCCTTCTTATGTAGTCTGGGGTAGCTGGAGTGAGAAAGCAGTTACAATTCTGCATATAAAACTGTATCTACTAAATTCCAAATAAAAACAAGGCGTCCGTATTGCTAGGATCTATTGATTTGTGTTAAAAAAGAAAAGACAATTAATTTCTGTATTGCAAAATAAAGTAGTAAATCAGGTATGTGGTATGTGATACGATACAATGTGCACACGCTGACTATTAACACAGGAAGCAGTTAGTCACTGGATGATGTATAATACAAAGCTGAAAGAAATGTGCATATTGTTGCGTGCCACGGATAATTAAAGCTCTGGCTTATGTGTATTTCTCTAGGTGATTGTGGAAAAAGTGTCAGGTTCACAGATTGTGGACATTGACAAGCGGAAGTACCTGGTTCCATCGGATATCACCGTAGCGCAGTTCATGTGGATAATCAGGAAACGGATCCAGCTGCCATCAGAAAAAGCTATCTTCCTGTTTGTAGACAAAACTGTCCCCCAATCGAGGTGAGATGTTGTACGAATCTAACCGGTGGGACACAAGCCGTGCCCCTTTCAAACAAACCCACCTTTAAAAAAGGACGAAACGCTGGGTTTTATCACATAAAAGATCTGTAATAACATTTCTCACCGAGCTGATTTGATTTGCTTCTGTTTCTAGCCTCACTATGGGACAGCTGTACGAGAAAGAAAAAGATGAAGACGGCTTCTTGTACGTGGCGTACAGCGGCGAGAACACGTTCGGCTATTGAGCTTACTATCGACTTGTGAATCTTGTAAATAGGTGGTTTGAGTTGGACGCTGTGCATCACGTCTCACCCCGTAGTTTAGATACACATTAACTGGATGTATCTCGGTTGTACAGACGCTGTGTTTTTCTTGTAATTATCTGTCGTGTATTTTAGTTTGTTGTGCTGTGTGATTTAACCCTGCAGTAGCCGGAGGAGCAGGGCCACGCACCTTCCCCACTGGCATGAGATAAACCCCTTCAGCGCCAGAGGGTGTTGCCTCCCGTCTCCTGGCATGGTTAGTGTTAGCAAAATATTTATAAGCATTTCGAATACTAAGACGTGCAGTTCAGTAACATAATCACATATGTAGTATTCAAAATAATCCTGGGTTCTTTTTGATTGATAGTTTTTGCTTATTTAAGTTGTAGAATTCAAGCTGTTAGTTAACGACTGTTACCGGTACCAATATTCAACTTTACAACTTCGCTCAGAGTGAACCGTACAATAAAATGATTTCAGAGACTTACATTGCTTGCGTCACTCCTTTTATTCACACGGCTTTTATCAGATGGATAGATAATGGATAGAGCATCGTTGTTCGGCTACTAAAAATTGTCCGGTAAATTAATTCGGAACCAAAACCAGGTATGACCCCGTTCACTATAGAGGTAAACCGTGCTTTTTTTCCAAACTCTCCACAAATTGTTAGCGTTCCGGCTACCGTGTGTTAATAACAGTTCGGAATTAAAACAATCTCGTTTGAATTTATGAACAGAATGTTCTAAAATCACTAGTAACAATCACATTTGCAAAAGGTTACATTTCCTGACAATATGTTCATTGGGTGGGAATTCACCTGTTATGATGAATTACCGTGTTGAAGAACCAGTGTCATGAGACGCAGTGATGGTGATGCATGGAACTCCCATCACCAAACTACAACTCCCATGAGCCTTTGCCAGCCTTACAGAGGCTAGCAGAGGCTTGTACATGTTTACGGTAAATGTACTCCCTATCGGACAGCCACTGCATTGCGTACGTACAGTTCAATGTACATGGGCTGGTTTTCTGATTGTAGGCAGATGTAAACAAAAAAAAAAAGTCACCTTACTGTATAGTCTGCCATGATGATGAACTTTAATGACAATCTTATAGTAAAACCATAGCCGGCAATGTGTGTAAATGCAGCTTTCAGGTAAACTGAAGGTAATCACGCGGCGTTTGGATCCAAGATGTGAATGTTTGTTCCCGTAGCTGCCTCCAGGCTTCCTGGTAAGTGGTGGCTGCCTCTTTGTAATCGCAATATGTCTTCAGTTCTCCAACGCTAAGGTTAAGCAGAGCATACATGACGTTACATACAGCACTTTTAGAGAACAGCGTTAGAAAAGAAATGTCTCCTCACAATTACAGTAATAAAGATACCTACAAGAATAGAAAAAACAATGGTAATTAATCCTTTGTAAAATTACATATGTACTTCAAAATCTGCAAAGCCTGTCAAGAAATAGAATGTAAACGTAGAATTGTATGATTTATACAGCAGATACCTCTAAATACTGTCAATGCATCCCTGTTTTTAGGTCCTATAGATTCCTCTGTATGTGTGGTTAGACAAACTGACATCTAAAGAAATGTAAAGACGAATTGTATTCGGCTTGAAAAAGATGCCTTCCGAGGACCCGAAAGCTTATACAACTTTACACCTTTTTCTATGTTGACTCGAAAAAACCCCATTGTTTTAATACCGCCATGTACTTTTCCTGTTGATTAGAACATCAGCAAATATTGTTATCTATATAAGTAATAAAAGGGATAATACATGACCCAAACGCTAAGCCGAGCAAATTTGTTTAGAAGACCCAACCTTAAAAGGAACAGCTGCATTCTATACGGTATCTGAGAGCAGCACATCTCCTCCTGCAGACTGTTTACAAAGGACGTGCCTGGAAGTGGCTTCAGGATCAAAGATAATGACATCCCGGCAGGTAATGGCCCTTCCATTGTGCGATTAAACACCCCTTGTTAGAAACTGTGAGCGCTCGGAGATAACGCTCCTGTGTAAACACCACGTAGGGAGATTTAACTCACCAACGCTCCGATGCATTATGAAAGGCCAACCTTGGGAAGTTCCTCCAAAGGGGTCAAGCTGCTCTAGTATAATGCATGCAATCAAGCTTTTACAGCAAGGAAAGCTTACTGGGATTGGTCCTTCATAACGCCGAACAAGTAAAAAAATATATAAAAAAATAAAACCTATAAATCTTATAAAACGTATCTACAACAGAAACACGCTCCCTTTATTAATGTGGACATGGCTCGTACCCTTCGTGTCCTCAAGAACAACGTTTTTGCAACCAGTACCATGACAAACTAAACGCCAGCTCTGTGTATTAGTTACGTGGCATTAGTAAGTGGCACGGACCATATCCAGATTGGTTGATACATTCGATGTAGGTTTGAGGTGAAATTAACGTTGCCATACAAACGACGGCTGTCATTTGCACATTACTCTCCAATTTTGGATGCGGTACATAGGCAATAAACCCCGCAGCGGAGTATCCGTGAGGGCGAGGCCAGCTCCTGGGGACAAAGTAAATTGGTTGTTTTTACGGTGCTCTGAAATCAGATGTGTTCTCCTGGCAATAGAAGGTTCATTCATGAAACATGGTCCGGGAGCTCCACACAAGAGCTGGAAACATTTGCAGACATTAGACAATATTTCCTGGCAGAGGGACAAAGTGTGACTGCAGCCAGCGAGAAACCTAGGAGTGGTCGTGTTTAATCACTGGAGACTAATTTGGGGAAAAAGCGCTCAAAAGTAGTGTATATTCCTACACTGTACATAATTGCAACAATCATCAACATGACATTCATACATTAACAAGGATGATCCTGCACATCAGAGGGCTGATCGGCCGTAGATCTCCTCTGAACAATCTTATCTAACAGATATTAGATGCACCCTCTGCCTCTAACTTACACCAAACATGTCACATCCCATTTAAATCTAAAACCAGCTTAAACGCTCTTATTCTGCCACCATATTCACCAAGTCGGGGTTACATTCCATGATTAAACCTTCTCGATGTTAGCGACAAGCATGCTGGCCTTTTCCAAATAAATCTCCCAGCCATGAGATAATAATTTAGTTTAGTAGTATCTAATGATCTATGTAAAAGACATTATTATTGATGCCCATTCCGCATTCATAATCGTGTACTTACGCATGAATTTACCGACAGGTTTCTTGGGGAAACACACAAAACTCCCTTTACTAAAGAGCATGCAACAAAACACCATATAATATGCATCCGATGCACGTGATTTACATCGCAGACAATCATTGGGGCTTATTCACCGAACCATGAGCTGCAAGTAAGGAATAGTTCATCTCGCTGTCTATACTGTGAACTTCGCTGGCTCAAACATTTTATCTCTCCTCATCGCCTAGTTAAGCGAATAAGCACCCCGTGTGCTTCACTGGTTGCTTTACCTGAGGGACCCAGAGAGCTGCTCCGGTGGAAATCTCTGAACCAGTTGCCGGAATGCTGCAAACAGCTCTGCTTTACAGATCCGTGACCTGCGGAAGATGGGAATAGTCAGCCACCTTTGCCGTATATTACTTTCCTTGAATGTTAAATACAGGACTTGTGATATATGTATAGTTTTCAGGATACCTGGGGTTTAAACTGCAGCAGTGGGCAACTGGTTTAGCTCTTCTTACCTGGACTGTGGGCTTCCAATCGCCTTTTTGGTTGTCCCTTGCCTGTAGCCATTTGCCGTGACGTCTAGCGGCTGGTGTGGCACCGCGCTCCAGCTAACAGCTGCAGAAAATGTTTGAAGAGAGTCAGGCTGCCGAAGGAAGTAAAACTGATTGACGTTCTAACATGAAAGGACAGGGTGCAGGTAACAAGAAAAAAATAGAACATAGAGGATAAGCATATATTTATCTGCATAGAAAAGTAAAGTCTTGCCTTCGCTTTTATAAAGTTAGAAGGGCTAAAACCTAATCCTTAATATGCAGTTAATGCTGCAAAAACACTACTATGACATTATAATGATTCTGATTTGCAGTCAGACTGAAATATGGAGAGATTGTGTGGTAGTAATAACCCACAAAAAGGGTAAAGAGTGTCAGGAAAGAACCTGCTAGACTGTGAAGGCCTTTCTGCGCATGTACTGGGATAAAAACCTGAGGGAATGCATCTTTAGCAATTATCCAAATGCTTGTTCAAAAGCAGACACAAGGATCTCATTATATGGATAATCCTGTGTTAATTATGATATTGCTTGGGTGTCAGGTGAGAATTTGATACTATTTTGGGCAGAAAATACGATGGCCAGCAAAACATTGTCTCACCTGCCCCGCATGGAACAAGTTTTCTGGTGCAGTCCTTTTCCGTAAGGGCATCCCTTCCATGATGAAAATGCAATTTTGACTGCAAGATTTGCGCTTTTTCTATACGAAATCCCTCTGGCAGCGATGCCACGTTAAGGCACCTGAAAAATAAGAAAAAAGGTCAAGTCACGCTCCCTGACCCGTGTTCTGTACATAGAACCGTGGAATACGATGGTGCAATACAAACAATAATAGTTAACAAATGATAATATAGCACAGTGCATTTTGGACCATATATCACCTGTTGATAAGCGCTCGCTCCATAGCATCTTGGCTGAATGGACACTTTCCGACCACAACCGCAGACAGATAGATAGGCCTCTGCAGGCAGTGCATGAGGAGAGCTCCCTGGCAGCCAAGAACATTCCAACGAGCCATCTTATCACTGCACGACATAGACAAAGTACGATCCCCGCGGCCTGGTTTGATGCGGAGTACCCCAATGCAGTGATAATCAACCCCCGAGTTACGACTGTCCTGAGTCTCTCCTGGGACACACTTTGCCCCAGTCCTGTACACATCCGCCAAGGGCACTGCATCAGAAACCTTGTATTCTTGGTGAGGAGGTTCAGCCCCATTTGCCGTCTCTCCCTCATCACGTTTTAACTTCTTATTTGTGGTACAGAGGTCGTCACCATTCCTCTTCCTTTTGTAGGTTGTGTCACCTGGTTTTTCACTATAACTCTCTGATGTTATTGTTGGAAAAAGCTGATCCTCACTGGCAAGCATAGGTATTATGGAGGCATCTCCACCTAATGCCAAAAAAAGAGAATCAAATTCATTTTACAAGGCAAGTAGTCATACGGAGAAGCAAAGTCAATACCTCGCGCATACGTGAAACCTTCCCATTGTGTTAGAGATGTCGTCACTGCATCCCATAGAGCATTGCATGAATGGCGGCTTAGCCCAGGAAAAGTTACTTGATATATTTAATCACCAAGAAATAAACAAAAGACAATGCACCATAATTATTGACAGAGCACAATAGGGTATTAAATTACCCTTCTAACTAATACTTACATGGGGTATGGCTAGTAAAAAACACAAACGAGATCTCTGGCTTTAATATCCATTTCCCTTCCTCAGAACTCGGAATAAACACACAGTCTGGGACCTTTGACATGGTCAAGGATAGTTGGTGTAGCAGATACCTGCGCAAAGAAACAACCATCAGCTTAATAGTAAAATGGTAGAGATTTGCCTGAGACAAAAGAAGACACGGGAGACGAGATGACTCTCCCATGATGCTCAGAATGTTACACAAATATGTAATCATAACGGGTTCCAAACATCGAGCAAATAAAAAGGAATTAAACGTAATAACGAGAACGCAGAAGCTTGTTATCTTGTCAATAGATGGTTTGCCGTTAATCTCCTCCTCTCTCTCCTAGTCTAACAATATTGTCTTTCATTTTCCGTGACATTCATCATGCCCAAATAATAATGATGCACAATAAAGAATTCCTACCTCTGAAAACTCCTCTTTGCAATTATTTCTGCATGACTGTCTTGTAAAACATCGCCTACACGAGAAAAGGGAAAATGCAGGTTTTATTGAGGGAATGTTGTAAACCCAGACAAATACTCTTATTAAATCAACTTTAAGAGCTGCGCTTTTCTGCTCAAATGCCCGTTTCTTGCACCACTGAAAGGCGCGGAGAGCCTTAGGATGTCATGGGGGGACAATAGACACTTCACCGCCATGTGCCACGTGAAACCGATAAAAAAAACATATATAGACAATTCAAAATATTGTAATACTGTATACTATTGTACGAAACACACACCTTTTCCATTTGCTACATATAAGAAGTGATTCCTACAAAGTCTGACAACAGGTCTGATAAGCCTAGCAATCTGCTTATGAGACCGCTTTGTGTTATTTGTGGTCATCAAAACACGACAGAGGCAGGTTAGTAGTGTTCAATACAGTTCTATAGCCATTATAAATGTTCACTAATAAAATCAGAGACGTGATTGAAACATAGAAAGTATTTAACTGTATACATTAAACACCTTCTACTAGCATAATGCTGTAAAACAGGAGTCCTTACCAGTCTTGCGTATCTTTGACTGCCCAATGCATTTAGTTCCAGTTCCCATAGCAACCACTATAATTGGGGGAAAAAGGTTAAACGTAGTAAATGTAATATTAACCAAATAATATTAATCTAAGCAAAATATATATATATATATATAATACTGTGCTAAAAAGCTTGAAGATTTCGAAGTAATGATTTTGAGTGAAAAAATGCCGATAGCTGGCAGAATATTAGAAATGGTACATAAATATAAATTAGGTCAATCTCTCAAACATCTCTTTATTGCCCTCAATTATAAGCAAATACAGATCTTCTATGTTACTCTAACTAACAGACGTAATAACACGTGTTAATGGTATTGTCAATTTTGCATAGTGTAAATGTTAATGGTTCGTGGTCCCCTATTGCAATATCGTTACGGAATCCGCTGGCGATGATGATGAATGATTACCTTATTCTTCATCGTAAAAGCACATATAAGCATTCCTTCTGTGAGAGCGCCATCTAGAGGATGCTATTGGGTAGTACGGCTACACAGAATGAATGGGGTTTGTATACTAAATAGTCACATTACCACTTCTGCACATTCAAATAACTAAAGGGGTTAACGCTGCGCCACAATGGGGGGCAAAATCTAAGAGCGCACTTGCCCCATAACGCTACGTAGAAACAGAATTGCACTTTAGATACCGCAGCTGCTTTGCTGGTTTCTTTTAATGCATGTCAAATAATTTTAGGTGGGAAGCAGCACACTTTATGGCATAATCGCCTTTTTGTGCACAGATTTGACAGATGCAGTACAGAAAAGTCTTGCCGCCAAACAGTTTGCACGGACGCGACTGCATCCATTATTGAGTCATTCAATCTTTTACAATCTAACAGCCGAATGACATCACGATGATGAAGTCAGAGGACTGTCTGTAAAGGAAAGCTTCATCCGGACGTGAAATAACATTTTGTTCACTAAAGCCACAGCCGTACCTTTCTTAGTCGCGCCTTTCTCCGGTATGAGTTCTACTTGTATAACAGCTGCCATGAGGGTCCACTCCCTGCTTGTGTCTGGCAGCCCCTGTTTGGGTAACTTGGTTCTGTAATGTTCATAACTCAAAGCAGCGATCTCATCGGCAGTCCACGGCCTTTAACGATAAAATAAATATACGATGTGACGGCTTCGTTACATTCTCTAATTATAATGACCTCAAAGGGAAGTGGATACAAACATGCAGTGATGACATCACGTACGCGAAACGAATACCTTATGCAATCCATTTTATATTAGAAACACAGAATTAGCTGGCAGATCAGATCCATCGGGCCGTCTAATCTGCTTTAGTTTCCTGCTGTAAAGATCTTAATCAGGCGTGGGTTTTGTCAGGTTCAGAAGTCATATGATCTTATAAATGTTTAATTTCTCTCACAGCATTGGTCTCTACCACTTCTGCTGAGTGGCTGTTCCACTACTCTACCACCCTCAGAGTACGGCAGTATTGATTAATATTTTGGAGAGCTGCGCAACGTATAGGTGAAATTCCTAGCTGTACTAACTGACACGCGGACAACTCGAGAGCATAACGGCTGCATAATAATAATAATAATAATAATAATAATGTAATTTCATGTATTAGGTGCAAAACACCAGCAAGCAGGATGATGAATGGCAAATAAATGGCACTGAAGCCGCATGTCGGTCACCCCTGCCATCTGCTGTTTTATTGCACAGTAAAGTGACACCGGACAGGATACATTTCCAGAACCGAAGGTCCGAGCCAGACAGGATCTGCAGAACTGCCCTCCGGGTAATATAATGACGGCAGGCTGGGGTGCCTTAACCGGGACCGACCTGCATTGTTCGCCCTCCATTACAGACACCGATCTGCGGGGTACGCCGCCCCCCACTTTCCAACAGGCTAGTATCCTCGGTGGTAGCGGCTAGTTCCTACCCAATAGAAGGATTCTGGTGACGTCAGCAGACCATGTGACTGTTTGGTCACATGGTACAAAGAACTACAGGAAGAAGAAGCAGCAGCAGCAGCAGCGCGGGAAGTGCAAATGACTGTAAATGGACTGGGCTGCTGTTTCTTTTTTAATAACGTGGGATGTGAGGATGAAGTTTTAACAAAAGTACTGATAATACAGAATATTATGGCGGCAGAAGGAAACTTAAATCTGTGAAATAATTCACAGTGAGTCTCTCTCTCTCTCTCTTTGCCGGTGAGTGTCTCTCTCTCTGTGCCGGTGAGTGTCTCTCTCTCTGTGCCAGCGAGTGTCTCTCTGTGCCAGCGAGTGTCTCT
>VKOC01000004.1:14295624-14305757 GCA_009364415.1 Spea multiplicata
AGAACATGGGTGAACCTCATCATATACATATATACAATACCTGGCTCTGTTTTAAACAGTAGTCTCCCAGAAATTGATGTCTGCCGACATTATTTAGGCTGTAAGCCTCTGGGCCAGGGATTTACAGTGTCTGAGTTTGTCTGTTTGCTGTATAAACTGGTAAACGGTACGAAGAGACAATCCAGTGATCCACATGAATGGGGCGATTAATCCTTGGGGTGGGGGTGGCATTGAATGGCTCGACCCAGCGGTACTAAGGAGATTAACAGACTCCAAAAAGTCAAGTAAAGGCTCTACTTTATCTATCGGATTGCGATAACTATTTGGGAATCATTCATTACTATCACATTTTAATCACTGCCTTATGTTTTTCTTTCATGTGATAAAAGGAACTGCCTGTACACCATAGACGCTTAAAGTGTATATATTGTATGGTTTTATTAATAGCATTGATGCATTGCATGATCTATTTTATAATAAGTTACTTCCACCGGCTAAAAAGGCAATCTAGGCATCATAAGGGGTGCTGTTTGCTTAACTCTTTAGAAAGCTCAGGAAGTGTTCAGCTGTATCAGTGCAATGGAAAAAAGCTTCCTCCATATGTATGGAAAACAATATGGATACACTAAAACGGTGCAGAATTAGGATTTTAAATTCTTATTTTTATAGTTTACGGCAAACAAGATGGAAATAATGGAGAAACATTACAAATGGAAGTATTACCCGAGACAACAATGCAATCAAATGACCCCAACTGTTTCCCTCTCTAATTTGATATATACGGTATATACCCCACTTTACTAATGTATTCCAAAGCAAAACAGTCCTAACCTGAATCACTACACATGTTGTTAAGCAACAGCCACTAGACAAACTTACGCCAACAAATGTGTCATCAGAATGTTTTGGCAAATTATGGAAAACGTGTTTGCTCAATAAATCAGAAACAAAAATGAGTAAGAAATCGACAAGACGGGCAGTCTGTTCTCACCCCCAGCCAAGCGACATTATACCTTTTTTCGCCGTTTACGCCGATATAGACTTCAGGCCACAAGGACGCCATGATAGCACTTGGCGAACGGCTCAATTATTTATTCACTTAACTGTGTGTTAATTCCAGAAATCCCCAAACTATTAAGGATTTCCACAAATGGGTTTGAAACCCCCTTTTACTAATGGCCAGAATAAACAGTAAATTCTTGTATTCTTTATGTTCAGTATCTACCAGGTTAATTTTATACAACGTGCGCAGACAGTATCTGACAGGCCGTTTCTGGTCCCTTTAGAACAGATCTGGGTAACTTGCCAAACAACCGTGTGCCCGCGTGGTGCAGACATAGCACAGAATCTCCAAGATAAATGGTATTTAACAGGCAGACCCTGATTGCCCACGAGGGCCATTACTCTTTTCTGAGACTAATCCCTGATATAATAATGTACATAAACAGGACTGGAAAAAAATGTTTTAACTGGCCAAGGATTTACTGTATTTGACTTTTCTTTACTAGAAATTGTACAGCCTGAAGTCGAGTTCTTGGGAGGGCCCCTTTCCTCCCTGTAAATGAGTATGATATACTGTGCAGTGATAGCGAGTATAAGTGCAGGCTATTAGGGACCAATAAAACAGCGTGTCCTTGTATAACTCTCAAACAAAGACTGTTTTACCCATTCATATAGAGAGTTTAAGTATCTTCGTCTCATTTATAACCAACCCAAACATGGCACAGGGTGCCAGCTAGACTCCAGCACTGATGAGCCCGAAATGGGTAGAAACGTATGCAATGTATCCTGAAACTGCCATGTCCTGCAAATGGGTGGGACAGTTTCAGGATAAGTTTCATACGTTTCTACCCATTTTGGGCTCATCAATGCTCTGCCGGGGGAAACAGAAGAAAACCACTGGCGTTCTGTATGCCAACATGACTCGAGCCTATTAAGGTTTGCCTACTGTGAGTGTTCTGGTTGGGAAAGACTAAATTACTGCATTGAATATCTATATTTTGTAACTGGCACATGGAAAAGTGGGGCCCTTCTCATCACTCTCTCTTTTTCATACTAAGCCCACATACAGTATTGATATTCTTGCACCAGCAGTACAGATGCTTCTTCAGGGCCATACCGAATGCAGCAAAAGTACCCTTTTTGAATAGCAAAAAGCCAATAATTTACCGATTCATACAAACGGAGAAAACACTTTGGCAGTTCCTGATTAACCACTGCATACGCTCCGAGCATCTGTACGTTGGACAGAGAGGTCCATTAACAGTCACGGCGCTTCTCTCGCACAGACGTTTTAACCTTATAAAGGCATTCCTGATTTCCAGAAACCTCCGATGACTGGAACGTCGGTGACCTCCGAGCTGCCAAAACTCCTACAAACTAAATAGAAGCACTCCAAGAAGAGAGACAGTGAGCATAACTCACGCGGTCTGACAGAGACCACCTGGTAAATATGCCCGTATCGCAGGTACCAAGTCGGCTGCTGACGGTGCATGTTTCTCTACAAGTTTTATGGCCGGCGAGGAGGAGAACTTTCTGTGTTTACACTGAACAGCGAAGGTTCATTTCTGCCAGAGATATATTATTTACTAGAAATATTGCAGCCACTTTTCCCGAGCACCTGTCTCCTTCTGGTTTATACGTGGGCATCGGCAAAAGGAAGCTGTAACGGTTAGACAAGACTTAACAATTAGCTCCAGATCCAATTACCATAACATTGACATAACCCTGAGTGACAGTGCAGCCGCGCAGACACCAAAACAGACCGACGCGCGTCTCGTACGGAAATATTTATTTCGCACAAATCTACTCATTTTATTTATACTGGCGAACACACGCTATAGTTTTGTGCTTGGCCCGGATGGATAGTCTTGCTAAAAGCAAACTTACAACAGGCTCCCCCCCCACACAAAAAAAAAAGATGGGCTGTAATTATTTCTTCTGGCTCTAGAATTCTAAACAGGAAAAAAAGCCTGTTGTAGGACTCCATACTGTGCAGTAGTGAAAGACACTTGACTGGCGTTATCACACGTGGCCATTTAATAATTCCAGACACTAGGATATATTTTTGGTTTATTTAAGTGGTCATAAATTCTTCATATTTGTGTATAGATCACGAAATCGCCCCCTAATTACAAAATACCTGACATTCATAAACCAGATACAAATTATCCACTAACAGTATCTAATGCCCCAGTCATATCAAAGCCTGGGTCGTAGCGCGTGAACCAGCTAATACGGTTTTGCTCTAACCAAGTTTCTCATTTATCAGCAAAAAAAGATAAATATATATAAATATATATATATAAATATACCATATAGGTGCAATACGTTTGTCTATTTCAGACACAGAGGTAACGGGTCTCCGCTGGCTGGGTTTACTTCTACCCTGTCTATTTTTGGCCGCTGCTAGCAGGCTATGCTACTGAGTAATCCAGAAAGGAACGGTCCGCGATGACGTAAATGGGCCGGTGACACTTCCTCGAACTATGTACGTTTCCTGCCAAGAACTAGAAGAGCTAGTTAGAAACGCAGTCCGCTGTGTGTGTGAATATATTCCACGGCACACACAACCCACGATGCACACTAAGTGTTTTCCTTGAACTTTGTGGCATTTTAATTCTTACATTCATGTTTCACACAGCTTATTACTACGTGTACACCAAAGAGTCAAATTTATGTTTTATGTTGAAACGGAGGACCATAAACATTACTTATTTGCCATTTTGGTGGATCCAAATATTTAAGAATGGCTAAAAATCATACCGAAACATGTACCCCCCTCCCCTTGTTTTTGTCATAAAAGGAAGGCATAGGTGGAGAATGAAATCATTATTTTGTACTGCTAAAGTACACAATTATGAACTCATTAAGGACTTTGGAGCTAAGCACAGTACCATAGGCAGAGTATCAGATAAGTCGGCTCGGGAAGCATAGAATGAGTACTTTAAGAATTTCATGCGAGCCTTCACATAGCAAAGTGACTACATGATAGATTATCAGATCAGTCATATTAAACGCAGACTCGGCTGGAAAACAAATTTAAGCAATGGCATTTTGGAAGGCAGCTGAGCTGGCATTGAAATCTGGATAACAACTCTTGTTTTTATTATCCTCATCAGGAGCGGAGCTTTGATCACGGCTCGGGGAAAGGCAGGATGCTAAAATAAGGTCGATGTCTATTTTCGTTGCCTTATTACATTAAGAAAAGCACAAGGAATGTCTTAGGAAAGAGTTTACTCATTGAGAAAATGCTGCCAAAGTCAACTCAGAAACACATTATCCCATGTGCCACTGTTACAACTTGGAGAGCTAATCACGCAGAGCACAGCTGATATCGGACATTCCCCAGTGAACTAATCCTCCCTCATGCCGTCTGGAATCATTTCATTCATGGTAGAACGTTAACCCTAGCGCGCTTCCAGCGACTCGCCACCACGGTGGGCTGAAACCATGGAGGGGCACTAACACTACGAAAACAGCATGGAAAAATATACAAATATGCAGTAGTAACATTACACCACAGGGAACCGGGGTCGCCATGGTACAGAATTACATCTATACATTTTATGATACATATGATACCGACTCACTTATGTTCTAAAAAACATGTTTAACTTCTGTTGGTAAACAAGAGAAGGCCATCATAATTATGTATTCATGCCCTTTCTACATGTATTTTTCCATTTACTTTATGATAGGACCTACGGGCGGCTGAGGTCAAGTAACAGAATGAGAATTCTTTCACTCCTCCTCGATCCTTCACATGCATTTGGACCACTATGCCAAGAGCCACGAGACTGTTCTGACACTTCTAAACTCCTTTCCATGTTTACTACTTAAACTTATTTTACGTTCAAATAAACACCGCACAGAATTTTGGATCCTTTTGTGTATTGTTTCCAAATATGAATGAAGCGATACAGTGTAAGCAAAAAATCACTCATGTTCTGCAGATAACATAAACTTGCAATAATCTCTACAGCATCATGAAGAGAGCTGCTTCGCATTATCGGAAGCTTCGTTCAGAAGTGTGCCAACAAGTAGCATTTTCAGTAGATCTTTACATTTTCACAGGCTGGTAATTGATCATGCTACTACATTTCCTATAGAATTTTTTTTTTTATGACACATTAAAAAAAAAGATTTCTTTCCGGGTGTAATATCACATTTTGTCCAGCAGGACGGAGCTCTTTTCTATGCCAACTCCCTGTAACTTTAGTGAAGCAACTAACAATGTATTTAACAATCTTGCCATTATATTACAGCCTTTGGTAGTTTCTGTAGATCCCTGGATGCTTCTGGTTCATAAATGTCCTATGAAGCCAACATACATCACGATCCAAAATCAAAAAATTAATTCAATTTAAGTTTTTGGGTTGTTTTTTTTATATCTCTATAGCAGTTCATTGATTCATACACATTACTTAAGAACGCTGGATAACCGATGGCCAACGATTTATTTTTTGGCATCATTTTTGCTTCTCTCCGCTGACATAACCATAGTACTGCTCAAAGATAATTTGAATGTGCGTGGCGGGCATTTAACGATCTTTAAGGTGACTTCAAGATTCTTAAAATAAACAAATATATACTATAAATATATAAATATATATAATAAATATATATATATATATACTACATATTATATATTTGCCTTTGTTCACCGTTGGAGGTTTGTAAACTCAACGATGGAATGACAAACCGAAAGTAACAAGGAATGTTTGTAGGTTATTGGCTAAGGTTTCATATCGAGCTGCAGTTTATAAAACTTGAACTTATTTGCTAAATCTTCCAAGAAAAACACACATCTGATATGATTACATTAGAGGAGAGTATTTTTTTTATTTTAGGAATTACTAGAGGTACATATTGACTCATTCCCTCGAATCTGATCACCCCACCTTTTAGCCAAAAACATCAGGACACATTTGTTTTGTATTTTCATTTTCTCATTGGCCAGCTTTTCCAAATGACTCCAATCTTACATTTATTTGGTGGAAATGAGCTCTGCTGTTTTGTGAAAGGAATTAGATGGAACAGATAAAATTACCATCCGATATTTCAGCCCTTCGCCGAAGAACCCTGGCTTGTGTTATTCAGGAATTAAAGCTGCAGTGCCACTTAAACAAGCAATAAAATAAAAAGCACTCACCCAGATAACCACATCCTCGCAGCGTTAATTTGCTCAGGCATGTGGGCCACACAAAACACACTGCAGACATTACAGCGAAACACAGTATTTTCAGAAATATAAATACCAGGTAGATTTTTCTCTCTTGGATACAAATGACTGTAGGAATCGTGATTGCAATGGGGATCTGATAAGCCATATTGGTCTGATTGAAATCAGGGATAAGCTAGGTAACCGCTTAAACCAGCCCAAATTGTTTAATTTTATGGTGGCCATTCCCATTGTAATTGGAGGTTTTTTTCCGGCCCCTTTTATTAGTGAAATATCATACAAAGCAAACTTTTGGGGAATGTTAATTGTGAAGTCACTCAAGTTCCCATGACCTCAGATGTCCCTTCTTGAGGTTAATACATCCGCAAGGAACTCTGGACACAAAGGCCATGATATTACACAGTGCAAGACAGTAGCACAAGTCAAACCATTGAGAATGACCTACACATTGTAAGACCTAAAATAAAAACGTAATTCATTTGATGCTTTAGTGACATTGACTGGTCAGGAAAACGTTCTTGCTACAAGACCCTTTCTGTGGCTAGGACCCCAGGGATACCTCGGCTGCCGGCCCTCACTGTCTGTAGCGGAGTTTAAGGCACGTCCTCTGCTTTTGATGTATACTTCCTGCTCACTAATGCCATGTTATCAATGCAACTCATAGTTCTAGAAATAATAAACAAAACTCAAGAAAGCGTACTTTCCCCCTAAATCAACAATTATACCTAGAAAAATAATAATAAAGAGTAGATCTAATTAAATTAGACTGTCTGTCCAGTTTACATTTCTTTCTGACAACATGGCGGCAGTTTGGTACCAATCTTCGCCAATCTTCTTACACTGACTTTACCAGCCCGAAAATACAAAATGGGCAATCCACTGGGTCGCCTACTCTACCTTCTAAAGAACCCCCTTTATCTAGATATAGAACCCATAACACATCTGTACTGGAGAGATCTGCGTCTGATGGTTCATGGGCATATTTGCTCTGATTGATGCGTGAAAGCCAGTTGGATGGTTTGTATCAGAGTAACGAAACCAAATGATTTCCTGATGAATATCTGCACACTACACACTGTTCTGGAGACCATGGCTCCGGCGTATACTTGGAAGTAGCTCAGTTCTTCTGATTACTTGATCCAAATTGTTTTGGAATTAGCATAAATACTTCCAAGTCTGGATTGCCTAAATCCTTTTTTTTCCCCCAGGTCAACAAAGTATCTGCTAGTAGTTTTATGTAACCCCTGTTACTCTAGGGAATGTATCTGCTATATAAATATTGAGTAGTATACTTTTAAAAGTAACGATGCACCTAATATACACGCTACAAGGTTTTGGGTCACTTTTCCTTGTTTAATGAATATAGACGTAGTTAAAACGTTGGCTTTTTATAAATCGCCTCCTATAAATCTCTGTATATTTTTTATTCCCAGCCCACCCAGAGGCCGTGCTTCCTATACTGTAATAGAATACGGCATTTCCCTTAAATAGTAGAGGAGGCCATTTCAAGAAATATAATTTGATTTCTTGTATTTAATAGAATTGAGGCCTTTACATGAAATGTAATCCTGTTTACAATCTCCGCCTAAGTAACATTTCTGTATTTGTACTTATATATTTATATTTTCTTGGCACATAGTATAATTTGTGATGTTTTCCAGTTTATTCTTCCCTATTTTGTTATCTTAATCATTTAGCAAATATATAAAACAATACACATCTAACCGCCAATAATCATTCATATAGCTTAGTTTTAGACATTAAGATTCTTTTCTATAGTCCACAGATGTGATTATCATTGATTATTTTTCCCATAAATAAGTCAAAGTGACACCACAAATCATGACAGTCGCATCGTCCAGCGAGGGCTAAAAAGGACATAAATAACACCTCGAACCAGCAGACCCAATAAAAGACAACACAGTTGTGTCGGAAATATTATAGTCCACAGCTTTATTACAACATATAGAAACATATGAAACATACCAACATAACAATGTAACCCCATACACAGTCCCCCACATGTCAATAACACACAATGACCCCCCCCCAGATAACTGACGTAACCATAAATAGCCAATAACCGTACCAAACCAAAAGTAGGGGCATACTGTGACACCCCTACACCCACCCCCAGGTTCTGAAGCACAGACCAGCTCGAAATCCACCATACCAACCAATAAACATGATGGGATTCTTGGGCTGCCATTGGGTGTTGGTGGTATAAACTGGCATGGTCATCTCCTTAGGATGCCAGAGGATGGGCCAAGATCACGTAACACAAACTTTAACTCCTAACCTCCGGTGAAGAGAGAATAGTTGCAGCAATTTATAAACTTTGTATATGTATGCTAGCCACCCATTTATGTGAAACCCATAAACCTATGAGACTTGGTATTATGCATTAGCCCTTGGTGTTTTGAGTTACGCTCAATGAATTTACAGATGCTAAACGCCAGGATGACCACCTTGCTGGCTAAAAAGCATGGCACCAAGTCTATATGTGGGTAGCGAGGGGTCTGTGTTGATAGTGTTCCCCTTAACCAACTGATTATATAAATAGTAGAGCGGCGGTGGGTCAATGTCCATCAACACTGGTGTTGGTCATACGTTGGATGCTTTGGGCTGAAGCAAGAGGCAGACTCAGCAAGTGGAACGCACTAGGTGGAAGCGGGCCGACAAAGCCTTACAGCTTTCATAGGGCCATAAATCTGGCATGGAGTCAGACGCGCTCACCACAGCCTTTCGTATTTACACAGAGACAGCACAGATCCCAATCAGACTTCTACATTAGAGGTTACACACGGCACGCCGACATTTATTTCTCGGAAGAGCGCACATTACCAATGGTAGTTTATAAATGCGTGCAGGTTTCCCTGTGCGTCTCTCTCTGTCTCCATTACAGCACGCGACTGTTTATGTCTCCCCGCGTGTACGTCTATCTACATGTCTGCACGGCTGTTTTCTAAGTCCCATTTCTTTGGTTATGAAAACAAATGTAAATTATGGTACAGACTACCGGCACAAATACGAGGCGGAAAGTCAACGGGTCTAAAAACGCCAGATTTCTTATCAACACCAGCAGCTTAAAAGTCTCAAGATTGCAAGCTCTGGTGAGCCGGGCTCTCTCCACCTAATGGATCGGTTTTGTCTTAAGTCGGTCAATCCTAGTCTTGCCAGACCCCTTGTATTGTAATAAGCGCTGCGTACATTGTTGGCACCATATAAATAAAAGATAAAACCGTAGAAAACAAATCTGTTGGGTAACGTACTCTCGAAAAGAGTCAATTAGACGTTGGTGTCCTTTTGCACCCTGCTCTGTCTAAAAGGAGTGCGGATCACAGTCTAATCAATAACATTATGCAGTCTAGAGTTCTCATTTAGAATCCAAGCCATACCACCAATATAGATTGTTGTTATAGTCAGCGGGAGGGGAGCTGATGAGTGATCATGATGGAAAGAAGTGTTGTGATACCTACGATAAGCTTGGCCCTCCGATGGATAACTAACCAGGGAGCAAAGGAGAGGTCACAGGACTCGGCCGAGAGCAGATCGTGACATCTTTTTAAAGGGCCGACTTGTGAAAGTGTGCATTCCATCATTGTGAAGTTGAAGATCAGGATAACAGATAAGACCACCAAGGCAGAGCAAATTCAGGAAGACCCCAAGGTTTAAGAACCCCCATATACCATGCCTATTAAGACGCACAGTCTAAAAAGGGAACCCACGGCCCTGAAATCAGAGATACAGGCTCATACTTGGGTAATATTTGTAAATAAAAGTTACAATACAACTGCTTTGTTGAGGTTATCGCTACTGTTGTCAAGGCGAGATTTTTAGGAGCAAAGGATATAAATGGGATAAATATTTTGGCCTTTTTGGAGAGAAACAGTGTTGCAGTCACCAAAGTCACAACACATCAGACATCCATTCTCCCTTAAAAAAAGAT
>VKOC01000004.1:14313253-14403362 GCA_009364415.1 Spea multiplicata
ACGATTAGATGAGGGCACAGGCTGTATTTTCAGTTTCTACATATGAGTATATATACAAGTACACCTCCATGTATTTATATCTGCAATGCATTCCAGCCGCACAAAGGCAATTTGACCTGTCTACGTATAAAGCTCATATTATAATTGGTGGCTTAGCTTTTAGGATACGTGAAGTTCTATATTGTGCACGAGACAAAACATGAAACTCAACACCCTGCTAAATAGGAGCAGCACACATCAGACTCCATTAGGACTCGTTCATAACAATGACCCGGCAAAACTTCCACTGGATTTCCCAACAACTTGTTTACTCAACCAAAAGCTTTTCACACATTAACAAGACACACGCTCACACTCAGGAACACAATAACAAACAAGGTGGGGTTAATAAGCCCCTCTCTGCTGGAGGGACGGTAAACAGAGCCACGTGTCCACACACACCTTTAAATAAACACAAGCACTTGTTACTCCAAGGTGCAATCATTCTGTAAAGCCTCAACAGGTTTATATATAAGCACACTGCTTGTAATTTATCATATGGGAACGGATTTCGTTATCACATATCGTTACCAATGTCTTCATGTAGGTTAAACTCAACATAAATCCTGAAACTGAAGGATATTCTATCTTTGACCCAGTCGTACACTACAGTGGTCTATCACAGGTTACATATTTTATTTGTTTCTAACAAGGTTCCTTGTATCTCAGAAGGCAACATTGTTTATTAGGGGAAGTTGTAAGCGTGGGAGCTCAGGGATACAGAGATATAGCAGAAATATTACACTTTTACACATTACACATTTCAAGGCTAGAACATAAGACTGTCAAGAAAGTCAAGAAATTGGAATTGGTTGTGCCTGAGTTTATCGGATGGGGTATCTAACTGCTTGTTTACCTGCGCGCGTTGCAACGATTACCGTCACATGAAATCACAGCTTGACGATTCTTTTGCAGTGATTGCTGTGCGTGAGCTGCAGCTCCTTCCTCTGATTACCATTCCTGCTGGGAGGCACAGCAATAAGTCGTGTGCTGGAGCCATCCAACGTCCAGCTTGGAAATCAATATGAGGAGAGGTACTCGAGCAGCGTACGCTAAAGTATCGTTCCTCTTCTCCTGAGGATTCAAACGGTACCGGTGGATTAAAAGCCAACAGGCCAGATGTATTAAGTAACGTGTTTAGCCACCCAAATGGTTAATTGATTCTACGCATGCAAATACCCTGGGACGACATTAAGAGTTGGCCTACCCATAGATCCTTGTAGACAATATGATGTTGCTTGGTAATAGGTAAGAGAATATAGTAATGGCAAACAGAAGTCTACAGTTGAATCTTTTGTATAGAAAAGGAACAGCATGTATTTCTAAAAAGCCATTTCCACTTAAATTTAATTTTTTTTGTAATTATTCAGGAATAGTGTGACCTCCATCTATTGTATGACGAGCATGAGCACTTAAATAGAATAGAAATTATATTGCCTTTACTAACTCATCCTTACAAGGCCTCTCTGTCCCTTCTGCCCTAATCCCATGGATTTCTGAAGCTTTTAGTTTTAACTAAGTAATTTGTAAGCTGGGTTGAATTCGTGCCAAATGTGCGGTAACTCGCTTTGGGAAGTTCCCAGCCCGTTAATTAAAGCCATGAGGTTGAATCATTTAATTTAGGTGATTTGATTGTGATCAAAAGAAACCTCTGGAATCGCACATTGAGAAGATTGCTCCAAATTGTTCTTGGATTCACATAAAAATAACAGAAAAGTGTGCTTTTCTCAGGAATGTCACACAAGTAATGCATTTATTGTTACAGCTAAAAGTTATTAAAAATTCAACATCTGTGGTCAAGGTTTGTAAGTTCCTAGCATACTGCAAGGCATCACATTATTACGAGAAGATTATTACCATTGAGAGCCATGTTTGTGCATTTGCTTCCTGATATAACTTCTGTTCCTGTTTTATTTCTTACCAACGAAGTGCAGTTACCCACAAGCTCCGTTTCAAGGGGGACCTGTTATCCATACAAACAAACTTCAAATATCACAAGAACCAAGACCGACAACCCAGCCGCCATTATACTATTGGCCCAAGGAAGGGGGTCCTTGCAGATATCAAATACACAAACATGCGACCCTGTTTTTAACTTAAGTCTCGGACTCCCTCCGGCCAAGGTTTCTGGAAAACGGCTAGGATACCATATATGTTGGTTACATATAGCATGAAGTAGAACAGAAGTGGGGATCCACTGGGTTTTTTTGCCCACCTTAGCCAGCTGTGAATTGAGTTGATGGAATCTGGACAAGGAGGATTTAACAAAAAAAAAAAAAAAGGGAGTTCTGGTATTTCTGGAATGTAGATTTTTTCCTTTTAATTTGTGTGGATCCAAACAGACATAATGTTTTATATTAGATATCTAGGAGCCATTATTTCGTAGGAGAAAACCACAGAGGGAGAAAGTGAACCACGCAAAGAAAATATGATGGGAATCTGGAGAGATAAGGCAACCAGACACCCCACACAATCGGATCTACTATGGAAACAAGTAGTCAATAGTTACATAAAATAAGACATTTTTTTACTAACCAGTAACAGGTATCCCACTAAAAATTGTAACAGCTTAAAACAAGCACTTGATTAAGGCGAGTTAGCTCTGTAGTAATCTAATCAGTCTGAAGAGATATATTAAGGTGTAACAACCACATACCTTGATCTCTACTAAGCAGTGTGACCACTGGCAGCCAATTATAAATACTTCATTAACCACAACCTATTCGTTAATGGGACGCTCATTCGATTAAACGCGTCTCAATAGAAAAAAAAACTTAAGTAATTAAGGATTTTCGAACAGAAAACACAAAAAACACTGGCTTCGTACAATGGTTATTCATAAGATTTCATAAGAATTAGTTTGGACAGTTGGGCAGCCCTGGCAAGCAAGGGGTTAATTCTCACAGCTCAAGGCAAATTCTTGTACACAAGGCAATTTATCCCAAAAGGTGCGATGAAAGCTTTGCCGTACATACATTTCTTAGTTCAGATGCCTAAAATAATACTTGCGATACTGGCAGGGGAATAGTGAGCTTCCTGTGAGTGTTTCAATTCACATTCTCCCAAAAATAACAGAGAGACTGTTAACACCTGCACTTTTCAACATTTCCTTGCTAACAGCACAGAGATTAATGGGCTCCATTCAAAATGGACCCTTTTGACCTCATTTATGGAGTTAAAAATCTCAGGAAATTGCTTGCTAATCCAAATCTTGATAATCCTGTATCCATACATTCTCCCCAAAGAGTCGTCCGTTTGTATGGCAGTTGTTTATATCCGACATGACGCTTCGGCGTGGTTTTTAGATTGTTGAATATGTAGGATTCCCATTAGTTGAACCCTAGAACCCAACAACCTTCTCAACCAGCTGCACACTTGACAAATGAGGAAAAAAAGGCCAGGCTATGGCAAGTGCAATATGGTGATCATAGTTTATATACCCTTAAGGTCACAAATCGCGAGCGGCAACAGTGTCTACATACGCAGGTCACACTAGGAGACAGTGACACTGATCATCTTCATTCATAACTTTAGGCTAAGATAAAGTAGATACCTAGTGTTTCATGTAGTGTAGCCAGAACCAAGCTGGCAAATTGCATCCTCCGTGACCCACAGACTGTAAAATATCCACAGAGGTCTATCCGGCATTGAAGAAATGATAGCAGAATAGAACACTAACTTGGGCTTTGACTGAATAATTAAATCATGATGTTTATCCTGGTGAACGCTCCTTTAGTGATGAGATGCCCAGAAAAACATTTCTTAGAATATCAGAGCGATTAATCAATAATTAACACTAACAGGTGTGTAGATGGAAAGCCCAAATATTGGATGGCTGTTCCAAGCATGTTAATCATGTAATGGAAAATGCAGAAATTGCCAAGAAATCCTCTTCCAAAAGAGAAAAGCAGAAGGCAGATAAAATAAGAATACATAACGCGGCAACCTATGTAATGGACGTAACCAGAGAAAATAAAAATAGAACTCAGCATAAGTGATAGACTCAGAAGGTGTTCCGCAGGTGTGCAATACTTCTTTTGTAAGGGTCTGCAAGATCAATGCCTTATTAGAAACCAAAGCACAAGGTAAAGTGAGCACATTTTGAACAAACTCAGGTTGTAGTGTAGTTTGTTGTTTATATCCGTATAATGAGTCTGAATTTGATGGCTGTTAAATATTCTGTGTCCTAAATATCTAAACTTTTCCAGTGACCAAGCAGAAATCAAGACCACAGCTTTTAAGTCTTCTTAAGAAGGTTGATTTGGGAACAAAGTAGTATACATACAGTACTGATTGATGAACAGATTGTGGTCGTAGGTACTGTAGGCTCAGTATTCTTGGTGAGATGGAGGAGACCTTGCCCTTGTAACCATGAGTATTTATACCCATTTAGCTTCAGTTACAGTATAAGTTCTTACTATATATATATAGGCAATATATGAATTTAAGAAATCCTATTGGAGCAATCATAGGATACACCGGCATGCCACAGAAGACCCTCTCACACAGTTACATCATGTGTGAGAATATATTTTTCTAGCACTCAAGTTGCAATTCAGGCCTAAAGTGTGTAGAACAGAATAGAAGCATAACAATGATTTCTTACAATGGCGCACACAAAAAAAAGTGTTTACTTTTCTAACAGAAGGTGACGTTTGACAGCCTTTACGAAAAATACAACTGCTTTCTCTTCTGTGCAGATGACACTTATAGAAATGTTTTAACAGCATTATAGCAGGATTATACTGAACTTCTTACTGGTACTTGTGCTTAGACAGATCATGTTTGAATTTTTATGTATTTAAATTTTTTACAGCAAATGCTCTGAAAAATACCAAGACCAAGAACCAGATCTCACGCAGTGCAGCAGGGGACCTGGATCCTCGTCTCTGGTAATCTCCGCTGCGGAGGTTGAAGAAAAAATGCTGGTGCGCTAATCTAGTTTTAGGCTCAAATAACACCAATATATAATATGAGGCCTACCAAACAGGTGTAAGCATGCTGCAGATACAGTGTATCAGCTGTACACTTATAACTTATAAGTAGTTGCTAGGTGGTAACATGTAACGGAAAAACCAAATACAAAAATAATAGTGCAGTATTAACTGGTAAAATGGGTAGTCTTATGTTCAGGTTTTTTCCCCCTAACTTAATATTCAAATTTTGGATAGTCTTATAATTGAGCAAATATGGTATTCAATACGGTAAATATCAGTAACTACATCACCAAGAACAGGGGGAACACATAACCAATGCTATGTTTTTAAAATATGGTTACACAAAAGAATACAATAAAATTACAAGACCAGGCCTTGGTTTATAAACATATAAAAGGTTTAAGCTGACGTAAACTTGGGGCAATCAAGAATGATATGATTTACAGTGAAACAGCTGCACAAAGTTTAGCCCCACTGATGGAGATTTTTTATTTCGTTGCTTTTGAAGCTATTTTATGAAGCGTAGGGTCACAAGCATTACATGTATGGGAAAGCAGCGCTAGAGCCGCTGGCAGACTTATCCTGATGTATTACAACGCTGGATGACAGGCCCATGTGTTACAAGCGCTAATGAAGAGCATGTAAACCCCCCCTCCATCAGGCTGTGGGAAAACACAGGCAGGTCTTCAACAAGAACCCCCACTTACAAAACAAAGGGCTGACCGACATTAAATGAATGGGAAAACATAGCGATTTCACCAAGGAATTGATCGCATTTCATTCTTTAATGATGACCCTAAATCATAGTCTTAAACCCCGGGGAAGAGTATAACCCAGTAGCTGGCCAGTTTCCGCACATTCTTTTTCAAATAGCCCCAGGTCCCACGTCTTATAGTGCTGTAGATACACTAACACTTTTCAAAACACTACAATTGCCACGCACACCAACATAAATGGAGTGATGGTACATTTAGGACTCCCTTAATTCTGACCTAAACAAAGTAAAAACATAAAAAAAGTTTAGAATTCTCAAAAGGACATAAAATAATTCCATTGGTCTATCAATATACCAATTAAAACACAACAAATGGTAATGTATCAAAAGGTACAGATCTCCATGTGTGCCTGTAACACCAGATGTGATTAAAAATCATGACTAAACCAACTAAACCAAGGCTAGGACTATATTCTCACTTATTACACGGCGGGATAAATGCCCTGTTAAGCGTAGATGCCATCATTGGCCCAGGGCAAAGCATTCACGTTATGAGCTGTAAAACATTCTTGAATAATCCTGTGTAATGCACTATTAAGGATGCATCATATATTTGGGCTTTCACACAAATTGGAATTGGGTAATGGGAAAGGCAGACTTCTATCTAAATGATGACCACGGTGGTATAATTATACATATGTATCTTATTACATCATTTCATTTTCTGCAAATATACACAGAAAAAAAAGTATGCAAAACTTAGAATTTACAGAAATTGGATTGGAACAAGGGTTAGCCACTGACTTTAAAAACAATTCGATCTTGATAAGTATTGTGCTTCATTTGAGATGTTTACACAAGTAACAGCGGGATTCTGAAACCCTTGACTTTTTTTAGGGTCATTTACACAGAAGCCAGGAGCGCTGCTGCCAGCTGGAACAAAAACGTGCAAACTTTGGAAATTTGGTACTTTGGCCATTTCTAAAGACAGAACCTTAACCTAGGAATCCTGTGGGGCCCTTGCATTCGACCCCTGCTTTCTGATAAGACAAACACCAGCGGTGCCTGCGCAAGAATAAAATTAAAATGCATTAAAAAATTGATCTGTGCCGAAAAAAGTAGATTTGTAATTCTATTAGGGCCGAGTAGGCATTCGTGAGCGTTTTGAAAAGACCGTTTTATGGGTATATCAGTGGCAATAAGATAAAGTTACATCAAAGAAAGATTTAATAAAGTGAAAATCCACTTATGATGTGTGAGGCACTCCTACATACATGAAAGGAACAACTACTTTTGTGAAACGGCTGCTACTATCAGAAGAAAACTGTCAAGAGAAGAGAACTGTCTTGATACAATTGACCTCTCCACATATAACTGTGCTGTCCTCATGTTACCCTCCGCTCCACTACTTTTCTGTTCATTTCTCCCCAGAGAAAGTTAATCATAGGAAGAAAAAAACGACATTAAAATGCAAACGATTAAGAGTAAACGGCCAGGGCAAGGAAACTATTTCCAAACAATTGACTAAAAAAGCTGGTCTTCTGGGTATAAAGTATGAGCAGTTTATAGCAGAAACCGAAAGGTCAGGCTACGGAGACCTAATAGATCTGTTCCATTGTTTGTAACCTCAAGATCCTCCGAGCTTCTTCCTAGGAAGTACAGAGTTGGGTGAAGGACGTGGAAGCCAAAAAAGAAAAGCTTCATCAAGCAAAAAGGTATGGAGTCGTTACCAAGTAATAAAACACTACAATATTCTGCAAACCCCAAGTTCTTTTTTAATGGAAGATCAAACACTATCCTGTATACTTTGCTTTAAATATATTCTTTTTAGCAGCAATCTATTGATCCACTTAATGAAAGATAAGAAAATATACATTATGCCGGCCACAAGCCACAGTACAAAAAAAACCCAAAAAGGCCTTTCGTGTACATTGGCTAAACGTCAAACTTCAGGTTTATAAAAAAAAAAGTGTATGATAGTAAATATCAGCGCCCATTTATTGATTAGGGCAAAATAATGGAACACTGTAAAGACAATGTCACGGAACAATACATAAAAAATACTCACATTTAAAGAAAAAAGCATTCAAATCAACATGGATAATACTCACCTAGTAAAGGATAAGAACACTGAGGAGTTATAAAGCTCTGCACAGATGCACATCAAGTCCAGAGCTACCTATACGACATTCATTATTCTAGGTCAGGGGCGTCCAACATGCGGCCCTCCAGCTGCTGCAGGACTACATCTCCCATAATGCTCTTTCAGCTAAAGGGCTGGCTGAGGAGTAAGGGAGATGTAGTCCTGCAGCAGCTGGAGGGCCACAGGCTGGACGCCCCTGTTCTAGGTCCTCTAATTCTACCAAACGTATGTTTATAACTTCTGTAACCGATATGTAGATACAGTTAACATACAAAACCAATGTGCATACATAACATATACATTAGAAAAACACAGCCAATAGCGATGCCAGCTAGCACTGGCATGTCCTCCGTTGGATGTTGCCCTGTATGGGTTTTAATGCATACAGCCTAATAGCAACGTAGGAAACTGTATGGATTTTTGTTTTGTTTAACCAAAAACTACTTTGTTTTATTTATATATTTTGTTGCTAAATATAAACAAATGTCTTTCGATGGGTGTTCAGGGTATGATATAATTGTTTTGATGTAGTGTAAATTGTGTTCCTTTGTGCATTTTTTTTAATGAAGAATTTACACCTACAGTTTGTAAACCGTTGTGTCATTTCACACCAGTTGCGACGGCTAACTTTGCCTCTTATTGGACATAGCTATTTGTTCAAAGCTCATTAAAACGTTACCGCAGTCTATAAAGTGCAATTATCCAACAGCTCCAACAGCTCTGTGTAAACACCGTAAGTTCAACGACTTCTGTTTTGTTCTTTTTAAACAAAGTCACCCCCAGCCAGCTTTTTATCTGGCCAGTAAGGGCAATGGAGGGCAAGTCACCAGGGCACTGTCTCTTTATCTAGGGCTCTGTAAGAAATCACAGAGCTCAATTCTTCTGGAATGCTAAACTAGAAATGAAATGGTTATGGCAGAATCTGTTCCATGTAAATTCAACCCCAGGAAAGTGTGCACAAAAAAAAAAGAATGTTATAAGCAAGGCTATAGAATCTTTGGGTGCTACGATAGCTCGCCATCTACCTGAACCTTATAAAAAAAATATACAATATTTTGCTTTAAACATAATTTCATGATATAGGAATAAAACGTATTAACTTTTAAATGCTTTAAACGATATAGCCCGGTATGTCAGTCATTCAAAAATGCCAAAACAAATATTCTGCATTATTTAGCACTTTCCAGCAAATATGATCAATGTGTGATTGAAAGCTCATTGGGAAGCCCTCTTATTTTTCTCAAAATGTGTATTCTGGCATAACCGTACAATCGCTTGCGTGTTTACTCCTGTCAGTGGATACACATCATTTTCTGGATTTTTTCACAGCAGGTTAAGCATTATAGAACAGGTTATATGATAATACTGAACGTCTTACTGGTACTTGTGAAAGACAGAATGCCCCGCAGTTTAACTGCAGATTACCAGTCGAGGACATGCCAAAAGCAGCACCATTCTTTTGGTAGCTCATTTAAGAGTTGGAAGAACATGGTATTAATCCATACATCTTTTAGCCAACACAAGGTCATACACCTTGAGGAACAAACTGTAGAACAATGTTAACAGCCTGTAAATTCACTGAAAAGTATGGACATTAATCAGTAAGAAATTGTTTTGTATATAGTTGGTAAAATATATGAAAAAAACATGAATTGGTGTCACTTTTTGACACATATATATATATATATACATACCAGGAGCATAAAGAACTTAGAAACATGAAATGCATAATATTTATAAGGCATTAAGTGATATGCCATAGCTTGTGTAATGCATGCAACGTTTGCAAAATATGTACATTATGTTTAAAAATGTTTAAAAATACTTAATGGATACAAAAAGCATATCAGCTGGCAGACATGTAACTTAAAACAATGTTGCACATGAATCGTCTGTAACAATATTATCATAATATAAAGTAATTTTTTCCATTAATGGTGCAGGTGTGGACGCTTCTGATACCTAACATGTCATAAGGACAAAAGTTAAGATATCCACATTTATTTAAGCAGTTGCTTGGAGAGGGCACATTTGGTGGGGCACAATTGCGTAGACACCTGCAGAATGTGTTTCAAGAGCATCCTCAAAAATGCTTAATTTTACTTATTCAAAGTCTCATTTTCATGCAATTTGTTCATTCTAAAAGGTATTCAATTGGTAATTATTCCCAATATAAGCAGACCAAAAGGGGGGGTCACACATTCATAAGCAGCGAGGATGTTACCTGTAATCCCCCCCCAGTTTGCCTAGAAAGTTTCCAGCAGAGCAATCTGTCCACAGCCCACAAGTTTATGAATCCCAGAAGTTTCGTTTGGTGAAAGCTTGGCCTGCGTTACTGCACAGAATTTTTCTCTGTCAGGCAACAGAAAGCAGTACAAAGAGCCCAGCTGTTAGTCTTCAGAGCACAGGCTTTTAATTAAAACAGTGGAAAATTAGATAACTTTACAAATTCATCACTGCCGCCACTGGCTGTCAAGAAAGAAAAAAAAAGCTCCGGGGTAACCACCCACCTTTTGTTTATATCACAAATTTGAGTTCCTTTCTAGTGTGTTTGCATCCTTGTCTATCCCCTTTCTTCACTTTCAGCTATTTGATGCTGAGTCAATGCAATCATTGTGTAAGGCTAAGCAAACAGAGCCCAATTTCCCTCCTATAAATGTATTTTTGGGAAGAACGTTTCACTAGCGGCATTCACGATTGCTAGCATGTGCTCGGGATCATTTTTGAATGTGCGACCTGAACCTAATTTCACGCTACAGGTCCCAGTGAAGAGAAATAGTACTCCTTTATCTTCTAATCATCCCAAATATACAAAAAAATATGAAAGATTTTTATGCATAATTCTGTATTTAATATGAAAACGGTTGCCTCTTGATTTCTAAACAAGAACATGTTCCCCGGCCCAAAATGATGCTTATGGGCCAGATCCAACATTGCCATGTTCCAGCGGGGATTGGATACACTGGCTGCCCACTGCGTCTTCACATTATTGGCATAGACTTGGTGCCAAACGTGTGTTTAGGACACCATATAAAATAAATTATTTCACTGGGCTTTCCTCCAATCCAGAAAGCTACAAATTAGGCTTTACATAAATCAAACATGACCTCCGAGTCCAGCTGGTGTAAGACCAGGACTAGACAACCACTGTCCAGCCAACTGGACAACGGCTATAGAGTTCCATAAATAAAAAGGCCCTGCAAATAAATTGAATGTGTTGATTTTTAGAACAAAGTCCCCCTATACAGAAAAAAGTGGAGCGAAATTCTGTAACACCATTCACTTACCGTTCTAAATTATCTTCCTTTAGCATAAAACACACATTTAGGAACAAGAAGGAGCAATATAAAACAAACATTTTTTTACGATATGAAGCTTCTACTTTAAGGAGCTGCAATGTCCTCTCAGTGACCTACGGATTTAATCTATAATTATAATGTTCCTAGTCATTTTTACATTTATTTTTAAAGCAGTATTAAAAAGAGAGATCCTACTACAAGCTACCTTCCTAATGATGTACCTTCCTTTGAACTTTGACAGTCCCTATATGAACACACTGAGCTGCCAAACCGCTTTCTTTGAAGTTCTTTCCTGCCTTTGTAAAGGAGTTTCCTTCTATGCGGGCTACTAGATACGGACGAGAAATATTCTGGCAAGAATCGCTGATAAGCCTCAAGCAATGGGTATCATTCCTAGATTGTCTTAGTCATATCTCATTCATGAGTACAAGGACACTAAAACACAAGTTAACTAATGAAATGCAGCCAGCAGTAGTTATAATTAATCCATACGTGTGTGTAAGCAAGAACGGGTGTGTGAGCACGGAAGTATAATTGTTTGTGTATATATTCTAGTCTTGTTTCACTACAATTACATTTCTATAACAAAGTAACTGATGTAATTACATTATTTTTTAGACTGCATTTTCAATTTCAAAGAAAGTGTTTAGACATATTGTGTACCTCTTGGATTTCTTGAATGTAATTGGCTTTTAAGGGAAAGCTCTGTCGAAACTCTGCCACAAGATAAGATGACGCCATGAGGTTTACAAATAATCACCTAAGGAAGAAAAAAAAAAAAGACAAATAAAATACATTTTACTTTTATTAAGGTACGCCGGGCAATGGCTTGACAAACTTTTATAAATAGAAATTCGACTAGAGTTGGCGATATTGCTGAATTTGTGCATCGATCATTGCACAGTAACATCAACAAAGACCATTGATTAATAGATCTCGGTATCTTATCAAGTGACATTATCAGATGGAGGTTAATGGAGTTATACTGGTAAACAAACAGCACAAAGCACAGAGAGAACAGTTTCGCCAACATGCACTGGCACATATAAATCATTGAAGATCATCGTCATTACATTTATCTGTCTTGGTCCCATAGGAATGTTGAGCAACATTGAAATATTTCCATAACTTCAAGACAAATCCAACTCCTATAGTTTGCCATTTTTAGGAGATTAACCATTATTCTGGGAAATAATCTGGTTTTACTATATTTGGTTTCATGTCAACATGGGTTCCTTAATCCATTTTACCTAGAAGTATTTTAAAAGAAAACCACAATTACCTCGGACCTTGCAACATAAGCCTCTAATAAGTTGGAAATCTGCTGATCTATCTTTCTAGGACCAAAGGAAAATAGAGCATATGCCAATGAGAAGAAACATACTCTTCTTTTCACTGAATCCAATGTCATGCATTAATAGACACGTCAAATATAGGGTTAAACATATAGATTCTTCACAATCTATATTCTTACTTATTTCCTGGATCCCAAATGTGCTTGGAATATTCATTTAAAGGAGACAAACACCGAAGAAACTGGATTAAGTCCTGCAGAAGATGACAAAACAAAATTTAAATGTTACCATGGGTCGTGGCAAATTATTTTCTCAGATCTATAGCAAAATAAATAAAATATAGATATTCCCACAGTTTTTCTGGTAATTGTGTAGACAAACATGCTATTTGATACAGAATATGTAAATTTTGTAACAGTATGTGAAAGATTTATCAATATTTAGTGGAACACGAAAAACGCCCAAACCTTATCTATAAAAAAAAAAGTTTTGTTGACTGCTCTACCTCTCCCATTTATCCAATTCAAATGATTTTGGCTGTAAAAGCCAAAAAAATTGCCTGGAAAGCAAAACTATTTTATTAGGAAATTGTGTTTGTATTTAGCGGCCAACTGTGAGCTAATTGAGGGATTTGTCTGTTTTAGAACACTGTTTGTTCTATGGCATTGACAAGTCAGAGAGATGAAAGTAGGCTCTGGGGGTTAAGACGCAAACTTCATTTAAGAGTGAACTCAAATATAGCAGCTGGGTGTTCTCTCTCTGTCCAAATCTGAACTTGCAGCCTGGACCTGAGTCCTCTAGGATTCGACAACAGTCCCCTTTGCTGCTGATTGACAAATGAGCTGGTATCTGAAAGACTTAAGTGCATTCACGGTGATTAGCGATAGATTAAAGGGCCCTAACAATTGAAAAACAAGAATAACTCATGGAGCCTATTTAAAGAGCTTGCACCATCTCACGTTTCACTTTTTAGGACCGTATCGCAGAGTACGTGGAGATTTTTTTAACAATTTTTATATATATACTTTAAGCAGCAATAATCTGGAGACGAGGGAAATTTAAATGTAAATCTGAATATTACTAAGTGTGCATAGGCTGTGCGCTTAGCAGGCCATATCTCCAAACGTTTTGGCAGCACTGAGAACGCGAGAAGGTGTAAAAAGTAGCATGGGCGGCCTTTGTGTTTTTGAGCAAAGACGGAGGAAGGTTTTCCGTTTGTGTCCTCAAACCTTTAATAACATTACGTTCTGACATCAGCAGACCTGTAGTTATACAAATCTTACATCTATTTGTGAAGCATCAATGGGTGGGTGAAACACACAGGACCGCACTCCCTACACACACTAGCCCCCCTCCCTCCCAAACTCCACACACCACACTAGGCCCCCCCCAAACTCCACACAGTCACACACTAGGCCCCGCCAAACTCCAACACACACACTAGGCCCCGCAACAAACTCCACACACTAACACACTAAGGCCGCCCGCTAAACTCCACACACACACACTAGGCACCCCCAAACTCAAGTCACACACAACACACTAAGGGCCTCCGCAACACTCCACACCAACATGTGTAGGCCCCCAAAACTCCACACATACAGAGACAACAAACCCCGCGCAAGACTCACACAGAGCTATTATTATACTACAATACCCCCCCAAACTCGACCCCCCCAAACTCCACACACACACAAAATATCCGCCAGCTCTTACTCCTCACGCACCGTGTCTCTCACCCCAGAGGAGCCGCGTTCCTCAACATTCTACTTCCTGCCAAATTCCTGGGCGTGCGATTTCCCGCGAAACTATAAAGGTTTTGTGGGCGGGGAAATGTAGTTTGGGTGGAGACGGCTGACTGACCCTGTGGGTGGGGCTTGGTGTGTAATTACCGCTCCGAATCAGCTGGCCAACACGGCTTGAATATAAAGATCATTTTCGGTCTTCGCGGGACTTTTCGTCGCCATATTTTTGAAGACCGCGTGCACGTACGGTCCATGCTAGCAAGTAGCGGGCGGCCCCAGAGCGAGCCGCTACCTGTCGGCCTCCGGGGCCTGAGCTTCCCCGCTGGCCGGTTCGCTCCATTAACCCATTGAACGCCGCGTCATTTTTGGGGTCCATGTTTACCGTTTTCGGTCCCCGCAGCCTATGTTGTCCTCTTCCCATAAGCCACAGCTGTCACAGAGAGAGGCCATCCAAGGTAAAGAAAACAAAAACACACAAATTATATAAAAATATATATATTTTTTATTTTTAAAACATAATTATTGAAACCTGGTCAATTATTATATACTTCAGGCCAGTGATTGTTGGTCTCATGCCACAAGTAATTACTTTTTTTTGTAACAATAAATATGCAATTTTATTATAACATCTGGATATTAACAATAATAATTGTTTATTTTAGGTCAGCATTATAGAAAAAATATTTGGACCTCCCTGTAGATATCATACTGCCAGGTATGCACTTGCTTGATGATGTCATAACTAAGTGAGGTTATATATGACAATAATCTATATCTATATATATTTATATATATTAAAATATTTTAAATGTCATGTGGCATTTAAGAAGAAATGTATTTTATAGCTCAGTGTAGGATAGATCCCAAAAAGTACGTCTTGACGCCAGTAGGCGTTTGTGTATAAAAATGAGATTTTGGTACGAAGCCTAAAAGTAATGCATGAGCATTCTGCTGGTTGCTATGGCAATAAAACTTTATGCATGACCCCCAATAGCTCAGATACCATTTATTTCTCAGGTGAGGCCGTGCGCGCATGCCCGTTTCCGTGTGAACCCGAGCAAAAGCGTTCAAATCACCAACGGCAGGTAAGCGATAATCTTTTTTTAAGGGAGAATGGATGTCTGATGTGTTGTGACTTTGGTGACTGCAACACTGTTTCTCTCCAAAAAGGCCAAAATATTTATCCCATTTATATCCTTTGTTCCTAAAAATCTCGCCTTGACAACAGTAGCAATAACCTCAACAAAGCAGTTGTATTGTAACTTTTATTTACAAATATTACCCAAGTATGAGCCTGTATCTCTGATTTCAGGGCCGTGGGTTCCCTTTTTAGACTGTGCGTCTTAATAGGCATGGTATATGGGGGTTCTTAAACCTTGGGGTCTTCCTGAATTTGCTCTGCCTTGGTGGTCTTATCTGTTATCCTGATCTTCAACTTCACAATGATGGAATGCACACTTTCACAAGTCGGCCCTTTAAAAAGATGTCACGATCTGCTCTCGGCCGAGTCCTGTGACCTCTCCTTTGCTCCCTGGTTAGTTATCCATCGGAGGGCCAAGCTTATCGTAGGTATCACAACACTTCTTTCCATCATGATCACTCATCAGCTCCCCTCCCGCTGACTATAACAACAATCTATATTGGTGGTATGGCTTGGATTCTAAATGAGAACTCTAGACTGCATAATGTTATTGATTAGACTGTGATCCGCACTCCTTTTAGACAGAGCAGGGTGCAAAAGGACACCAACGTCTAATTGACTCTTTTCGAGAGTACGTTACCCAACAGATTTGTTTTCTACGTTTTTATCTTTTATTTATATGGTGCCAACAATGTACGCAGCGCTTATTACAATACAAGGGGTCTGGCAAGACTAGGATTGACCGACTTAAGACAAAACCGATCCATTAAGTGGAGAGAGCCCGGCTCACCAGAGCTTGCAATCTTGAGACTTTTAAGCTGCTGGTGTTGATAAGAAATCTGGCGTTTTTAGACCCGTTGACTTTCCGCCTCGTATTTGTGCCGGTAGTCTGTACCATAATTTACATTTGTTTTCATAACCAAAGAAATGGGACTTAGAAAACAGGCGTGCAGACATGTAGATAGACGTACACGCGGGGAGACATAAACAGTCGCGTGCTGTAATGGAGACAGAGAGAGACGCACAGGGAAACCTGCACGCATTTATAAACTACCATTGGTAATGTGCGCTCTTCCGAGAAATAAATGTCGGCGTGCCGTGTGTAACCTCTAATGTAGAAGTCTGATTGGGATCTGTGCTGTCTCTGTGTAAATACGAAAGGCTGTGGTGAGCGCGTCTGACTCCATGCCAGATTTATGGCCCTATGAAAGCTGTAAGGCTTTGTCTGCCCGCTTCCACCTAGTGCGTTCCACTTGCTGAGTCTGCCTCTTGCTTCAGCCCAAAGCATCCAACGTATGACCAACACCAGTGTTGATGGACATTGACCCACCGCCGCTCTACTATTTATATAATCAGTTGGTTAAGGGGAACACTATCAACACAGACCCCTCGCTACCCACATATAGACTTGGTGCCATGCTTTTTAGCCAGCAAGGTGGTCATCCTGGCGTTTAGCATCTGTAAATTCATTGAGCGTAACTCAAAACACCAAGGGCTAATGCATAATACCAAGTCTCATAGGTTTATGGGTTTCACATAAATGGGTGGCTAGCATACATATACAAAGTTTATAAATTGCTGCAACTATTCTCTCTTCACCGGAGGTTAGGAGTTAAAGTTTGTGTTACGTGATCTTGGCCCATCCTCTGGCATCCTAAGGAGATGACCATGCCAGTTTATACCACCAACACCCAATGGCAGCCCAAGAATCCCATCATGTTTATTGGTTGGTATGGTGGATTTCGAGCTGGTCTGTGCTTCAGAACCTGGGGGTGGGTGTAGGGGTGTCACAGTATGCCCCTACTTTTGGTTTGGTACGGTTATTGGCTATTTATGGTTACGTCAGTTATCTGGGGGGGGGTCATTGTGTGTTATTGACATGTGGGGGACTGTGTATGGGGTTACATTGTTATGTTGGTATGTTTCATATGTTTCTATATGTTGTAATAAAGCTGTGGACTATAATATTTCCGACACAACTGTGTTGTCTTTTATTGGGTCTGCTGGTTCGAGGTGTTATTTATGTCCTTTTTAGCCCTCGCTGGACGATGCGACTGTCATGATTTGTGGTGTCACTTTGACTTATTTATGGGAAAAATAATCAATGATAATCACATCTGTGGACTATAGAAAAGAATCTTAATGTCTAAAACTAAGCTATATGAATGATTATTGGCGGTTAGATGTGTATTGTTTTATATATTTGCTAAATGATTAAGATAACAAAATAGGGAAGAATAAACTGGAAAACATCACAAATTATACTATGTGCCAAGAAAATATAAATATATAAGTACAAATACAGAAATGTTACTTAGGCGGAGATTGTAAACAGGATTACATTTCATGTAAAGGCCTCAATTCTATTAAATACAAGAAATCAAATTATATTTCTTGAAATGGCCTCCTCTACTATTTAAGGGAAATGCCGTATTCTATTACAGTATAGGAAGCACGGCCTCTGGGTGGGCTGGGAATAAAAAATATACAGAGATTTATAGGAGGCGATTTATAAAAAGCCAATGCTTTAACTACGTCTATATTCATTAAACAAGGAAAAGTGACCCAAAACCTTGTAGCGTGTATATTAGGTGCATCGTTACTTTTAAAAGTATACTACTCAATATTTATATAGCAGATACATTCCCTAGAGTAACAGGGGTTACATAAAACTACTAGCAGATACTTTGTTGACCTGGGGGAAAAAAAAGGATTTAGGCAATCCAGACTTGGAAGTATTTATGCTAATTCCAAAACAATTTGGATCAAGTAATCAGAAGAACTGAGCTACTTCCAAGTATACGCCGGAGCCATGGTCTCCAGAACAGTGTGTAGTGTGCAGATATTCATCAGGAAATCATTTGGTTTCGTTACTCTGATACAAACCATCCAACTGGCTTTCACGCATCAATCAGAGCAAATATGCCCATGAACCATCAGACGCAGATCTCTCCAGTACAGATGTGTTATGGGTTCTATATCTAGATAAAGGGGGTTCTTTAGAAGGTAGAGTAGGCGACCCAGTGGATTGCCCATTTTGTATTTTCGGGCTGGTAAAGTCAGTGTAAGAAGATTGGCGAAGATTGGTACCAAACTGCCGCCATGTTGTCAGAAAGAAATGTAAACTGGACAGACAGTCTAATTTAATTAGATCTACTCTTTATTATTATTTTTCTAGGTATAATTGTTGATTTAGGGGGAAAGTACGCTTTCTTGAGTTTTGTTTATTATTTCTAGAACTATGAGTTGCATTGATAACATGGCATTAGTGAGCAGGAAGTATACATCAAAAGCAGAGGACGTGCCTTAAACTCCGCTACAGACAGTGAGGGCCGGCAGCCGAGGTATCCCTGGGGTCCTAGCCACAGAAAGGGTCTTGTAGCAAGAACGTTTTCCTGACCAGTCAATGTCACTAAAGCATCAAATGAATTGCGTTTTTATTTTAGGTCTTACAATGTGTAGGTCATTCTCAATGGTTTGACTTGTGCTACTGTCTTGCACTGTGTAATATCATGGCCTTTGTGTCCAGAGTTCCTTGCGGATGTATTAACCTCAAGAAGGGACATCTGAGGTCATGGGAACTTGAGTGACTTCACAATTAACATTCCCCAAAAGTTTGCTTTGTATGATATTTCACTAATAAAAGGGGCCGGAAAAAAAACCTCCAATTACAATGGGAATGGCCACCATAAAATTAAACAGCTTGGGCTGGTTTAAGCGGTTACCTAGCTTATCCTGATCCCAATCAGACCAATATGGCTTATCAGATCCCCATTGCAATCACGATTCCTACAGTCATTTGTATCCAAGAGAGAAAAATCTACCTGGTATTTATATTTCTGAAAATACTGTGTTTCGCTGTAATGTCTGCAGTGTGTTTTGTGTGGCCCACATGCCTGAGCAAATTAACGCTGCGAGGATGTGGTTATCTGGGTGAGTGCTTTTTATTTTATTGCTTGTTTAAGTGGCACTGCAGCTTTAATTCCTGAATAACACAAGCCAGGGTTCTTCGGCGAAGGGCTGAAATATCGGATGGTAATTTTATCTGTTCCATCTAATTCCTTTCACAAAACAGCAGAGCTCATTTCCACCAAATAAATGTAAGATTGGAGTCATTTGGAAAAGCTGGCCAATGAGAAAATGAAAATACAAAACAAATGTGTCCTGATGTTTTTGGCTAAAAGGTGGGGTGATCAGATTCGAGGGAATGAGTCAATATGTACCTCTAGTAATTCCTAAAATAAAAAAAATACTCTCCTCTAATGTAATCATATCAGATGTGTGTTTTTCTTGGAAGATTTAGCAAATAAGTTCAAGTTTTATAAACTGCAGCTCGATATGAAACCTTAGCCAATAACCTACAAACATTCCTTGTTACTTTCGGTTTGTCATTCCATCGTTGAGTTTACAAACCTCCAGACGGGTGAACAAAGGGCAAATATATATTATATTTATATATATATATATATATATATATATATTTATTATATATATATATTTGTTTATTTTAAGAATTCTGAAGTCCACCCTTAAAGGATGTTAAATGCCCCCCACGCACATTTCAAAATTATCGTTAGCAGTATATGGTATGTCCAGGGAGAGAGCAAAAATGAGGCAAAAATGAAATCTGTTTGGGCCATCGGGTTAATCCAGCATTCCAGTAATGTGTGTTTATGAATTCAAGGAACTGGCTATAGAGATAAAAAAAAAAAAAAACTTAAATTGAATTAATTTTTTGATTTTGGATCGTGATGTATGTTGGCTTCATAGGACATTTATGAACCAGAAGCATCCAGGGATCTACAGAAACTACCAAAGGCTGTAATATAATGGCAAGATTGTTAAATACATTGTTAGTTGCTTCACTAAAGTTACAGGGAGTTGGCATAGAAAAGAGCTCCGTCCTGCTGGACAAAATGTGATATTACACCCGGAAAGAAATCTTTTTTTTTAATGTGTCATAAAAAAAAAAATTCTATAGGAAATGTAGTAGCATGATCAATTACCAGCCTGTGAAAATGTAAAGATCTACTGAAAATGCTACTTGTTGGCACACTTCTGAACGAAGCTTCCGATAATGCGAAGCAGCTCTCTTCATGATGCTGTAGAGATTATTGCAAGTTTATGTTATCTGCAGAACATGAGTGATTTTTTGCTTACACTGTATCGCTTCATTCATATTTGGAAACAATACACAAAAGGATCCAAAATTCTGTGCGGTGTTTATTTGAACGTAAAATAAGTTTAAGTAGTAAACATGGAAAGGAGTTTAGAAGTGTCAGAACAGTCTCGTGGCTCTTGGCATAGTGGTCCAAATGCATGTGAAGGATCGAGGAGGAGTGAAAGAATTCTCATTCTGTTACTTGACCTCAGCCGCCCGTAGGTCCTATCATAAAGTAAATGGAAAAATACATGTAGAAAGGGCATGAATACATAATTATGATGGCCTTCTCTTGTTTACCAACAGAAGTTAAACATGTTTTTTAGAACATAAGTGAGTCGGTATCATATGTATCATAAAATGTATAGATGTAATTCTGTACCATGGCGACCCCGGTTCCCTGTGGTGTAATGTTACTACTGCATATTTGTATATTTTTCCATGCTGTTTTCGTAGTGTTAGTGCCCCTCCATGGTTTCAGCCCACCGTGGTGGCGAGTCGCTGGAAGCGCGCTAGGGTTAACGTTCTACCATGAATGAAATGATTCCAGACGGCATGAGGGAGGATTAGTTCACTGGGGAATGTCCGATATCAGCTGTGCTCTGCGTGATTAGCTCTCCAAGTTGTAACAGTGGCACATGGGATAATGTGTTTCTGAGTTGACTTTGGCAGCATTTTCTCAATGAGTAAACTCTTTCCTAAGACATTCCTTGTGCTTTTCTTAATGTAATAAGGCAACGAAAATAGACATCGACCTTATTTTAGCATCCTGCCTTTCCCCGAGCCGTGATCAAAGCTCCGCTCCTTTGGATGAGGATCAATAAAAAACAAGAGTTGTTATCCAGATTTCAGATTGACATGCTTCAGCTGCCTTCAAAATGGTCCATTTGCTTAAATTTGTTTTTCCAGCCCGGAGTCTGCGTGTAAATAGACATGATCTGAAAATCTATCATGTTAGTCACTTTGCTATGTGAAGGCTCGCAGTGAATTTCTTACAAGTACTACATTCTAGTTTGCTTTCCTATCGGGAGGCGACTTATCTGAACTCTGCCTATGGGTAACTGTGCTTAGCTCAAATCCTTTAATGAGTTTCATAATTGTGTTACTTACAGTACATATATTTCATTCTCCACCGTATGCTTCTTTAGTGACATAAAACAAGGGGGGGGGGGGTTACATGTTTCGGTATGATTTTTAGCCATTCTTAAATATTTGGATCCACCAAAATGGCAAATAAGTAATGTTTATGGTCCTCCGTTTCAACATAAAACATAAATTTGACTCTTTGGTGTACACGTAGTAATAAGCTGTGTGAAACATGAATGTAAGAATTAAAATGCCACAAAGTTCAAGGAAAACACTTAGTGTGCATCGTGGGTTGTGTGTGCCGTGGAATATATTCACACACACAGCGGACTGCGTTTCTAACTAGCTCTTCTAGTTCTTGGCAGGAAACGTACATAGTTCGAGGAAGTGTCACCGGCCCATTTACGTCATCGCGGACCGTTCCTTTCTGGATTACTCAGTAGCATAGCCTGCTAGCAGCGGCCAAAAATAGACAGGGTAGAAGTAAACCCAGCCAGCGGAGACCCGTTACCTCTGTGTCTGAAATAGACAAACGTATTGCACCTATATGGTATATTTATATATATTATATTTATATATATTTATCTTTTTTTGCTGATAAATGAGAAACTTGGTTAGAGCAAAACCGTATTAGCTGGTTCACGCGCTACGACCCAGGCTTTGATATGACTGGGGCATTAGATACTGTTAGTGGATAATTTGTATCTGGTTTATGAATGTCAGGTATTTTGTAATTAGGGGGCGATTTCGTGATCTATACACAAATATGAAGAATTTATGACCACTTAAATAAACCAAAAATATATCCTAGTGTCTGGAATTATTAAATGGCCACGTGTGATAACGCCAGTCAAGTGTCTTTCACTACTGCACAGTATGGAGTCCTACAACAGGCTTTTTTTCCTGTTTAGAATTCTAGAGCCAGAAGAAATAATTACAGCCCATCTTTTTTTTTTGTGTGGGGGGGGAGCCTGTTGTAAGTTTGCTTTTAGCAAGACTATCCATCCGGGCCAAGCACAAAACTATAGCGTGTGTTCGCCAGTATAAATAAAATGAGTAGATTTGTGCGAAATAAATATTTCCGTACGAGACGCGCGTCGGTCTGTTTTGGTGTCTGAGCGGCTGCACTGTCACTCAGGGTTATGTCAATGTTATGGTAATTGGATCTGGAGCTAATTGTTAAGTCTTGTCTAACCGTTACAGCTTCCTTTTGCCGATGCCCACGTATAAACCAGAAGGAGACAGCCACGTCATCTGGAAAAGTGGCCTGCAATATTTCTAGAAAAATAATATCTCTGGCAGAAATGAACCTTCGCTGTCAGATGTAAAACACAAGAAAGTTCATCCTCCTAACGCCAGGCCATAAAACTTGTAGAGAAACATGCACCGTCAGCAGCCGACTTGGTACCTGCGATACGGGCATATTTACCAGGTGGTCTCTGTCAGACCGCGTGAGTTATGCTCACTGTCTCACTTCTTGGAGTGCTTCTATTTAGTTTGTAGGAGTTTTGGCAGCTCGGAGGTCACCGACGTTCCAGTCATCGGAGGTTTCTGGAAATCGGGAATGCCTTTATAAGGTTAAAACGTCTGTGCGAGAGAAGCGCCGTGACTGTTAATGGACCTCTCTGTCCAACGTACAGATGCTCGGAGCGTATGCAGTGGTTAATCAGGAACTGCCAAAGTGTTTTCTCCGTTTGTATGAATCGGTAAATTATTGGCTTTTTGCTATTCAAAAAGGGTACTTTTGCTGCATTCGGTATGGCCCTGAAGAAGCATCTGTACTGCTGGTGCAAGAATATCAATACTGTATGTGGGCTTAGTATGAAAAAGAGAGAGTGATGAGAAGGGCCCCACTTTTCCATGTGCCAGTTACAAAATATAGATATTCAATGCAGTAATTTAGTCTTTCCCAACCAGAACACTCACAGTAGGCAAACCTTAATAGGCTCGAGTCATGTTGGCATACAGAACGCCAGTGGTTTTCTTCTGTTTCCCCTGGCAGAGCATTGATGAGCCCAAAATGGGTAGAAACGTATGAAACTTATCCTGAAACTGTCCCACCCGTTTGCAGGACATGGCAGTTTCAGGATACGTTGCATACGTTTCTACCCATTTCGGGCTCATCAGTGCTGGAGTCTAGCTGGCACCCTGTGCCATGTTTGGGTTGGTTATAAATGAGACGAAGATACTTAAACTCTCTATATGAATGGGTAAAACAGTCTTTGTTTGAGAGTTATACAAGGACACGCTGTTTTATTGGTCCCTAATAGCCTGCACTTATACTCGCTATCACTGCACAGTATATCATACTCATTTACAGGGAGGAAAGGGGCCCTCCCAAGAACTCGACTTCAGGCTGTACAATTTCTAGTAAAGAAAAGTCAAATACAGTAAATCCTTGGCCAGTTAAAACATTTTTTTCCAGTCCTGTTTATGTACATTATTATATCAGGGATTAGTCTCAGAAAAGAGTAATGGCCCTCGTGGGCAATCAGGGTCTGCCTGTTAAATACCATTTATCTTGGAGATTCTGTGCTATGTCTGCACCACGCGGGCACACGGTTGTTTGGCAAGTTACCCAGATCTGTTCTAAAGGGACCAGAGACGGCCTGTCAGATCTTGTCTGCGCACGTTGTATAAAATTAACCTGGTAGATACCGAACATAAAGAATACAAGAATTTACTGTTTATCCTGGCCCATTAGTAATAGGGGGTTTCAAACCCATTAGTGGAAATCCTGGATCCTTAATAGTTTGGGGATTTCTGGAATTTAACACACAGTTAAGTGAATAAATAATTGAGCCGTTCGCCAAGTGCTATCATGGCGTCCTTGTGGCCTGAAGTCTGGGAGTTGAAATACTCTTTTTACTACGACGATTGTCAAGTCTATCGGCGAAAACGGGTATAATGTTTCACATGGCTGGGGGTGAGAACAGACTGCCCGTCTTGTCTATTTCTTACTCATTTTTGTTTCTGATTTATTGAGCAAACACGTTTTCCATAATTTGCCAAACCATTCTGATGACGCATTTGTTCGCGTAAGTTTGTCTAGTGGCTGTTGCTTAACAACATGTGTAGTGATTCGGGTTAGGACTGTTTCGCTTTGGAATTCTGCACCGTTTTAGTGTATCCATATTGTTTTCCATACATATGGAGGAAGCTTTTTTCCATTGCACTGATACAGCTGAACACTTCCTGAGCTTTCTAAAGAGAGTTAAGCAAACAGCACCCCTTATGATGCCTAGATTGCCTTTTTAGCCGGTGGAAGTAACTTATTATAAAATAGATCATGCAATGCATCAATGCTATTAATAAAACCGTGCAATATATACACTTTAAGCCTCTATGGTGTACAGGCAGTTCCTTTTATCACATGAAAGAAAAACATAAGGCAGTGATTAAAACGTGATAGTAATGAATGATTCCCAAATAGTTATCGCAATCCGATAGATAAAGTAGAGCCTTTACTTGACTTTTTGGAGTCTGTTAATCTCCTTAGTACCGCTGGGTCGAGCCATTCAATGCCACCCCCACCCCAAGGATTAATCGCCCCATTCATGTGGATCACTGGATTGTCTCTTCGTACCGTTTACCAGTTTATACAGCAAACAGACAAACTCAGACACTGTAAATCCCTGGCCCAGAGGCTTACAGCCTAAATAATGTCGGCAGACATCAATTTCTGGGAGACTACTGTTTAAAACAGAGCCAGGTATTGTATATATGTATATGATGAGGTTCACCCATGTTCTCTGAAGAACAGAGCTTTGAATGGGACAAACTATAGGGCAGAGAGACCATTTCCAAGTAATTCTATTGCGATAACGAGTGAAAATAATAATCTAACCTCAGCCCAATAAAATAAATATGATATGCGTAATGGCAATTCGTTTTTGATGGGGTTCCACTTTTCCCAGATGTTCTTTTGTATTTGCGATATCGTTGCAGAACAGAATGCAGAAGGAGTTAAAGCCGCACATAGGAAGCCACTTCATTATCTGGGAATTCTGCTCTACTTTTTGAGCAGTTTCCCAGATAGATCCCACATAAATGTCTGTCTGTAGATGGACCGGATTATGGGGAAATCGCATGTTTGTGGCTATCAGATTTCCTCAAACAGAGTTTGGACAGTGGCCATCCAGAGAGTGTCATTTCTCCATTGCTTTATCCCTTTACTGGTACGAATCGGGCATTGCGCCCATATGCTACCCAGACACTACTTTAATAACTTGGGCTAACGAGGAAAAGAAAATACATTTCTGTAGAACTTCAGGGGCAGACGGAAGGTTAGCTAATGTCACGTTACCACCTATGTTAGTCCTTACGACATTTAAATGCACTCAACATAACAGTACTTACAAGCTTAGCCTCATGTTATTGTTATTACTTAAGGATTTAGTAGCATGAAGAATAGCTGTTTTTTCTTTTTGTGACTCATCTGGCTTACAGATGATAGGAGACAACTGTTGGGTGATACAAACATACTGGGTCCCATTTATTATATGGGTATTTCCCCTTAGGCGTGATTGTCCCTATGTCCAGATGTATGGCTATGTGACACTATTTTTCTGTCTGTTATTAAGTCTTCTATTAGAGGGGACTCATCTTACATGATTTGGCAATAAACTAAGAAAATGGAAATTGAAACAGTTGTGGAGATGAACAGGGATGATGATGGGACAATGTAGCGAACACAGAGAATCAGTCAGGGCTTAGGTTGGTGCTGGTAGCTTGCGGAGAACATGGAGATACGTTTCATATGCAAGCTAGCCATCCGAGACCAGGTCATGGCTCTGGTCTGCAGGGGCAAAACAGATTCCAAAACCTAGAGCAAATGTATAAGTAAGCCAATACATCTAGATGCGTGAATAAAGCCATGTTTGAAGATGGCACTAGAGGTCTGTTCCCCTCCATGTCACGCGTGTTTTCACACAACCCCAATCTTTTAAAGATTGCTACTCCATACATATAGTCACAGATTCAAAGACAAAACAAAATGCTATATGGAAAAAAAACATTTAAAGAGAAACAAAAGGGCCAAAATAAATTGTTTAGTAATCTTTATAAATATTGGCCAGTTGAATTTAATAATGAATGCACTCACATTTTATTGGAGTGCCATAAAGACTTCAAATTGAGATCCTGGAATTAGCAAGCAGCATAGTATACAAGATGTTTAATAAATAGATAACCTTGCGCTTAGATCTCGAGTCTTCAGTACTCCTCCGGTGTAACTGTAATTTAATAAATTGAAAGGTTAGTGATATCTGAAACTGGTTTAAACATTTTGAGAAGCTTCTTTTCTCACATAATCGGATCGAGAAACATGCATTCTGCAGCAAACCTAGCAATTCCTCTTGTAAATTTCTGTGTCTTCTAAACCTAGCCCCCAAAATATCCAGAACGAACAGATGCAGCCTGAAGAAACACGTTGCGTGCTACAATCACCTCCAGTATTTCTGTAAAGATTTAACTCATTAATCTTCGACATGAGTGCCTTGCGCAGTAAAGGAATGCACGCGTCTGCAGGCGGCCAAGGAAAGTTCTGTCCAAAATTTCACTGCTTCCAAGATGATGTCTCATTTATTAGCGCAGGGGCTCTGGCTCCCAGGAGATAGATGTTTTGGCTTCTTAGATAAATTGGAGTGAGAAACAGGAGGAGACCTCGAGTCTGAGCCTAAGGCATCTGAACGGAGACAATTCCTATTGTGTGTTTGCAATTGTAATAACACAGAGGTGTTAAAAACACTAAATGCTTAAGTTTGCGCAGGGGTAAGATATCCATTTCCATCTTGACACAATGGATTCCGCTTTTTCCCTACTACTCACTTTTCCCCCCCAAGTTTAACAATTCCTTGGTGACATTGGACACCATTTTTGGGAAAACTGGCGCTTTAAAGTACAATCACTTTTCTAAAATACATTTTGGGTTACGTAGCTCACGCCTCTATTTGTTTTACATATTTACACGTGAGTGGATGTACACCAACATGTGTGTTATTGGATGTTGAATAAGTGTTTGACCTCTGCATGGACCTATGAATGGAAAATCTAGATATCATTTTAGGAAGGCCCTATACTTGCAGGTTTTATTCTACATGATGTAGATATTAGCTTAGATAGGAACATACTGCCCTGCAGAAGATGCAATCATATTTTGTATTTCAGTAATTTTTTGTTATTCACTAAAGGGTCCTTATGCACAATAAACTCCTATATAAAGTTGCAGATGCCATAGAGCTGGTGTTCCAACCTTACACCAGAATTTGGCTGCACACAGAACTAATGTGTTTTTATTTCTACATTGCAGGTGCACCAAAATAAAATGTAAAATGGCATGTTTCATATTGTAAACATTAGGCAGTAATAAAAATGTTTCACTCCCTTTAGGCCCCCCCCCCCAGTTCACGTACACAGCCAGTAATTCAGATCCTTGGATTCTTTTTTCCTCAATCACGCATTATGGAGAAGAGATCCATCAGTGGAAGACACCAAGCAGATGCTGCGTTTTGCTAACAGATTATGGGGAGCCAAAAGCCTCCCCCTAGTGCGTGATCATCACAAAACCACCCTTCTTTCTGCTGTGATATAGAAAATATCTTATGATGTTGCTTCTTAGTGCTCCTGCTATTGCTTCTAAAGCAAACTGCACTCATTTCTGTTACAGGCTTTCCTTCATGTCCCTGGTTTATTGTGAGCGACGGAGCTCAATTCCTTGCCAGGCAATCTTTTTTTATTTTTTTTCTACTCTCTCAGTAAAAGCTGTTTGCTTATGAAAAAGCATACTTTTAAATAACTGTAGTTTTTAATTTTGAATGGTGTTCTTAGTACTAGGAGTTTTTCAGGTGGTTAGGTTTTCAGACCCGTGGAGTGTTTTGTACAAATAAAAAGGTATATATTTGGGTGAGTGAAGATGTTACTCCATGGATAGACGATAACAGCACATAAGATTCACTTGGCCCATCTAGTCCCCCATTTTTCTCAAACCTTAATTGGTCGTTGGTGTCGTCTTAGATTGAGGAGCCATATGCCTGTCCCATGCATGTTTAAATCCCCCTATTGTGTTAACCTCTACCGCTTCTAATGGGAAGCTGTTCCATTTATGTAACCCCCCTTAGATGGAGTAATTACATACATACTTTACCTTACCATCACTATTATACCACATGCCACACTACACACCAATATTGGAATACTGAGAATGGGTTTACAGACTTTTGTATTAGGATAACACCGCCTTGTGTGATGAATATCATATAACCTCTTATTTATATGGCAACTATATTATCCTTTTAGTAGTAACCTATCCAACTCAGCCGTAACCTACAAAAGTGAAGATGGCTTTTGCCAACGTCTCTTGTGCATTGTGTTAAATATGAGTGGTTATCTGGCTAACGCACCTCTGTCCTGGGCTTTGTTTAAAGGCTGTTTAGTACGGCATGCGCTTGCTCCAGGGTGTCCATGTATAAAGTGAAAAAGGTGATCATTGTTGACCTTATTTGCGTTTACCTCTAGATTGTAACCTAATGGATCGGTTTGTCTTAGTCTGTCAATGCTAGTCTTGTCAGGCCCCTTGAATATTGTAAGAAGCGTTGAGTAAATTGTTGGCGTTCTATAAATAAAAGATGATGATAGTATACCTACCCAGAATCCCTTGCGGTGGTGGCAGCATTGCAAGATTTCTGTGGGAAATACAGGTTTTTGGTGTGTAGGTGATGCCTCTGCAGCCCCCTTAATTTTAAGTGGAGAGGTTTTCCATCAGCTTTACCCCACCACAACATGGGGTGCGAGCTTCATAAATTAAATATAAGTCTGATTACTCTCTACATTCCCTTTTATCCTTGTTGACATCTTCAGTCACAATGTTCAAAGAACCTTGTTCCATACTAAGCAAAAAAACCCAATGGATTAATCCCAAAGAAACACAAACTTTGTTTCTGTGTAACCAACCTATCAGTGCCTCTTTTGAGTGCCATGTGACAATTAACAGTTCCTGGCAGAAATTATGTACCATCGAACATTTTACATGATTTCTGGATTATTCCTGGGTACTGTGAATGTAGTTTTGAATGCTGTATTTAGTTACCAATGTGCTAGATCCACAACAGTAGGTGATGCGGAACCTTTAACTGTAAATGTGGATACAAAACCTTGATGGTATCTGTAAAATGAAAAATCCAGTCACTCCCACTAGACTCACCTTGTCAGCTGTCTTGTGAAAATGTGTCCCTGTTCTGTGTTGAAGGCTGACCTACAGATGTCAGAGGAAACTTGTCTACAAATTGAGCTGGAGTCTGGACAGTAATTGTGATTGAAGGCTCACTCCTCTGCCTGCCCCGGGTCAGAGATATTATTCCCAATGCAGGAATTATCTGCAGAACCCTCCCTTGTCAGTTTAGCACACGAGCTCAAAATCATCCCCGTATGAAATGAGCCATTCTGGAAGCAATTTGTTAGACCAGGTACATTCTGATAATGGTGTCTATGTCTATTTTGATTGCGTTACCATGTTCCTGGTGCACAAAGTTTGGAAAATGGCGAAAATCCTACTTAGCACTAAAGAAAAACATAAGATTGTGGACTCTCAGAACTACGTCCCTCATAAAGTGCAACTCTACTGTGTGTGCAGATCATGGATATAGTCCAACATTATATAGTCTTGACATTAGCTGAATAAAGTTTATATTAACCAGACCTTTCTGGAACACATCCAGCATTGTGCCAGGTCTGGACATCTTTATGAGTAATTTTGTTCTGGAGGGATGTGTCACAGGGATGATCTATGCAAGCTTAGTCTTTGCTTAAAAAAAACACATTTTACCTGCATTTAACACAGCCTAGTTTTCATTGATGATATATATCTATAGATAGCTGCACCAAAAGATTCTGTTCATTTTGGTGACAATGTTGGAAAAAATACCTTTGCAACAGGTCTAATAAACCCTAGGGGTTCCAGAGGCAGCAAAGCAGGCCTAGGTGAAGACAATGGCAGATTCAGATTTTTCTTTGCATGCCAATTGCTGGCATTGCTCTGAATCAATTGCTAAAAGCATTGGCGTAGACAGGAAATATTTAGAGGAGAAGCCCAGGGAATAAAGCTTCTGACTGCAGCTTAATGGTTCCAGCCCAAAGGAAATGTCATCCCTGTGGGAGGGTTGATCAGGCAAGGCATGTATGTTGCGTGCAAAGAACTCTAGGTCTGGCCCCTGTGTGGTCTGCAGAGGGGGTTGTGTGTGGTCCTCAACAGACCTGTTCATCTGTCCAAAGCCTGCTAACTGCTTGCTGAGAGACCAGCCTTGTTTACATTAGTCCTGTCTGCACCAACTGAGCTTAGAAGACTGCTCTCTCCCAGCTGGGGCATCTCAGGGACCCCAGACTCATAGGGATGTGTGTGGCTGAAGAAAGCAGGCCGGGTTTATAGGCAATTCTTGCTCCTCTCTATAAAGCTGGGTGATACATCCCCCTGTAGAGTGCTGGCAGGTCAGAGCTTCATGTCTCATGATGGGCTTTTAAAAAGATTGGATAATTCCATTTTACAGGCTTTCCTACAAACTGTCAGGCATCTCAGTCCTTTCCAGTGTATATCAGTTTCGTTATGTTCTCTATTTATAGGGCACATTAAAAATATAAATGTATTCTTTAATTTGACACCAGATGTAATTATGAATCATCCATTTAAATATCACCAGTACTCCAGAACTTACTGGGTTAATGTGGGCTGTTGAAACATTTTCCTATGTGAACTTTTTGTTAATATTTGTTTTCTAATTCAGTTTTAGGGTTGTTCGATGTCTTGATTTACTAAAATATCTTGTTTATAATATGTTATTTCAGAAAAACAGTCCCTTTATAGTTATTCCAGTCTGTTGGGGGAGTAAAATGATGATGATTATTCATTCTACTCAATGCTTCTTCTAGTTTTTTTTTGTGCAATGCCAGCACATTAAACGTTTTTTCAAAAAGTTTAGGAGAGAAGGGAGGAGATTAAAAAATTAAAGGTTATTTTATCTGTTCAAAATATATAAAACTAACATATACAATAGATAAATGCATGTAATTGCTTGTTAAACATCAGATTATGGTTTCTTAGAGTTAAATCTCGTTAGAGATATATCCTGTTATAAGTGGAAATGTTAAGCTTACATCAGAATTCTTAAAAATAAATAATAATAATTAATAATAAATTAATTATAATATATATATATATATATATTATATATTTGACGTTAGCTCCAAAAACACTATTTTAAGGCATTCCCTGCATGAGCACATGTCTGTGGCTAAAGATTTTCTCAATACTGGCCAGGCAGTCAAGTTTTGGGGGGTAAAAATGCCTTTTATTCAGCATATTACTTTTAGTAGAATTTCTTAATATAGTGGAAGTTGGCAGTAATGTTTATATTATGACCCGGCTCCATGCCGCAGAGAAATACCCTGGATATTGCTGGGTAAAATGATGAAAGCTCTGACCTTTTGGATCCAGTCTCGGAGATCCCATTACCCCAGGGGACGGTGCCACTTTGCCCTGACTGTTAGTGGGTGTTTGTCTACTGGGCTGCGTCCTTTTTCTGGGTTGAAACAGATGTCATTTGTTAGCTGCAAATTGATCTCGATTTCTGTATTATTGTGTTTGCCATCGGAAATTGTGTACACCTTACCGGGCGCCAGACATTTGTACCTTGCAAATTAGGGAGGAAAATGACCTCTAACCTTTCACCTTCCTTAATACAGACTGGATGCTAGAAATTCAGTGGGGTGGGTAAAGAGAATATTCAGATATAGACTTTATATTTATATATAATGTGTGTGTGTGTATAATTATAATATATATTTATTATATATATATACACCCTTCTCTAATAGATAAATTATATATATATATAAATGAGGAATGTTTTGCTATTTCAAGGCTGCAGTAATAACACAAGGTCCTTTACCCACGAAATATGTTTTATTAGTTTTAATTAATTTAACCGTTTCCATAGAAATTAGTAAATACACGGACGGTGCGATGAAACATTGTAATGTAGCAGTGCGGCTTAAATAATAACCATACGAATAATAAGAATAATAAACATATCGGGTGTAGCTTTCCGCCCTAAATGTACATGTATTAAATGTTTCTTCAGTACATGATTGCTCGACCCACCGAAGACCGTTCCCGTTATTAATGTAATATCGGGCTGGATTTAGGAATAATTATAAAAACTGTTTTAACTCCCCCTAAAAATGCCAGTAATCAGCTGGAACTATAACGAAAAAGCAGTGATGATTTGAGCTGAATCGGTGCAGATTTAATGTTTTACGGTTGTCAGCCGATTTAATGTATTCTTTGAATTGTTACAAAGTTACACTTGAAGCAACTCAGCGCTTTAATGAACGCTCGCAATTCCGACGCAATCAACCCAGTGGCACTCCGATGGTTAAATGCACACATTAAAAATAGCCCAAAATCACTGACCCTAAACCCAAATATAGTCACGTGCCCAGCGAGGCTCCTGTCCGTTTAACCCATCAGGTGCCGCTTCGCAGGAGCGATAAAACCCCCCTGGCTAAATCGGGATCGCCTGCTGGCTGATTTAAATATTTAATGAGTAATTTGTAAGATAATAAATCGCTAATAAAATACCTGAAATCCCATCATATAATCGGATAATTTGAAAAGAAAAGACCGGGGCGGTGCAGCTGAACTCATTTACTTGATACTTGTAGCTACATTTTCTCTGTTTGTAACTTTTTCGTATTGTTATTGATTTGTTAGGGCTTTAGTGTTTACTATGTAAGTAGAATAAACGCTGAATATAATATTTTTTTGCATAGGCAAGTCTAGTGCCATTAACCCCTTCACTGTCATACACAAATGTGTTTTCATTTTGGATGATGCTAATTTCGTTTGTTTTTCACCTTGGTTCACCCCAAAGGGTTAAAGTCAATCTGTCATAACAGCAGGACAATTAGCAGGGTGACTCCAAGGGTTAAGCTTGCTTTTCTGAAGGAGCTGTGCCTAGCAGCCCTTCCAATCCACTGGATCATGTTCTAGGATTTGGAACACATATTTTTCTGTCTGTTAAATCTGAAAACTGATCCTCCAGTTTCCAAGTGAGATTGAAGGACATGTGTCTTTTAATGAAATATTTCCTAGCGGTTTCAGGCCAAGTTAGTAATTTATGATGGCATTTAGCCTGTGAAAACAAACTATAATCCCACACACAGAGCTCATCTCAAACCAGAGCAGACAAGGCATTAGTTTAGCCTATGGAAAATAATCCAGGGCAGGTAGGAATGGCTACCCAGCATTAAAACTAACCAGTGCCTCCAGATATGCCAGGGGGCATTAGACAACCCACCTCCTATCTGGGCAAATGGCCAACTGTAAATAACAACTGGGAATGCATTCTTTCAATTTTGGGGTATTTGAAATCAGAAAGTTTATGGTAGGGCTGATGGACCCCTGATTGTTAGGGCGTTTCAGATGTAGAATAACATTTGTCCCATGTGTGGATTACATATTGCTACCCCTCCATAATAAAATAATAATTAATTTAATCTATATCTTGTGTAGAGATTTATTAATGTAAATAATGACATTTTGTAGAATAAGAATCCAGTGCAAAAATTAACCCCCAAAAATAGAAAAATTAAACTTGCTATATTTTTTTTTTATTTAGTTTATCAGTAAAGTGGTTTTGTGGTTGCTTAACCTTTAAAATTTGTATATCCCTGCAATTTTCAGCAATCATGTTATAGCTTTAAAATAAATAGAGTGGGAGAGTTACTGTCTAGAAGTCACTAATAATTAAGATGTACATTGACAAGGTGAACATCTGCTACAGAACAGCTCCCACCGCATTGTGCTCACTGGACTCCCATCAGCGGCATTGGATTTAACACTTTGGATGCCAGACAGATTTAGTGCAAATCCCATATCCTAAAAAAGGGTGCTTATTGGCAAAATTAAAATGCAAACTGTGTGCATTCTGTGCAAGAGCATATTTTTTAAAGAAGAAAACATGTAACTTTTGTGTAGGTTCTCTAATGGAAAAATATGATATAATGTAGGGTTCTAGTTTGTGTTATATATAGATATTCAATAGGAGGAGTGCCGAAGATGCCAGACCACTTGTAGACAAGAAAAATATGCTTGATTACAGGTGGCATAATAAAAATGTCTGCAACTAATTAAATCACCTAAGTTCAAACAGGGGCATGCAGATTGTATCTGTCTTTATTTACATGCAATTTTGTCCTTATTTAATGAGAATTTCCTTCTTGGTCGTGTTGGCTGTTTGGGGCTTTGGACTTTCAGAACTTTACGGTCAAAATCAGTTCTTTGGAGAGAAAATACTTTAGTCACTGGCGACATTCTGTGATCAATGGCAACAAATACTTGTCTTTTTACAATGATGTAGAGTTTTTGCCATTTTTGTTTAAAAAATGTTTTTATTAAAAATACACCCAATGTTTTCAGAATAAGCAGTTATAATTCTGTGTTATCATGATTTGGTTTCCCCAATGCCTTTATCTCTGCACAATGGTCTCTAAACAAAGGGGGGGAAAGACACCATCTGCAAATACAGTATATTCTCCTGTGAGTCATATACATTAATAGACAAATTACACCTATTAAGATAAGATAGTTCACTCCAGTTGAATTACAGTGCCATACAAATCGCTAACTAGGAATTACAATAAATAATGTAAACATTGATTTATTCAGGGACTTAGCTAGATGAAGCATTTAAGAACATTCCATTTTCAACGGTAATCAGTATAGCTTATGGAGAAGGCACTTTAAACATATTAATGGCTTTAAAATTAAAGCCCACATTCTCTTTAAGGTATGAAGTGAAGGATAATGCTCACCAGAGTGTACGTTCTGCAGGTTCTATATTTATCTTTTTTTGCTCACATGTTTACTGTGCATTGTGTTAAATACCTAATACTCTTCCATTGAATTTGGAAACATTGAAACACCAGGTAAGCCTAAACTCTCTACTTAATGTAAATGTTAGGAGTTCCACAATTAATCAAGATATATAGTCACATAAATCAGTGCTTAATTTACACAGCAGTCGCACTGTAGTTGAAAATAAAACAAACAAAAAACCCAAAAAAGCTTTGTATTAGTCCAAGATTGAGTTAAAAGACCCATTGAACGGAATAGACATTTACAAGTTTCAGTGTTACCCAGGAACAGAATTAAACCAATATTCTGGTCATTGGGGGGCATCTGCCTTGACCAGATCTTTGCAGTTATTTTACCCTTGTTTGATGGAAACCATTACCCTATCCTGGGGCCATCCAAAGCACATGTGAGATAGCAGAAGAGCATTGATAAATATGCACATTATTAGGAGCAGGTGACGGTTCGAAACGATATAAATTCTGATTATTTTTATGTTGTCCGGTTTTAGTCTTATCACAAAACAGCTAATCTCATATTTTGCCCTTTGGCATAAGCGGGGGCAGCTGGGAATAAACATGTCACTCGGTCTGAAAGAGTTAATTTCTCTTACCAGATCTGGTGTATCAGCCCATTTGGTTGCCAGAATCTGGATGGTGATTTAGTTCACAATCCTGGCTTTCCAAATTGCATTTTTTTTTTTGCTGTTTAACTGCTGCTGTCAGTAGTTCAAGTGGGTAAAGGGGATGATTTATACCGGGATCTGTATCTGTTTTTATTGGGGCTGCTGTAAAAAACCTTTTGTTGAGATAGGAAGGTTTATTGCCAGTGGAGATCTGGCAAGGGCTGGTTCATCTTGCATGTCATCTTGAAGGAATCCACAAGTATTTTGAAAGAAAGATACCCCTGGCATTTAAAGTGTATCATGCCTAAATTACAGAAATGGCCCTCTCAGCTCCTCTCCCCTATGTTGGCTATTAGTCTCTTTCACCCACTAATGGCACCACTTTGGGAGGTCAAATGAAATACGGCATAAACTTACTTTTTTTTTCATTAGTGATGGAAATACATTCATTATGGAACATTTCTCATTCAGGCTAAGCTATGTTAAATTAGAAACTGTAACTTTCAATATAGCTTGTGTTTTTTTTTTGTTTTTTTTTTTTAACTGTTGCAGGGGCATTCCTTAACCCCTTAATGACAAAGCCTGTACATGTACGGGCTCAAAATGCATTGTATTCAATGGGTTTAGGGACCGCCCATTGTCCTTAAGGGGTTAAAGTATCTTGAAAGGCAAAAAAAATAGTGAAATAGGCTTTGTAGCCAAATAGTCTATTACTTTTGTTACAAGTATCTCTCAAAGGTTACATGCATTCAGTCAATAATTTATTCCACCTTGATGGTGGAACTAGAATGATTTGGCTGCTTCAGAAAGAGTGGTGTGATCCGGCACTGGTGAGTGAAGGCTTACATGCAAAATGACATAAAAAAACCCAAAAGACAGTTTGTGAAATGTTATGTCATAATAATAAAACAAAATAATGGTGACATCATTGTTGAACTGGCCCTAGCTGATGATGGCACAAAAGTTTATTGAACTTATTAGTTTGAGTGCCATGTTATAACCGTCTAAGGTTGGGGAGAGTAGAGCAGATCCTGTGCTGTATATATATATTGCACACATGCATGTCTGTACCTCTGAAATCTGTATCATTTCATCGCATTATATGCATTGCTTGTCTTTTATGTAATGTGTAAGCAAAATTGTACAAATATTCCAAAAACGATTTATTTGTCTAGCCTGGTGTATTTGTTCCAAATAAATCCAAAGAAACGCTGGAGGAAATAAAGACTTGATTATCGTATAGTACATTAATGATTGGGAAATGCACTCTATATTTAGAAAACAATACCAAAATGCATTATGTTGTGTGCTCAGTATTTCTTTAATAGTATTTGCAATCTCTGGAGGGGATATTTCCTGTTTGCTAATTACCGGATATGTATAACGGGTCATTAAGAGCCAGGAAATGCACTCCCCAACAGCTTCAGTTCTGCTTTATACAGTGCAAAGACCCATTTTGGACTCGTTTCTCCCTGCTTATGACAAGTGTCAAAGAACACATTTTTACATCATGTTTTTTTTAACTCTTGTCATTATTAGGCTTTTGGAACTTTCTATAGACAGGTTAATATATGTGTCAGAAGTGTAGAAATAACATTCCATAAATCATATGGGCCCCCGGTAACCTAATAGCATTTGTAAAAATGTCTGTACGCAAGGACCCTTGGCAGGCTAGGCTTTCTGGGGTGCACATACATGAACTGTGTATTTCCAGCCAGAGGGTGGTTAACCCCCCAAAGAGGTTTGTTCATTAAAGTGTCAGCTGGCAGGGGACTTTGCAGTAGAAATATGTTTCTGACTGTGCTACTTTACTCTTTGCCAGTGTTGGTCCTTCATAGTAGAGTTTTCTAGCAAGGATGACTACCCTGGGCATGTGTAATGCATAAATGAATGGGTGAGGAGACTGGGGAAATCTAATTTGAGGGCCAAACATGTACTCATGTACTTTAGTCTTCTGATATACCCCCAAACTCTCGTTTTAACACCAAAGAGATGTTTAGCTTTTCTCTAGAAACAGACAGTTCCATCTCATCAGCGTTGCTTTAATCACCATTCAGCTTGACTACTTTCTCATCACACATTTTCAGCAAGTTGAGCCACACTCAAGGAGTACGGGACTAATTAATCAATCACTTCACACCGGCAAGAACAAAAAATGAAATCTGTTTGCTTTCTGAGTAAGGGCATCTCGTGAACTGTGAGCGACTCTGCTCCATGGGAGTTCTGAGCTTGCTTCAGTTTCACCAAGTTATTGTTACTACTGCGTGTTGCATGGTGGTCTGTGTTTAAAGTGGCAGTCCCACTGAGATTGTGTGAACAGCCCTTTAAATGGGGGACTGTTAGCTGTATTTCCCTTTGAAGTTCTGACAAAGTTAGCGGCATTTATTTTTTTGAACGCCAGAAAGTACTTTATTAATTTTAACGTGAAACTTGAGAAGTTTGAATGAGTTGCAGGAAGGAGTTTAAAGTTAAACCCAACCCTAACCCTACCACGATAGACATATCCCAAGGCTAATGTGATATTTCTGATCACACTTTAATATTTTCCACTATATTACTGAAGTCAGTAACTTGTCTATGGTTGAATGATCATGTTGAGGTTATAGTCTAATGAAACGCATGGAGAGCTGCCACTTGGCCATCTTTGGTTCTAGAATGTCTGGCATACTTTGCCAATCGCCTTGGCATTTATTTCCCGCTGTAATAAGGACAAGCCATTCTCCTTCCATCAATTGATTGCACTTTCCGAGAGGAGGCTGGGGGGACCTTAATTGTGTTCTTCTGGTGATGGATGGATAAACCATGAAAGGGCACAAAAATCCTTTTAATCTTTTTTTGTTAAATTTTTTTTTTCTTTTCCTTTCTTGTGTGCAAAGGATGTTTGTGGGGGGGAACTAAGACATTTCCCATTAGACTTTGCTGCTCCAAACTCCAATTTTAGTGGTTGCAAGCTAATCCTGCCAAATGATCATATGCGAAAATAATCAAAATGTTGTTTTGCAAAACAAAATTCTTGAATGACGTCGCATAATAAACTCCACAAGTAACCAAGTTGAGGATTACATCTGCTATTGTCTTGATTGCTGGTAAATTAAACAGGCTCACCGAAGGTGTGGTTAGCAGAAACCGAGCAAGATAGAACAAAAAGGATAATAAACTGCTAGCTCCCACAGGCAGCCTGGAGCGGCTGAACCAGATGGGATATTTTGTACCATGGGATACGTATTCTATGTTTGTTATAGTCCGCAGGTACTATCGTTTGATGAAGCTAGATTTCCAGACTTACAGAACACTGCATCTTTTTCCCCCCGATTGGTTTCTTTGTGGGTTCATGAATGCCTACAATTAACTAGATTTGAACAGAAATTGGAATTGGCCGATATGTCATCTTACACGGGTCCCACATAAATTATCTTCTATAAGCACATTAAAGCCTTGTATCAGCTTGTTGACTACAGTCATATAACGGTGTCCTGTACTATAGACCAGAGCTAGTGTAAGTTTAAAGGAATCTCTTTGGGGCCGGGTGTATTTTCTTGTATTAAACCTAGATCATGACACGGACCTTGAAAGAACATTTAAGGGTAATTATAATGGGGCAGTGAGTCACTTCCTAGTCTTCTGCGGTTCATTCTCCAAACCTGTGACATCAGAATGATGATGAGTAACCGTTCACGCTGAAAATGCTGCTGGTTTCTCACATGGACACGGACAGTGGGAAAACATTGTTTTTAATTTTGACAATGCTGGGGGTTATTCAAGGCTACCTAATAAATTTCTCTGGCACCCCTACTTATACGCACTTGAAGCCACAGTAGTGCCTTCAGCAGCTCATGGCACTAGGCAGCCACCTAGCTTATGTATGAGGGGAAAGTTAAGTGTTAACATACGCAAACCCCTGTAAGATCACGGTTCATTAGGATGATCCCCATTCACCACTACAAATGTGTTGGAAAAGCCTTAGAATGCGTCTCAACGCACCAGTCCCAGGCGCTGCTATCACCGAGCCAAGTGGTGTCCACTCTTTATTCTATCAGCAGTTATCACTCCACCAGACTATTGTGAGTGACCTCAGAATACAAGGTTATGCGACCAGCTTCAGTGACAGATATTGGTAACAAACTACAGAGATCTTCCACTAAGGAGATGACAGAGTAGGTGTTAATGTATATTTACAGCGTACATTGCTGTTGACAGGTGCTTGACTGGCAGTTGTCGGTTCATCAGGTCGGAGTGAGTGGTTTGATGGACAGCACTCATTCAGAGCTGGCGCTTATATTGGGTTTTAAAATTCATTCAAACTGCTGTTTGCCTCTTTAGTGACACCGCTACTTTATGGTTATGATTTTCCATCAAAAAAGTGTTTTCACAATTTCCCTCAGATACATTTGCCACAGTATTATAGTTATCATAATCTTTATCAGGTAGAAAGTTCTTATTTTCTGCTTTACACATGGCGCATGCTCTTGTAATATATAGATATATTATGGGGTAATTTTGAATCTTTTGTATTGAAAACATACTTGGAATGACGGAGGAAATAAATCATAATAAAATAAATTATGTATATATATGTGGTTGTAAGCATTCATATTGTAGAAGAAATGTGATTATATCTAAATATATATATTTTAAATATAACTTTTTCCCAATATTAATCGATAATGTTAATACATGAACATTTCTAAGAACATTTTGTCCCTTATTGTTTGACCTTTAATATGTGCTATTAACATGTAACAAACTCGTCATAAAAAAAACTTATCCTTTGTGTATTTAAGATTAAAAATGTTAATTTTGCCCAATAGATTACTATGTATTTCAGAAACTATTAAATATTGATAATAGCAATTTATATGTTGGAATAGTGGTGTGTGTGTGGATACAGACATTTTCATAGTTTCAAACAATTTACTAACAACATTTTTAGAACCACCTTAATTTTATTTAGTGAGGGAATTTGATATTGTGTGTGAATGGTTGGCTGGCAAAATTTCCTCGGAAACAGATTTTCCTATGCAACGGATAAAAGGAAAGAAGCCTTAGATTATTTACTTTATTTAAAAAAGGAGTTTTAAGCTGATGGGATATTATTGACATAGTCCTGTTATGAATGTATTCGGTCCCGTTTTCTTCGCTTTGTATTTTAGTTGAAACAAAATGTTCTTAATTTTATAGGCAGATACCCTGAAAAAAAATAATAGAACAAATTGTTATATTTTTCTTTGTTTAAAGGTTTTGAGTGTATAAATGTTTGTATAAAAATAAATAAAATATATACCACATACACACTCATGGTAAATTGCAGACTTTTATATATAGAATTTTAACTTAAACTAATGTATTTTAAAATAATGAGAATAAAGCTTATTTAATAATTAGAGTGCATCTTCAAAGTGGGATATATATCTATATAATATATATATAGATATAGATATTAGATATATATATATTGTGTATATATAGATATAGATAAAGATAAAGATATATATATATAATATATATATATATATATATATATAATTAACTTGTTTCTCTGGAAAGCCTAACTTGACAACATTAGTCACCTTTTGAGTACAAGTATATTGAGTGTTTGGAAATCTTTAATCCTTTTATGTTTTTTTCCAGAATTGTTATTTTTTTTCTCTTTCCTTATAAAAAGCTGTGTTTATTTCTTGAGGGTTCATCCCCTGATTTATTGAAATTTTGGTTTCCTGTACAATTTCTTTCCATGCTGAGGAATACAGCGAGCAGAGTAAAGCTCCTGTCATATGTTCTGATCTGAAATGTTTACTATAAGTTTGATTAACATCTTCCAGGTGTTCATTTGGGAAAGTCTCTAAAGTTTGGTTTACACAATTTTATAGTATGCTCGGTTATTCGTTATCTCTGCGTTAATGAAAGGCCAACACGTCGGCTTTTTTTGTTTTTGTAATGTACCTGATGTACCTTGTGTGGCTTATCGTCATTTTATTTCTTTATCAATGTATGTTCTGTTTGGACAACCAAAACAATCAAATAGAATATTATAGCATTCATATAGGTAATATTTCTAAATTTAAATTTGTGTATTTTTTTTAATAACTTTGTTTGCTTAGTAACATTCTGATTAACAGATACATTTATGATTTAATTCCATATCAAGTATAATAAATAGAATGCATTTTCAAGCCAAAAACAAACCTAAATATAAAATAATGGATAATGGTTTAAGTGCTAATTTTACGATATATAAATATATATATATATTATATATATATATATATATATTACACACACAAATACAGCTTTACGTCTAAAGGGTTTGAGATTCATCCTTTTCACAATATTCTCAAATTGGAAATTTTGAAGTAATTTAACAATTAAAAAATACTAGTGTTGACCCATTGCTTTGCTTTTATTTGAAATATAATTACAAATTACAACAGTTCTATAGTGAGAAAAAGAGATTTCTGTAAATAAAGCACCCCTCAAAACTACAGACCCTCAAAAAAAACAAAAGTATTAAAGCAAAGTATGTTATGAATTGTCAACTTTAAAGTCTAAATTACTTAAATAGGTTAGGGCTGTTTGGGACATATTTAATATTATTTTTATTTAATTGGTAGTGACAGCTATGCGCCTTGAAGTGGTAAGGCTAATAATAATGAAAATATAAAAAAAAGTATATTTTTATATTTGTACATGGTGTATTCTAATTCTAACAGTTGTAAAATACATGTTTGCTCCGTGCTTTACATTAACTTTTCATGTGAGCACTAAACAGGTGTACAAATACAAAAAAAAAATGACTACTACCTTATGGCAGTTTTCAGGCTGATAATAGATTGTTCATGTGAAGCGAAGAGCGAAAAAAAGAATGAGAATGAGTCAATAGATTACTGCTTTTATATATTTTTCACTTGTAAACATCTGAAACGTGTTTCCTGGAAAGAAAAAAAAGGTAGATAACCCCAGGCGGGTTCAGATTAACAGAGGTAAATTGTACATCACAGCAAAAAAGAAAAAAAAAAAAATCTTACGTACCTGGTGGTCTGTGAGGGGCTGCATAATGGAACGAAAGAACGAATATAAAAATAAACTTTACCTTCTGACTTTCAGGGTGGGCAATACCGTTTCTGCTCCAGGGTCCTCAGTTCTGTTAAGTGTTAAGGCTGTCACCGCATTGTGCCTGGATAGTTCCAGAAGAAAAACATTCCCTACATTCTCTCTATACTATCTTCTGCCAGAATCAAACCATACCGTCGCGTCGCTACTGTCCCGACTAATCTAAACCGTCAGAACCAGTACAGATCTTACTGCGTTGCACTGAAATTAATAATAAAAAAAAAATAATACAAAAAATATACAAAAAATTGACAAATAATTTGTTTAAATTTTCAACAGTACAGGATAACTCTAAATACTACGCAGCTGGATCACGTTCATAGGCGTGCGCGTCACGGCTTCAGCATCTCCTGGCAAACTTTGTGTATGGGTTTAGTTAAAATATCATATTGCAAAGTGGGACTTCTCCGTATTTTTTCATCTTTTTTTTTTTTTTTTGGTGTGTTTGTTTATTTCAGACATTTAAAATTAAGATCCATATTTTTTTCTAGTATTATGATGAGGAAATCTAGAATTTTGTTTCAAGAAACTTAACAATTCATTAATTTTTTTTAAAACAATAATGGTTTTCCCCAGGGGGAAAGTAAATGCAGTTCTTTGAAATTGTTGCTTTTACTATTAGTAAAAAAAAAGATACAGCAGGTAATATATTGGAACATATGGAGGCTTATTTCTAATATTTATTATTTTTGTTTTAGATATATTGGTAAAGGAAGTTACCAGAAAGAAAGGAACGCAAACATTGGCATAATTTAAAAGGCTAATGCTATTCCAGCTTTTATTTGAAATACTATAATATATATTAAAACTGCTCCTAATTAACAAGTTGCTCAATACAAAATGTTAGTTTGGAAGAACAACAAATGTCATTATATATCAAGAAGATAAGTTTGCACAAACCCACTCATCAGATACTGATAAATAGTTTCTAATATATAATGGGTTGTCCAGCATTATGAATAGTCCAGCAACACATAAGATATTCTAGGAGGAGAAGAGATCTTTTCTCTTGCAAGCTTACAATCTTCTGAGCTTTTACAAAGCTGTATGGGCCAAAAGATCCATGTGTCGTCTTACAGTAAATGATGAAAGGATGCTTGAGATTTAAGACTCCATCAAAACTATATTTTTGGGTTATTTTTTTAAAGATTTGGCTAGAAGCTCATGGCGAACTATAGCAAGGCATGTACAGCCCCCCGAAATTTGAATGGCAATTTTAAGCACCTGAGTGCTGCCAATGTGATAGAGATATAACATTTTACATTTGAGAATGTTAAGGGGCCAAACAGAACAAATTGCGTTACCAATCGCCATTGGGTTCCATTTCCGCCTTTGCTTTTGAAGCATCTGCCAGAAAAACCATTTGCGCAAAGGTCTGAAGTGACATCATTGTGATTTCCGCTTCGCATGGGTAAAATTGAACCGTGGTTTATTTCTGAAGGATAAAAAAAAAAAAAGGAAGAACATCGGGTAGTTGCAACCTAGGAGCTGTATTTACAATAAGATGGCATTAAGTCTGTCCTGTGACAGATTGCCTTGGCTTCTAAAGCGACCAACAAATGACAAGAAACGAAGGAAGAATCTCAGGAGATCAAAACGTGGTAATGTATACATATGCCACGCATGATTGAAAAGCTATTGGAGTTTGTTTCCGGGAGACAAGGTCCGGGTTCCATTGATATACGCATGTTACCACCGCCTTGAAAGGCACCCGGACTTCTCTGATGTCTTTTCTTATTCCTACGGCATTCCGAGACCTTTGAATAAAGGCTCGGCGTGGACATGCGCTTGTCAGGCCTCCCCAACAGGATGTGGCACCGGTTCAAGTTTTTATACTGGAAAATACACGACACGAGATAAGAATCACATCTTCCCTGTGACTCAGCTGTGACATTTAAATGTTTAAAAGTCGGGATAGTCCATGGCTGACCACACCTGACCATGCACTTAAGGTTTTTCTTAGCGGTGGGACTGCGAAGGACCCTTATAACCCATGCGTCAGAATTAGAACGCAGGGTATTCACTGCGTCGGAGAGGGAAGACGAGACAAGTATCCTTATTGTTTAGATGAATTATTGCATCAGCTATCATGTCATCCATGATCATCAATTACTCTTGTTTGTGTGAATGTTAAGGGACAGATTTCCGTTCTTGCATCATTTTGCCCCCAATCCTGCCTTATAAAATCCCACTCAAAAAAGTATGTTTTGGAAATCTACTTCTTCCCCTTATCATACAAAACACGATATAAAGTAAAAATGTTTACGTGTGCATTGGGTGTCTGGATTATTAATGACCCTCTTTGTGAATAATTTATACACACCTCCTCTTAATAAATTCCAAACAGTTTGAGGGATTGCGACATTCACTTTTAAAACGGAGCAGTTCTTGGAACAGATGTTTCTAAGCATCCATTTATCAAGGAAGGATCTTGTATGTGTGCAGGGGTCATGTATGTATAGAGCGAGATATTAGTTTCATGTTGTACAGAGTGCTGTCACTATCTTGTCGGATCTACAATCTAATTAACACGTATGGTGTCTGCTCGCTACACGGGTTGCCATAAGAGTGTAAATGCTTTATGTATACGCCTGTAACCTGTATTGGTATATCATTTTGCGTATAATGCTGTGCAATGATACCCCTGTGTCATGTTTTCTCCTGCAGGGGGCACTGTGTAATTCCCATTGGTCTTACCTTTTACATATCTTATTACAGAGTTACCGGTATGATACAGCAGGGCTAGTGTATGAACAAAATACGCTAGCGTAATGACTTTGAACAGGGCTCTTTTCACCCGTTTAAGTCTAATTGTTATGTATGCCCATTGTATGGGGATATACAAAACAATTACTAACGATAATGCATCCGTGCGGCCGTCCAACACAAGTTCCATTGCTTGGATGGAGCATTGCACGAGCATGGTATAAGTGAAGCCCAATTTAAGATTTAATTTTTTTATCCTTGATGCTGGAGGCTTTTTAGGACATTTTGTTTTTTTTTAATTTTTTTTTTACGTTGACTCTACTGTAGCTCTATACGTTCCGATAATATTTTTGATGCGTAAGCAACGCTCGTATTCTATTTCTGGATCATAAATATGCACGAAAACCTCTTGTACAAAATCCAGGCACAGATGTTTTGTCTACCATTTAATACATGAATGTGGTATAAAGACCAGGTGTATTTTTTTTTAATTTGCAGATAATGATAATTTACTGAAATCCATTGGAAGTATGTTTGCTGTCAGTTTAACAGGCTGACTAATCCATAAGTACCAAATAGATGGGTCCCAAGGGTGTTGGGCTGAAGGGGTCGCACTTCAGCTTCTCAAGGAGGGATTTAAACGAAGATCCAAGTTCTAGATCTTGTGTAAGTAGGTCTTTGGCTATCTGATCCTGGACTGGACATGCATTTCACACAACACACTGACTTTAACACCAGGCTCCTGCTGTGAAATCCCGACTGACCTTGTGACACTTTAATTAGTGTCTATGTTTTGAATTTAAATGGGACCCATCACCCTGTTAGAAATAATGATAATTAGGGGCAGCACGGTAGGAGACGTACTGTGAGGAGCCCTGTAAGTGGAAGCCAAGGAAGCGGCTTGTGTTTAGTTATTGCGCAAGTTGTTAGCCATGATGGTGGAACAGTAAGCCATTGTCGCTGCGATAACCTAACTAAGAGCACTCTGCGGGTAATCTATAAAAATAAATTATGATTAAAAAGTTGTCAAATCTGACACCAATTGAACTGGTCAGTTAGCAAACACATAGTTAATTGTATATACTTTAGATAGGACCCAATCGATTTCAGATCGCTTTGGTTTCCAGAGACGTAAAATTAATAATGCCAGTGTTTGAAATTAGTGAAACAGATTGAGCGCAATTAATTTCTTACGAAGCAGCCATTCCTAATAGTCTATCAATTACTATGTATTGTGTTTTCCATGTGAGCATTCTTATAAAAGGTCTATCCAAACCAATACGCGAGCGAGTACCCTGGTTTTAAAGAACGCTTTCCAGCTATTATCTCACTAATGTACCTTTCGTGTTATACAGATCATCCCAATATTAGGTCACCGTGCTTCAAATAACAATCTTCAGCTGCGTGCGGAGTTTCTTTTTTGGAAGACAGTATGGGATGATTATACATTATATCTGCCCGCTGCCCAATCCTTTGGTCTTTGACACCAAAGCTTCCATATAGAAATTGTTCTTCTGCCTAGAATCAATTAGCCAACTCCCCGATCTTAGTTTTAGCCTACTAGTAATATTAATGTCCTGGAGACTTTAGTGACATATTCTTGAGTCTCCTGGCAGCCTAAATGCCGTAGAAGATTTGTCTCGTTGTTGTAGATGTGCTGTGTTTTCTGGAAAGGACTGCAATCTCTCTTCCAACACTGTAGACTAAAGCTGTACGTCTGAATGCATGCTGTTTTATCCATTTAACCTCACTCGTGTTACAGAGTGGGTAATGACTGCGTGACTCACTCAGAATGATCTAGCACATGTTTCATGAACTTGGACTCTGTAGCGATAGACCGTCGGCTTCTTGCGTTATACCTCCAAAAATCATAAGTGCGCCTGGCGGGGTTGGCAGCTGCCCAATGATCGGGAAATAATTGTAGTCACTGCCTTGTACCCTAAATCCTCGAATACACTTTGTATAAGTTCTCGCATTATGTTTAACATGATGTGTAGTTATGAAGACGGTATGCCAACCATGCCATGTATCAACCGTGTTTGCTGGTCTCACACTCAGAATTAACTCGAGTGTTAAAGATACAATAAGCTTTATATAGGCATTAGAACCATCTGAACGTATATACCGTGTGGCATGTTATCTTACTTTCCTTTTTCTCATGATGTACTTTATCTCTCCCCTGTTAGGTTGCTGATCGTTGATAGTTTTTGGCAGCCTTTGTATTTGCGGTGGCGGAGAAGATCAGGACAAGCAATGGACTAGATATGTGCCACACGAGATGCCACACGAGTACAGATTCCAGCGTCCGCAAGATGAATATCTCCACTAAATATCTCCAAAACAATTAGACTGCTTAACAAAAAGCAACAGGTAGCATTAATTCATGTTTTTAGTGCTTTTTTCTTCTAGAACAAGTTATAAAGGGATGGGTTGTATTAAAGTAGCGTTTACCTTTTCTGACTTGGCCATTTTTATTTTACTTTTTAGTTGAAATGTTATGGAGCGGCTCGAGCAGCAGAAAATATAACCAGGTAACAATTTACCCAGAACTTGTTTTAGTAATTTTTTTTTTAATAATTGCTAATAGAGGTGTATATGTATTTTTTAAATACATTAATTACAAATTAATATAGATATATTTGTTCTGGTATGATATTCATTGGGCTACTTTTTATAAAAGTACATTAAAAGTTCTTAAGTGCTACAAGAAATCTTAAAAGCTGCTATTGAGGAAATCATTAATGAAACCATATGAACCAATGATTATGAAGGGCCTACTTGGCCCCGGTGTGTAAGTGTTAAAACCACTTTACTACTTCTTAGAACCCTACATCTAATAAGATAAAAAATATTAATTGCTGTTCAGAAGTAGTCATCAAGCAGCTCTATAACTGTTGACCACTAAGATATCCAACGATGAGTCCCTTCTACATTTTGGATTACGTAGCAATCACAGCTGGCGAGCTACCAATTAGTACACCAACAAAGCATATGAGAGAACACTTTATTCCATTTTTTTATTCTTAAATTATGATTTGGAAACTGAGTTTATTATTCCTTGAATCCTAACTCCACTTGCGTCAATAATGGCAAGGAGAAAATATGGTTTTGGTGACCTACCAGGTCAACACCCAAAATGTCTGGACAATATGTAAATAATAATATAAAAAGTGAGCTCCTAGGTGACTGTTTATGCTCCTATCTTAATGTCATGTATACATTTGCACGCCTTATATACAAATTGGTTGAATAAATGGCATGCGAATGGCACCTTAGCGTATACATGTTGGCTTTTTCGGCAAAATGTGCCGACAAAGGCGTTGGAGATGAGGCGCCAAGCTGAAAACACACAGAAGCTATCGTCTGTGAAGACCTGAGCCTGCTTATGTTCATGAAGCTTCTAATTTAGCAAGGTAAGATGTATGTATGTATATACAGGACAAAGCCTGTGTCCTTTCAGTATGTACAGGGTGTCTTTACTGTTACAAACCGTTGGTATCTTCATGTATTTTCTTAATATTTTTTCTTAATAAAATGTGTGTATTTTTTATATATATATGTATACATTTCCTATACATATATATATATGATTTTAGGAGGTAATACAGAATTCTTTATAATACAATACAAGTTATTCTTGAAGACAAAATGGAATCTTAGAACCACAAATGTTATTCTTGAAGACAAAATGGAATCTTAGAACCACAATTTTTGGTTTGCGTTCTGATTTTTACTTATAAAAGGTCACTTTTCATACCCAAGTAGATTCTTCTTATAAATTTTAATACACATGATTTGTATTTATTCGGTAACCTGCCCCATACCATTTGCACCAAGTATTTGCGAAAAAAGATAGATCATTGGGACATATAATCATGGAACGCTCCACGCGTACATATTTTTCATCCTCCTTTAGAAGACGTAAAACATTTGCCATTGTGTAGCTGCGCGAGGATCCATATCTAAGAATGATGCAGCCATCTGACATTCTGTGCCATTCCCGGGATATTTTTGAAACATTTTGTCTTCATAACAATACCCAGATCTCCCAAAATGTAAAGAAGGTCATTCGTTTCCTTGCAGATATATTTCCCTATGCAGAGGTTACTATATCTCAAACAACAATTTATAAACCTTAAGCTTCTTTTCTCCCTCAAGATGAAGTACTTTCGAGCTGAAGCCAAATTAAATCTTTAAATGGTATAAGAGGCATTTGCTGTTTTTTTTTTTTCTCCCCCCTCTCGCTGTTACTCAGCTGACTGTAGGTTTACAGACTGTAATCTGGCCTTTGTAAAAAGCATTTGTCAGCCTGTATATTTCATTTCAAGCTCGACCACCCATGAGACTGCATAGGCAGGAAGTATTCATTTTGATGCACCAGCGGCGAGTATGAATGTTGGCTGCAATGTAACGGAATTTCGTCACAAAGGCTAACGTTTTCTGGCAGTCTCTTTGTAACATCTCGTTTTGAAAATCCGTCCTTGTTTATATTAAATGATTCCTGAACTCTAAATTTGGAAATTCAGTGTAATGGTCTAATCCTTCATTTCTAGCAGGGATGGGCACTGCGTATCCTCATCATCAAGGGAGAACGAAAAGGAGACTTTCAGAAAGTCAGCTGTGGCTGAGCTCTATCGATTGTCAGAGCCGTGGAGGCTGTACGGCCTACGGCACATATACTGCTCAAATAATTATAGGGTACAAAGGAACTCGAAGCAAAAAACATCTAGACCAAGATTAACCAGCTCCTCCTCTGGCCTAATCCGTCTCTCGCATTATATTTTCTAAAGGCTTCCAATTAGTTCATTAATTGTTACATTGCTTTACCCCATCCAGTGTAACAGCCTCCATAGACGCATAGAATTTAATGCAAGACAAGTACCATTTGGCCCACCTAGTTTGCCGCTTTCCCTGCATTTCGCCTTCTCGCATGTTGTCACCTATTTTCTTGTGATTTTATAAGGTTTCTGTTCCTCAGCCCTGTTGTGTTCTTTTGTGAATCGGTACATCAACACTTTTGGAATTCTAGCTTTGTGTAGTATGTTTTAATAGGGCTCCTTGTGTAGTCACACGCGGGGGACAACTGTGTGTCATTATTACGTCCATTGTGCCCATGAAAACTTATTACTGTATGTTTCGGTCTTCTACGCTCAGCAGCAACCTAGGACTGTTTGGTTCTGATGATTCTTGGTCCCAAACAAATGTTTTCCTCCAGCAAAAAAAAGTCCTAGAAATGTAGACTTGAGATGAAGGTAGGCAAGAGGGGAGCTTTGTTCCCCATTGTCAGTGAGATACCTAGAACGGCAATTTAGTGTCTGAAACTCACACAATGCATTGCATGTACGTGTGCTTGTTTACATGTACATTTGAGATGGTTGGTTTACTTAGTTTTATTGTAGACTTCAAGTCTTCTGTTCTTTATGATAAAAATTTCCTATTATTTTGGCACACTTGACAGCGAGACTGAAGACTCCTCCTGTCATATCGGTCCTGGATAGATTTGGTGAAACGCTTTGAACATCTTAAATCAAACGCTGTTTAAACTTTGCCGTCTTTTTTACGTTTTCTTGCAAAGTATTTATCCGGCCAGACTGCATGGGAGGTACGCATGATAATGTGGAAAATACAGAAGATAAGCGAAGAACTCTCGAAAGACGGGTAGATATCAAATTAGGAAACAGAACGCAATATAATAAGTAACACTCATATTTTATCTTGCGTCCTGGATTGGAGAGGGAGAGGATCACTCAATCAGTTGGGAGTAACTTAATCAGCAGGGCCTGTGATTGTTTAAGAGTAGAGTAAACCATATAATGCTTTCACTTAGGAGAGAGATTACTGCATATTGAAGATCTGTCCCCTGCGCCATTAGTGGGATATCATATTCCCTAAATAATTTCAACTTTTATACTTTATTTGACCTTGGAATAGTTCTTAAGGAGCGCACGGCCGACAACTGTACATGTATGTAGTTCGTATACAGACATGTGTTGGGTTTTGATGTAATAGTATAGGATATAGGATATATTGAATCCTTTTAAATCCCCAATTGATGATGTTGGTTGTCTCTGAGCCATTTAGGGTATTTCTATAGTAGACTCTCCTGGAGAAGTATTTCACAGGGAGCTGATGGTTCAAATCAGATTTTACTATATGGTTAAAACCTATTAATGGCCTTAATACAACCATTTGTCTCAATTACACAGGGGAGAATTTTTTTTTAACTTAATTCATTGTCAAGATAAGTTCATTTTAAACTTATTTTCCAGTTTTGGCAGCGTTTCAAGCGCTGTAACATTCCTCAAATAGTTGGGGCTGCTAAGCTGCCAGAAGCAGAAGGAAGGTTGGCGCATAGTTGGAACAATTATACGTGAATGCGAGATCTGCAAATTGAATTCATTATTATCGTAAGTTGGAAAGTATTCATCGGTATATCCTGTTTGGGCAGGGCGAAGTCAACTTTCCTTCACGATGGCAGGGCAAACAGATTTAGGTTTGTGCGCAGAGGTTTTCTGGTAGAATTATGTAAGGAAAATATTTAGGGAGATACAATCTTTATACTGAATATTGTCAAATATGTAGACGGTGAGCTATTGGGTGAGCTTTGTACCTTTCTTTAGTAGGCAGTCTGTAGGACCTCTAAGTCGGATATGGGGGAAATGCATTTAATAGCCATTATTACACTGCTTTATACATCCATCTATATTTAGTACTTTGGAAAAATGCTTACTAATTAGTTAATTGGTGGGCTGTTTTCTCTGGGGGTCTGCCTGTATTTTGGGAGATTACCGTGTCTTTTATGAATTACGACCTCTGTCAGGATATGGTTGAGTCATGTGGGATAAATGTATCCTTCGTGGCAGAACAATGGAAGCTAAAGTTTTGATGGATTTACCGTAGACTTAAGATCATGGTTATAGAGGCGGCCGTGGCCCTTTTTATATTGGTTTATGTGGCCCTTATTGGTATAAGGCACCGGGAGATGGGGTGATGTCGATAGCGACAGTCATCCGGTTCAACAACATATTACAAAGGGTGGCTTTAAAAATAAAATGTCTGGAAATGTACAGACTGATACTTTCAGGGAACTGATACATTTATAGACAGTGGCAAAGCAGATTTTGTAATAGAATGGCTGTAATTTCAGAATTTGAAACAATATTGAAATGCTCAATTTTAACAAATGGTTGCTTGCAAGTTTATGTAAAATGTAACTTAGAATATAAAAAATACAAAGAGAAAAACATAATATATAAGACTGTGTTGCTAAATCATAGCCAAGGTCCAATGTACAACATTTTGGTGGGGAGAATATAGGTTCTTAACGGAACTTCAGCTTACTGTTCAGTTTCTTTAAGGTGTCAAACGAGATCTTATAGGAAACCAAATAACATAAAACATGCAGGAATTTAGCCTCATTTGTGATCGGTAACAATGTAAAAAAAAGGAATTACGATGAGCGAATTTACATAGAAATCTGCTTTAGAAATGTTTCATCTGTTCTGCCATGTTTATACAAGAAACTTTGACTATGTATAGATGAGAACAAATGAAATAAGTTTTGCGCTCTTGAAAGTTCAATGGACGTTGGAAAGATCCTGTTATTTAGACTACAGTTAAAGGCCCAGGGTAGCCTTCTTTTTCATTTTAATTCATATTATGTATTAAAATATGTATATTAAGTATTGGGACCTTTATATTTTTCACTGATTTCTCTTGCGGAGCACTGTGCTATTGTGTACAGACACACATTAATCACTGTAAATTGTAAGTGTATATATTCTTCTCCAGTATGTGACGTGATATCGCTTTTTGTTTAATTATTTAAGATGCGATGTTTTACACAAGTCATTCAGAGATAGAGAGACATTTCAGACGTGACGCCGCAAAATGACCTAGCTCATCTCAGTTAGTAGGCAAGGATTTTTGATAATTTCTTTTATATATATATATAGTCCCTCTCTGTGTGGTAATAACAGATAATTACATGGCACATTGTGCTGCGGATAGGTTTGTGATCCTGACTGTCAGTGTTTTTGTTTCTGTGATGAGTTATGTAAGTTCGCATTATAAACAGAAAGGGGAGATTATCGGATTGCATCTGGCCATCCACCTACAAATCATATTTTATTATCCGTTTTAAGGACAATTTGTTCATTCTAGCGCATCAAAGTTTGTCGTTACAGATCCAAAGTAGTAGTAGTATGCATACATCGATGACGTTCCCATTTAAATACTTAGTTAATAGTGACATAAAGTAAAGTAGCGTGTGCAGCCTTTTCCTGTTATCACTACTAATCCACATTTTATATTAATGTACTTTTTAATTTCATGCAAATCAAGGTTTATTGAAATGCAGCCTTCATTGCGAAAGGTCACGCAGTACAATTGCCTCTTGAGATGTCATTGTAAATTCTTTATCGTACTTTTCTGTCCCACTTTCTTCCTAGAGCTAAGTAATGGCGTTCATTATTTAGACTTTGGATTTGAGGCATAACACTCTATGCATCCTCGCCTTATTGGGGGGTTATCATGGTCGGCAAAGATACAACCCACCTGGTGTATGTAGTTGGGGGGGACTTTCAAACCTTCCTTGGACATCTTCTGCGCTGTGGAGTGATTAGGGATAACAAGAACTGGCAAGGGTGATTGATATTATGTGGACTGTGATAATTCAAGGAGCTGCTAATCACATGCAATTAAGTCAAAGACCTGATGGAAGGTTCAGAAAAAAAAATTAATGTTTTCGCAAATATGCCGACTTATTATGAAATGATAACACAATGCTGAAAATGTCCAGGTTGCTCCATCCTCAGAGTGTGGAACGAGACAGATAAATCTTTCAGGCACAAATATGAATGCAAATTATCTTCTGTTTTCCTTCAAAATTTAACTCTGCACCTTTTCCGTATAACATGAACCGTGTCCTTTGAGAGAGTGCCAAAATTTAGCGTTTTAACCTGGAAATGATGGCAGGCTTAAATATTTTTCTACAGGCAAACAAAAGACAGATTCCCGTCCACTTGTTAGCAGAAACAATGCTCTGCAATGTAATCTCAACGTTTTATCATGTGATCCATGAGGGGTATCCAACAGACTATATGATCGGAGTACCTCTCCGAGCTCCAAATCATTGATGCCGTGATTTTACATCAACTGTTGTTGAACCCAACTATGCCAAATACAGGGAATGCAATTGAGTTCTTGAAGGACATCAAAGACAAGGCTGCTCTTACCAAACCCTGCTAAAATAATCCGTGTGTATGTTATATATTAAAACTTTGCATTTCAGTTTGGGGGAAAAAGCTCTATAATCTATATAATAAATCTCAAAATACTCATTAGAAAGTGTCAAGAGTTTTTAGGAAACCCTAACATCGCTGAGACCATTGTGGATTATGCTCTGCTAAACCCGTGCTTGTCAAAACATCCAGACACTTGTAGAGAATAAACAATGGCACAATTTTAGAGTTTGGGAATGTTCTTCTTAGAACTTCAGATTGTTACTGTAGCAACTATTGTCACGATTTGCCCTGAGCCAAGTAACCGTAAAACAGAGGAGTAGCTGGGACATAAAATCAACTTTTGGAAATATATTACTGGAAATAAATGTACAGTTTATAGCCAGGGCAACGTGATTTATGTGCCGACGATATCCTTCTTTATGTTTTAAAGTATACTGTTCAACTATCCTTCTAGTTAGTGTAGGAGGGCTGGGTGCAAATAGATCATGGGTCACTAATAGTTTGACTTTCAAAGCTCTGCGGGGCATTGTGGGATAGAGGTCTACAGCACATGATGAATGAAGATAGGAGTGTGAAAACCCACAAAGACGTATTTCGTGTCAATCCCTGCTTGATTAGAGCATTTTGTTTTCAATAATCTCAGCGTAAAATAAATTCCTCCCTTTTTTGGAGTTGGTCCATTATTTTTTTTTTTAAACTCCCTTTTGCTGGCGTAAGACTATGACAGATGCTGTTTGGAGAGCGGGTTTGTGTGGGTGGCCAACGGAGGAGGCCACGTTTTTTAGAAGTGATAGAATCCTCGGACTGTTGTAATGTTTAGTATCTCCTTGAAGTGCAGCCCATACTTAAATGCATTGATAGAAACAGATACGTATGCTTTCATTTTTTTGCTCGCTTATGATTTTATTAAGTTGTTTTGTGGGGCCGTATGAGACGCTTGGACCACTTGTCTTGCCTTCACAAAAGGTCACATTCATTGCAAAAACATGTGGGTCCAGACTAGCCCGCCACACGCTTTTTTTTTTTTTTATAGCTTCCCTGCACCAGCTACTAAAAACAGAGCTGTTATTTTCTCTGTCTGGATGGTCTTGTCCAGAGGAAAGCTAATATTTGAGAATTCATGCTCCAGTGAGGAATTTATCTGTGCGAGAGCACAATCCCTGTACTTTGGCAAGGGAAAGGCCAGTGGAAAACCTGGGAGGAATTCTAGTTTTATTTTCTTTTACATTTATAGATGTCGGTGTAACGTAGAACAATAAATGCCACCCCGTGTTTCATTTTTATTCTTTCCATGTATTTGCTTGTGGTGTCTGCTCCTAATGCAGAGCTGCAAAGCCTTAGATACTCCTTATTTTGTATCTACTAAATATTGACACAAATTATGTTTCTTTAAGTTTTTGGACAACACAGCTTACCTTGTGTCTTGCCTCCCTACTACTTTCATCGTTCATTTAATAGGCTTATATTAACGTGGGTGGCAAACTAATTTATCCCCTGTTAATTCTTACGCGCTGTGGGACCGGCACTAATAGACCCCTGTGTTGGGTAAACATCCTAAAGAAAGCACCACTATTACACCTTGATATTCTAAACATACTTGTTAATAACTACATGATGTGTTTTTAGGTTTTTAAAGGAAAGACATGAAGCCTGTCTCCCAATTAGTCATTGGAGAGGAACGTAAATCCAAATGAACCAAATATTGGGAAAATTGTAGTGTTTTATTGTATTGACTTTATATTTTAGCTATTATTGCACCCTTCTCAGATGCTGCAAATATTATGGCCTATGACATCATAGATGCAGATTGACTTCACTTATAAGTCACTTTGGATTGCAAAGATCCTTACCAAGATACTGAGTTGTTTTTTTTTACAGGCAGTTTGGTGTGAATCCTTCAAATACATTTAATACTGAAAACTAAAAAACGAAGGCATATTTCCCCAGGCATGTTTTATTTTTCGTTCCCTTCTGTAAAATATAACAGATCCGCTTCCCTTATAAAAGTAACAATGCACAAGATTACCGGCATTCTAAAATATTTTGTTCTGTCTGGATGTAGCGGTGGGTTTGTGTTTTATAGCAAAGGTCTCTGTTCTTTTCCTTCTTTGTACCACAAAGGCTTCAGCGTACTTAATATGCATCAAATTCTATCCCCTCAATACCTTTTTTTACAGCCTTGTACTATGAAACTGGAAATTCTCTTACTTCTTAAAACTATCTAAACATCTTTTACAAGCTCTATTACTCAACTCACATTTAACAAGAAAGATAAGGGCTGATGTTTATCAGCTGGATGTAACATGAGTTCCGCCATTTGGACCCGTTTTACAGACCTGTAATTAAGGCTGCTGTCTGAAACTCAACTGCCTTTATAGTACATCGGATTACCCACATGGGGTCCTTATCATTTTTTATCTAAAACCTGGAGAGATGGGTTATAATCATTAGGTGGAAGAGCTAAATGTTCATTTGTCATCTACCTTTGCTCGGTTCCTTGCCTTGGCCTAATAGTATCTCCCAATCATCTTGAGAGTTCCTGGTATATTGAGTGATAATCACTGATGGTCCCAAAAGCAAGATCAGGCCAAACAAGGCAATATATAGGGCTCGTAACAAAAATACTGATTAAAGACTGAAATGTGCCACCACTACCAACGCCTTATGTATAATCTGTTTGAACTCATCGAAACATTGTTTCTCAAGACTTTTAGTAGTAACATTTTGTTGAGAATACTTGTAAAATCAAGCGTGTTAGAATTATTCTTCTTGTTCCTAAAATTGAGTTGTTCTAGTATTAAATAGTACTAAAACCTCCAAATCCAGTAAGCCTCTGCAAGCCTTTGCTCGTTTGGGTAGACAGAAAGGTTGACCTCTAAATGACCACCCCTGGAACAGCATTTGACCCCCAGAGATCTCCAAATCAGGCATCAATCACTAAGCTGGGTTATAGACTAGGTGGAAAACCCGCAACCCATCAAGGATTTCAAGGAGAGTTAAAATAACAAGACGCACTCACACCGAACTGATGGATTTCATTTTTCATTGCACGTCTCGTACAACATAAACTAATCTCTACGACTGTTTGAAGCCACCTCTTCTAGGGCACGTAGACCCAAGTCTTTGTAAATATGTCTGCCATCAAATTTTATGTTCAGACTGCTAAAACTAATTTTACTGTGGTCTTCTTAGTCCCTTTAGCTAAGATTCCACCCGTGGAATGTGATGCCTGCCACTACCTTATCCACATTTCGATAGACATGTCCCATTGCTTAACCGATAAGGATAGACCATGTTATGTTTTACGCCTTGATCAGGCGCAACTCTTCTCACTGAATAAGAAAGATGGCATTCTTAAATTAAATCGAAAAAAAAAAAAAAATCTAATACCCTGGCAGGGTGTTAAGACTTTGTATCCACATCGTATTGGCTGCAGAGGTAGTACGAGGTCAGGAGTGAAATGACTTGCGTTAAAACTTGGTGGTTTAATGCCATATTTCCCCAAAGGCCCTTATGCCGGCTTGCTGTGACAAGGTACCTCGTTGAAATGAAGAGAGAAAACGTGTTAATGAGCATGCATAACATGTTTGGATAAGCAGCTGCAATCTGTTTACCTACGCAGAGCTCTACCAAGTCACAGGCGTGCTGCATAGCAGTACCCTTCATATAGCCATTTACATTATTTTCAGGCACATTAGTCTTTCCATTAGACAATTTAGACTTTTTAACCCAGCAAATCTTTTAAACTGGCAATGAAAGCGCATTTAATTAGCTCAGCTCAGCTTGCCTGCAACAGACGTATCACTGATTTTTCTCCTGCCCAGAGATTGTGATAAGGACGCTGCTCTCATTGCCCGACGACTCCATGTTTAATTAATTCCAGATGCTGCCTAATTAGTCCGTCTGCAGTTATAACAGGGCTCTGCTGTCACTTCATCCTTACCTCTGGTAAAGTGGAATGGGATCATCATAGGATCCAGATGCTCTTTCTGTGGGAATCTTTGTTCTAGATTCTTTTTTTTGCTAACATATCCCACATTGGAGGCATATTGTTTTTCTTTACTATAGTAACATCCATATCAATCTGCTTTTTCCTTTAAAGCAGTTATTTCTTCCACCAACACCTCCATTGCTATTAAAAATCTATACTACAAGAATAATACCGTTGCATCGCAATATAACAATGTAGCTTTGTTCTACATGTTCAAATTATGGATTGATCTTAGACTTAGTATCATTTTAGAAGACATTTCTTCTTGACTGCTGGAATATTCCATGTTTTCCTGGTCCCCTTGAGACTTAAATGTGGCTTCACGTGATCTGCTTATATGTTAACAGTAAACTTTTATTAGGCAAGTAGGTAGTCTGTTGGCTGCAACCCCAATTCTGACTGTGAATGACTAAGTTCCTTATGGTGCTCCAGAAGGCTGCCCAAAATGATTTTCACTTGGGATTCATAGTTGGTACAATGGAGAGTCAGACTTTATCTGGTATTGAATGATTTGAGCCACTTCTTTTCTGTAGGCTCATTAGATAAGTGGATCGCTTGACGGAAGTTATGTTCTCGTTGCGTTTCCGCCGACCCTTTTGAGAAGCGTTGAATAGCAAAGGAAAGAGCATCGATTATTTTGTTACCTAGTCCAGCTAAATACTTTTAAGAAGAACAATATCAAAAATAAATCTGTTCAAAAATCCCCAAATATAGATTTATGCTTTAAATCTCACTGATTTATTGCCTATTTTTTATAAAAATTTCAAGAAGGTCCAGAAAATCATTAAAACTCTTAACAGCAGACAGGTAAAGGCATAAATTCTAGAACTATTTTACCCTTAATTCATGTTGTCAAATCATAAACACTCCTGTTGACCTTTAGATCTGGGAACACCGAGACATCTGGCTTGAATTACATTTTAAAAGGTTGATAGCAAATAAAGTTAGCGGTAACTCTGCCCTCCCGCAAATAACATTTCAATCACAGCTGTTCTATACGCGGGTGGGACGGTATACGTATCTATACTGGTATCGAGCCTCTGTAATGATAGCTGCCTCCATAAAAATTAAGGACCTCATCATGTGTTACCTGACAGTGCTTTAATTCTATATTATGCCATCTCATTTTATTTATGTCGCTCCAGCTGATTCTGCAGCACCATTACAATTAGGAATGACACAAATTATCTTTTTTATATATTTATTTTAGATGGCTGTGTTCTGTAGTTTGTGTATAGGGATATGAATATGAACAAAAATAAGTGCAATAAGGTAAAAATAATATATAGAATGTGCCTCCCACATGTTATATGAACTTTTATGTTTTATATAGGACTGGAATATTTTGTATTTGTAAAATGCATATTCTTTATCTGTTTGCTGTTTAGTCTGTGTATTTGATATGGTGTTTTTTTTTTTGTTTTTTTTTTTAGTTTCTATCAGGCTCTGGATTTTCCAGATATTGTCTATAATCGCGCCTCTCAGGTACGGTTATAAATACTAGAATCAAAGGGATTTACTCCTCAAATACCAATTTCCTCCAATCCGTACAATCTTAGTTGCAAGTTAAAGCCGTTTTTATTGCCTGTTGTGGTTACCCATTATACGTCTGTCTGATGTCATTTCTGGCAGCAGATATCACTGTTAATTTGAAAGATAGACCGCAGAATGATCTGAGCAGATTTCACAGAGTATTATATGAAGGCTTGCAGTAATTTGGAAATTTAATTTTCTGTTCCTTGGAGACAAAAGGACTGTCTTCGTCTCTCCATATTCTTCACACACACTTTACAAGCACCTCATTTTCTGAAATACATTTCCACTTTAAATCTTTAACCCAGTCCAAAAGCGCTTGTTCTTTCCATGCCCTACACAGAAATGACACTGCCACCAGCTGGTGTACTTTGAGTTAAGCGCCCGTGTACCAAAAAAATCCCACAAGCGCAACCAAAAATGTAACTCTGTATTTTACATTCAGTAGTACTTTACATAATATCTGCTCACTAAGCTTTGTCAACACAAAACACCAATCAATGGCTTGTAACTGAAGCAGAATGATTTAACCTAATCGTATTTAATGTTTATTTAGAAAGATAAGTAAAAACGAAATCGTATTAGAAGAAAAAAAATGCATAAGAGGATATATATATATAATATATATAATCTTTTTTTTTCTAGTTCAATGTTATAGATCATGTCACTAATAAGATTAAATTCAAAATTTTGACCATTCTGGGTAACCAAATATTAAAGTGTTACTGTTTGTGGTTTCACTTCTCAGAGATCGCATTTAGATAAAGTATTAGATCAGTATTAATTCACTTAAACTCGGAGATTTTGTTGATGATAAAGCTCCCCATGGCTTTGGTTTCTTTTAACACTTTTTGGCCCCATCTCTCCATGTTGGCCACCAGACTGCAAGAGATGAAATATGATGCATAGTGTTTCAGAACAAAAGGTCAGGCCGCTGCTTGTTCCAGGTTTATTGTGTATTAAATCAGCGTAAAAGCCCAGTTACAAGTTTGTAATGTCAGCTCTGATTAACACTCGCAAGGTCTGAGGCCCCCAGACTGCTGCTGTGCCTCCTAAAGATAATTTTTGATTAAATCCATGCCACGTGAGGCTCTGCTGGCTGATGACCTTTGACATTTGACCTTAGGGACCTTTTAGCTTCTCTGGCAAAAGGAACTACTGTCTGGTGCCTGATAACCTCACAGACAAGGCTTAGATTGAGGGGCGACCTCTCACTACTTCAGAGACCTAGAGAGAATTTCAGGAGACTTTTTTTGGGACCCGTGATGGTCATTGGAATAGCAAGCCGTAACATTGTATAAATACAAACAAAATTAACCCAAAAAAAGTTATTGCACCGGATTAAAGTTCTATCTGCTTTGTGAATCACATATAACTCTAGTCATCCGTTTAGGAAAACTTCTGGTGGCTCTTTCTTTTACCCCCCAAGACAGTTAAAAATCTAGATGTTCCTTAACCAAATTATAGCACCGATATAGGTGAAGACTTGCTGATGCACCGGAAACGGCAACTTTATGATTTAAGACGTTAAAAGACTGCCATTACCAGGCATGGTTTTATTGGTTGACCCAATTTTAGCTGGGGTATGTTTTTTTTTTTTTTTTTTTTTTTTCCTGGGAAGCTAAAGTTTAGTGTAAGGTTAAGTATCTTTAAGCAGAGATTTTTATCTGTTTTAGCATAACGTGATCCAATCTCTGCAAATGACATTGTTTATTGCCATGAGAACATTTAAGGACAAAAAAAAATCGGGAAGACGAACCTTTAAAAAGTGTAAACGTGACCTTTCTAGACCTGACGATTACAGATTTAATTTATTTCCCCCTTTTCTCTGGAACACAACTCAATATACTGAACAATCTCTGTTAATCTGCGTAGATGAGTGACTTTTTTAGGCATTATTTAAAAATTGTACTAGCAAAATAATTCTTAAGCCATTTACTATTTGTATTCATATTTAAGCTTCAAGCGCTGTTAGGTTTATTGCAAACCGGGCATATTTCCCAAACAGAGGTTCTAAAATGTTCTTAAAGTCAAAGCAGCGTCTGCAAGTTGAAAACATCCTGGGACCATGAAAATGTATCATGGTCAATTGATGTATAGAGGTCCAAAATGTTCATGGCCAACTGCAACTCTGCCAGCCCATAGCTAACACCAAATGTGCCACCAAGGTGTTGAAGGGCCCTCCTGTCCATTTCTGCCTATCCCCTCCTTTTATAACATAACAATTGGGCATTGAAGGCTACCAGCAATGGAGAAAAAATGGTGGTGCATTTAAGTATGGAGCCACAGCTGCATGGTCTTGTAGTTCCTGGAGGAAAAGTGATGTTAAGTTTGGTTCATACTTTCACAAGTCAGCCTAGGGTTTTATAGAATAATGTATGGTTTTCCATGATCTCCAGCAGTTGAGATGTTAAATGTTTGCTGATCCCAAAGGAGCAGGGTTTAGATCTCTTAGTAATGAGGACTTGAATACCCCCAGACGCTGCAGAGGTGGTCGTTCCAGGTCAGGTTTGAGGTCATTGGCAGGGCAATGGTGGGGAAAAGACTAAAATCCAAGCCATCTGTATGCACACTTACACAGTCACATAGGCTAAGAGCAAAGATACATCTCATTAACTTTTACGTTTGGATCAGATGATTTGTCATACGTCATATGTGTCTTTGTGGCTTCCTAGTTATCTTTCAATTTTGACTTTAAATCCATAGTCGGCAACTAAGTTGAATGCATTACCAACAAGCTCTGAACATTTGTATTTATAACATGTTTCCACTCACACTTGATCCTGCGCTACATCAGTCATTCCCATACCTCTTCAACATGGAGAACGTGGCGGTTCTATGTTCCTCTGTGACCCTGTAAGTCAAAGTGAAAAATGCTACAAATTTATACAAAAAAATGATGAAAAAAAATCCATAGAATGTCCATAGGTTTCCAACCCTCATTGTTGGAATCTTTTTTTTTTTTTTTTCTCAGTAAAATTGTTAATTATATAGAAACTCTGCAAAGTTTTTGATTAAAAATATAAAACAAAAATCTACTTTTTAAAGTAAGAATCTTTAAAATGCGTGAAAAGCAAAAAGGATAACGTTTGGTTTGAGCTTTGGGTTCAAACTTATTCGGGAGGAGAGAGGCCCTCTGCTTAATACTCCACGGGGCCCCCCAACATTATCGGCAAATGGCACGTCGGCAAGAAACGGTTTTAGGGCCACCGTCAATATACCGGGATAGCCAGAGATTTTTATTCCAGCTAAGGCGCCAACGCTGCCAGTAAACTGCCCCAAACTTGAATCACAGAAGAATTTGTAGCAGGGGAGCCAAGTAACATGGAAGAATGGATTTCATAAAATTCTTTCCCTGGACAAGGTGATTGTAGTTTGTTTGGACTAAAGAAACTGGTTGGATGTACTCCGGGCACCAGGACCTTTTATAAAATAAATAGAGGCTATGATTAAAATAAAATAGGTGAAAAACTAAAAGGGTGGGATTTCTGACAGAGGCAAGGAGCAGTGTACGTTGTCTATACAATGTTGCCGGGATTCATCCATCACCTCCCGAGTAACACACTGCTGGTGGCTTAGAGGAAGTCATTCATCTCTTATGAAAATATCCCCAGCTCCACTGCCCACGACTGCCTTACAGAGAGTTCCATTCGTCTCTATAAACACCTCCATGCTCTCTGGGGATGAACTGTAATTTTGACCCTTACAGCTGTCTTGGGCTATAGCTTCCTGTACAACATGTATATAATTTAATGGTAAATAATGTTAAAGTACAACGGAATGTTAACTTTAGACAAAGTATCACAAAAGAACTTATGTTCTAGATTGTGAGTAGGTTCCTCATACCTGCTTGCATTGGTTTGTCTTAGGTTACGTGTTAAGTAGTATGTAAATCGTTGGTGCTGTATAATTTATTGAGATATACATTTAACGGTATAAGGGAATTTGATGAAAACATGTTTAAATAAATGGCTTCTAGAAGAATAGATAGAGGAATTCACATCTAAGTATTGGGGCAGAAATTATGGTCAGCAACGTTGGGATAATCAAAGCCGATAATAAGGTAAGATTAAAAGGTACGATAATAATTGACATGAAATGTGTATTAAATCATATCACCCCATTCTCCTGAGGTGTGCTCTAGTTATTCACTATGTATCGTGGAAATAAATCCTCTAAGTGCTTTTTTTTTTTTTGCACCAAGTGATTAAAATCCACTTAGAACTTTCAGGGGTTTGCGTATTGAGAGAACCTTTTTTTTTCTTTTGGTCCGGCTTTCGCATGCTCTGGCAGTTGATGTTAATTAAGAAATAAATGTAAAGGAAAATAAACATTTTTTCACTCGGTGAACACTACAAGCAAAACGTAACAAAATAGATGGTTTTCATGTTGATTGGATGGAGTAAACCAGGGAAAAAAAGTACACCGTAGTTTGAGGGTTAGAACCTTGATTAAATGGGAAAGCAAAACAGAAACGCAGAGGATGATTGAGTGAGCAGTGTTTGAGAACGAGGAACCGCTCGTTGAATATGTCCCAGAAACCACACCTGCAGTCCATTAAATAAAATCCATTATTTTATTTTAGTTAGGTATGTTGTGCTTCATCAGGGCCGCGCAATCACGACAAGCGGATGAGAGCTGACACACAGCCAGCAACCATGTGTTTTACTCGGCACCAGTGCACGGTGGTCCTTAAACTCACAACCCTTTTTGGTTACTTCTCTCTGAAGCGTTCTTATTGGGTTCTAATGCGGTATTTTACCGCATGATGTAATGGAATTTTGGGGGTTTTAAAATCTTTGAGGGGATAAATGATATCACGTTATCAAATATGTTGGCTACATGTGCAAAGGCTAGCTTTTGTAAACCATTGCCAATGTTGACCTGCCATTCACTGACTATATTGTCGTTAATGTGCTGCATATCGCTATATCTGTACACATAGCCTAAATCTCTGATCAAACGAGACAGATATTGGATGAAAGGTTTATGCTAAATTAAAAATTAACATATAGATAATTTTTACAAACAAAGCTGGGGTTGACATTCAGCTCTAGGAAAACCAGGAGCTCTTAGATTTCCTACTGCGATTACATATCTATTTTATTAGATGTATAATAATATTTTTTTGGTTTTGTTTCCGTAAAGGACGTTGTTCCAGTATGAGGCACAAGTTGCAAGCAGATGGAATTTGTTTGTAATGATTGTTGTGATCTCTTTATAAATCAGACTTTCAGTTTTATTTACGAACAGTAATGGTTTTCCATATTTTAGCCCACACAGTCGGTGCACAACCCGCACGCTTTTACTGCTGCATCTTCCCTTTTTACAGAACTTTGCTAAATAACTTTTTTTAGTGGCCAGGGCTCGGAAAAAGCCGCAACTGGCACCCCCCCAAAAATAAAGTATTGCCTTCAGCTTGTTCCCATCCTATGTTAATTAAGGATGTTCCAAATATCCATACAGGTGTTTCTTGTACAGTCTTGGGTACATTCTCCTCCATATTCCTCATTGAGTCCCTTTGACTTGTTGTGTGATCTGTTTGCTGTTGTCCTTGTAAGGTAGATTGTGCTAAGCCTTCAAGTTGGACTCAATTTGTCGTCATGAAAACCTTTCCCCAAAAAATTCCTCCGCTGACACTGTGTCTATAAAATATGCCAGAGAGCTCGCACATAGCGCCTACTGCTTAATTCATACTTGGCCACTTGCTACGGTGCTGCTGGATTGTTTGGCTCTTTTCCTGAAGCTCCTTCTCCGCTTGGAAATCACAGCCCTTTGGCAAGACACATTACAAAGCCTTCCAGCAGCCGCGTCGACAAAGGTATTGTTCTACACAACCCATACGCAGGGGATGCTTCCATCCTCGCTGTATATAGCCGCTGAGTAATGGTGTATGTTATTACCGCCAGATAGAATAGAAGTGGAGGAAATATATTGGGTTCCATATCATTAAACAACCGTCCGAGGAAGCCGTAGGTACGCAATACAGTATTCTACAAGGCCGTAAATGTATTAATAACTAAATGTATACAGCAGGCCAACAAGGTTACGTTGTCTTCGATATAGGCTACCATTCTCGGCCATCTAAATCCTTTTAAGATTTGTCGCTTGTTTCTTACATTGTCTTTAGTGACAGATTGTGTTTATAACCCTTGTCCTTAAAAAGCCAGGGTTTGCATAGCAGTGCCGGCTGGCAGGTTGTGGCATTTTGCAACACAGCCGTAAACACTCTTATTACTAAGCTAGTGTGATGTCCAGTGGCTTCCTTGTAGAGAATGACTGCCCCAAGCTATAGTTGGATTGGCTTCCCCTTAAACCAAGTGCCAGATATGTAACATTGTGTGCATTGTAGGGGCATTTAAACAAACAATAAGGCATAGAGTTACAAAACACAACTAACTCCCTTTTATTATTAATAAGGGCAGCTTGGAGTGGAAGAAGGTAAAATATTTCGTATGTCTCTGTCAATCACCAGTGCTATACCAGACAAATGTGATCTAAAATGAAAGTCTAAGCCCGTAGTTAAAAGTGAGGAAGCTGTGGAGCAACCAAGGGAATCCGGTTAATGATTTCAACCACCCACTAGTGTTTAGATGTCTAGAAATTATTTTGTTTGGGCACGCATACGACTTTCCAATTAAATCCCCTCTATCACTAGAGGTGGCGGCGTAGCACTATAGACACCATACGTTGTGGAGCACAATGAGAGCTGTAAATGTTTTTGTGATGACTAGTAGATCTCAGATTTTAAGTATATCCCCGGGTAACCTTGCTGGAAGACCATGTATAATTATATATTCGACATAAGTAACATACATAGTGTGAAAGCAGAGATCTTCCAGGAGTCTGGTGTTAAAATGAAGAGCGTTCTTTATTAAACCTGGCGTGTATCATCATGCAAAGACACCATCAAGGAAACATCTCATCCTTGGCCACCCAGACACTTGATGCAAAGTTCAACCAAAACACAAGATCTTCAGATGCTAACCACAGGCTCATGAGTTTTTCCACACTGTAGAATCTTGTGTTGTATATAAGATTTCATTAACGTTACCCTTTTCTACTAAAGATGGGGTTGAGTATCGTCCATCTCTTGCAGGTTGAATGGGTTAACCCATATATTTTATCTTGTGTAAACTTGGCACCATTTACATTAAAACAAGGGATTAACATGTTATCTTTGATTAAGCTATTTTTTGGACTGCTTTTGGCAATTGTGTTCCAATATGTTCTGCGTCTAGTTTTTGAGGGGGAAAAAAAAATGTAGTCAGCAGATGTCTTAGGAATTTTCTCCATGGCGGGTTGAATATTATCTTACAGGTGATACAAGGTCACTTGGCGTTGTTACTGTAGTGCACGGCTTAGTGGAGATGTTCTACTCTACTGTACTTGAGCTCATCTGGGCGACTGGCTTGATGCGGCTGTGTGTGTTGGGATCTTGCTGGATATTTAATAGCATTTGTCTTTGGTTTTTCTTCCAATCAGTTTTTAATAGGCTTTGTAGTGAGATGACAGACTGCAATAATTGTATTAAGACTGTGCAATGTAGTAATTGCCTAAAGCAGTGGCTCAAACCAACCACTGGGTCTACAGACTGAAAAAGGTGTAAACAGAGTACCCTTTCGAAAGGATAATGCACAATAAAGGATCACATCAGATGATTAGAGTAAAAAGGTTTATCAACATGTCCTTTATATATATGAGAAATGTTGATATAAGAGAGTCATTGAAGAACTACGAAAGAATCACTGTGGTTTTGCGTAAAAAAAATAAAAAATGGTAAAAATAGTAAAAACCTCATCTATCCTTATCTTCCTCAAGACATATCCCAATGAGTACCTTCATAGCCAGTGGTACCAGGGGCCAATATATTGCTCCACCTTCCCTCCCAAACCTTTTGGTTAGCATTTTTGTCACATAAATACTTTGCTTATTTGTGTTTTCTGTTAAATTCCGTCACTGCCTAGCTAGCTATGGCTACAAACATTTCATCAAGGGCTCCTAACATTGTGCCATCTTATGCTGATGCTGAACAAATGGCTCCTAAAAATTGCGTGTGTAAACCGTGCGATTAATGTAATTCTTAAAACAATCCTGCTGTGTGGATGAAAATGTCGATATAGTACATCACCTTGGACTTGCATCAAACATTTAAAAATTATAATGGTCTAGGCTGACTTATAATTAGCTTTCGATGAAAATATGATAGCGGTATGTAGGAATAGCATAACAAGTTTAGAATATTAGTTTATTATAGGAATATATGATTGTATTGCTACATGTTTAGACACAAATGGGATAACTTTTAGTTTATATTTGGTAACCATTTTTGTCTATAGAAAGGTATCTAGGTAACTTGTGAGTTCCCACCTAGCAAAACTCCTGTGTCTGTAAAATACAGAATACAGCTTTTTGAGAGACAAAACAAATATATTAAATATATATTATATTGTATAAATATATTATGATATATTTAATATAATATTTATATACACTGAATATTAAATATAATAATTTATGGAATATGTGACATATCATATTGAATATAGAATAGCATATTGAATGTTTAATATAAATATATTACATATATATTAAGTATACATATATTACATATATATATGACATTAAGTATACATATATATTACATATAATAAATATTAATAGTACTATATATATATATAAAATAGAAATAGATATAGAATACTTCATATATATTAGAAATAGTATATAGAATACTATCTATTATATAGAATAGTAATATAGAATTACTTATATATAGAATAGTATATAGATACTATATTATATAGCAATAGTAATAGAAATACATATTATAATATATAGAATAGTATATAGAATACTATATATATAGAATAGTATATAGAATACTATATATATAGAATAGTATATTGAATAATAATATATTTCATATATGATAAGTATACATGTATTACATATAACATATATTACATATTACGTTAAGTATACATGTATTACATGTATTACATATATTATGTTAAGTATACATGTATTACATATAACATATATTGTTAAGTATACATGTATTACATATATTATGTTACATATATTACGTTAAGTATAAATATATTACATATTACATATTACGTTAAGTATACATATATTGCATATTACGTTAAGTATACATATATTACATATTACGTTAAGTATACATATATTACATATTATGTTAAGTATACATATGTTACATATATTATATATTATAGCTGCAACTTACAATTATTTGTATAATCGATTAGTTGACCTATACCCCTTATATGCCATAGTGCCTCTGATATGCCTTATATTCCTCTTAAATGCCACTGTGCCCTCTGATATGCCTTATACCCTGTTATATAATATATATTAAATATATAATATATCAGACACGCATTGGGTTTATTGTAAATTTATTTGGCAGCCTTTTTTGTAGACTGCTTTCTTTACAAATAAAAGAAAAAAATTAAAAAAAAACCCCTGTTCCATCTCGCAGTAATTTAATAGAGTCTGGAGTTTATCTGTGAATCCAGAACCTGTCTGTGCAGATTCAGAACATTTTCACAACCTGGCTTTTTGTTCCTGTTCCTTGAGCCTGTGCAGGGTCGTCAGGTAAATCATCCCTTGTAACAGACACATAACCCCTTTAAGTTTGGGAGCCTGGCCTGACTAATCCCTTCCATGCTGATAGGAGCTGCAACATAATCCAGGAACAAGGGCCGAAGAGAAACTGGTCTGGCCCTTAACACATTGCATCCCAGACGAAAGTGCATCACTTAGCGCAACATGCCAAAAAAGAGTAAAAACTAAAAAGTACAGTCGGTTGGAGAGTAAAGTAAGAAAATATGGACTATAGCCCCTTGAAAGGCACTGTACCATTGTGATGTTCATTATTGAGCTACATTTTCTATTCTCTGGGTATATTTGTATTGCTATAGTGAAGCAGTCTATACGTACATGATGGTACTTATCACCAAATGCATGTCTTATCTCCAAAGTATTCTAAGGAGGATGAGTTGTCATTGCGTTCCAATTTTAGTCATTTTTGTAATGTTAATAAAATAATTATGTATCCTTTAAAATCCACAAATAAACCTAGTTTTGTTAATTACAATAATAAACTACTTAATATTGTTTCAAAATCACTCATGCCACATAAATACCTTCACACATAGCCAGGACCATGACTTCTAGGTGAACGGTCAGCGCTGCTAATCACAAATAGAAATATTTCACTGTTTCCCCGGCAAACCGCTACTTTTAAGAATCCCGTTTTTTGTTACGTTTCACCTGCAGAGCTTGAGCCAGAGATGGATCTTAAATTATGAGAAAGCTACAGACATGACAAGGGAAAAGGCTGAGGTCATAAGGGTGTACCAACTAATCTTCATATGACATGCCCTGGTACATGTTTTATTGCTGTACAGTCCTGCCACGCACACACTCTCACGCACACACACTCACACACACACACACACTGTTGTGCGAAGGGCAAAGGTCGCCTTGCAGTGCCCAGATCTAGAGGCTTCCTTAGGAAATGCCTAAGACGATGTTATGCTTTAAGTTCTGGTAGTGATTTTGAGACTTACTGATTATTACGATCCAACAGCCTAAATCATGATAATGGATTGCAAGCTCGCAAGAGCTGGACTTTCTTCTCCCCAGTAGTGAACCAGTACGTCTCATATCTCTCACGTTTGCACGTCTTATTCTTGAGTTTATATTTTCTTAGTGTCCGGTCGTGTCATGTATTGCAGAGAACAGTTATAGAGACATATTAAACTTTTTCATTTGCTGTAAACATGGCTGTCTCCAAATTCTATTATAAAATGAATGTAATTTAAAATCTCTTCTGCTGTGCATCGTTGCATTGTGTTTTTGGTATAATGTTGTACCCCCTTAAGGACAACACACAAAACACTATGGCATTCTGCACCGACCTCCCTAGTGTAAATGGGCTACTTTCCAAAGAACACAGCCCCAATAAAGTGAACCAGAACTGTGGGCTACCGCCTTTTATTATTCTTCCACCATATATATATATATATATATATGTATATATATATATATATATATATGTATGTAATAGTTTTACGTAAAGCTGTCTGAATCTAAAGTATGACCGAAGACTGATTAAGACCTGAGACTTTACATCCTGAAGGAAATGGGCAAAATGGTTCTCTTTGGCATCAGCTTCTATGTTTCTAAATACTGGGATCTTAACCATTTTTCATATAGGACAACCAATTTCTTTTAAATTGGAAGCTGTTAGGACAGAACGTAAAACCTGTAGTAAGTTCTGAGAACGGTGTAAGCGTTTGCACGTTAATAATGCTGGTGTCCCCTCTGTTTGTGGTGCTAACGGAGGATGTGCAGACATATGTAGGAACCGACCATAGTCGCCGGTCACGACCTTAGACCTTTCCCTCACCAAATCGTCACATACTAAGTACCTCTTCTGTTGCTATGTTGGCTGTACATCATTGAAACAGCATCCAGGATGCCTTGTCCTATTTTTGTTTCCTTTTGTTTAGGGGGAATCTCTCTTAAGGCCTTTGCCTTCCCTGGCAAGGAAAAGCCCACTTAGAGCCCTGACATAAAAATGTGTTACGGAAGAGGTGTAGGCTGCATCCACAGCAATTCATTTCTCCTTGAAAGATTCAAGTGGTTTTCTGAATGGTGATTTACTAAAGCAACACGGCTATAAATTAATCTCAGCAGCTTCCACTGACATGGGAAACAACTGAAGAAATAAGAATATTTGGGATGTTTGACCAAAAACATTTCTTTCCGTATCGGCGGGATTTCCCAAATCTGTGTTTAATACGTTGTGATAAATAGAGGGAGATTAATTCCTTTTATATTTAATATAACCAAATATTCCAAAATATATTGTAGACCATAAAATCTTACAGGTGCATTATTTCATCTAATTAGCTGGAAGCATCCTCTGCCCATGGGCTATTAGATCTCGAGATGCTCAACTGGCCTTTTGGCTGGCTGAACGCAACAGATATCCATGTCCACAGGGGCCGGACCAGCAGAAGCTGCCATTGTGAGATAATAAAGTGGAAGAAAAATTCAAAATTAAGATATTAATGGTTGAAATGGCCAGAAATGAGTGGTTGGCTTGATTGACCATGATGTATAGACTATGAAAGTGAGGAAATTTAATGTAACATTGAGGGGGTGGAAATCCAATATCGTTACATAGTAGACATTTATGAACGGCTCAATATTAAGAACCAGTAAGTAGAATTAACTCCATCAAATGTGTCTCTTCTCTACTGGGGCATTATAGTCCGGGGTATGTAGCCAGCCTGCATAGAGTGGGTTTAAGGTTTAATTCATCCATTGGGGGTACATATGCTGCGTTTATATAAAATCTGAATGTTCTGTGCAATAATGTTACGCTTACAATGTCATCAGCGAGAAACAACCATAAACTTTTAGGGATGCAGCCTATAATGTGAACTTTTACGAACTCCCAAATGTAATGATGTGTTTGGAAGTTTAGATGGAAGATCATTTTGACTCATCTTTTATATATAGATGAGATAGTACTTAATGAGATTGGCAGAGGTTTATAAACATGATATAATTGGTAATAAAATTAGACACTGATTGCTTTATGATAAGTAGCATATTGAAGTGTATTTAAAATTTGAATTATTAAACCCAAACCATGTATGTTACTTGCATCTATTACTAAGGTGCCAAAAAGCTACAACCCGCGTCAGAAATTAAACTTGGAGATCCCCAAGGTGCACCTTGTGTGTTTCAAATAGCAGAATCGGCTTTTCGCAAATACATGGCTCAAACAATTGTTGCAAAGTTAAATGAAACATTGTATTTTTAGGTGTGAATTGTGGGCAGACTCGTCTAAGGGAAATTAACCCAAAACTGTTTTTGCTAGAGATAGAGGAAAAAAAAAGACAAAATAGGGAAAGAAAGATGTGATTTATGGGTTTCTTACTTTTCTAGAGCACAGGAAATTTTAAGATCCCTCCATTGTATTTTGGAAAAGCCTTTCCCGCATCCCCTTTCCCATGTCGCATGAGGGGTTACAGAGAAGGTTAACGGGATTGTGTTGCTAGGAGCTGGACTGTGTGTTGATGTCGAGCTGCTCTGCATTCTAAATTAGCAACGTCATTAAAGCACTTTCCTAGTCCGACTTAAGACGGAGGAAGCTTTTCCTGCCTGTGCCTGCACGCAACGAGCACATACAGAAATGGCATCTTCCTGCCGGCCCCAGCACTGACACAATACACCGTTTGGCTCATTAACTAAACTTACCAATTCTTTTGGGACCCTTTCGATGCGAAGGTGTGGGCCATTTTTTCCGTTACATTGCCAGAGATACCTTATGAAGTGAGAAGGTTTTGCTGTCTGTTGCCCTTGTTCAATCCAGAGACCTTCCTAAAAGCCGCGCCATAACATAGGGACAGGGTCTCTGCCAGCTACCACCCCAATGCTGTCTTTCTTTCCAGTGTGTCACTCTTTATATGTCGTATGAGCACGTTGGATTCATTAGTTTACTTTATTTTTGGCTATGAGAAAACGTAAGAATGAAACTTGAAATCGAACAAAAATAAATACAATTAGAACCATTTTTTTTCCTAAAATAAAACAAAACTATATCTTTAACATATTTTCAAAACATTCTGGTTTATTTACTGTAAAAATAAAGAAAAAATAAAAATAGACATATGATTTAGGAGAAAATGTTTAACAGCAAAGTTCTGGGGTAAAACTAAAGACAAATGTTAAACTTAGATAGTGGCTTCATGGACCTTGGGTTCACACTTGGCAAGTGAACAGCCTAAAAGCCAAGTCATGATGACTTTAGTAGCATTGCGTAAACATTTATTATTTTATTATCCTTTATATGACGCCAACAATTCCTAGAGGGGGTTGGATGTAGAGAGATACATAGAGAGGGTCCCGTAAAAGTTGTAGTGGGAGTCGTATTGGTGACAGATAAGGGATTTAACAAATACACCTCTTGAGTCCGCTCTCTAAAAACGTCATCCCCAAACGTATTGAGCATTACCCACGAGAGACACTCTCTTGCAAGGTATTGACTTGCTGCTTAATGTTTGGTGTCCTAATTGCTAGGAAGAGTTCCCTTGAGTTTGAAACAAGCGTTCACTGATTTCTCGTTTCACTCTACGACACGTATCTAAACCTAACTTGCCCTGCATCGCGTTTAATGAAAATCCTAGTAAACGATACGACAACAAACGATGTTTTTCTGCAAGATACTGAAGGCGTTTATTGCCGCGTGTGACACAATACACATTCAAACTGGCAACAAACTTACAAGCAAATAAAATCTCTCCAACTGAAACACTTCTGTGATGTCTTGCCATTACCCAAGCCCCTGCTTTCTTTCTTACGGAGGGTGGGGTGGGGGGGTGGAGAAAAGTTTCATTTTCTTCGAGTTATACAGAAAATGTCTTAACTGTGCATCATTCTGCAATATAATATGACATGATTAAACGCTATGATTTCCAAGTTCCTGCTGACCCCAGGAACTATGCAGTTGAGTTCTCATCCTGTATTATGTCAAATTTTCCACATTTTTTTTCTTCACTAAAGCCCACACCAGATATATGCTGGGTTTTTCTAGTCAGTGGAAAGGCTGTCTTTTCTCAAGTAGAAATTATTATATATTTTTTAAAAGTTTAGCTCCATGGACAGATAGTGAAATCCTTATTTGATTCACACTATACTCAAAATATATATTCTAAAAATTGAGTTCTATCGATTGCATTGGCCAAATATTGGCTATAATTATACAAAATAATCCAAAAAGTAAGTCCGTTATTACTAATTGATCTAGGAGAATCTACACTCATTTGGTATCCACTTTCCATGCAATGCTACATTGTTTTCTCGATGAACACAGGTTTTTTTTAAAAAATATATGTTCAGATCCTTTAGTATGTGCCTATATCATAGTGTCGCCCCTCTGAGCTCATAAATCCCACAGATATTTGGAATATTTTCCACTCAACAAGGACTTCTAGGGTTCGTGACTTTAACTGATGCATTAACATAGTTTTTGTTGCTATTTTAGCTAAAGTGGACTTTCACTTTTACGTTTTTCCTTCTTTCTTTGGCCCCTATGTGCACTGCGTGCGCTCATTGATTATACATTTTTTTTCATGGGAATTTATAGGAGATTAGTTTTAGCCTATGACATAGGGGACTATAGCTATAACAGATGAAGCGGTATTCTTAATGGTAATACACATAATGATGATACTGTTCAGTGATCCTGTTTCGTTTTTTTTTCTCCTATGGTTTATCACCATGCTATGGGGTTGAGAGGCTTACTCACCTGTGCTCAAGGATTAGCCCTTACATTTGACATACTTGGCAGTGTTGGAACCTCTGTGATTTAGATCTATATTTTACTAACCCAAATTTTTACTTTATATTTTTTGACATTGTTGTTGTTCAGATTGTACATGCACAATAAGTATACTCAAAATCATTAGTCTTAGAGAATGTTTTGCCATAGACATGAAGGGTTATTACTGCATTGCATCCTATATTCAATGAGTTGGCCGCAAGGATATATTCAGAGTTAATAATAAAGTTGTAATAAAAGTACTATGAAGAGGTTTGCTTCATTTATGCATTAGAATATCACTGATGTGGCTCCTTGCTAACTCAACCATCAAGGGTAAATACTAAATGCCAGTGTGCATTGCTTCGGAGACAGTCTTAATCATTTCAGATAATGCAAAGCTTGAGGTAGGCTTTCCTGGTTCGGTTTAATACGGCTGCCAAAGCCACCAAGAATTGGCATTTCTCATAGATTGAAAGCACTTGGATCCATCCCCATCTCGATCATGCGACATGCATCTGCAGCCGGTCACATGACTTCTCGTTTTTGGAGAGCCCGAGGGAGTTGGTGTATTCTGTATTTTATGCCTCCTATTGGAAATCTGGTTGACTTCTAAATACCAGCCAGACCCTTCCTTCCCGGGTCTTCTACCTCTGTATCTTGATGGCAATCACCCCCTATTCTCCATGGTGTAGCTTCCTTGTTGTTGTTACTGGTTAAGGGACATAATAACTTGTTTGAGGGATTTTGGTGTCTTACAGCAGTAAAGGTCGTTTTTGAAGATATTTTCTAGTATTAGCTATACCGACCGCAGCAAAAGTACAAGAATTTCAGCCCATTAACATGCTATTACCATAAAGTACAAAATAGGATTTTCCAGAGCTGAGCTTATTGGCTAAAATACATCATTTTGTATAATGAACTTTAATAGGTAAACTGTTTGTTCTAGATAGTAATCTAGAGCCGAGAGTGGGGAGTTCAGCTTATTAACAATAACTCTGGGGGACTTGGCTGTCAGCACTCTGAATTAATACACTGAAAATGGCATAATCCATAGCATCTTTTGGCAGAAATGAAGACATTAAGGGTAATTTATTGTTCTCACAACATGCTCTTTGTGTTTTCAAATTGCCTCTGGGAGCCATTCCTCAAGGAGGAGACAGCTGGCTCAGGAGAAAAGCAAGAGGAACATTAAAAAGGAAAAGCACATGTTGCGTTCAGGGGAAGGTTTGTAAGAAGGATTCCTGTTGACAGCGCAGCGATAACAGAAATTAGTCAGGAAAGGCTTGTAGCAGATAGAGCTCTGAGGAAGAGCCTCGACTTTCACTGACCGCAGGCGTGCGCAGCTGCACGGGATGGCCGGTGCTGGGTTCAGTGAATCGGCCAGAGGCTGCAGGGTTTACAAATGCGGCAAATGTGTTTTATGACCCGCTTTGGCAATGTTAAGATCCATAAAAGTGCCCTTTGGGCTCCAGAGGGCAATGACCCTAAACTACACTCTGTAAGCTCTCGTACATAAGCTTCATAGGCGGCACATTTTAATAAAGTCTTTAATCATAAGCATGCATGCTGTTCGTGGAAATAAGACACACTATGTGCTAAAGTTGGCTAAGCTAGCTTTCACCCCTTCGTGCTATGATATGAGCCTCCTAACCTAATGGGGAATCTGGCAAAGGAATCCAAACATGCTGATGGCTTTCACCCCATCGATGCGTCAAGGCAGACAAAATCGAGCCATGAGTATATGTCGTGTTCGAAACATGATCCAATGTGTGAAGATAAGCACCGTGCTTCATATCGGAGAAAGGCAGATTACGAATACCCCAGCTTCTTACATGTAATTAATTCTAATGAACGTAAGTCAATCTTCAGATTCATTAATTGAGATGTTTTCCACCGCTTATCAAACGGCAGAGAAATGCGCCACGTTGGCGTAGATTCACTGCCATGCATATTGGGTCAGAAGGTTAAACGTTCATCTTACTCATTTTCCAGATAAATTGTCTGATTTTAACTAGTGAAACAGTGTTTTTTTTTTTTAATTGGTTGAATCTGGGCTACGGGGGGGGGCTGGAGGACATTGCCATGGATCGGATATCCAACCGTCTGCATGATGCCACAATTGTATCCTTTTAAATTAAAAAAAAAAAAATAATAATACATATATATTATATATATATATATATATATATATATTTTCGAATAACTTTTTGCATGAGATTTCTAAGCAAATTCTGAAACTTGCCCTGTAAATATCAGCACTATATATTTTACATGCATTTAAAATATTCCTCCATGAGTAAATACTACTATTTTAAGTTTAAATATTTACGTGGGGGCATATAGGACTGAAACGTTGTCGCTGGATGGGAGACTGGCGAAGTTCCTTGGGATGCGAAATCATTTTGTGTTCTCATCAGCATCTTCAATTACCTAACATGTTATAATTGCCTCTTGGGTGTTGAAGCTGAATAAAGTACAAACCGGCCCGTGACAATTGGCGTGTTTCATTGAATGTGTTGCATTTCAATATAAATTCTTATCAATGGCTTTTATTAACTAGAAGAAATATAAAAACTTAAAGAGACACACCAGAACCTGAAATACTTAACATTCCCTAATTTCATATTAAAAATAATCTAGTATAAGACAATAATGAAGTCCTTATGGAACATCTAATGCGCTTGAAGTTTAAACCGGTATTCTTTTTTTGGGGTAATGTCCAAGTCGGTATAAGTTTTGGTGCCTTTTTATTCTTGTTGGTCCCGCTTCTTGAATGTTCCCCAGCAAACCGTTGTGAAGCCTTCATTCTGAGGATGCCCTCCGACAAAGCCAAAAGGTATGTCTCTGGGGTGGGGTTTCCCAGGAACATTTCTAAATTGTCTCGTTAGAAAGCCGGAGGTCCAGAAGCTAATAACATCCTGCAAGCTTTCCTCCCGTGGCTCAAATGGGACAAAATTACAACCCCACGTGGCAAAATCCAAAAACATGTTCCATTCACCCCTTCACCTCTCCGCGGCAGACGGACCTTGGCCAATGGAAAAACAAATCAGGATTAGAGGACCCAAGTGTCACCATCTTCTAACGACACAGGGAGAATGATTTAAAAATCGTTGGTACTTCTACAATCTTGTGTAATACACCCCAACCCTCCAGAGCCTCCTCAGGCAGCCATATTAAACAATAAATAGATATTGTCGTTTTTTTGTTTGCGTGCGAAGCTGAAAAACAATCTTGGTTGTAGCAGTAAGCTCTTGCTGCCAGCCGGTATATAGTGTGATACCCGCCTCAATATGCACGAACGCATGGCCTTTCCGCTGCAAACACAATTAGCTTGTGTGATTAATCTTCCAACACAGTCGGCTCCTAGATGTACCTACAGCCGGCGCTGCCAGCAAGCTAGGAGGATTGGCCCAGAGGGCAGCTTTTCCTTGAAGTGGGTCCTGTTACAGAGCCTTAATGGAACAAGGACATTTATTTTGGCAGCAACAGCCAAACATATTTCCTCTGGAAATAAAAGACACTTTCCCCCGGTGCAGCGCGCACACACAGGTGCTCCGTACTTTGTGCCAGGAATTTTTTTTCCTCTTCGGCAGAAAGCTGCCAGTGTGGTGTCCGGGACGAGGAGCTGTGTATTAACGGTTCCAAGATCCGGGCTCTTGTAAGAGGGAGCGTGCAACTCCCAATGTCCCGTGGCTCCGTGGTCCTTCCTGGGTCTAGTGGCACAGAAATAAAGGGCGGATTACAATAAGGCTGTCAGCGGTTTTTTTTAGTGGAAAAAAAGTTAAGTGCGGAATCCGTACAGGATCTGAGCAATTATCACGTCGGCCAATTAGCCCAAGAACTGCTTGAGTAGAAAATAGGAACCTGAAGCAGATCATGATGTAGAGGTTCTGGTTATTTTGTCTCTAAAATGTGTTATGGATGTAGGTTTTATTTGGGCAGAGACTACCATAACAATTCATATTTTTTTTACATGTAAGAAACCAGATAAAATGAACGGGATTGTATAATGTAAGAGTTTTTCGGTACGGTTTTAGTAGTACATTTTTCTATGAAAGGGCCGATCCAACCCTCCGTGTCAAACCCTGAAGAGGCAGCACAGTTAGGATTAGTGTAGCTTTAGTATAACTCCAGGTCTAACCTCGTGGCAGATGTCGCTGATGCTTTCTCGGAATTCTGGAATCGCTTGGCATCATCACAGTGGATTGCAGTCTGATTTTTAATGGAATATCTTCATAGGCGTGCATCACTCTTTATCACTCTCATCGCTTCTGTGTTCCAATGGCGCATTGTGTTTGCGAATCCAAGTTTAAATTTAAAAGGCTAATGGATTGTAAAAAAAAAACAAACAAAAAAAAAATTTCAATTGTCACAATGCTAGAGATTTCCTTGTTTTCCATTAAGTGCCCCCAAACCTTTAAATAGGTGGTTGTATGTATGTAATATATATGTGTATATATATATATATATAATATACACATACCTTTTTAAATGGACTTTTAAAGGTTTGGTTACACCACATATGTTATGCATAAGAACACCGCTAAGTACAGTGAGTTCGAATGTATCTGGCTCCAGTGCAATCAGTTTGTCCATCATTACGCTGAACTGAGGTGTTTTCCTAGAGTTCTTGACCCCTTTAGGGTGAGTTTGCTCAGTCTCGGGGTTACGAAAGGTTAAGTAAGGGTGAGAACCTTACAAATCCAGTTGCCTGAGGGCATCCCAGAGCAGCCCAGAAATTCCTCGGCTTCTAGGAGATATGCAGATTATGTTTCTTTATCTAAATAATTAAGGGGTTTTTGACTTGTTGCCAAAATGGGACCCTTTAAACTTCAGTTTAGTGAACTTTTCTCCCTGGTGCCATAATGAGAATTAGAACATGTCCATAAATTGAAGATCTGCGCACTTTTATCTGACTTGCGACTTTTCCTGTTTACATTTCCCTTTAGATTACTGTAATTACGCTAATAATTGGAGCTGCCGTTTGGGAACTGCGGAATGCCAGCATGTTCAATACTTATCCGACCAGGGCATATAAGACAACGGGGGTCAAACCATGTTGTGATCCCTTTAATTATTCAGGTCTCTCATACCGTATTTTATCCTTTGCTTCTGCAAGGCATGGGAATGGCAATTGTGGCAGGAAAAATACTTTACAAAAAGGCATTTTTAATCAATCTGGCATGAACATGGTGTTAGCTGGAACCATTTAAGAGAGCAATAGGAAAATCAGACATAAGACCCACATGATGCGAGGACCCCTAGGCTCGAATAACTATGTGAAGAGGTTACAAGGCAGAGAAGGTTTCTTGTAGTTAATATGGCATTATTTGCCATATTGTATGATTCCTAAGAGATTTATTGGGAATTGTATATGTCTGTCTCAAAAAAGGTAACTCTAGGGCCAGCATATCTTTGGAGTGAGGGAACATATGGTTGCACAGACATTTAGGCTTATCACGATCCCTCATTAAAAGGAGAAACCATGCTGAAGATAACATCCATCCTTTGTAATTCTATGTACCATTTGTTGACTGTCCTGATCATTTATTTCCCACAGGGAGCCTGTAGTGCATTGCAGATACTGCAATAAGAATCTGTAAAAGAAGTGTTTAGGATTGTACCTTAAGCAGGGCATTACTCTTTTTATTAATTTACATTAGTAGTGCTGTAAGTGTAATTGTATGGCATTTTTTATAACACTGTAATGAAAACGACATGAATTAATTTTACAGGAGGTTGGGGGAAGCAGTTCTCTGGTGCACCTTTCCCTTCCTGCTACACTGAGCAGAATGTGATCAGGGGGCCACCAGCGCATATGGCACCAACCCCGTGTGTCTCATGCCATCTACACAGGCGTACGAGCCCCAGCAATGAGCTGTAAAGCGGACGGCCTGAAATGTTTACGCAAGGAATTCTTGCAGACCACAGCGGTTACTGTGAACTGGAACAGTGCTTTTCCCAGGAAGAACACGCTACGCGATTCCCGGCCAGCTGCAACATTTTCCAGGAGACAGACCATCCGGAGCGTCCGCTGCTGGGATCTACAGCTCTGATCAGGCAGTTGTCATGTTAGATGAAGGCACTGCCGTACTGAACGTTTTAATAACAATTTTAATAACAATACTGTTTTTAATAACAATGTTCTTGGGTTTGAGTACTTAATATCTTCTCATGCTTAAAAGGCAGAATTCATTCTAATAGCAGCTAGCATCCCCGGGCCTCGCATCACGCCTGTGTTCCAGTGGCACATTGTTTGCTAATTCAAGTTTAAAATGCTAATTGATAGAAAACCCTTTGGCAGTTATGTTACAGCTAGAAATGTCCTTGTTTTCCATAAAAACGGAAGTGACCCCAAACCTTTGAACCATATTTGTGTGTGTGTTTGGCAAAAAGGCCAAAAAAGAGAAGGGATTCCATTATCAGATTTGAATGAAGAAGAATATACTGCCGTGCTATCTTCATGTCACATGTAGGAACATCAGGCAGTAGCCTTTCGCTTTAATATTTTAGCCACTCGGTCCATATGCCTTGTGTAGTAGCGTCAAAAAAGTGTTCCTTTCCTTTATGGGAGCCGCATCAAAGACCGAAATGCACAGAGTTGACCAAGGCCTGACATTTTTTCCGCTTTGTCGCGTTTTGCTTTTTGTGCGTTTCCTGGACGTGCCATGTGCTGGCCTCTGGTGGCAGAAACTGAAGTTATTTCTGTAAGTCAAACTGTTATGTTATATGTTACTTATTATATCCTGTTAACCATTGTACAGCACTGCGTAATATGTATACAAAGTATCTCCTTATGAACAGTACCAACCTTTCAATCGTTACATTTGGCTCAGATGCTAGAAACATGAAAATATAAATTAAAACAAAACTACTTAAAGTTAACAAAAAGTAACAGTGTGAATAAGTCATGATATATGTATGAATTAATTTGTCTTCACAGAGACTCCAGGTTGGATGTTGATACCGTAGACAATTTGGCCCAGGAAGGTCCTACTTTATAAAAGAGTAGAATCTCTCCTTCCTAGCACCCTATTTTATTCTCATGGTTCTATAGCTTTTAGTTATGTCGTTTTAATATGTTAAAAATGAGGACGTAAACTAACGGAAAAAGGGAATATTACTGACTATATAATAACTTTAGAGCATATTGACAAAACGTGTGGGGAGATGAGCCTAATTACCCTTAAAATTCTCCGTCTTTTAACCCAAGATGTTGACCGTCTGGCAGACCCCAGCTCATGCTATTGCTTCAGTGTGTGCTCTCCAGATTTTACGCAGAAGCAGAGGCTAATAAATGGCATTTTCATGATAACAGAGCAGGTTTACCACACATGTAATAAAGCCCACGCGTTTCTGACACGCACAGCCAGCGGCCTCTCACTGCACTCTCTTGGCTATTTATCTTATGAGTAAATATTTTTCAGGTTATTGAGATGTGGGATGCAGGCTGAGGTCTGAGATATTTGGATACAATGCGGTTTTGCAGACTTCTGACTCATTCTTGCCCTTTACGTGAAGTTTCAACTTCCAGATTTCTAATCGCCTCCTCACTGTCCGGGGAATTAATAGCCGAACTCTGCAGACAAGTCTAACGGTTGGTGGGCCATGTTGTCTAAAACGTGCCATCCGACTCATGGGATGTATATAGTTTCTGATATGCCAAGGGTTTTCTGACCCTGGATAAGAGTCCTGTTGGTGGAAATTAAACCATATCAAACTTTCTAATGCCTGCTGCTAGGTAGAAGTAACCTAAGGACTGTATTCTGGAGTAATTCTTGGGCAAATAAACCAACGTGGCAGTTTCTTTACAAAAAGAAAAAAGTGTAATGGTTCTGATATCTATAGATTCGAATGGTGCTCTTCTAACCATTCTAGCACCTAAATAAAATAACTCATGAGCATTCTTCTTAAAACCATTGCCCTAATGTTCCAGTCTTTACTCGGTAGGTCTATACGGGCCGACACTCATAGATATACACTCTATCTATTTGGGTCCGTAACATGTTGAGTATTATTGCTCTAATGTTCTTAGTAGACACAGCGGTTCCGCTGTAATCCCTGAACCTCAGATGAGTCCCGGTGAGATATATGAGAGCGGATTTGCTGGGTATTTACAGTGGTGACATTTTTGCTGGAGCACAGGAGAGAAAAAGTCCAGAAGCTCACAAAGTGACCGTCACGGCCTGTTCTATGTATTCACAGGCTTCTCTGTTCCAGCAGGTTCCAGCCCCAACTCCTGGCCCTGCTTTTCCTTATTCTGACAGCGGATATTGTTTCTCAGGATATGCAGTTCCTGTACTTAGAGTACAGTTTGCTTGGTCCTGAGATCTGTTTTCAGACATATATATTTCTATCATTTTTTTTTTACTGTCCAATAAGCAATTAATCTACAGAAAAAAATGTTTCCCAACGTATACTGTTCAAATAATACCTTCCCTGTTTTGTCTGTTTTTGTGAAACATTCCAAGTAGGAAAAAAGATGGATGTTATGTCATAGCGTTGTCAGCATTAATGTTCACCACACGAGGGCGCCAGTGCCCCCTATACGGCTCCATGTGTTTATCAGTGTTGTCCACAATAATATTCCCCACTTGTCTATTCTGTTCCTTTTGTGGTAGAGGATATGTCTTGGCCTCTTCAAAAGGAGCAGGTAGGACAAGGCAGCAGTCACATTTATACTGCATTTCCATGAAAGGCTAAAATAGGAATATACAATAAAAATCTTAATATTTTCGACTGTTGTTCCATCCCAAATATCACTATAGCTGCAGGGATTTTCTTTTCTTTACATAAATTATGTAGGAGAATTTGTTATTGCAACATATATTGCGGTAAGCAATTAACCCAAAGTTTAAGGAAGTCCAAAATAAACAAATGGTGTAACCGGCTAAAACCACCAGCTTCTAAAATGTTCTTTACAGGGAAATAACTAGTTTCTGTTTCATTTAAACCATTGTTTTAGTTTTATTTATAGGAGTGCTTTCTACTTGGTAGAGGGTTGTGATGCCATTTTACGCACATAAGACAGATTTTAGTTAGGTTGTCTATTGACATTTTTGTAAATATTCCAATTAATGTTAAAGAATCATTAATACCTCTTATTAGCTGAAAAAAAAGACATTTCCCTACCTGTGTTGTTGTAATGCTAGTGGCGGTAGTCTCTCACTTTGCCACTAGATGGCCCTGTTTATAGGCAGATCCAAAAATTTAGTGGGCTTTATTCATTTAAGGGAAGGTTTGCTTGAGAGTTGTAGTTTTTAACTCTAACGTCACTGTGAAGTGCCAAGACTAGTCGATTTATCCAGCAAGAAGGGCTGAGTTGGCCCTGTATCATGCATTTTAATAGGCATGGTGACTTGGGGAAAAAAATCTCTATTTTAACTATACTTTTATACTGGGACAGCCAAGCTCATCCTTCAGCAGAAGCTCACTGGAACATTCCTGGTAATCTCAAATCTATGTGCCCTACTTTCTTCAATATTATACTGTATTTTGCCTGCCATTTCTCACAGCTTCACAATAGTAACCCACAGAACTTTAGAAACCTTAAAAACCTTGTAAACGTTGAGTAGAGTTGCCAACACGGCATTCGTACAGTCGGAGATGTTTTCAAGCGTTCACCGTGAGAAACAAGGGGAAGAAAATCACATATCAGTCTGAAGTTGTTTGCACCATTTGCACTCAGCTGACTTAGTCATTCTGTTGACTAATCCACCCACAGAGGCTTTTGAAATTATGTGAAGTGACCAACAATCTCATTCATTCTAAGCAATTGGTTCCCCATAATCCTTCTAGGATTTTAAATAAGGGGAAATCGGTAGGTGAAAGCAATTGCCCAACCTCTGTTAGCTGTAGGTACAGTTGGATTTTAGACTCGCAGGACTAAAAAGTATTAAAGTTCTGATTTGCAAATCTTGCTAGGCAGGGGATCTGTAAATCACGTTTTTCCATATGACTCGTCAACATTCTGAATATTTTAATGTAATTTCAACTTAAACTTCACTGCTGGGGAAGCACAAAATTATACAATGATACTCTTAGACAGGGTGATTTGTACATAATGTAATACAATGAGATTATCTAGGAAAATCAAAAAACTCCATATTCATAATAAAGCGCACGCCACAGGTGCCACTGCCATGTGAACTGCTTGAGCAGCTACCAAGCACCAGATTGTTCTAGGGACCCTTCCTGGGGTGTAGCTGAAGTATTTGGCAGATCCAATATTTTTATTGACTAGACCATAGGTTTCCTGACTTTTGTTGAAGCAGTTAGCCTAGGGATTCACATACTTGTTGCAACACACACTGTGAATGTTTGAATGATGTATTAAATATGGTCAAGAACAATACAGTAATTTATGAGTTTACAGATTTTTTATTATTGTAACTTAGATAATATCTAAACAATCATATTGTAGGACAAATTTCTACATTTATACACTTTGATCATTTCAAAGTCTTCACGATTTCTTGCCACTGTATGTTATAGTGAGCTGTTGAGTATGGCTTCAATCATTACATAACAAGCCAGACACTGATGGTGGTACAACATAACACCAAACCCTACATGCTGAGCCAGGCACTGATGGTTCTACAATTAGTGAGCCAGACATTGATGGTACAGCATAAAGCCTGTCACTATATAATATCATATGCTGGCGCTCTGCAATATTAATAGCTGCCATGCATCGCGAGGGAACAGGATACGGAGGTCTCTATGAACGGACATTGTGCTCCTCTGTTTTGGGGCTTTTGGTAGGAGATCCATGATCTTCTCGATCACCCCTGCTCCTCCAGCAGCAGGCAGTATAGAGATTTGCATTTACATGGCTTTATGCGCATCTTTGTGGTTGCTCTTGTAAAAGCTGGATAGCCTGCAAACCCAGAGGAAGCACAGCTGTCAATTGGGTTGTTGCCTTTAGTTAGGCAATGCAAAGCCAGGATTGTCACAGGCCTGTCATCCCTCTGTGCAAACAGATAACAGTGGTTAGGGAAAGGGGGCTTGGCTGTCTGGGGGGCACTTGAATGTCACAGAGCACCTGCCATTCTCTAGAACTATCTGGTGCCGCAGAAACCTCAATGTTGCAATGTCTGTCTCTGGCGAGATTGCTTGCAAAGCAGGAAAACTTACCCACAGAGAAGAGGAGCCATGGTTGGGCAGAAAAAAAAAAACCCTGTTCCTTCAGGCGCCAAAAAATATAGGCACCTAACAAACTGTGCTGTTTTTTGTTTGTGTTCTTCCTCTTTTTTTTTCAGTGGCTTAAAGTTTATTTTTACTTTTTAATCATATATAAACATGATGCTGATACTTATTTTGTGTAGTAGTTGTCAGATGTTACTCATCACAAACAACCAGACTTTGTAACATTTACCTCTAGTATACCTGGAAATGTGCTTGTTTTCTGTGCTTGCACATGTTTGGATTCAACTTGCCACCATGGGTTTACTCGCTAGTTTACCTCTGGGTACAAAGCAATAATTGGCTCAGACAGCTGGGACCCGGTGCTTTCGATTTAACAATATATCATGGGAACATCACTCAGAAGCTGTATCAGATGTTTTATTATTATTATTATTATTACTATTATTATTACTATTATTATATATTTATTACTATTATTATTACTATTATTATTACTATTACTATTACTACTATTTAGATTCCTATGGATCTGTACCTATCTGAGAATTCCATCTACCTCCCTAAAATTCTATGTTTAGCTTATAAATTTTTAAGAACTTTGTCATCCTAGATTTTAACTGCTATGCTGTCTGCTCGTAATTTGGTGCAAAGCAGAAACCAAAAGAACACATAAGTACTTGGTTTCCTGCCTGTTTTTTTGTTTTTTTTTGAGATACAGGCTTCCTCAACAAATGCAAAAAAACCCCACAGACATCTTGAAGTAAATGACCAAAAAGAGTTAACAAACTCTACAAACTTTCACTGACGTCACAATCCTTGACCAGTGCCCGAGGCATTGTATCACCAGCTCAGATTGGGAGTAAGGTCCTAAGATATTTGGATATGTGGAGCCATCGAGATATACCGTACACTACCCAGCTACTCCTTTTTTACAATATTAAGTATTCATTTCAATAATTAGTTTTCAGACTGCTGTCTGTGCCTCCAGTGGTCCCCAAATATTCGTCAGAATTGCTGCACTACTTGACTTCACTTGGTTTCAGAGTTGAGAACAAAATAAGAAAATGTTATAAAAGCCTGCCATAAAATTATAGTTCAAAAATCACGAGGCACTTGGAGATTTTCTTTGTGCTACTACATTTTCTGCAACTGACCCCTAGGATATGTACACAAAGCTCACAGCAAAGAGGAACTTGGAAGATAAGGACCCAAAAGTGCGCCCACACAGAAAATCCGCTAAACGGCAGAATGTGTTGCATTGACTATTATCCATGTGGATGTGAAAACGGTCAGCAAGTGTCAATGATCTTTAATGGGTGCGACAAGGGGCCCATGACACGAAACATGACTTAAGAGCCGTGTTTACTACAGCCCTAATCTGATCTCTATCGGACATGGTACGCGTTGCATACAGTTGTATGCAGCGAGTGTCTTTCCTGTGGTTGTCCTGTCTGGTTGAACATAGTCAACGAGAGCCTTCAGGAGCATCTCACCTTTTGATGTGTATTCAGTATGGTTTGGATGTGTCTGTTGTGATATTGCATACAATGAATGTTATTTCCTGATATATTGTATCCATTTTACTGGTTTAGAAGGCAGTTATAACTTTGTGGGAGAATTTGTAACATTTTTCTCTGTGATATTCAGATGTATCATGGCTCCCTAGACTACTGAAACACAGCTAGCTTGTGCAATTCCATCGGTGGTCAGTGGTCACTTGCCGCCGACTGATGCAACATATTGTTGGGAAAAAGAAAAAGCAACAATACATAGAAATCCTAAGCGGCTGCTTATTGTGTAATAATATTTCACACGCTGAGTGGAGGGGCCAGTCAGCAGCTATGGGCCTGGGAGGAAGCAGATGGCTGCTGAATTGCTTCTTTTTTTATTTTATTTTTAGCCCCTCTGTGTTTTCGTTCAGGCTGTGACATTAACGGTGCAGTTCCACTTGGGGGGGAAAAACAGTTGTGCTCTCTAGTGTGTTAAGCAAGCAATCCTTAAGGCAGATCTGTGATTTTATGATTTAATCAGACATTCTTGCCTTGTATACCGACAAGGTATCCGCGTATGGATTTGTGTCGCATGACAATTAAGTGTTCACCTTTGTGTTGGGCTGGACCATTCTTAACCTTGAGATAATCCTGTGGGTCTTACGCTTATGCCACTCACAGGGTTTTATGTCCCCATATGCTGAATGCCCTATTTTAACATGATGTCGTGATAATATGACCCCTAATAACCCCCATAGACTGATCCCCAATGCATTTATTCAGAGCTTTCCTTTACTCTGTTTGCATTGTACCAAAGTTAAAATCCAAATTGATAATAAACATTCGATAATTTTCCAATTATTTTCACAATTGCAGATTAAATGATCTAGAAGATGACTAGTACAAAATAAACACGTTTTATTTAAAAAGATGTCCAAAAATATAAATACATAGTTTATACTGATTTACTGAATTTTCATTTGAAAACAAATAAAAGAGATTATCCAGCACAAGTTTGCATACAATTTGGTCAGACCCAAGTTCACATTATAAAAATAACTTTTTTCTCCCATGTCTTCTACATATATTTATATACATTATTAACAGTTAATACCTGGTTGCTATACACAACGAACCTAGAGCTACAATGGCCATATTGTGTGTGTGAGCAGAAAGCGTCCATGTGGACACACTACAAGTTAATATTAGGATGTGAACTTTTTTATCCATCCTACACTTGCCAGATGGCCTGCTTGTACATTAAAAGAGAAATATCCGTAAAGACAATCCTTTTATATATAGGTTCAAAATATATATATATAGGTTCAAAATATATACATCAAGAGGAATGTATTTTTAACAGAATTTAATTTTGGATAAAGTAGAAAACTATACTTTTTTGGTGTGTGTGTATATGTATGTGTGTG